>OU744793.1:6458828-7658828 GCA_916614155.1 Mesoligia furuncula | reverse complement strand
ACCCTGTTTATTTTACACTCTACAGACAGTTTACCTAATCGGCATTCGCGATTTATTTGCCAAAAATGTAAACAAATATGAGTTTATGGAAAAATAACTTTAAATCCTACACAATAAAGTTCAGTTTACACTACAACTTCAAATATTTTTATATCTTTTTCAATAGTGCTAGTCACTCTGAAATCAACTTAATTACTATTAAAATAAAGTTGAATAACTCAAACTCAAACTCTTTTTTGCATTCATGTGTAAATTTCGTTGTTACAATATACATATTAAGTCCCAATATGAAACCCGCACCCTAATTGCGTAACACACTATTACTATCAATTGGAATAATTTTGAAGCATATTGCTAATCTATTGCTCCTTATGTTCGAAAAATGTGTTGGATCAACAACGTAAATGACGCAATGGATGTTGTTCAACTGTCAAAATGAAACCCATTGCTATTAATAGTGTGTTACGCAATTACCCTGCAGATTAGGGCACGGCAACATAATAATGATTTTAAACATAATCTATCTATTAACCTATATATTATATAAAAATGAATTAAAGTTTTTAGTTTCACAAAAACTCGACAAGGGCTGAACCGATTTACCTAATTTTGATTTTGAAATAATTGTAGAAGTACAAGGAAGGTTTAAAACGTGAGAAAATATATTTAAAAAAATTGCAAATGAAAGTAGTAACAACAACTTTAATTGCCGGTACGAAGTTCTACTAATTATTTAATTATAACTACTAATTATTTGGTTCTAGGTATTCTGCGACCGAGTAAAAGCATTTTTGTATTAGATATTCTTTTAATTTTCTGTTAAATTGATTAAATTTGGTTTCTTCTTTTATTTGTTCCGGTAATTTGTTGAAAATTTTTATTGTCATGTAATATGGGCTATGGTAAAGCATTTTGATCCGAGAGGGTGGAAGATGTAATCTGTTTTTGTGGCGTGTGTTTACGTTATGAATATATTTTGTTTTTGGAAAAATGTTCCTATTTTTAAATACAAATATGCAAAGGTCATGTATAGAAGGTAAAGTTAGGAGTTTTAATTTAACAAAAAATTGTCTACAGCTTTGGGTATTGTCGATATGGGCTAGTATTCTGACACATTTTTTTTGGATTATGAATACTTCACATGCGTTGACGCTGTTTCCCCATAACATCACTCCATATCTTAGCCACGAGTTTGCATAGGCGTAGTATGCCGATAGTGCTGTTTCTGTATTTGTGCTGTATTTAAGTTGAAATAAGGCATAGGTAAATTTAGATAATTTAGATTTAACAGTTTCTACGTGGTTTTTCCAACTGAGATGTGTGTCTATGTTTATACCGAGTAAGTTAAATATAGTTACTGTTTCTATAGGGATGTCATTAAAAATTACATTTGAACTAAGGGGAGGGCTTTTAGACGATTTGAATTGCATCATTTTTGTTTTATACCAGTTATTTTCTAAGTTGTGATCTTGTAGCCAAAGTGTTACTGTCTGGAGAGTATTCTGTAGGATTGTATTTGGGTCACAATTTTTGTCACATTTCACAAGTATGGATATATCATCGGCAAATAGTATAGGTAATGTAGTTTGTTTATTTAGAATTTTTGGGAGGTCATTTACATAAATTAAAAATAGTATGCAGCCTACAACGCTGGCTTGAGGGATGGAGCATGTGAGATTACGCATCTGGGAATAATAGTAATTAGAAACATACGTTTGAAAGACATTAGATAATAATCGATACTGTGGATTACTATCAATATAGGTGGATTGATGATACAGGACAAATTACCAAAATACACTTTACCAGATTCTTTAGGCGAAGGTTTATATTTATCGTAGTCATTCACACTATTGTAATAGTTCTCCCATTTTCCATAAATTTTCTTCAACTGTTCTGGGCTATAGAGTTGCGTTTTATTCAGCAGATCTGTATTGAATTTTTTTGGATGGCTTGGCCACGTGGTTGCGTTGTAGAATAGTTGCGTGACTGAAAATAATAATTGAATTTGAATTGGCGCTTTAGCTGCTATGCGGTTCCCGTAATAAAGGCCAAATTTCATAATATTCATTGTTTTCTTGTTCTGAGAGGTGAGAGGGCAGCAACAGCATGCTGGTTCTTCTTGCCAAAGCCAGCTAGCTGGTCCCGTAAGCTTGTTCGGTGACTTGATAGAGGAACTATGGTCTGTTCCAAAAGTTTGTGATAACAGTGTAAACAAACCCTGTTCAGGTCAAAGTCTTACGCAATCACTCACTAAAGGGTATCTGTGGCCTTAGTGTGAGTTTTTTCGACTCACGTAAACTCACGTTCAATTGCGAGCGCGTTAGAATTTTGCATGGGAAATTAGGTTTCTCCTAGTGACCACCAGGTGTCGCTACAACTTTTTTCCATATAAAATTGTAACGCAATCGAACGTGAGTGAAAAAACTCATACTAAGGCCACGTAACACATTCAACTTTGAATGTGCGCCACCTGGTGGTCACTAGGAGAAACCTAATTTCCCATACAAAAAGTGGTGAGGTATACCTCACCACTTTTTCCGACAATTATTGTTTAGTTAAACATTACTAAAATTATATTTGAAAAATCATCGCTGAAAATTATGGATTTATATCCTCAATTTTCATCGATGATTTTTCAAATATAATTTTAGTAATAAACCTCAATAATTGTCTAATTTAAGATGATTTAAAATTAATGATTCGGGGTTAAGTATTAAAATATTCAATGAAAGTTCTCAATTAAGTGGCACTAAAAATCGACATCCATAGGTAGGTACAGGCGCCAGCTCATCACACTATCCGAAACTGTCAAATGTTCTCAATCAACATTGAACCTTATGCTTCAGCGATAAAGTTAAAAATCTACTAAAGAAATTTGACATAGTGTAATAGCTTGATATGCTGACGTCTGTACGCTTACTGATCCATGTGTTTACATTTTCATCAGATACTTTTTTTTAACAAACTATGCGAGGTTTTCTGCGCATTCCACTAACATGTCCAGAACATGGCCCTGCGATTTCCCTTGTCGAAAATATGAATTTACAAAAGAACAATATTAAAGGAGTCTGGCCACTAGCCCGTATCATACCCATGGCCGTGCTAGGAACATGTCAGGCAAAAGATATTCTTTGTGTTGTGAGGATGTGAACGGTTTATAAGTTGGTAAGGTAAAAACTTTCCACAATGAGTTTTATGATGAAACTTAAGAATTTGTGTATGTTGGTATGTGGAAAGCTACAATCATCATTCTCCAGCCCAATTTGTTTTGGGTCACGTCGGCGCAATACACTACAATGCCATGAAGAAATACGAGTATATTATATCTTACTTTTTATATCCTGTTTATATTCTTTTACATCTTTATTCTTTTGGATCATAGAATGGAAATATTCAGCCAGTACATCAATCTTCATCAATAGCTGTTCCAATCGGACATATGTTTTTGCAGGGATAATATATCGTTTTTCTTGCAAATAACTCTTCAAATTCACTGCAAAAACAAATTGCCAAGTAACATTACTTGGCAACATGATTATAAAGATGACCTTCTGGCGTTTGTAAGGTAAAATAAATTGAAATCGGTTTTCTTCGTTCACTTCTTTACAAATGGAACTGAAGTACAAAGTACACCCTAGCCTACATGCATGCGGGGTATAATGTTTTGTATGTACAGCCTCAACAGCCTGTATCATACAAAACATACCTGTTCGTGTGTTATAATTTTATTTTGATAGATAGATTATGCTCTATTGTACCTATACTCAAGCTCATTTACAAAACCATGTAATAACCCGGAGTCTGGATTCGTGCCCGGTTGATGGCAAGAAGTTCGCCCCCTGCAACATGGGACTTAAGTTATACCTACCTACTATGGTTACACCTCTGCCAAACCCTTCGAGGAAACAAGGCGTGAAAATATATGTCTTGATAATTAATTTTGTAATTCGTAAATCCCTAGCAACCGATCAACTCTGCCTATCGCAGTCCACTGCTGTACATAGGCTACAGTAACTTTAGCTACTTTCCATTTTAATGGGCCGTCGCATCAGCCTCGTACTTTACAACCCTCAAAATGTTGCTAATTTTGCGCTTTCAGTTGCTATTAGAAAAGCCTAGCAACACCACGACTATTAGCACCTAATGAAAAAAAATGCAATTGACTCATGATTGGTCATAATAATCAATTCGTTCATGATAAAAGATCTATTTGGTTTATAGTTTTTTCTGATTCGTTATAATGTACCCGTAAAATTGAGTAAAGATTGTAAATTAGCTGTGTTGCAGTTTCATCTCATCCGAGGCCGAGAAATGTCAGTCTGAACATGCCGTTGATTTGTATGAGGATTGCGCAATACAGTTTGTCATAATTTAGAAAATTTCGGATGAAACTCGGATTCGGATCGGAAGCAACGACCAAACGCTCTAAAGCGTAACTCTACCAATCAATATATCTAGACTTTTATACACGCGTTTATCAACATTCAGCAGTGATTAATAATGCACACCATACATATTCATTGGCAATAACCAAAATAACTTGTTAATAACCACATTCATTCAAATTATACTTAATTTTAAGTTGGTACAAACACTTATCTTACCGTCTACCAGAAACAATCCGAACTTTAGGTTTAAATCCACGTAAAGTTTATGTCTTACACCAAAATCTACAGCCTTTTCCAATGCAATTAAATAAAAGTCCAAATCCGTTTCCCCTGGTAAATCGTGAATGATCTGTTTGTACTTATAATTGGCAACAATACCATTCACAGAAATAAAAAACATCATTAAAAAAAAACAGAAGCAAATTTTTATACACAGACACAGCGACGTGATTGATTTAAACTTGTTCATGACGAAATTATCATTAATTTTTACCGCAAAGATGTTGTAACGTCTAAATTCGAAAGACAACTGGCCACATTTTTTAGTGCTACTGTTTTTTATCTGGTGATAAGAATAAAGACAGACGAACATATTACGACCGGCCGATGCACTTGCACACCGAGATTTCTCAAACTCAACATCAACTTGACTCAAAGTGAAGCACGCAAGACGCCTGGTATGGCTGGCACCTGACCTGAGGGCCTAGGCAAAGTAACATTCTTTAAAAGGTCTGTTCCAGCCACAGACTGGATGCGGAAGGTGCAGGACAGGGTGTTGTGGCGAGGGCGCTGGAGGCTGAGCGAAATTACTAAATAATTTTTAAAAATCAAACGACGTTTGTCAACACCATTTTTGGTTCTAGCCGTACTCCATAGCGTGCTAGGAACATATATCTACATAGCGCGCGCATTTGCAAGTTCTTAGAAGAAAAGTTTAAAAAAAGAACAGCAAAATAACTGGGCATTTTGCTGTTCTTCCACTGGCTAAAATTTTCTAAGGTTGCTAAGTAGTTCTTTCCTTTTATTTTGATGGCAACAGGCTATCGCTTGCATTTAGTGCCAGTAAGTAATTATGTCCGGCGGCGGAAGCGGGCACACACAATAAAGGTTCCGAAACAAACTATATTCATTTATCAGTCTTTGGAACGATCGCTGGCCATCCGTAATTACTGTAAAATCAATATACCTGCGCTAGCTCCTAAACTATAAGGTACAATTAAATTAGCTAGCAAATGTATTTCGCGCAGGTGTCCCAGTTCCTTACAAAACAGCCTGTCAAAATGCTCAACATTAGCTGAGAGTTTGGTGAAATTGACCCGGACTGTCGCTTCCTTGACAGGTACTTTTAATTAGTGTCTAACCGAAGGTTCGGTTTCGGTTTTGGTGTCGTACAGTTTCGGCCAAAAAATCAAGTTTCGCTTTCGGCCACAAGTGGCCGAATCTTCATCCCGACCGAAACTGTCGTGACTTGAGTACTTGAGGCGTCGTTGGTGAGCTGTTTGTTAATAAAATACCAACGACTTTTTTTTTTTTTTGTTGCGAAATCATCAAATGACCCCTCCCGCTCTGGGCGGAGCGGAAGGGAGTGTCAGACTCTTACTGACTAAAACCCACCCGTGTTCCTTCAGTTGCCTGTGCCAGGGGCCACGGAATCTTAATCGGAACAACCCGCGACCCTGGCGGGCACCCGCGACCCTGGCGGGAAATACGAACGACTGACAGATAGACGGACAGAGAATATATGTACCTAACGGGGTTTTTTTTTTTAACGTGGAGAAATGCTCATGCATTCTGCACTACCACGGGGAGATAGTGCAGTTATGTGGGACTCTAACCCACTAAAACTCCAAGGTGTCCTCCTCTGCCGCTTACGGCGGGAACACGGGCACGTGTTAGCACTCATCTGTGAACCCGCCGTGACTGTCCGTCAGCCGACCCTCCTCTGGGGAGTACTCCCCATCACCGGCGCACCAGAACACATAGCACGCCGTGACGACCCCAGGGACCAAACGAGCACAATTTTTGGCCGCAGAGGATATGGAGAGCGGCTGACGTCATACCGACACTCCTCCTCCCCTGCGGCCCCACCGCGTCCGCTATCAGACGGTGGCGACCCCGTTAAGGCAGCGGAAGGTAGGGAGAGCGGCACACCGCAATTCCGGCACTCCTCTCCCGCCTCGGCCTCCAACCCTCAGCCGCGATGCCTACCATACGACATCGCGGCCCGCCTCAGTTGCGATGTCGCCCAAGCGGCACCGCAACCTTCTTGTTGGCCGCTACGTCGTCGGCTTATCGGCAAAAGCCCTGACGAGCGGCCCCTCCTCGGGTTCCTCTTCGCTTCACCGTGGGTGACCAAACCACGGCTACTGAGCCCAGCCCCTACAATGCGGGAACCCACCGGGGAGGATGTAATGGGGTCCTGTTTTTACCTTTTTGTAAACAACCAAAAAAATAGTGTTTCCATAATTATAAATAGAAGTCAAAGTTCTTACAGACTGCTGCATTGCGATTTGGCGACTCGTGTCGAATCGTGTTTCGGTCGGACACTAATTTTAATAAATTGTTTCCTATTTTTTTACAAATAAGTTTAATTATATTATTGTGGATGATGGTAACTAAAAGCAACATGTAATTAGTTTCAATAATGAGTTTCTATTATATATCTGACGGCATTTGAGAGCGCCGCCACCGCCACCGCCGTGAATTGTCCGCTGCACTGCCCGTTCATAATCCTCGGATTAGTCAATCTCCACGTGTCGTCTTTTCCTTCTCTCAGTAGATACTCATTAAATTCTCCTGTCGCTAACTTCTGCGTGAAGCAACCTTCTTCAGTTTGGTACTCAAGGAGACTTTTGAGCCAGTAGTTGCGGAAAAACTGAGCGTGGCCTAAAAGGCCGCAAAGAGCAACTGAAACAGATGAAAGATTTTATTTCTAGTAAAGTTTTCTGCTGTTGATAGAAAAATATGATTGCGTAACTCGCCTCTATTTACATATACAGTGCAAGCCAAGATCAGTGTTAACAGTGGTGGCTCAGAGGTAACGGCTGACGAGACAATGACGAGTTGTAGATTCAAACTCAGTCAGGCGCTGTAAATTATTTCATAACCATGCTCTTAAAACGGTGAAGGAAAACATCGTGAAGAAACCGGCATGTCCTAGAACCAATGAATTCGAAGACATGTGACATCTACCAACCCGCACTGGGCCCGCGTGGTGGATTACGGTGTACTGCCCTCTCACAAAAAGGAGGCCTGTGTCCCAGCAGTGGAAACATTATAGGCTGATTATGCAGGCCAAATGAGAAGGTAATTTCCTAACCCCTACTGGGTTAGGAAATTGTACACTGTCGAGAGTGTCGAAGCCACATGGCTAGGAGCTTCACTTAAGCTAAAATTATATTACATGAGTTGGCGATAGTTCCATGACCACGCGGGCGAGCGACTGACGCGCCCGCTAGACGGTCCCGTCGCCCGCACACTTGTACGAAAAAGTCACCCTATAATTCTGTCGTAATTCTGGGTTTCTCTTCGCTTCACCGCGGGTGACCAAACCACGGCTACTAAGCCCCCCGCCCCGACAATGTGCGAACCCACCGGGGGATGTAATGGGGTCCTGTTTTTACCTTTTTGTAGACAACCAAAACAAAATAGTTAGTGTTTCCATAATTATAAAGAGAAGTCTGCGACTGACTCTCCCGCTAGACGGTCCCGTCGCCCACACACTTGTACGAAAAAGTCGCCCTATGATTCTGTCGTAATTCTGGGTTTAGTGGCACGCCACGTTTGGTGAGTAGTGTAGCTCGAACCGTGCAGTGTGGATTGCTATTTGTCAGGTGCTAGTGATCTACTTGCTCTGCATCTGTCAACTTAATGGTCACACGCCGCCAGTGTGCAATGCACCTAGGCTGTTTTTAGGAGACTAACTAAGTGACAAATTGCAATAGTAAAAAAATGCGTTGCTTCGCTAGGATCATGTCGGCTAGCACGCAGTATAATCTTGAAGCACCAAGCGAATCGCCTACCTATGTGGCTTCGGCCTTAGTTCACTTACTCTGTTCAAACATGAGGTCAGGCATTCCGAAGCTATTTGAAGCAATGTACTCCGCCTCGTTGAAACACATCATACAATACGTATCCGTCTTAAATTTGTCTGTGTTTCTGGAGAACACGACACATTCTCGAGAGAAACGGGCGATGACCATTATTAAAATCCTAGAAAATTTAAATTATTTTGTAGAACATCCACTAAATTGAAGGAGAAGTAAGTACCTACTGATATCTATACTTATTTTTAAGTGCAGCTGTTTTAATTAAGTAGTAAGTACTTAATATGCGTACTACTTAAGAGCGTTTACGCCGAACGGCATTTCATACAAACTTTCAAGCCCTTTTTTTTCGAAGTGAATGAACCGATTTTAATGAAACTTCGTACGTATAAGCAAAATACAAAGTTCTAAAAAGTTAGTAGAGTACATTTTCGAAAAATAGTGTTAGAGCCAAATTAGACCGATTTTAAATGCTTATGCTTAAGAAGTTTCATTAAAATCCGTTCATTAATTTCGAAAAACAAAGGGCTTGAAAGTTTGTATGAAATGCCGTACGGCGTAAACGCTCTTAAATAAAACTGTTGCTATTTCAGTTACAAAACAATAAAGCATATTCTAACTGTCTATAACTACAACGACCACAGGCGACAGTTCCAAGAAAGACTGCGGAAGCTCCTCATCTTCTTTACATAGTACTTATAAAACAAAGTCACTCCCGCTGTCTGTAAGCTTAGATCTTACAGACTGCGCAACGGATTTTAATCCAGTTTTCAGCAATAGATATAGTGATTCAAGAGGAAGGTTTATACGTATACACAATACATGCATATTATAGTAGAGAAAAGCAGAGAAATTCAAACATTTGTAATGTGATGTCGTAACAAACATATTTTTGTGCACTTACATTGCAAACGCTGGCTAAACCTTACGAGATGGATGTACTACGAAATTGTCTAACTTAAAAAGATCTATAAAAAAATCGGCGAGGATATATTATGTTTATCTCCTAAGGATAACCCACAGTAACAATTTTTATCTTAGAAATTATGGGTTATTTACCAAGCTATTTTAAACAATACAGTATTATTTCATATTAAATTAAATACATTAGATACGTTGCAAAATTGCCCTTTACAGCATATCATTAAAATGAATATCTTAGAAGATACCTATCAGAGATTTAAAAAGCGTGGGCAGAGAGGGTGGCGATAGCGGGGCGGTACGGAGTTCGCTGGGTCAGATAATTTGCGGACGGCTAAAGTGTGGGTTTTGCCTGGAGGAGTCTGATTTAGGTACCTACATACACCAACGACGCGCGACGTCCACAAACGGAAAGTAGGTCCATGAACCCCAGAACAACGTGGGAAGGTACTGGCGTGGTTGCTCTTGCACGAAGTGGTACACAAAGGTCAAACCACAGAGGATAATAATGTGGTCTAAACACAGGATTAGGAACCTATAAATCTTTTCACCTCCTACACAATATGTCAATACACACATGTCATGTCACATGACAACAAGGATCTTTGGGACCTCAATCACACAGTCAGGGCGGCATAGGGTAACATAAGCATAATCAGATGTTCCCACTGCTGGGACACGCGTCTCTGTGACAAGGCGTGTGACGGAATCCACCACGCTGGCCCAGTGCAGGTTGGTAGATGTTTCACGTCTTTAAATTTTTGGATCTAAAACATGCCGGTTTCCTCACGATGACAGGGTTGTTGATAAACATTTGCCGTAGGCCACAAAAATTTTCGGATTCGGCGTTAGTTCCAATTTTAGTCACGTGCCAAAAGACCCTTGTTCCGTTGTATGTTGTAGTATAACGTACCTACGTAACAATCCATAGCCGTAGTCGCTGCCTTTATCCAAAGCCTCTTGGCAGCCATAGGGGATCTTACAGATACCCTGATTTTTTTGATGATGTACTGGATTCGACGCCAACTGTTCCGTGCATGAATCTAAAGCAAATGATACGGATATAATAGATATCCCACCAAAAACATTTTCATGTAAAATGTTGCCAAGACGAAACCAAATATGGCTCGCACTGTCAAAAAGTTATCAGATCTCATGTAGTGCCAAGCTTCTAACTCTACAAGCCCTAACTACATAAACTCTACACCTTAGTCAAAAAAAAACCGGGCAAGAGCGAGTCGGACTCGCGCACCGAGAGTGTCATCATGTTTTTAAATTTTCATCGGCGACGCGTATATTCGTCAGAGAATTTTAAAACTGTGCACTGCAGTGTAGAATATTGCAGTTTTATGCCAGCGCCATCTCTTGACCGATAGTGGAACTAACGTAACTTTTGTTGTTGATTTCTGAAAAAGTGTGCTATTTAGAGACTTTGTTTTATTTTTCCTGTAATCTTTACATCAACTTCTATCACATAGAATAATTTCAGATTTTTCTCTTTGCAAACTTCGGAGATAAGGGGGGGGGCGGGGGGGGGGGTCGTTATTTTTTTACATTTTTCATCAAAAATCGAAAACTATGCGGCCTAAACAAAAAGAAAAATGTTTGAGAATGTGCAAACTGCGTTCTTTCATATGATACCCCACATGCCCTAGTAGCCCCGCTTCGAATTTTTCAGACCCCCTTTAAGTCCCTGTTGTAAAAAAAATACATATACTTTTATTGCTTTCTTATTTGCAAAATAGTTGGGCAAAAGTCATCTAAAACTATGCCAAATTTCAAGTTGATAGCATTAGTAGTTCTTGAGATATCCAGCTGTGACAGACAGACAGACAGGTAGACTGAGTCTCACCATATAGGTTCCGTTTTACCATTTTGGTACGGAACCCTAATATGAGGCTTGGCCGTTTCGTTACTACAAGAACTATTGTATAACAGGAAAGTAATGAACAGTGAATTAATTTTTCACCTTACGCCCATGTGATGGTACCGAAACGGCCAAGCCACATATTTTGACTAAGGTGTAGAGTTTGTGAAGTTGGGGCTTGTAGAGTTAGGGCGTGTAGAGTTAGAAGCTTGGCTTGGCTTGCTTGAGCAGTAGATCAGTTGGCTAGTAATAAATTATGAAAACCCATTCTATGATTCGGAAGAACTAAGCACACACACACACACACACAGAGACACGAAAAGCGACTTTAGTTTATACTACAGTCCGCCCGTCGAGAGAATGCTTTCCTGAAACGTTTTAGTGCAACAATGTTGTCTGTGTGGTGTCGGACTTAAAGAATTGCACCACCACATACTTCCCGTGAGTGTCGTAAAAGGCGACTAAGGGTCGTACCGGAGAATGGGCAGCAGCGTTCTCTATGCATTCCACCACCATACTATACTGCGATCGCCAACCCGCCTGCCAAGCGTGGCGATTATGGCAAACCCCCCCCCCCCCCCCCCAAGAATGACAAGCACAAAAAATACTCGGCGGCCCGCCTACCCTTGGTTACGGTAGCGGCCAAGGCCACGGTGAGGCAAGGGGTGCTAAGAATCCCCGGAAGAGATCCGGCTACCACAATCACCGAAAACTGGACCTGGCAACATACAACACGCGTTTAACACACTCCGGACCGACGAGAAGATCACCGAACTCGAGGAAGAATTGAGCAAGATACGATGGAGTATAGTGGGGTTATCTGAAATCCGAAGAGAAGGGGAGGACTCGATAATCCTTAAATCCGGAAACTTGCTCTATTTCTGGGAGGGCAACCAGCAGTCCCAAGGTGGTGTCGGGTTTATCGTCCATAAGTCCTTTGTGAGCAACGTGGTGAAGATCGAGAGTGTGTCGACCAGGGTCGCGTACCTTATACTCAGAATATCCGAAAGGTATTCGCTGAAGGTCGTACAGGTTTACGCCCCGACCTCGTCACACCCCGACGATGAGGTAGAGACCATGTACGAGGACATTTCCAGAGCCATGCATGGCTCTAAAACTCACTTTACCGTTGTTATGGGGGACTTTAACGCAAAACTGGGTAAACGTAACGATGATGAGCTGCGAGTGGGGCAATTTGGAGTTGGATGCCGGAACCACCGGGGCCACCTACTGGCCAGTTTTATGGAGAAGGAAGGCCTCTTTATGATGAACTCCTTCTTCAGAAAACGTGAGCATAGAAAGTGGACCTGGCAGAGCCCGGATGGTGCAACTAAAAATGAGATTGACTTCATTATGTCGACGAAGAAGCAAGTATTCAATGATGTCTCTGTGATCAACGCGGTGAAAACCGGAAGTGATCACCGTATGGTAAGAGGCACATTGAACTTAAATATCAAGCTGGAAAGATCTCGACTGATGAAGTCTACGCTCCGTCCAGCACCGATCCAGATCCAAAACCCGGAGAGCTTTCAGCTCGAACTCCAGAATCGTTTCGAATGCCTAGGGAGCTCCGTGGACGATTATAACGATGGGTTCGTGGAAACTGTCCATACGGTCGGGTCTAAGATCTTCAAGACCCGTCGTACGAATTCAAAAAAGAAGCTCTCTGATCCTACTTTGCGGCTCATGAAGGAGAGGCGCGATATGATCCTGCAGTCTACGGATGATGCGCTAAATTACCGGCAACTCAATAGACGGATCTCTAAGGCCTTGAAAAGCGATCTTCGCCGCTTTAATACAGATCGTATTAAGGACGCGATAGAGCGAAATAAAGGCTCCAAGGTCTTTGCTAGAGATCTGTATATTGGGCAGAGCCAGCTTACGAGACTGAAGACCGATGATGGCAGGATCGTATCCGACAAACCTGAGCTGTTGAGAGAGATCGAGAGGTTCTATGGACAGTTATACACGTCAACAAATAACCCCGCTATGAATCTGGCAAACGACCCAAGACCTAGATTGACCCGGCACTATACCGAAGACATCCCGGACGTCAGCCTGTACGTGATTAGGATGGCTCTGAAGCAGCTCAAAAACAACAAGGCACCGGGTGATGACGGAATTACGGCCGAGTTGCTGAAGGCCGGCGGAAAACCCGTTCTGAAGGCCCTTCAGAAGCTGTTTGGTTCCGTCATACTCGAGGGCAAAACACCACAGGCATGGAACAGAGGTGTGGTGATACTTTTCTTTAATGCCCTCCTTAAGAATTATAGGCCCATCTCACTCCTGAGCCATGTCTACAAGCTGTTTTCGAGAGTCATCACGAACCGTCTCGCGCGCAGGTTTGACGACTTCCAGCCTCCCGAACAAGCCGGATTCCGTAAAGGATTTAGCACCGTAGACCACATACATACGCTACGACAGGTTATACAGAAGACCGAAGAGTATAACCTGCCTCTCTGCTTAGCGTTTGTGGACTACGAGAAAGCCTTTGATTCGATCGAGACATGGGCTGTGCTGCAGTCTCTTCAACGGTGCCAGATCGACTATCGGTACATCGAAGTGCTGAAGTGTCTGTACGAAAACGCCACTATGTCAGTCAGACTCCAGGATCAGTCCTCGAAACCTATCCTTCTGCAGCGTGGTGTGAGACAGGGAGACGTTATCTCTCCGAAACTGTTCACCGCTGCACTGGAGGATGTCTTCAAGGTTCTGGACTGGAAAGGGGCTGGCATCAACATCAATGGCGAGTACATAACTCACCTTCGGTTTGCCGACGACATCGTAGTCATGGCTGAGACTATGGAGGACCTCAGTACAATGCTCGATAACCTCAGTAGAGCCTCCGAAAGAGTGGGTCTTAAAATAAACATGGACAAAACGAAGGTCATGTCAAATGCCCATGTAACACCCACTCTCATAAAAATCGGAGACGCTACACTCGAAGTCGTGGACGAGTACGTTTAGCTAGGACAAACTGTCCAGTTAGGTAGGTCTAACTTCGAGAAAGAGGTCAATCGACGAATCCGACTCGGCTGGGCAGCGTTCGGGAAGTTACGCAATATCTTCTCGTCCAACATACAGCAGTGTCTCAAGACGAAAGTCTTTGACCAGTGTGTGTTGCTCACTGGCAACACACACTGGTCAAAGACTTTTGACTTATGGAACTGAAACGTGGTCGCTCACAATGGGCCTTATAAGAAGGCTAAAACTCACCCAAAGGGCAATGGAGAGGGCTATGCTTGGAGTTTCCCTGCGTGATCGAATCAGGAATGAGGAGATCCGCAGGAGAACCAAGGTAACCGACATAGCCCGAAGAATTGCCAAACTTAAGTGGCAGTGGGCAGGGCACATTGCTCGCAGAACAGATGGCCGATGGGGCCGAAAGGTTCTGGAGTGGCGACCGCGTACCGGAAGACGTAGCGTTGGAAGGCCTCCCACAAGGTGCACCGATGACCTTGTGAAGGCCGCAGGAACCCGTTGGATGCGGGAAGCACAGGACCGGTCGAAGTGGAGGTGCTTAGGGGAGGCCTATGTCCAGCAGTGGACGTCTTTCGGCTGAAATGATGATGATGATGAATGTTAGTAGCTAATAAAGAACAAATTCGAAAAACAAATATTCGTTTGCATGAAACTGTCAAGAACGCATTCTCTCGTCGGCTGCACTATAGCTAAATACTTACAGATTCACTATTCAATCAATCAATAAAAGGACTATTGATTGAGATAAACTATTAATTTAGACAAATTGTACACTTTACCCAAAACTGCAGGCGTAGGTACATATTTTTTTACGTCCAATGCAAAAATGACATAGTTTTCCCATTTGCCATACATTTCCTCCAACATTTCGGGACTGTAAACCTTCGTCTGTTTCAGCAGATCTTGATTGAATTCATCTGCAGGTCTAGACCACGTAGTTTTGTTATAAAATAGTTGAGTAACTGAAAACGTTAATCAACTCGGAATTGTCAATAGGTATTACAAATGTTATGTTCGGATTTGACATTGAAATTTGGACATTGATATGATGTAACATAACATAGCATATGTTAACATGGCTACGTTTTGGCTTGTTAGGGTAAACACCAGAACTGCACCCTGTATAATTCTAAATACAGTCAACAGCACACCATGGTATCCAAAACCGACGAATTTCTTCTTCATCTCCAAACAATACAGTTTATCATCCATTGGGGAAATTTGACAGTTTGTGGTAACTTGATGTGCTGTTACTTTGTACTTTGTAGGTACCCATTCCATTTTGACCGCGCGCTTACTAGGGGGCGCTTGCGTAATGTTTGCACACGGGCGCTACATGGGCTAGAGACGCCTCTGATAAAACCACAGGAGATTGTTTTAGATCTGGTGCATTTATCGAATCTTACAGATCTTTCCTATAATTACCTACAGCATCAAAGCGAAGTCAGCAGATCAGACGTACGCAGTAGGTAATCATAATCATCCGATAGGGGTACTATGCAGTAAACTACATACAAAAAAAACATGTGACGCTCGATAGGTCTTACATTTGATTTCCTGTGCCATTTCTTTCTCATCTTCATGTTTGTGGACCATTTTGTGGAAATAATTAGTCAATGCGTTGCTCTTTACAAGTAGTTTTTCCAAATGTAAACGAGTATTTTTAGGGAAACTCATACGTTTCTGCTGCACAAGTTCCTTCAAATTCACTATAAAAAATAAAATGCTTTATTGTTTTAAACACCGTTCGTGCAGTTATAAGATAGTCTAACATAATACACGATCATCGCGTTCATAAGTCACTTTGTATTCGGAACCCGCAAAGCGCCCTCTGTCGGTATGACCACGCGTTCAGGTTTACCGAACAAAAAGCGTTAAACCTATCTATAAAGATCGCTTTTGTTAGCACGCGGGGATAAGATTTTTTTTCGTAATACAGACGCCAGCACATCCAGCTACCCGAAACTGTCAAATTTTCCCAATCAATTTTGAACCTAATGCTTTAGTGATAAAGTTGAAAATCTTTAAAGAAATTTGACAGATTGTAGTAGCTTGATGTGCTGGCGTCTGTACAAGAGACGTAGGTAGTTAGTTACAACGAGAAAATTCGGTGCTTAGCAGATTATGGTAACGAACAAAATCAATGGAATCATCGATACATAAAAAGCTTCTTATTAGATTTTGATTTTGAACGGATTGATTTCATCCGCCATGAAAATAACTGATTCGTTTCATTGTTTACTGGCTAAATAATAACAGCCGCACAGGTCGATCGATCAGGTTAAGCTACTAAGTAACTAAGTTGGTCTGTGGATGGGTGATGACCATCTTTACATACCGAGACCCCTCCGTGCCTCGGAAAGCGCATTAAGCCGTTGGTCCCGGCTGTCATTCGTGGATCTTTGACAGTCGTTACGGGTAGTCAGAAGCCTGAAAGTCTGACAACCAGTCTTACCAAGAGGTATCGTATTACCCAGAAACTGGGTTGTGGAGGTCAGATAGGCAGTCGCTCCATGTAAAATTCGGTGTGCTGCATTCGGTTAGACTGGAAGCGGACCCCAACATAGTGGGGAAAAGGCTAGGCAGATGATGATGATATTTACTGGCTTTAACGACAAAGGAATGAAACTAGCTTTCAGAAAACTTAAATTCATAATCCAATAATGAAACATAAAATAATTAGGCAGTGTCCTAATCGATCAATCAAATCGCGTTTGTCGTCATAATCATAAAATTCATGAACGGTCCCGTAATCACGTATACAATAGCCTCCCTCTTTCCCACTGGGCACTTCGGGCAAGTGCCCAGGGCCCCGCGATCGAGGGGGCCCAGCCTGCCCTAAGAAAAATCATTCTTAGCAGCCGCCACGCCATTCCATTCTACGCATTATTAGTACCCGATTCAATGACAAAATAATTGAATAATTTTAGAATTTTGCTTATCTACTTTTATCTACACAGGGGCCCATAATTTTAGAATTTTGCTTATCTACACAGGGGCCCCGTAAGCCTTATGTGCCCAGGGCCTCCAGTAGGTTAAAGACGGCCGTGCCCGTTTCTGCTACGATTTAGTTGACTTGACATAATCAGCCTATAATGTTCCCACTGCTGGGATACAGGCCTCCTCTCTGTGAGAGGGAGTGGACCGTAATCCACCACGTGGTTGACTTATCAACAGCCAATCAAAACACTTGACACAAGTCTAATTTTGACACGTCTGTCGTTTCTTTACGGAAACCGGGTTTTAGTCTTGCACAATCTTACCGTCCATCATAAACAACCCAAACTCCATGTCCGCATCCACGTAAACTGTATGTCTTATACAAAAATCTACAGCCTTTTCTAGTTTTGCTAAATAATAGTCAATATCTGTTTTCGATGGTAAATCATTAATGATCTGTTTGCGAAAACTTTCATCATTTATAGCGACAACAGCGGACATTGTAGCTATCAAGAATAACAAGGAAATTAGGATGCACACGCTTGACAATATAATCGATTTTAGCTCGCTCATTGTCGTTATCACTAGTTAATTTAACCGCGCAGATCACAGATGTTTCTACGTCTGAATTCGACTGACTGCGTTTTCTTTAGTGCTTTGTTTTTATCTACAGATAAGGATGAGAGAATAAAGACGAATGGCCACATATTTAACTCCAATTGGTCTCACACAATTTCCTTTTAAAGCCAGGTTTAGAAGAAAGTAGTGCCGATTATGTTTAAAAAAACCGGGCAAGAGCAGGTCGGACTCGCGCACCGAGGGTTCCGTACCATCATAATTATGTTTTTAAATATATTCGTCAGGGAATTTTAACACTGCGGTGTAGAATATTTCAGTTTTAGGTCAGTACCATCCGATAGTGGAACTAATGTAACTTTTGTTGATGATTTCTGAAAAAGTGTGCTATTTATAGACATCGTTTTATTGTCCCCGTAATCTTTACATAAACTTCTATCACATAGAATAATTTCAAATTTTCTATATGCAAACGTCGGAGCTATAAGAGGGGCGAACGGTATTTCTTTACATTTTTCATCAAAAGTCGATAACTATGCGGCCTAAAAAAAAATAATAAGTGTTTGAGAATGTGCAAACTGCGTTCTTTCATGTGATTCCCCACATACCCTAGTATTCACTTAGAATTTTTCAGACCTAGAAATACAGTTTCCGTAACAGCATCTAGTTTTTGCCATCAAGTTTTAAACTCAGTCCCACTTGAGGTACATTTGTTAATGAGAACTTAAGACATTTAGTTTTGTTCGCATTAAGTAAAAGATTATTAGTTGTAAACCATTTCGAAAGAACAGCCAGACTATCGTTGACATGTAAGACATCCGTATCTTTTCCATCTATTTTAGAAATAATGGAAGTGTCATCAGCGAATAAAATGATATCCGACAAGTTAGCCATCATGTAAGGAAGGTCATTAATATAAACTAGAAATAGGAAAGGGCCAAGAATTGAGCCTTGAGGCATGCCCATCTTAACTAAAGACCCCGATGACGTCGCCCCGTTAACGTTTACTTTTTGCTGCCGCTTTGACAGATAGGAAAGAACAAGATCAGCAGCTTGTCCACGAATTTAATGGTGTAATTTACAGATCAGTGTATTATGATCAACGCAGTCAAATGCTTTTGAGAGGTCACAGAAAATGCCAATGCATCCTGGGCCTTCTCCCAGGATTCCAAAATGTGACTGATGAGTTTTACTCCCGCGTCCGTCGTCGACCTACCTTTCGTGAAACCAAACTGGCGACTATGTAAAATCCCATTTGACTTAAAATGTGACATCTGGTCTATTATGATTTTTTCATAGATTTTGCTCAATGCTGGTAGCACAGATATGGGTCTATAATAGGCGTGACGACAGTATCAAATAATCAAAAATTTAATGATGTTAGGGGAAAATACATATTAAAAGGATTTAAAACAGTGATTTAGTTTAATTTAAAAACTTGAGATTAATCGGATTTTCACTAAAATAAAAGATTAAAATACTGCAGTCGGCCATTTTGACTGAAACACCAATCACAGCGCAAGACGTCACGCCTATGTAAACATCACTGTGGTTCACAGAGTATACTATAGATAGTATACTGACAACATTTGATGTTTACCTAGGCGTGACGTCAGATCCGACGCCATGACACTGAGCTGTTTTCGCGCCCTATTGAAAAAATATTAGAATTAGAAAAATGGCTTCAAACTTCGTTAAACTTTAGTTTATTACCGAAATATAGGTGTTTTCGTAAATAGTAAATGTGTACGTACATTACGGAAGAGGATTTGAAAATCATTCGTCATGCCTATTTGGAGGGATCAAACTTACTACTTACCCGATTTGAAAATTGGTACTACTTTACTATGTTTCACTAAGTCAGGAAACGTACCGCTGTCTAAAACATTGATTAAATATGCCTGTTAGGGCAGAGGCAATTGTGTCAATAATATATCCAAGAGAAATCTCCCATAAGTCTTCAGTGTTTTTTTATGTTAAGACTTTTAAATGCTTTTTAAATTGTGGCAACAGAAATGGGCTTGAATTCAATGTTGGAATATCCTTATTAAAGTTTTCTTTAAGAAGAGCTTCAGCTAAAATATAGGTGATGAGGGGAGAGACTTTGTAACCTCTATTGGGATGCTGGAAAAGAAATGTTCTAGTGTCTCAGCAACTTTTAACTTATCTGAAATTGTTTCATTAGTTATGGAAACGTCATCTAAAACTATTCTAGATTTATTATCTAGATTTGGCCGCATTAGTAGTTCTTGAGATATCCAGCTGTGACAGACGAACTGACAGACAGACTGAGTCGCACCATAAGGGTTCCTTTTTACCATTTTCGTACGGAACCCTAATGACGGCTATCCGCAGTATCCGGCACATTTTCAACTAAATGTGCATACATTTCCCAACTCGTGAATTGGAAGAGGCGGCCCCTATCCCTTGGCCTGCTCCCCCGAAACTGACACCTAAATAAACACAACACGCCTCATTTAGTTGGTTTTGTGCCCGTGAAAGTAATTAAAACCATTTAAGCCTTGAAAAAAACCATCCGAAAATAGTAATAAATTTAATATACTCTAAACGGAAGTATAAAGTTCGTGCAGCCACTAGCGCCATCTGTCGATTGTGGAAAGAAGTCTTATTCATATTTTTTTTTTTTTTTTAATAATTACATTCGGCCATCCATTTTATATTTCTTAAGCTAATCATTGATCTCAGAATCGATCCTGTGGCGTGGTATACTGTCATCAATATTACTTTCAGTACCAGAAGCTGAGCTACTATTGTCATTTAATGAATTTTACCCCGCATCCTAACCAATGGCGATCATTTCGCGAATACGCAATGGAATTATATGGGAATAGTAAAATACAGATTGTAGTAGCTTGATGTGCAGGCGTCGGTACTATGTGCGCCCGCGTAACTAATCAATGGATTATTTAGGCTTTAAGAGGTTTAAGACTATTTGTGCAGATTCACGCACACTCGCTGTCAAAATCTTTAAACTCAAAGAAAACCTTGATGGTTTACTTAGATTTGTTTGAAGAACTTTTTATTGCTACTAACTGCATGTTGAAATTGGTAATTTCGCAAATAGAACCAAAGTTAAGCAATAAAACAGATCGTACAACTAACAATATCTACATGCAGTAAAAGCAATAAAAAGTACTTCAAACAAGTCGACCAGACCCCTTCAATGTTAGACCCCCGCTTTGACCCCGAAATGTATTGATTTTTATTGAACGCAACTAATAAGTATGGTAACACTAAAACTGTCAATCAACCATTTTGAAGTATCATTCCCCACTGTTGTCATTGTGGACTCTTGTTTTAAATTGGAATAATTAAAAGGAAACCATGGGCTTAGCAACTGTTATTGAAAGCGAAGCTCATTTCCAAACAGAAATGGCCAATGCTGGCACAAAACTTGTTGTAGTGGACTTCACAGCGACTTGGTGAGTATAACCTGATTCCGTTCAAATATTCAAGTCATCGTTATAGTAAATAATTGATTATGTTGTGTGTAGGTGTCCCCCTTGCCAACGGATCGCGCCGTTCTTCGAGCAGCTGCCGGCCAAGTTTCCAAGGGCTGTGTTCCTGAAGGTGGACGTTGGCAGATGCGCGGAGACAGCCAGCGCTCAGGGCGTCAGCGCGATGCCGACATTCATCTTCTATAGAAACCGGGTACGTGGCCGCTGAATCATGCAGGAATCAGTACACCAAGCTGACTTATCATTCATTTGTTTGTGTTAGTTTCTTTCAGGATTTCACATTACATTTGTCATTGTAATGCGTCAGTAAACCTCCAAATTGGATGTTATTTGTAATTAGAATGATCTCATTGATTGCAGACACGGATTGACCAGCTACAAGGTGCTGACCCAGGCACACTAGAAACTAAAGTTAGACAATATTACGGCACTGATGAGGCTGGAGATGAAGATAACTCTGTTGCTGGACATGTATGTATACTGAACACTAGCATCCCATCTTAGCTTCACACAGGTTACAGGTGCAATTGTGAATATTGCACAAAGGAAGATGAGCTAATTTCATTATCTTTCTTTGTGCAATATTCTACAGAAAGACATACTTAACGATCATCCAATTTTGATTTCAGTCATATAAGTCTTAAGACCACAGAAGGGATACTACGTCCCTCCTGTCTGTGCTTACCGTGAAATTTCTACTAATTCCAAATTGTGCTAATGTGACCAAAAATTTTGCTACTGGTATAGCATTACTTATTCCTGATATTAGCATTTTATTTACAGATGGACCTGGCAACATTCATAACTAAGAGCGAGTGTGAATGTCTGAATGAAGCTGACAACCATCCGATGGCGCACTGCTTGACCAGTGGAGCAGGCTATCTGGCCAGTGATTGTGATGAACAGCTCATCATTAACATTAGTTTCAATCAGGTAGTTAAATTAACAGGGTGTTTGTTTATGATGTTTGTTTAACCCGTCAAGCTCCGCATGCCTATGTAACATGATACAATAGAAAATCAATTGTGTCTCATTAGCAGAGCTTGAGAGGTCACACTTTCTTCAACATCAATGCGATTGTATGATTGATATGACTTTTTTTATAACAATTTATGGTTGCACAAAAGTGGTGACATTTATACTATGAAAATTATAGTCCTTTCACTGTATTAGTTGATGATCGCTATTCAATCAGTTTGATATTGAACATAAAATATCCTTATATTTCAGCTGGTGAAAATACACTCCTTAAAAATTAAAGCTCCCAGTGACAAGGGGCCCAAGGTAGTGAAGATATTTATCAACCAGCCAAGAACACTTGACTTCGATCAAGCCTCTGGAAACATGTCAGTGCAGGATGTTGAGTAAGTAAAATGGTCCTTATTTTATTTGATATTATGCACATAAATGCTTGTAATGACATTGTATGGACAATTGGACATACCAAAAACATTTTTAAATGTTTTCTTTCTGTTCTAGATTTTCACCAAGTGATCTAGAAGGCAACCCAGTCCCACTAAAGTTTGTAAAGTTCCAAAGTGTACAGAACATTCAACTGTTCATAAAGGACAACCAGTGTGGTGGGGAAGTCACACAAATTGACCACCTGGCCTTCTATGGTTCCCCTATTTCCACCACCAATATGGGAGAGTTCAAGCGGGTGGCAGGCAAAAAAGGGGAGAGCCACTAGCATAATTCTTTCTAAGAAGATAGTTCAGTCTTACTCTGTGTTCAGTAAATTCTAACTCAAGTGGCTTGTTGTGGGACTGCCTTAGTTCCCTTGATAGACTATATTGGCAACTATGTATTTAAAAAATAAGTCACAATTTCATCCATCAGGCTCATTCTGGTTCTCTCGCATCATATCAATATAACCTAACCTGAACTATTTTCTATGAAATAAACAGAATCATTTCTCAAACTGTGTCAAATAGTAGATGTGAATTTTTTAATATATTATATTTTCACCACATATTTATAAAATATGGTGTAACAAACATAATTAATTATTGTTTTAAGTATAAAGGTCATTCCAGGGCCACAGTTTGTTAAATGGGGATTCTGAATTATCACGAATTTGTATATTCAATAAATAAACATACACAAGTGTACTTATACTTAGTTTTATTGACTAAACTATCTAAACTCAGTCCTGGTTTAGTTCATATATCTGAATGTATGCCTCTGTGAGTGTGATCATTTGAGGTAGTATACTGGTTACATGAAGGTCCTGCATTTCGTACCTGAAAAAAATATCAGATTGTATAGAGCGTCAACAACAGTTTAATAAAGTGATTGGAAACTAATTACAGGCTTGTATTCTACTTACTAACCATTCTACATTAGCTTGGAGGAAAATTTATGCTAAGTCGTGCCATGTCTAAGCACGATGCAGTATGAACTACATTGTACCCATACAAAATGTTGATGAGTCATGCATTAATTACAGTAAAACCAGAAAAGGTATGCGCTTCGGTAATGTTTGTGTATCTCGAATTATCACAAACATCGCGCGACAAAGGTAAAGCTAAGTTTCGTTCTGCTGTGCTTTGTTGTAGTGCACCTATCATTGGACGTATGTATGAAGTTTTCTTTCTGTCGGGTTACTTAATCCGGTATCAGATCGTCATTTGTCGCACAAGTTTTTTTGGAATTACATAGTATATAATTTACTACCGCGACTTAGTCCGCGTGAAACTTGCGCTATTATTTCATTTCCGCTTAGCGTTCTTTATGACTTTTTGCTTTTAGCACAACTCCTGAGAGTCCTAGCGTTATATTAAATTCCTCAAAAATTGAGCTTTGATTTACAAAAAGAATTTCCGAAATCCGACTGGTAGTTCCAGAGATTAGCGCGACCAAACAAACTCTTGAGCTGTATTCTTAGTATAAATATCAGTAGATAATTTTGTAATGCTGGTAATACAAAATAGGCAAATACTTCCATGCTTGTTACAGCTCTATATTAGATGATGGTCTATCACTTCAGGAAAAAATTCCGAAGCGCATACTTATTTTGGGATATCTGTACAAGGCCAGTTATGACGTCATTTACACAGTAAAGCCACACTCACCACTGCTGTGTAGGTTTATGAAGGACATGTGCCCTGTACGTGCCCTTCTCAGGTGTGCCATCATGAACTATGTTGCCAACTAACTCGTAGATCGTCTTCCCGTTGTGTTTCGCCTTCACTTCTGGTGTCAAAATGTCGCCGAAGTCGACGTTTCTGTAATTAATTACAATATCGTAAAAAAACAACTAGGCTTAGACCACCACAACATCAGTCCCTGAAAACGTCCAATGGCATCGCGGCCAATAGATGGCGGGACGAGCTTGACGCCTGCAGGCGGGATTGGTCGTGTTGTGTGTAAAGAGGAAAGGGCGGCCTTTGCCCTGCAGTGGGACAGCACAGGCTGATTTATTACTAGCTGCGCCCTGCGGTTTCACCCGCATTACTTTCGATCCCATGGGAATATTAGGATAAAAAGTAGCCTACAATGGTGATACGACGACCACCTCGAGAGTATACCCCACAGATATAGATATACCTAGATAACGCAAGTATCACGAACTGTTTGAAAACCAAGCGTGCCATTTTTTGACTACCTACTATGACGTCACAAGCTCGCGCTGTCGCTCACACTTACCCAGCCAGCAGTACAAAGGACTGAGCGCGAAAGGGGCGGCTTACGATTTGTAATCATAAGTTGGTGCAATTTTTGGCACGCGAAGTAGTTACTCTTGCGTTATCTAGGTATATCTATATCTGTGGTACCTATACCCTTTCAAACATAAAAATAATTTTTGGAATCGGTCAGCCGTCTTCGAGTAATCTGTGAACATACATAAAAAATACATATATGTATATTATTATGCTAATCCAGGGTGTCAACTACCTCCATACCAAATTTTATCAAAACTGGTCCAGCCGTTTGAGCGTGAAGAACTAACAAACATATGATATAACATATAAACTTTCGCCTTTATAATATTAGTGTGATTAAAGTGCCTATGCACTGTAGAATACTTCTCTACTTACTTCACTGGGAAGTTTACAACAGTTGGGTTCTTCTCCACGAAAAATGTGTTTTTCGTAAATCTCTTGATGTATAATATCAAATATGGCGGCAACTGGGTGATCTCAAACCGTTTCAGGAAGTTCTCTTTGTACGTTTTGTACTCTTTTGATGTCTGCCCATTGAACTTCGAAAGTAGTTGATACAGGTTCACCTATAAAAACAATACATGGTTTAGTCACACTCGTTGGTAAATTCTAGAAGTTCCTGTGGTTGTGCCTGATAAAAGTTAAGGAACATGTGTATAACGGCGTATGCCACGAGCCATCAGACCGGCCCATATAAATTGTATGCACGATAGTCACCTGTGGAATAATATTTTCTCTAAACTCGTCAGTGAAGAGAGGTGTGGGAGGCAGGTCGCAGGTCAGGTAAAGGAAGGGAGACTCCGTTATCATCTCACTGTACTCCTCACTGCTGAGGTCCACCTTAGCAGCGTCATCTGCATCCGCTGGTGGTAGTTTTCTGGTAAATTGATAAAGATTTAGGTAAAAAAAAATTAAGGACAGAAAAATAATATGCACATGGAACACAGGAAATTGTACTATAGTTTGACCGAAACCGCTGTTCCGCGCCTTAGGAATGCGAGGCGAGGGGCGCAGGCCCCTCTTTTCCATTGGGCACTCTGGGTAAGTGCGCAGGGCCCCGCGATCTTCGGGGGCCCCGGCCTGCTCTCATAAAAAAACATTATTTGCAGCCACCGTTCCATTCTACGCATTATAAGTACCCGATTCAATGGCAAAATAAGTGATTTGCAGTGCGATTTATAATAACTTTCTAGCTCCCAGTTATGAAATATTAGTATGCTTCTCTTATTGTCTCTTATCTACACAGGGGCCCCGTGATCCTTATGTGCCCAGGGCCTCTAATAGGTTAAAGACGGCCCTGGAGGGGCGGGCGCCGTGAGCGTTTACTAATGAGCGGTACAACAGTTTCGGTCAAACTATAGTGATTGCGTTCTTAGTGTGTAGTACATAGACTCAAACCGTCTTATTATAAAACGAGATCTAATTTTAGACCTAGCCTAAACCTTCGAGTCAGTTACTCTATTTTGAACTTTATTCCGACAAACGTAAATTTCTTAATGCAAAATTGACAACTTAGACTCGGGTTTAACGTCAGTTTTTGTAATAAGAACTTTAGCTTCGACGGATTATAGTTCGAAATTTAAAAATGGCTGGATGGTTTAAACCTGGGTCTAAAGATAAATCTTGTTTTGTAATAAGGCCGATACAGTCAAGATTTATTTTGTTTGTGAGATTAGATTCTTTCTGATCAAGATAGAAAATTATCAAATAATTATGATCTAATAAAATGTATATAATTTACCTGGTATAAATCCTCATGTGACCAAGAAATGATTTGTAAATAATAGAACTGTTCGGTTTCTTAGTTCCATTGAGGGCCATGTGTAGAGAATTTAAAAACCAAGACATAAAATCAATGGGATCACCTGCAAAAATTAATTGTCAATTAATTGTAATTTTTGTCTTGCTTTTTAACCGACTTCTTAAAAAAGGAGGTTCTTAATTTAAAAAAACACTACAAAGAGACTTGCTGTCAAAAATCAAAAATGTAAAACCTTCCGAAATTAAAGTTATTTTTCGCATTGTGGTGTTTTTTGTGGAAGGCAGTTTTTTTTTTTTTAAATAAAATATTTTTATTTACTGCTATAGACAAATAGAGGATGGAATTTACAATGTCAACCAGTTAAAATCCATCACAAATTGACCTTAAGACTATGAAATACTCACTCTGCTTGATAAATTGAAACCTTTTCTTAGACCATAACACAACCGCCTGCAGCATTTCGTGGGGTGACACATGGGCTTTAAAGGCGCGCGGATTCCACAGCTTTCGGAGTAGTTCACCGAACCTCTGCACCAGTAGGAATGAAGAGTCACCGGGAGGCCGCTTCACGTTCGCATAGTTTTCTTCGCGTAAGAAGTAGTTGCGGAGGGGACGTACTTGTGATAAACACTAAAATAATATTATCAGGGGCAACTTTATTTATTCGGGTAAAAACTTGTCTAGAATTTCTAACTAGAATCTAGTTGTATATAAAAATTGTTTAAAAGAATACGCAAGAATCTTAAGTTTAGCTCTTACAAATGATGCTTTGACAAAAGTTCTATCCACACACATATCAGGGCCGTGCCCGGGACTTGGACCGAACGAGCTGAGTGCGTGTGTACATTTTATATGAACACCTTCACACACGTCGGTGTCCAGGCCAGTGGCGAAGCTTCAGTGCCTGCCTTGTATATGCCAGGGCCCTGTCACGTCCCAGAGACGGGCCTGATGTGTGTGGATATACCTTAACATTGAAGGCCTGACTAAACTAGTGTACAGACGCCAGCACATCAAGCTACTATAATCTGTCGAATTTCTTTAATAGATTTTCAACTTTATCGCTTAAACATAAGGTTCAAAGTTGATTGAGAAAATTTGACAGTTTCGGGTAACTTGATGTGCTGGCGTCTGTACACAGAAAATTATATTTTTCTGATAACAATTTTTCTAAACATTTTTAAATCTGAACTCACCTGCAAAATAACATTGCAATAGTCATTAGCCTTGATGTTGTTGAGGCCCACAATTCCAGGCATATACATTGTGCTATCAATTGCTCGAGACATCTTGGTGCTATAGTCCAGCTGAGTGATCTGGTCTGGTGTGAAGATCGGGTTCAGGACATACTTGATATCATTCAATGATGAATCTAAAAGAAGTATGAATTTATAAAGCATTATCAGACATTGTAATTATTTTATTAACTTGTCTCACAATACAAATACAGTTGTTGTGTAGAGAAAATAAACATTTCTATTATTATTATTTCTCAATCAGACAGTTGGTAATGTCACAAATTACTTTGCCGGAACAGGTGTAGGATGGGGAGCCAGACCAAGAGAGTTACAGAAACTTTTGGGCAATAACGACCGCACGGACCCTAAGAAGAAGAAAGAAGGAAATGTTTTGTTCCTCACCTCTGCACACCTGGGCCTGCCACCCTCCGCAAACCTGACAACACACTAACATCCTCGCCAGAAGAAACGAGACGCGTCCTTATTGAAACTCACTTCCCGGGATGCACTTTCGCACAGGTAATTGACTGGCAGGATACAATACAGACACCATCAGACAGCGAATGGGCCTACGCTAGCAGGATGATCACGCTGGAGAAACTCCAATGGGCCATCAGGAGCTTCCATCCTTTTAAGGCAGCTGGACCTGACGGAGTGTTCCCCGCCTTACTGCAGTGGGGTGGCACCTCTGTCGCCTTAAAACTGCTGCCTTTACTGAGAGCGTGCCTGGCCTTTAGATACGTTCCCAAAGGATGGAGAGAAGTGAAGGTAATATTCATCCCTAAGCCAGGTAAGGGTGACTACACAAACGCCAAATCCCATCGACCAATCAGCCTGACCTCCGTTCTACTGAAGACCCTGGAAAGGCTGTGCGATAGGGAACTGAGGGATGGTGCTCTGAAGACCATACCGTTACACGGTAACCAACACGCATACAGCTCAGGTAAGTCGACTGAATCCGCCCTACATCTGGTAGTCAGCCAGATAGAGGAAGCGATTCATCAGAAAGGCACTTGTCTGGGCACTTTCATAGACATCGAAGGAGCCTTCGACAAAACCAACTTCTCCAGTATCAACAGCGCCCTCTCCAGACATGGAGTAGAACAGGTACTAACGGACTGGATCACTAACATGTTAAGTAAACGAGTGGTTCGCCTTGAAGGTGAGCAGCAGCTGGCCATGATAGCCAGAGGATGCCCCCAGGGTGGAGTCGTGTCCCCCCTTCTATGGAATCTGGTGATTAATGACCTCATCACCAAACTCAACGCCAACCGCTTTTACACAGTAGGTTATGCCGACGACCTTGCAATCCTGGTTTCGGGGAAGGTAACGGGCACGATATGCAACCTCACTCAGCAAGCGCTACGTATCGTGGAGAGATGGTGCAGGGACTTTGACCTTTCAGTGAACCCCACTAAAACTGAACTGGTTATGTTTACCCATAAACGAGCGTTAGGGCCTTTTCGCCTACCTAAACTGTTCGATACTGAACTCCAGCTGGCCAACGAAGTCAAGTACCTTGGTGTAACACTAGCCAGTAAGTTAAACTGGAGCAGTCATCTGGACAACAAACTGAACAGGGCTTGCATAACCTTTTGCCAGTGCCGGAGAATGATAGGTAAGAAGTGGGGCCTATCCCCAAAAATTACACTCTGGCTGTACACTGCAGTGATCCGCCCCATGATAAGCTACGGAGCTGTGGTTTGGTGGCCTCGCACAAAGCTAGTGACAGCCTCCAACAAACTGCAACGCATGCAAAGACTAGCCTGCATGGCGACTACGGGCTGTATGAGGACTACTCCGACTGCAGCGGTAGAAGCCATCCTGGGAATCCCGCCGCTCCACCTGTTCATACAGCAGGAAGCGACGATGGCGGCAGTACGTCTTAACACACTAAATCTCTGGGATAAGAGTAATACACCACACACCACGCTGCTTGAGGGACTCCATAAGGATTTCCCCATTACGAAAGCCATAAACGACCGGGTTCCTAAACAATTTATGTTTGATAAAAAATACAAGATCCAGCTTCACGAGGATCGCCTATGTGAGGGGTTGTGCCCTACAGAGCTGCGAATCTTTACGGATGGATCCAAAACAGGTAGTGGCACAGGAGCTGGAATCTTCTCGGAGGAATTTAACATACATATAGCCACACCATTGGGGGTCCACAACACAGTGTTCCAGGCAGAATGCATGATGGGCATCTCTCTAGCCGCTTCAGCCATTATGGCCAGGGAAGTTAAGGAACACTCAATCCGCATACTCTCAGACAGCATGGCTGTTCTGCAAGCGCTGAACAGTTACACAGCTGACGCTGGGCTAATATACGAGTGTCACCAGCGCCTCAACCAGGTGGGTAACCTCAATAATATAACCATTCAATGGATCAAAGGACACAGCGGTTCGCTAGGCAACGATGCAGCCGACGAACTTGCCAGAAGAGGGTCGAGTATGGCACCCGTGGGACCCGAGCCCATCGTGCCACTCCCCTTCGGGTAAATACGCACTCTGGTAAGGAAACGCACAAGAGAGCAACACAATAAACTATGGACGGACCAAGGTGAATGCAGGCAGGCGAGGGAAGCACTTCCCACATTGGATGGCCGCCTCACGAAACAGGTTCTCCGTCTAACAAAACAAAAGCTGCGTATAGTTACCGCAGCTTTAACTGGCCACGGGTCATTCAATAAACACCTCTTTGTCATAGGAGTAACGGACAGTCCGTTGTGCAGGGCCTGCATGGAGGACGACGAGACAGCGGCACATGTACTTCTAAACTGCCCGGTGATCGCCACGTACAGGGCAAAGTACTTCGGTCACCCAGGTACCCTACGTGAGACGGTCAGTAACATCAAGGCGTTGCTGGCCTTCTTTGAGGAGCTGGGGTGGATCGAATAGTCGATTTTCCCACCCATACGCAAAATACGCGCATTGACGTGGAGTTGCGGACACCAGCCCGTAGTACCTATTACCTATTATTATTCCTCACCTCTGGCTTTGTTTTTACCGGCCGGCTGGAGTGAATAATTACGAGGAACAGACCTCCCACCCCTTTCTTGCCTTTATTGGCCAGCTTGAGTGGAGATTTGGAAGAGCAAATGTGCTCAGAGGTAGGAAGTATTCCAGTAAGATGCTGGTAGGCATCTTGACCGTACTTCCGGGATTGTCCTGATAGCCGTGAAATACCTCTTCACTCCTCATAAGCACCTCTGGATATGTTGCCCCCTTTTCACTACAACAATATATGCTAGCTACTGTCTTTCTTCGGGGGCCCATAATTGAGTGTGCAACTTGTGCAAGTCACCCCCCACCATTGTATATGTGTAATTCATATAAAACATTGGTCAGGCAGGGTCTACATAAATATAATCTTTCCATAGTTCTAAATAACCAGTTCACTGGAGATAGTCCTACACCAACAGGAGGTTGTCCTTGGGTGCACTTGCATAGTGCGAACAGGGATAATCATCTGTTAGTGCCTCACTTAATTAAAAATATCTAACAGGCTTCTACAAGTTGGCTTTGGCCCCTCGTAAGCCTTCCAAAGGTCCAGAACCCCAGGGTCCCGAGAAATGTCAATGGACATAAATATAAATATCTAACAAAAATTTTTATTTTTTTTTAAATATAATTTGTATGTATGTACAGTAATGAAACAAAGGAAATTAATATAATAATTAATAGTAAAATAAATTAACTAATAGTAAATTAATAATTTAGTTTTACAAATTAACATACTTATCAAAAATTATTTATTAACAGCTATTTGTGTCAACGCTAACTTCCTTCCTGGTTGCACCCTCTTAAATGCAGTTTTGATGGTTCCATAAATTTATTTAAAGTATAAATGACTTACCAATAACTTCATAGTTATCAGGCAGGCAATAAAACTTCAATGTATGCAAATTCAGGAATACATGATGACCGTCAGCCACAGAATGAGTGTAGGCATGAGTGTTTGTACCCCTACCCTGTTGACAAAACATTTACAAGAGTCATCATCATCACCTGTAATTCAGGTCAAAATTCTTTTTCTTTCTATGGATGATATAGGTACAATGATTTGAGCACCAGCCTTCCCCCAAACCAAGGGGCCTGTAGCATTTGCTACCCAGCCCTGTCCGCCTACCTTCAGGTAGACAGGCAAGCTACCTGGTTAGGGTATCTTTAGGACCTTGGGCCTTGGCAGGCTCAGGCCTTGTGGGCCTAGACGTAAATCCAGGGCTGCATGTAGTAGTTGAGACAAAAATATGGTTTTTGACTGCAGTTGATGTGAATTTTATATTGGGTTTCTAAGCCACCCCAAAGTACTCTTGCAATAAAAGTAAAAGTAATACAACTGGATTATATGCAATTGCAATGAATTGCAAGTTTGTTTGGGTGGTTTGTACGTGGTAAGTGGTAAGTGGTGTGGTGGTGGTTTGCATATGGTACATGGTGTGGTGGTGGTTTGTTCATTTTATTGAATGAAATAAAGTTTGTGTAAAGTTTTATTTGGCGTTGTGTGATAGTGGTCGAATATATTTATATATTTATATTATATTTATATTTATATTATTTACCTGGAAGTACTTGCCACAGACGAGACACGCATAAACATTGATTCTCGTCAATGATACAGAACATAACTTCTCAAAATCAAAGTCCAGGACGTGCCTGTTGATTGTATCTAAATAAGGACACTGTATATGGGTCGACTTTGAAGATGGTTCTGAAAAAAATATAGCATTGTAATAAAAAATATATATATATGTGGAAAATCATTGTTTCTTATTGAATTTTGTTTAGGTTATAATGCTGACCGGGTATATCAATGCCATTTTCTTCGGACAGCTTTCGCTTTTTAATATTTATTTGTTTTTCAGACATATTAGGTACAGTAATTGCAGTAAAAATGATACAGTTTTTTGTTCTAATGAGAAATAACTTGGAATATTTTCTTTTCTTGTTTGACAACGTTGACAATAGACAAGACAGAATTGGCCAAAAATTGACACTTGACAGTCGACAGATCACAAAATCACAGAATAGAAATCAGAATTCAGACTAGTGGGTGGGTGCTTGTATATCCTAAATATCCGCAATATTTTAAGTTATTTTCATTTTATTTGCGCAGCGTAACGAAATACTATCGCAATATCTTGCGCTAAAACCAGACTTGGACATCCTTCTATGCTAACGACTTGAATGGATCACAAGGATCCCGCCTAAGTCCGATACTTTTTTTAGGGTTCCGTACCCAAAGGGTGCCCCTCAAAGCTCCGCTGTCCGTCCGTCTTTGTGATCAACACAAAAGTAAACAGGAACAAAACAGTAGTGGTTTGTGAACGGACAACAATGCTGCCACCTATGACAAGCTTTCAGTTTTTAACCTCATTGCATAATCGGATCTCATCATATCAAGTAGGTGAGAAACCAAAATCCAAGCCAGAATCCAGCTGCATCCGGTTAGACTGGAAGCCGATCAACATAGTTGGGAAAAGGCTAGGCAGATGCAATGATGAGCAAAAAAAATCAATTGGTGTTTTAAGTGTGTTTCTTGCTTAACTGCGTTCCAGTTAACGATTACTTAATAACTGAAACATGAAGCCATAAGCAAAGTCTCTAGAAGGTTTTGACAGTTGATTGACACTAACAAAGAATGACAAGCATTTGTCATCCTGAAAATCGAATCCACAATCGTCATTTTCTTCCCGAAAATGGCCGCATCAGGAGGGAATATCGAATGGTCTACAACTGTTAAACCAATATTAACAGCACTTTACGGCCCTTTTTTCGACAAAAACGATGCCGTTGAAATCATCCAAGCCATCATCAAAAGGTTTGTTTCATTCGGACACTAACTGTTAAAACAAAAGTTATTTTGATAGCTCATCTGACTAATCATTGGTTTGTTACCTATTTATTTTTAAATAAACTTGTCTTGTGTTATTAAAACTAGGTTATTGTAGTAATATTTTTGTGAATTTCCTTAATGTCCAATGAATACGGGTACATGTTCATAGTCTGTACTTTACATCTAATGGAGACACCCAATAAAATTAATAGTCTGCAATACCCTACACAATGAAAACAATATTTTTGTCTCTACACTGCTCCCTCAAAGAAAAATTATTTCGAATATCGCGACGTTGACTACTCCACCTATACTTTTGACTTAAGGGGAATGCTCCAACCAGCCCGCGAAATTCAAAATTTCTTGCGTTTTTTGCAATTTGCAGGCCAGTGCTAGGTTGTATCTTGATTAAAATATTATTCGCGGCTGTAAGACGTATGTAGTTACAGAATTATAATAATCAAAATCACCAATACAACCCTCCAACTTCATAAAGGTGTAAGAACAAAAAAAAAAACAGAAAAAGTAATTCTAACAGCTTTATGAACTTAGAGCGTTTTATTGATGATTTTCATGATTATAATTCTGTACCTATATATGTCTTACAACCGCGAATAATATTTTAATCAACATACAACCTAGCACTGGCCTGCAAATTGCAAAAAACTTAAGAAAATTTGAATTTCGCGGGCTGGTTGGAGCATTCACCTTAAGTTGTAAAACTTATTAGAAAACCATGTCTTTGCGACTAGCTCAATTCATGTATGCTGAAAAACTGAATTTCCTTGCTCGCAGTGAAAGTGAGTTCCAGAACCATGAGGACATCTACGACTTGTTCTACACATGCTTTGCATGCCTCTCTGCACATTTTATTAGCATGAATGCTAATAATTGTAAGTATTTTTATTTTTATGTACAGTAAGTACTATATTTTTATTTTGTTGATGAATCATCAATCCAAAATATTATCATGATAATAATATTTTGGATTATTGACATCGTAATAGGACAATCTTTGTTGTATGAGGGTAAACTACTATGACAAATAGTAATAAAATATTTCAGAAATTCGGTTTTTATTAGGAATGCTTAAGTTATGAATAGTCAATTTTTATAGGCCAATTTATTGTTGTTAATACAAACAATATGTAAGTTTGTTAAACAAAGTACTTATCATCATGCATTGCAAGCATAATTGCTATAATATAGTGTAATCTAATTGGAGTTACGACTTTCACAATATTGTGCAACAAGGAAGTTTTTAGAACAATAACTAATAAATACATAAAGGTTTCCTGGCTATAGTTAGGAACGAGGGATTTAATAAAATAATTGTTGGGAATAAAAATACACATTTAATTTTAAGCTACCTACAAAGATTTAGAAAGACAAAAACAAAGAGAAGAGCTATGAATCATTCCTTAATTCGAAACTAAAAACTTATTAATGGCTGTGGTCTATCAATATTTTAATAGAATTATCTTTATTTAGGGACCTATCATCACAGCTTGGTTCAAATTGGAATTTTTCAGTTTAACTGAATGGGGCCATGTTAAGTAAAATTTAAGATGATTGTTTTCCATAAAGATTTTTTTAAATCTTTTATTAAAAAAACTCAGTTCTTTATAATTAATTACTTTCATCTTTATAATTAAATTGTTGTTGATTGCTTATTAGTATTCATAAACATGAGCGGCCATCGACGCCTGCAGTTGCCTCAGGCAAAAAGCAATTTTAGATTTTCATGTTGTGATAATTTATTTAGAATTGTTCCACACTAGCTTAAAACATAATATGAGTAAAAAGGAGATATAGAGGTATTTGCCCTGCAGCGGGACAACATAGGCTAAAAATAATAATAATTTTAAATGTTTGTTTGTGTCAGCAGCTACTAAATCTACCCCATTATATTTTAGTACCAAATGACCAACTAAGTACTGCAAGAGATGCATTCAGAGTGATTCTCCGACAAATACTGAAGAAGCTCTCCGAAGCTGGATTGAGCTGTGATGACACCAACAATACGACTGCTGCTCCCAATGTTTCTGTGAAGCAGGTTTGTATGAGATTTGGAAATTAGACACCAAAAAAAATTAAAGAAATTGCACCCTACTTGCATAAGGCTGTATACAGAAAGAAAGCTGGAAACTTATAAGCGCTTACCGGCGCTTGACAGCGCTGGTCCGTCCTACACAAAGGAAGCAGGTTAAATCAGACCAAGCAAAATGTCGGCAATTAATTTTAAATGCCAGCGCCCAGCGCTGACCAGCGCGTGTTGAAGCTTGTCGGAACTTGTCGGCACCGTAAAATTTGTCTGCTCAACATAGTAAAAAACGCAATAAAAATTATTGAACTGTCAAAGTGAAAGCCTTTCCTACAGTTAGTGTGTTACGCAACCACTCCACTGTTCAGTTTGCAAATGTGCACAAATTCAATGTAGAAATGACAATGTTTTTGGAAAGAAATTCCTTAGCGCTAGTAAGGCTGCGTTTCCACCAGAGATGTGCGAAGATGCGCAGCGAGGAATGTGTGTGAAACAAACTAATAACATTGCTTCATTTTCATAGCTTGAACTAAGTTAGCGTTGTTATTGGTTAGTTTTACACACATTCCTCGCTACACATCTTCGCTCATCTCTGGTGGAAACGCAGCCTTATATTTACTTATTTCATTATAGATATAGAACGAAATAAGTGTAACATTTTGACAGTCAAAATGTTACACAGAAACGAAAGGAAGTTCATTCCAACCGCTCTTGTCTGTTGTGATTGTAGTTTTCTTTCTCAAAATTATGCATTGGAGACAGTGTGCGTACACACGAGTTACACGCTTCGACGATAGACATAGAGTCGACGACAGAGGCAACTACGTGTCGGTCGTGTATTTGAGTATGGTGCTCAAATAAACGAGCAGCATGTTGTCGACAGCAGCAGCCGCTGACGCGTCGACGGTTGCAATTGCCGCTGTCGTCGACGCGTGTCGCTCTTGATATAAATGTTTATGCTAACATAATTATCACCAATTGAACCAAACTTACATTGTAATAATCTTGTTTCTAAGATAACATAAATAATATAAGTAACCAAGTAACGATATGTTTTTCCCCCAGCTACTGTTGCCCATTGTGGGACTATGCGGAATAGATGGAGGGGGCTACCCCCAATCTGACCTAGTTATCTTGACTTCACTACTGAAGAATGCCAAACTACCTGCGCATGTTACTGTGCCTGGTATGTATTTAAAATATTTATATATAAATTTTTACTGGCTGACCTAAGTTCGCAAAGTAAAGTGAAATAAAAAGTTTTGTAGGTACTTGACATTTTAATTATTTATGAATTTGTTGAAATTAAAAGTGAAAATGAACTGAAAACACATGTGTCAAGTTAAATATCAAAAGTTTTTTATTTGTCATGTTTTTAAGCTTCATTTTATAGAAAATAGTTGCATAGTTGTTTTTTTTTATTTGTTAAAAAATATTGTAATGCTCAAGTTTTTTTAAAATCTAATTTCAATTATCTACCGACATTTTTTTCATTTTCTTTTAACATTCTCTCTCAGAGTCCCAATCAACAAAATCATCAGTCATACCAAGCTCGATTACGTCACTAGCTTCTCAAACCACACCTACTGAGAAGCAGCCGCCGTCAAACGCCCAGCGACGTTCTGACGCGTTGTTGGAACAGCTGACGGCGCCATTACGGAACCCAGTAGCGTCGATGACGTCATCGCAAGCCGCGCCGGCCACAGCCGTCCTGTCGCCCGGGAGTAAGGATAGTTTGGAGAGCGCTAAGGATGGGAATGCTTCCCAACAGTCTTCTGTTGATATGAAGGTTTGTTTGTGTTATGAAAATTATTTAATTGTTTTAGATTTTGTATTTTCCTTTTTTTTTCTTTTGGAATATCCTTTAGGTTTATTCAATGACGGGCGATGAGTAATGTAGATATTCAAATTACAAACTGCAATTAGCTTTTTTAAATGAATAAAGGGCCTTTTCCACATTTCATCACATTGGCAACATCTACCGTAGAGGAACAGAAGTTGATTGAAATATGTGGAGGAGGTGAAACAGGCCGTCAGAGTTAATCTGGGGTCCTTAATGCCTGGTTTAATAGCCCAATCCAGTTTGTGTATCTAATATTCCATCAAACTCCTTATCCTCTACAGAAGTGGGTGGCATCAACCTGCTCATCGTTGCTAATGGAGCTGAGAGCCGGCTCCGTGGTGCTGAAGGTGTGTGCCTCGCTGCCGTGCCTGCAGCGGTACCTCAACCGCTGGCAGATTGCCAAGGAGAGCGCCGTCGCGCCGCAGTTCAACTCTGATGCCTCACTGTACGGACCTATATTTATTTTCATCACCTTTAGGCCTACCTATTTTTGCGCCTGAACAGCGATACTCTCTGATTGGTCGAACTCTCGACAACTTCACATCAATCAAATAGTTGAAAGTTCTATTCCAATCAGTATTATTTTGCCCATATCTCAATTTATATTTGGGGTCGGCGCCGCATTTCTTCTTCTTCAATTATTCTCTATTACTCGTCATCTTAGTAGCCAGCCGCTTTCTAGCCATATCATACACACAGTCAAAGTTAAATCAGGTAGTACATCAGACCCCACAAATTATAGACCTATTTCTGTACTACCTACCTTTAGTAAAAATTTTGAGAAGTTAATTTTAGACCAAATGCAAAGCTTTTTTAATAAACATAAATTATTACATAGCAAACAGTTCGGTTTTACAAGGGGTCGTTCAACTACTGGTGTTGAACTTTTAGGACATATTTATAATGCATGGGAAGATAAATGCGATGCCTTGGGCATCTTTTGTGATTTGTCCAAGGCATTCGATTGCGTTGTTCACGAAACGTTAATCAGGAAACTCCGCCACTACGGAATCCGGAACACTGCTCTGGATCTTCTTATTTCATACTTGAGTAAAAGGATTCAGAGCGTTGACGTTAATGGGAAAAGATCACCCGGATCTATAGTAACAATGGGAGTCCCACAGGGCTCAATTCTTGGTCCTTTCTTGTTTCTTATTTATATTAATGACTTGCCGTACCTCATAAAGGATAATCATGATATAGTGTTGTTTGCAGGTGACACTTCTCTTTTGTTTAAACTTAAACGTCAGCAGTTGGTTACTGACGATGTAAATAGCGCGATCTCGAAAGTAGTCCATTGGTTCAATGTTAATAATTTGCTTCTAAACGAGAAAAAAACCAAATGCATTAAGTTTACGCTACCTCACGTTAGGCAGGTGAAAACTAATGTGTTGATAAAGGGCGAGGAATTGAATCCTGAAGACAACACAGTATTCTTGGGCATAACTTTGGATGCTAAGCTTCAGTGGGGTCCACATATAGATAAATTGTCAAAAAGGCTAAGTTCCGCAGCATATGCTGTTAGAAAAATTCGTAATTTAACTGATATAGAGACTGCCCGTTTAGTGTACTTTAGCTATTTTCATAGTGTAATGTCGTACGTTATTCTATTGTGGGGAAATGCCGCCGATATTCAGACTATCTTTGTTTTACAGAAGCGAGCTGTTCGATCAATTTATAAATTAAGTCCGAGACATTCTCTCAGAGACAAATTTAAAGAGATTAATGTAATGACTGTGCCTTCTCAGTATATTTATGAAAATCTTTTATATGCCCATAAAAATATAAAATTGTTTAAAAAACACAGTGATATCCATAATATAAATACTAGAAACAAACACAAATTTGTTGTACCTACAACAAGGCTCAAAAAAATAGGTGGCTCGTTCAGATGTCAATGTATACGCTTTTATAATAAGCTACCAAGCCACGTTCAAGATCTAAGCCTCAATAAATTCAAATCATTCATTAAACGTAAGTTGTGCCTGAAAGCCTTTTATACAGTTAAAGATTATATTGAGGACAAAAAGGCTTGGGATTGAGCTGCTTCAAATTTCTGCATTTTGAACGTCCTTTTTTTTTTTTTATATACACATTGACATTAATGATTTTTTTATAAACAATGACATTTGCTTACTTTGTAAAGTATTACATTATTTTATTTATTGTGATTCGTGAATGTGAAGACGATGTGGGTCAATTTATTACTTTTATATTTTTTTTTATTATTCTCTCTGTTCTGTTAGTTTTTTTTTTCTCTTGGTCTGGCAGTTTGAGTAATTTATGTGGCCTACCCAAATGTCCTTTCTTTGGTATTGTTCGTCGAATCGTTGAGCTCCTTAAGTCTTGAGTTGAGCTGCACGATTTCTGACAAATGCGTGCACTGACTGGACAGGTCCTCTCAATCTGTGTGGTTCTTTCTTCAAAAGACCGTCTCAGACATCGATCTACATGGTCTTCATATAACCTGACCAAGATTATGTCTGGACTTTAAAAGAGACTGTGACCTCTGAGTTTGTTTCGGCCTTTCTTCTCAGAGTAGTCAGATAGGAAACGCCGACCTCATCTAGTTTAAAAAAAAACATGATTGACGTGTAAAAGTGTTTGTACAAACCTACTTACAAAAATAAAATCATTTATCAGTCCATCTATCGTTTTTCTAGGGTTCCGTACCCAAAGGGTAAAAACGGGACCCTATTACTAAGACTCCACTGTCCGTCTGTCTGTCACCAGGCGGTATATCATGAACCGTGATAGCTAGACAGTTCAGATGGTGTGTTTCTGTTGCCGCTAAAACAACAAATACACACATAAAAACAGAATAAAATAAATATTTAAGGGGGACTCCCATCCAACAAACGTGTTTTTTTTCGGCGATTTTGCCTTGCGGTACGGAACCCTTCGTGTGCGAGTCCGACTCGCACTTGGCCAGTTTTTTAGTCTTCCCCTACTCTTATAGCCTAGCCATCCCCATTTCTACTCAAAACTTTATTTACGAAATTTTTCTATCGTATGAAAGTGTCGGGAGTAGGCCAACGGGTCTTTCCTGCAAACGCATCTATGTCGCCAGTTCCAACTGGTTTGTCAACTGATAGTTTAGGTCTCGGTAACAACTTTACAATAATAATAACTCTACCTGTTAAAAATACCTGCCTGGTGCCTTTATTAAACCTCATTTCTCCTTGTAGCCTTCACTTCCTCGTGAACGAGGTGCACGTCTGCCGCCTCGCTTTGTCTCTGCCTTGCCTCGAGCCGTTTACGCCCGAACGGATCATGACACTCAGTGACGTCAGCATTGCTGGATTACTATGCGCCACTGCTCAGGTAATTAGTTTTATGTTTATTGCTAACGCTATATAAGTTGTTCATTTATTTTTTTATTAATTAAAAATAATTTACTAGGTAACTTTCATCACTAGCATTCAAATTTATAACCATACACGGCTTTACAAACGTGCACTATTTCACCTGTTCTCGATTAATTTCAAACACTACTAAAACCCTTAGGCCGCGTCCTAACCAACGCGATCGTCGCGTTCATTTTGTTCGTCGAACCCGAACGCGTGGTTGCGTAGACTGAGGGGACGCCTTATGATTTTCCGAAGTAATGTGTGACATATAACTGCGACGTTCGCGTATTCGCGCGAACGATCTTTTTTAGTTAGGACGCGGGATAATTCTTCTTGACGCTGCACTGTCGGAAACAGTAAACAAAGTAGTCTTCTGAAGCCTGCCGGATCAGCGGGGTTGTCCGAAAGGGTTACCGCTGGCCCGGAACATAAAGGGCTAAGGAAGGAACACGGGTGGGTTTTAGTCACTTACACCCATATTCCAAGACGTTTCCTCGAAAGTTCCTCCACTTCCATTCATTCGAGGTTACCTTAAGGACTGCCTCAAGGAATCCTCGAAATCGGTATTCTTAGTTAAAACTCGGTCTTGTCATGAGGTAATCTTGAGGATCCTCCAGTGAGGTTGATTCAATGATTCAATGACGTTTTACCTCGACTCGACCTCGAGGTCGAGTCGAGGTAAAACGTCATTGAATACGTCATTGAATCATAGATTACAGTATATTCTTTACTTTTTAGGGTTCCGTAGTCAACTAGGAACCCTTATAGTTTCGCCATGTCTGTCTGTCCGTCCGTCCGTCTGTCTGTCCGTCCTCTTTATTAACAACTTCGTAACTTTATTAGTTTAGCCGTAATAGTCGTTGAACTTGGGTGTTGGATAATTTTGTACCAAATACAAAATCCTTAGCATTAATCCTTTAAAGTGACTAAGATGAAGTAGTTGCTTGTTTATAATGGGTAAAAACTTGCATTGAAAACCAAAATGTTTTTTTTTTTACCTATTCAGAATAAAGAACAACAGAATCGTTACACTGTGCGTGGCCCGACACGCACTTGGCCGGTTTTTTTTTGTCTATGGACACTCAAAAGTTATTAGATTGCATTTTTTTTTCGTTGTTTCAACGCGAAGTCGCGGGCAAAAGCTACCTACTAGCTACCTAATGTATAAAAGACAAGCATTAACTTGTGTGTTTCTGTAGCTATGTGCGTGATATTTTATGTTATACTCAAGTTTAGTCTAATAATGACTTTAGCTGAGTACTATAATTAGTCGGTATACTTAAATAGTATGTATATCAATTAATTACACCTACTTTATTAAAAGCACTCACGGGATATTCACCATCTTTTTCACTTGATTTGAGGCTCCGATATTTCGGCACTGTTGCAAGCACATCATGTTCTCGAATACAAACCAAGTGAAAAACATGGTAAATAACCAACCTTTGCGATTTCGAAATACTACCTCGTGTTGTCTATCGGGGTTCTTGATAGGAACCTGTGTACAATCTATGCACCTGGAAATTCTGCTACTCGATAGAACTTTGGTTTCACTTCTTTCTGCTCACCCGATGTGGGGAATTTTAAGAGCTGAGAGAGCAATAGTCTCTGTTGTTGTAGCCATAATTAGATGTTACGGTTTTACTTAATTGGTGCAAATCTCTACAAGCTGTAAAGTAAAAATGTTACATAAATAATAATTATTAAAACTTAAAGAAATGGTTTATAGACAAGGCAAACAACAAGATTTTACTAAGGCACTTGAAAATTTCCATTTGCATAAAATCTTAACGCAATTAACAACTGAATTATTCTGCCTAGAATGGGTAGTCCTCTGTTACTGGGATATAGCTCTGTTATTGAACACAAGCGGTAACAACTTATTCAACAATTTCTTTCCTAAAATAGCGTCTTTGGAATTCTTCATTGTCATAAAACTCTATGGGCATATTTCTGCATCCCGCAAATAACGGCGCGCAGGGTAATCGTATGGATTATCATACAGATAATTCCAGAAACGGTTGGAAATCTATTGAAAACACTATTGGAAAACTATTTAAATAAATTCATTAGTTCTGTTTATAAGCGTGAGCCAAATAGTAGATTAAACAACGTAAAGAATGGCGTAAATCTTCCTTGAGTGTTCCTTAAGGTACGTCGCGATGTACCTTGAGTTTGACAGTTGTTTCCTCACCTCGACTGAGGAAAAATGTCGAGGGACGCCAAGTGGAGGTGATTTTTTACAACTGTGAATACCGATTTCCTTGAATGAGGTTGAGTGGAGTCGAGGAAGTTTCGAGGAAACGTCTTGGAATATGGGTGTAAGAGTCTGACACTCCCTTCCGCTCCGCCCAGAGCGGGAGGAATTATTTGATGATATCCAACCCAAAAAAAAGGAGTCTTCTGGTGTTTAACGCTTCACTTTCACACTCTTTTTTAAAACTATAAATTTTTTCTTTCCTGTACAGGCATCGCTACACCCTAAAGACGAAGAGTATGAGCAGCAGACGGCCACTCTGGTCGAAAGTGCACTCAGCCTGTACAACACCGTTGGAGAGACATTCAAACAATCTACTCGCGCTGGTGGTTATGTAAGTATTGTTTAAAGTTAATGGGTAGTACGGGCTGGTGTCCGCAACTCCACGTCAATGCGCGTATTGCGTACGGTGTTTTACGAAGTTATCAATAGGTAATCTCAATAGGCTTCAGACAAAATTTGACAGAATTTACAGGGCGAGGATTTTCTCACTAAAAGTGAGCTTGCAACAGAGGCGAGACTTGTTGCTTTTTAGGGTTCCGTACCCCAGGGGTAAAAACGGGACCCTATTACTAAGACTCCACTGCCCGTCTGTCTGTCTGTCACCAGGCTGTATCTCATGAACCGTGATAGCTAGACAGTTGAAATGTTCACCGATGATGTATTTCTGTTGCCGCTAGAACAAACAAAATATACTAAAAACAGAATTAAATAAATGTCTAAGGGATATGTATGGGAGCCCCATACAACAAACGTGTTTTTTTCGGCGTTTTTGCCTTGGGGTACGGAACCCTTCGTGTGCGAGTCTGACTCGCACTTGGCTAGTTTTTAAAACAATGTTGTGAGTGAGTGGTGTAGTCACTCCTTCCTAATTATTAATTTAAGTATACAATAAAAATAATTATATTGGCAGTGTAATGGAAAATTGAATATTTCTACTTGTGTACTCAATAGCTTGTTCGACTGTACGTTTACGGCGTTCATACAGCCTAAAACATTGGCGACTACGTTGCGAGGCTAATAGGCGGCTTTTCACTTGTCTTCCAGGATGACATTATCATATTTCTGTCAATTTTAACATTTCTCTATTATTTCCCAGGTATATCAGAACCACCTAATGATCGGCAGCTGGGTGCTGCTCTGCGGCCTTCACCACGCACTCGCGGGCGCGCCCTGTCCTTGTACTACACCCGGCAAGAGCCCTGCCAAGACCCCGTCCAGACCTTACAATCTCACAAAAATGTAAGTGTTAACAGTTCCTTTGCAATATTGATTTACACTACCTTTTGGAAGGGACAACTGGAATCAATCGTATTTTCTTGTAAATTTTGATGTCAGAAAGTGTCTTTTATTGACCGACTTGAAATAAATGATTTGACTTTCACTTGTGAAATAGAGATTGTGCTAGGGCATTGACTTTAGTCACTTAGGTATAGTATTTTTATCTCACGAACCGACACGCACTTTACTTGTTGTATAATTAATAATACACACATATACTTCCGACTTCGCCGTTGTCTGGGGCGGTACCGTAACCACAAGTAAAAAGCGCGTCGCTTCGTGACATAAAAATACTGTATTCTATTTGTTCAAAAACATAAGCTGTTATTTTTACCCGACTGCGCCAGATGAAGGGTTATTAGCATTAGCTTCCTTGGTCGGCATCTACAATGAACGCCATTAAGTTCTCACTATACGTTCTCCTAATATTTTCCAACTACAATAATGACTTGACTTGTCTGTGTGGTGCCGGACTTAAAGAATAGCACCACCCCATACCCCGTGGGTGTCGTAAAGGGCGACTAAGGTGCGTACCGGAGAATGGGCAGCAGCATTCTCTATGCATTCCACCACCATACCATACTGCGATCGCCAACCCGCCTGCCAAGCGTGGCGATTATGGCAAACAACCCCCTTTTGGGGGAGGCCTATGTCCAGCAGTGGACGTCTTTCGGCTGAAATGATGGTGATGATGATGACAATAATGACCTCTATTCCCTAGGCAACAAGGTCTTGGCGTAGTATGGGTAGCTTTAGGCGGACGTTGCCTCGCCTGGGTGGGTGCGCTACTATCCGACGCGCGGCTCGAAGCGCTGAGTTGCGGCGAGGCAGTGGTCTCGACTCCTGCGCCGCTACATATCTTAGCACAGCATACTGCGCATCAGAGGGAGCTTAGACTGGCTTCCGCAGCGCCTTTACATCAGGTAATGTCAATGTTGATTAATCTTTGCGTTACAGTGAGAAGACAGAGTGATAGGATTCATATTATTTACATGGGTTTTAGTAATATCTAATTAATGACAATAAATCTTGTCCAAAAATAATAGTTTTACCTTTGTCGGAGTAGATTCTTGTGAAAATTATTTGGGGAAAAATTACTAAACGAATTTCTGCCACCAACAGTAATTACCTATTTTTAAAATTTGTTTTATATAATTTACACTGCAATACGTATAAAGGTACATAGCACACGTATCAAACCGTAAAAGAATCGACACCGTATCAACTCGAGCCGTTCAGTATTCTTTGTACGAAACTCACTACTGCAACGCACACTAATCGGAATCGTAACGTAATCGCCTCGCCTCGGGACAAGCTCACGAACCGCGGTGCGGTGCGTTACTGCTCGTCGTCCCCGCGCTTATAGGCCCCGCACGTTGATATTGCGACTGGCGGCCATCTTAGTGACGTAGTTGAACTGTCAGTACCGTTCAGCGGTTACGTGTATGTGCGGTGTATGACGTCAAAATGACGTCACGCAGCTGTTTTTGTGACAAGGTTCCATCGCAATATCAACGTGCGGGGCTTGTACGGCTCGTCGTCCCCGTGCTTACGTCTCTCCGTACCCGAGCTTACGTCTCTTCGTCCACCCTTGCCCCTCACCGCTCCGGCCTGCCTGTTGCACCCTCAACCAGCGGTCGGCGAGCCGTAAACGCGGCGTCGCCTAGAGCTTCTGATCCGCTTTGGTTACGTGCTTACGTTAGGTTGACGCCTGTTTGACGGCAAGGCGAAAGGCGATACGATGCGGATCCCTTTCCGATTTGATACGTGTGCTATGACCTTAAAGCACTTTCTTATGAATACGATGACCGAGCTACTAAATAGCTGCTCTGAACCTGGATATGATTTGAACAAAAAATATGTATTTCTAGAATCTTTTCTATACTTTGACGTGATTTTCAGCGGTCAAACCTAATCAAAATCTATTTCCACAGCTTCTGGTAGCGTTAGGCGTAGTGTGCTACCGCAAAGCAACAAACCTGAAGCGCGCGGTAGTACAGAAGCAGCACCAGGACGCCGACCCCGACCGCTCCGACTCCACCGTCTACTTCCAGGACATGATACTGTGCTCCGAGGACTCGGAGACTGACGACGGTAACATATACTTACTCCTCAGGCGCGCATGTTACAGAAGCTGCGCCAGGATAATAGAAAAAAAAAAAAAAAACTTTAGTAAAAAATAGCGAATATTGGTGTAGCAGTCAATGTTTGCGACAACTGCAAAAGTTTATGGCTGTTGCCAATATTTGTGGCAACTGCCAATGTTTTTGGCAATCGCCAATGTTTGTGGTAACTACCAGTGTCTGCCACCTGCCAAAGTTAGTGGCAACTTAAATATTTTAGATTTATATAAAATATTTGTGGCAATATTTTTTAGGGACCGGCAATGATTGCCAATGTTGATGGCAAGAGCCAGAATTAATTGTGACTGGTGGTCTGTTTGTGGCAATAGAGAGGTATGAGGAACAGGGTGTAAAGTTCACTCATCTTCCATAGAAAAGGAGGATCCTCCGACCAGACGGGGGTCATGTCTAGTGGGCAACTGCCCGATGCTTCATGTCGGGCCGTTGTATCTATGCTAGTTGCGCGGTAAACTCTGCTTGCGAGATGCAGGATTTTGCGTGACGTCAGTTTGACGCGTTGTAGATACCGCTACTGCAACAACAAATCTTTGTCTGATGAATGGAAGACTTGAAGCAATTATACCAAAGCATCACCATTCAGCTCGGAATTATTTATATTTTGTATCAAAGCTAGTTGATAAATACAATCTTACATTTTTGTCTAGAAGACAGCGAACCACTTTTCGGACTGTGGTTCGAATCGACCCTAGTGGCTCCCGACATGACCGACAACAGCGGACTCGTGCGTGCGTCGGGCAACACCGATAGCAATGACAACACTGACGCGCCGCAACGACCTCATCAGGCCATCGTGCCGGACAAGTCTGAGCCTTATTCTGTAAGTATCTAAAGTTTAAAATCTAGTACTATCTTTTAGGAGTATTGTCACTGCCTGCAAGACTTCGACGACGACCATTCATTCAGCCAGAGCTTAAAAGATTACCCAAATGAGTTACATACCTACATCCCAACATAGTGGGTTGACTTACATAACAGCACAAAAAAAAGTCCGAAGTTCATTAGAACTACTTCTATCAAGAAAATATAAAGTGAAACGGACAAGTTGCGGCGCTTTTTGCGTAAGGTCCACCACAACCGATAGCGGATCAGCATAGCTATTCACAACCACACGATACGGTTCCGTACCGTATCGAATATCAATCAATGTTATCTTAGGAGTCCTCTAAACGTTGTTCACAAGTCAAAAACCCGAAAATGTTTGTCAGTTTAAATAAAATAAACGACCGCTATTCTTCCGAGATTGTTTGCTGTCGGGGGCAGCAATTCAGCTTATGTGTCATTTTCGATACGGTAGCCTGTCGGATGGTTGTGAATAACTATGCTGGTGGTCCATGCATTTTAGACAAGCATATTACAAGTTTGATGATTATATAGTAGATAAAAATGCTTGGCTTAATGCTGGTCCTGCTGCACAGGCACTTGGGCTCACAAGTTCAAATTTCAATATTTGGAAGAGGTTCTTCCCTTTTTATTTTTTAGTGTTTCTGACATTACGAACATAATTTATTTTATTCAATCAAGTTTTAATTGTTGAATACTTCAATATTAAATATCTCTTCCTGTTTGGTAGTAAAATTCTATTAATCTCTATATATATATATATATGAATAAATAAATTGCAAACTATAGTTTTGTATAATTAGAAGCATTTTTTTTTTTTATTTTGGAAATGTATCCGTTTATTATAAATTTTTGATGTTGACTTGAAAGAGCAAGGCAGTTGAGAACGTGTTATGCTCACTTAAATGTCTCACCGATGCAATGGTGGCGCGTGTGTTGGATCATTCGGTTCCCTACAAACTGGTTGAGCTGGATGGTGCTGATCCACGCGTCATGTTCGTGAACGGGCGCCATCGGTTGAGACTGGTCATCTCTTAACTGCCAAGGCTTTTTTTAAATCTTATATTTTGAATTATTTCTTAAATTGTGTCTTCTTTTACATTGTTCTCACATAAAGAAGCAACAAGAATAACGTACCCAGGATTTTGTAAGATCTTGATTTAAAAGAGTGTCCATGGAGTTTCTTGTCCGTTCTTCTCCATATAGATCTACGTTTTGGAATGGGCAACTAGCTTCAACTATCTGACTAACTGAAATACTATTTAATTTTGACAATTCAAAAGTGCCTGTACTAGGTTTAATTGAAATAAATGCTTTGAGTTTGAATGGTAGTCTGTCCACGTCGCGACCTCCGACAACGGACATTCAAATGTATGGGCCGCCTATCAGACCGACATAATATGTCGTTTATGGTTGCGGGGGACAAACGGCCTAATCCAGCTGTGATTTGGGATAATCTGACAACTTTTATTAAAGTAGGCCTTCAAAAATCAATTATCACTATTTTGCGCCATATCAGTTCTTAGTATTATCAACCATTGTCTTGTTCGCAGTACATAACCCTAGCAACAGAGGTATTCACCCTGCTCACTGAAGAGATCATCAGCGAAGGCTCAGAACGTTTAGGACAGCATTCTCTTCAGCTACATGATGCGCACCAGGCTTTACTCGCCGCGTTAGCTAAGGATTTGGATAGAGAGACTGCGCGTACTGATACTGGTAAGTTATCTTCTTTTTTATTATTACGCCGGCTGTCGCTGAAAACCAGCGCTGGGGCTCCGTCTCGTAAAGGCTCTTCGCATTATGCTGAGCGATGGCTGTTTTACGTACATGTGACGCATACTTTCTCTCAAATTGTTATTTTGTTTGTTTTTTTTTATGCGTCATTTTTGCCGTAAATAAACGTATTTTCTTTCTTTTTAGTTGTTCTTTGTTTAATAATGAAATTTACTCTTACCATCTTATATCTTCTATTACTCTTACATAAAATTTTCTTCGGGGTTTTTTTCTGAAACTCGTTACTCGAAACAAAATTTTTTTTTCTTTCTGCTTGGTGTAATTTGATGTCACCCAAAGGAACTGTTAAAACACCCGTTGCATTATAGCTAAAGAGATGAAAAATCAGAATCTCAGAGCATATTGAACTCCTGCAACCCCGAAAATTAAAAAAAAACTGGCCAAGTGCGAGTCGGACTCGCACATGAAGGGTTCCGTACCACAAGGCAAAAACGCCGAAGAAAACACGTTTGTTGTATGAGAGCCCCCCCTTCAATACTTATCTTCTTCTGTTTTTAGTATTTGTTGTTATAGCGGCAACAGAAATACATGATCTGTGAAAATTTCATGAGATACAGCCTGGTGACAGACAGACAGACGCACGGTGGAGTCTTAGTAATAGGGTCCCGTCCCTAAAAAAAGCCTTTTCATATTTGCATTTTCATACTATAAATGTAAAAGTTTGTAAAGATATTTGAATGTTTGAAACATCTTTGTTACACGCATAAACAACAGCGGGCTTTTGACGAATTATGACTGTTAACTTTTTGAAGAATATTTTCAGTTCCCTAGTCAACATGAAGTTATCCAAGAAAGTGGGTACAACTATACTCCATTTGAAATAAGAATAGACATTTAAATAAACCCTTTTTTACAGTCTATTCAACTGATTTTGAATTCTATTGCGTTGGTGGCATGAAATAGGTCAGCTGCAGTAAACAGTTGCCTTTTTAGGGTTCTGTACCCAAAGAGTAAAAACGGGACCCTATTACTTAGACTCCACTGTCCGTCTGTCTGTCTGTCTGTATGCCTGTCACCAGGCTGTACTTATGAACCGTGATAGCTAGACAGTTGAAATTTTTACAGCTGATGTAGTTCTGTTGCCGCTATAACAACAAATACTAAAAACAGAATAAAATAAATATTTAAGGAGGGCTCCCATACAATAAACGTGTTTTTGCCTTGTGGTACGGAAGCCTTCGTGTGCGAGTCCGACTCGCACTTGGCCAGTTTTTTGCTTTTAATACCTATCCTTATGCCTACGGTATAGAAGTCAAAATCGGTTGAACGAACTGTAAAAAAGGTTTATTTAAATGTCTAATCTTATTTCAAATGGAGTATAGTATCTCGTAACACATTTCTATTGTAACACACAGGTACAATCTCAACATGCTTCGGCCCTCGCCTCGGAGCGCTCTACGGGTCATTCAGCTCAGCCCTAGTGCGATACTTGCACAATTTGAGCGGTGCGCCCGCATTCGCGTCACTTCAGCCCGCTTTACATCAACAGCTGATTTCTGCGGGCTCGGAAAGGACCAATATGACTCCGTTGCAGGTTTGTGACACTGTATATTTTAACGTTAGCTAGTCAGAAGTAATACGCCTTATGTTATATTATATGCTTGATAACTGGTAAAAGTATAAGTGGCTCGCAGCAGCAGAGCACGCAGCAAAGCACGCAGCAGTGCTGCCGCGCCAGTGCGGTCGCAGCACTACTGGTCCCCATTCTCTATAGGTTTATATGAGATTACATTTCGAGCACGGCAGCAATGCTGTGCGAAAGGTATGATTCCGATGTCGGCAGCACGCAGCAGTGCTGCCGCGGCAGTGCGGTCGCAGCACTACTGGTCCCCATACATTCTCTATAGGTTTATATGAGATTACATTCTGAGCACGGCAGCAAAGCTACGCGACACAACAGCGTCAAATAAAAAATAAAAAAAAAATTGTTCAAAATTGCATTATACTTCTGATGCAATTTTGGACAAATATTTTGCTCAATAACTGATATTAAAGAAACTGAAGTGTTAATTGACTTTTGTTGATGACCGGTACCGCTTCATTGCAACTACTTATTCGAGTAAAAATTTTAAAAATGTTCCAAAACTCATCATATTCATATTTTCACCCGCTCGCCTGAGTAATGGTTTTTTGTATTTTGCAACAGGTCGGACCTCGCGTAGTAAAACTTCTAGGCGGCATGGTGCTCAGCAAGCAAGCCGCAGAACGCGAGAACAGTATCCTAGCTATGTGGCATAAGATTGTCAATACCCTACAAGAGTGCGCTTTGCAAGCGCAGCCTTCACAGGACCATGATTATGAAGGTATGTCTTGTATCTTTTAAGTAGGTCTGCGTAAATATGCAAACGCTCCGGTAACAATTTGGCATCGAGACCGTCTTTATTACGTAGCAGTAAGGGCGGTTTTCGTAGTTCAAGTGTTACTATCGACGTGGGTTTGACCATTCTTGGAAATAACTCGACGAGAGTGTCTATAATTTGAGTGCGTGCGTGATTTTGTAAACAGTTCTTGAGTCTAGAAATTCGTTATGCGTTGTAATGTAAATTTATTTACAATCTAAGGGCCGCCGCAGACTTGACGAAGCGTGTTTGGCAATGCAAACTACGCCGGCCCTTATTTTGTGGTCTGCCCTTTTATGGGAAACATACTTCAATTATTTTTATTTATTAAGGGGCCTTTTTATAGTCAAGCCACCATAAGAAGCTCAAGTAGTCTTGTAGTCTGTAGATGGTAGTTTTATTGATGATTTTTTATCTTATCATCATATCATTCCATAGGAAGCAGACTGATGGGAAATAAAATTAAAAAAATTGCTACCGCTCTAGTTAGACCTATTTCGGTGCGCATAGTTTTATATCATGTATATTAACTTTATATGCTTTTTTTAACGTTGGCTATCCGGTTATCTGCAGGCTTTGCTAATATAGGTATGCTACCCATTTCATTATATAATGTAAATATATCAGTTATTAGTTATTATCATAATAAAAAAAAATAGTTTTCATTATTGACATAGTAGTTAATTTAGCTCTAGACATAACATACATAATCAGCCTTTAACGTTCCCACTGCTGGGACACAGACCTCCACTGAGAGGAGATTACGGCCCACTCCCTCTCACTGGAGAGGGAGTGGGCCGTAATCTACCACGCGGGCCCAGTGCGGGTACGTTTGCCTTACATGAAATAAATAATAAAATATCTCTTTGAAAATAAATATGGGATGTAGGTATCAGATTTATTAATATTGATAATAATATTTGTTTCAGACTTAAATGTTGAGCATGCTCAACTATTGGTATATCTATTCCACTCACTGACGCTCATGCAGAAGAAGTCTGTATTGCTCATGACATCCAATGCCATTATAAAGGTAAGTTAATGATCGTCATCTGTTTAACACCTCGTGGTCACCGGCTTTTCTCACAATGGATTATTGAAAAACTTAAAGCCAATTTAAAAAAAAAAATAAACGGAAATAGTTAACAACTTTAAACTGGGCCACTCGAACCTGTATCAAAGAATTTGTGAGGCGAGGCAGTGCAGTCAGGTACTGCAGCGTTAAATGAACATGAACGCGCCGGTTATTGTAGTTTAAACCTTATTTCAATGACATTAAAGCTACTTCACGCAAGCTTGTGACTTGCAACAACTACTTATATCAAGACTGTTATACATTTCATCTCTTTTAACATTTTTTATTGACGGTGAGTGTCATTTTAGGTGGTAGAAACACTGGCCATCAGTGACAGGAAGCGAGCCATGAACTTAGCACCGCATCAACTGATGTTGACAACCAGGCTGATGCTGCTGCTTGAGTATTTGATGAGGCATCTCTATGACGCGCCACAAACATTATTGCAACAGGTAAGTTCCATAGACAATTTAATTTTTTTCTGTACACAATCTCGGAAGCATAAAATACTTTCCAAATGTCAAACTGTTGAAATTAGTGGTTTAATAATAATATATCAAAAGTTTATTTGGAACTGTTTAGGTTTACACAACAAATTAAACGAAGATAACTATATTTTTTTATTGTTTTAAAACAATATGGTGATAAAATTATTTCAAGAGGTAGCCAAGTGAAAGAAGGCCTTTGTTTTAAAATATCACATGAAACTTTAGGGAGGTCTGAAAAATTAATAAATCAAAATTTTCTTACAATCAAAGTTAATTGATAAAAATCTAGTTTTATTTCGAAACTTGAGAATTGAATTTTGCTGAAAAACATTTACGGTCAGTTTCTTCATCAATAGTAACAGTTAAATTTGTTTCTTCACTATTTTAGCTGGGTCAAGTAAAAGTCAATTGGACTGATTACTTTATTTTTGATAAAGTGGCCGTTAGTATTTCATTACAGAACACCTTCTTACTTGTTTCTACCTTCTCAGATAGAATGGAACCTGGTAATAGCACCAGGGCTAGCGCAGCCCTCGACCGAAGCGAACGCCAACGGCAACAAGACTACCACCAACGGTCAGCCGAAGTCCCGCATATACTGTGAAGTGCCGTACATAGAGCAGGCCTATAGACGGCTGTCGCAGGATGAGAGCTCTATGCGGCCTAAGTTTTATGCGTTGACTAATTCTGAGATTAATAATCAGGTAAGAATATCTAGTGAAATAAACCAGTCGTAGTAAACTCCTTCTCTGTTACTAAACTGAATATAATTAAAACATTGTAGGGGGAGTTCATACAAGTGGAATGTTAGTTCATCTACATATTTATTTCCATTGTGAGTCTACACTATTCACAAAGAAAGACCCAGATTCACAGATGAATCTGGTCTCTTTGACTAGTATATAGTAATCTGTGATCTGGTCTTTCGAACCACAAAATCACATTTTGGCGGACCCTTCGTCATCTGCCTACCCTTTTTTCAACTATGTTGGGGTTGGCTTTCAGTCTAACCGGATGCAGCTGAATACCAGTATTTTACATGGAGCTACTGCCCATCTGACCTCCACAACCCAGTAACTGGGAAATACGATACCCCTTGGTAAGACTGGTTGTCAGACTTTCGGGCTTCTGACTATTCGTAATGACTGTCAAAGAACCACGAATGACAGCCGGGACCAACGGCTTAACGTTCTTTCCGATACAGAGGGGTCTTGGGATGTAAAGATGGTCATCCATCCAATGACCAAGTGGCAAGCGTAGCTTAACCTGATCGATTGACCTGGGCGGCTGTTATTATTTAGCCGCGGGCCCCTCTCACATTTCTTTTTGGCGAACCCAAATGAGTACATTGATTAATGACAAATTAACACTATCATAAAAATATTTTAAAACAGGAAAACCCCAAATTCGACGGCCTAGCATGTAACTTCGTGCTCGGCACGCCACACAAGCTCAAGTACCCTCTACTGCTGGACGCACTGCTAGCGCTGCTCAACTCTGCGTGTGTGTGCGATAACTCGCAGTACCATGGATCACCGGCTGCGTTGGCAGCTGCGCATTACTGTTTCCAGACCGCTTGGAGGTGAGCCACAACATTATGGATCTGTTCTAAAACGTGTGTTGTCTTGTATAACTTTCGAATTTCGGGCTTTCATATCAGAGTATCATTTCATACCATATCTATACTAATATAATAAAGCTGAAGAGTTTGTTTGTTTGAACGCGGTAATCTCAGGAACTACTGGTTAGAATTGAAAAATTATTTTTGTGTTGAATAGTCCATTTATCGAGGAAGGCTATAGGCTATATATCATCACGCTATGACCCTTAGGCGCTGAGCAGCGGGTGACACCGCGGGGAACAGCTAGTTTAGAAATAAATAGCGTCGGAAATAACTGCCCGGATCTTTTTGACTAAAACTAATCACACTACTTGTCTAGCTCAAAGTGCTTACATTGTAATAATAATTTAATAGGTTCCAGTTCACGTTTTGGTCCAAACCCTGTATTTAATTCAGGGTAACCAATGACATATGTATTGTTCCCCCAGGCTAGTGATAAGCATGCCTCCCGCTACGCCGCACATGGACAAGCTCCAGTCGGGCACGACGGCTGAGCTGCCCTCCCCGCTGCCGCTGCACGCGGTCGTGTGGGCGCCGCGTGCTGACAACAAGAAGGTTTTCAACCCCTGGCTGAAAGACGCGCTTGTGAAGCAGGGGATGTATACACAGGTAAATGGAATTACAACCCCACAGCACGCGAATTACGGGCAACTCCATGTAACATTACAATTTGACGGCACGGTTGGCGCAGTGGTTAAGCGATTGATTGCTGGCTGCGTGTCGCGGGTTCGATTCCTGCATGGAACAAATATTTGTATGACTTACAAGTAGTTGTTCCGGGTGTGGCTGTTTGTGTATGTGAGTTTAAATGTTTGTAAGCGCACCCACAATACAGGAGAAATTCCTAGTGTGGGGCAAAGTTTAAAAAAAACAAGTCTAGTCAGAGCTCTTACGAAGCTGCCCGTCCACTGGAATGGAAAAATGACTTATCAACCTATAGGATACAACTCATATCATTCCACATCACTTATCTAAGCTAAGCTACTGAAAATGATCTTATTTGTTGCCTTCATTGCTTCGCTGGACAGGCAACTTTACACCTATTATTAAAACGGGCATCATCATTTTATCCTAAAATTCCGAGTATGTACAGACAACAAAAGAGATAAGATTGCAGGATCGTCGGATATAGTTGAAGTTTAGTAAGAAACCGATAAATGTTGTCGACTGGAATTATAATTTGATAAATGAGCTGTTTGTTTTCTATTAATAAAATAAAATTTTATTCGAGAACATCCATCGGTTTCTTACTAAACTTCTAAACTAAACTTCTTATATCCGACGATCCTGCATACTTACCTCTTTTGTGGACTGTACTAGTCCAGTGGCTAATTATAGTATGTTTTTTGCGTAGTATGCAGAGAATCTTCTCGCCGGCGTAAGCGCATCGTGCGACAACATCAAATATACAGCGTGGTTGGCTTCTGAAACAATCAAACATCTGAAACATAATGTTACCAGTAAGTAAACAAATACCTACACCACCTTTATAAAGGTGTAATGATACTTACCCGCAGGCTCAGCAGTTTTCTGTATCTCCATCTCTTTCTGTCACTGAGGCTTCATTCGCTAGAGAGAGAAGTCCTCTCAATAGCATTCGCAGTCATTCGCATGTAATGAACTTCTCTCTCTAGTAAATTACACTTCAGCAGGCGTAGCATGAACACTTCTATCTCTACGAAGAGTAGACACATTGCTTTCTATACAAAGTGACATCCTTAAAATGTGACTTAATATCAGTAAAAATTAAGAATCAAAAAGAAAAAAAAAATCCTATGACAAAACAAAGGATTCTGAGTCGAATTATGTAAAGAGTGAATTTCGTAAAAAGTGCAGTTGACTCTTTCTACTTTGCTGCCGTCATACTGTCTACACGGAACGTCATCTTTGTCTACTCTTCCGTCGACAAACTGTGTGGTGCTCATGCTATGCGTGCAGGGTGATAAAATGGAATAGAAATAAAGGAAAAAACATTTTTACAAAAAAAAACAACCGACTTCCAAAAAAAACACTACAAATTGAAAAATAACTTTAATTTCGGAAGTCGGTGTCTTTGGTTCCGCGTTTTCGTTTATTGACACCGACTTCCGAAATTAAAGTTATTTTTCAATTTGTAGTGTTTTTTTTGGAAGTCGGTTGTTTTTTTTTGTAAAAATGTTTTTATTTTTCACTTTTTAGTAGGTCAGTTTGTAATTTATCTAAGTTACAATAGCCTAATGCCAACTGTTCATCACCTTTTACAAAATATTGCTTTTCCCGATGCTGGGACGTTAATTGTTGAGGAGTTCTCCCGGTAAGAACCAGGAGATCCTCAACAATCACTCGCAATACGCATTGTGACGAGCATAAATTGCTTAGCAACTATATTAAAGTAATCGAATCTCAACTCGTAAAATATTTGTCAGTGAGTAGTTCCGATGGCCATCTGTGATCTTCATCATCAGCTCCACTTTACCAAGTGATGATTTCCGAGAGCAAATGCTCAAGTTATTATCCAAATCGCTGTAGCTTTGCCTATAAAATTTGAGGGTTTCCCTCGATTTCCATGGAATCCTCTCATCAGATTCCAACTTGATGATAATGGGACCACCTCGAGAGTATACCCTTTCAAATAAAAAAAGAACTTTTGGAATCGGTCCAGCCGTCTTCGAGTAATCGGTGAACATAAACAAGGTAGCTACTGTAAAGTGTTGAGGAGTTCCCTTAACTGTCCTTCGTCTTCATCATCAGACCCCTAATGACAGTCGCAACCCAACTAGGTGTAAAGTTCACATCAATACAAATTAATCAAGCCCAAACACAAGGTAACTGCTGTAAATCGTTGAGGAGTCCCCTCGACTGTCTTTTGGCTCCATCATCAGATCGACTCCAGGCCTTCATCAAATTGTAGTGCTTTAAAATACTTAATGAAAAAATTAACAAACGCACTAGTCGCTCCTACGATTTTCGAAAGTTCCCCTCGATTTCACTGGGTTGCCATCATCAGATCCTGGTTTCCTTATCATGGGACCACCCTTGGCATATCCCCCTTCCAACAAAAAAATAATAATCAAAATCGGTTCATAAACGACGAAGTTATCCGCGAACACACATAAAAAAAAATATATATATACACACATCAAAAGTGTCTAGGGATCAACATATATTTTTGCAATAACTTTTCTCCTGATTGATATTAATTAAAATTTTCTTTAAGGATTCATCAAATAAAGTGTTTTCGTTTGTCACAGTAACGATAAACCAAGTCACCTTTGCATTAATAAAGAAATTTGCCATTTTCCTAATAAAGGGATTTTTGACATTTGAACCACTAACACAAAAGTTCGAAAAAAAGACTGAAATAACAGTTTTCTTTAAAATTTTATTGGGTAACTTAAACAATTAATAATCCGTGTTTCTACCGCGAACACTAACAACACAAGAACATCGGTTTGGCATACTCAAAATGAGTTCATCCAAATCACGCTGTGGAATGGCCGCCCATGTTCGTTGCAACAACAAAAAAAGGTCTTCTTGCGACTGGATACCCTCCATATTCGGCAGAGCTCTTCTCTGTAGCATATCCCATGCATGCTCAATCGGGTTCAAGTCTGGCGACTGAGCAGGCCAGGGCAGGACATTGATGTTAGCTGCGGCGAGAGTCTGTCTTACAACTCTTGCGGTGTGCGGTCGTGCATTATCATGCATTAACTGAAATAAGGGACCGATTTGCACTTGTAGAGGAACGATGACGTCTGATACAATCGTCTCAGCATAAATTTGAGCGTTGAGGTTGCCTCTGATCCAAATCAACTCAGTTCTTCCGCCGATCCAAATACCCGCCCGTACCAGGATGGTTCCACCACTATAAGGATGGATTTCCTGGCAGGATTTTAATCGCTGTTGGCGTCCAAGGGTTCTCCAGTGTCGTATACGTCTTGTATCCGGTCTCATACCAAAACGAGACTCATCAGAAAAGCACACGAAACGCCATTGTTCTTCTGCCCAATTTCTGTGTTCAAGAGCCCATTGATATCGAATCCTACGATTGTGCATTGCTATAGGTGGTACCCGTAGCGGTCTTCGGGAATGAAGGTTCACTTCATGCAAGCGGTTTCTGACTGTTTGGTCGCTAATTAAGTTCCCTGAAGAGTGATGAAGCCTCACGGCTAACATCATGGCGGTTATTGTTGGAGCTCTTCGAGTTAAGATTTGAATGTATCGGTCTTGTCTCCGTGTGGTGCAGCGATACCGTCCTCCATGCGCTCAGCCACGGTACCAGTGCTTCGGTAACGTGTCCAAAGTCGACTGATAACACTCTGACTTGTATTCAGAGCTAAAGCCACAGTACGTTGCCGGGAACCAGCTTCTATCATTCCCACGGCTCTGAGCATTTCTTCCCTGCTTAAATGACGTCGCCGCTCCATAATAACGTTGGTTTTAATCAGTAGTAGGGAAACAGTAGCACTAATAATGTCTTCAATGCGTTGTATGTTTTTATAGGGAAAATATTGACAGCTGATTTTCATCTTTTACTCGAATTTGATTCACAGTTCCTGATTCAAATTATGAAATGCACCAAAAAGGATCCATATAAATTTATAAAATCATAAATTTATTACAAAGCCACATCTCAATCTCAAGAAATCCGCATAAAAATGCTTGATCCCTAGACACTTTTGATGTGTGTATATACGGTCGAATTGAGAAACCTCCTCCTTTTTTGAAATCGGTTAAAAATGCTGATTTGCGCGTGTAAATATAATTTCACGCCAATTAAGAACATAAGCCTCGTTGATCTAATGGTCGCAAGCGCTACTGCTGAGCACAAGGTCCTGGGTTCGATTTACAGTTCGGGCACATTGTTATTGGGTTTGTCCATCAGGAATTTCGTATTACCAGCCCGGAGTCTGGATTTGTGCCCTTCTGATGGCAATAGGCTCCTATTACAGAGTATTTATAAACATTACTGGTGAAGTGTGGGTGTACTTTTGGTACAGGCGCCAGCACATCAAGCTACTACAATCTATCAAATTTCGTTAATAGATTTTCAACTTTATCGCTAAACCATATGGTTCAAAGTTGATTGGGGAAATTTGACAGTTTCGGGTAGCTTGATGTGCTGGCGTCTGTACATCTATGCCTTCCCTTCGACGATTACAGGCGTGATGTTATGAATGTCATCATCTGTCTGCCTTTTCTCGACTATGTTGGGGTCGGCCTCCAGTCTAACCTGATGCAGCTGAATACGACTACCAATCTGACCTCCACAACCCATTTACTGGGTAATACGATACCTCTTGGTAAGACTGGTTGTCACTTTCGGGCTTCTGACTACCCGTAACGACTGTCAAAGATCCACGAATGACAGCCGGGACCAACGGCTTAACGTGCTTTCCGAGGCACGGAGGGGTCACGGTATGTAAAGATGGTCACCCATCCACAGGCCAACCGCAGCAACGTAGCTTAACCTGATCGATCGACATGTGTGCCACGATGCTGTAAGAACATAAATCGTAAATGTAAAACTACAGGAATATTTCCTTCTACAGCGAATGGCCTACCGTCCCTCTTGGACGTGATATCCTGCGACTCTGCACTGGTGAGGTTCAAAGTGTGCCTAGCGGATTCTTCTACGCCATCCGAAGCTCATCAGTTCATGCCTGATCTATTAGACTTGCTGGAAACAGTACTTGATTGTTGTCGGTAAGTTATTTGATCTCTTTTTCATAATATGTATATGGACATAAAGACGTCTATTTCTTCCAAGTAAGTGTGTCTTGAAAAACTCAAAATAAAATCACAATTAATGTTGCATATGAATTTTATAATCATATGAATATTATCCGTACTAATATTAAACATTCGAAAGTAATTCTGTCTGTCTGTATGTTACCTTTTCACGCCTAAACCACTGAACGGATTTCGATAAAATTTGGCAGAGAGATAGATTACATCCCGTGGAAGGACATAGAATAGTTTTTATGGACATACCTCGCGGGCAAAGCCGCGGGCGGAAGCTAGTCTTAACATAATCCTAAAAAGCTCATCTTTCATAAAAATAAAAGATACATGCATTTGTTATCACGCAGACGCAGTTCTTTAGAAAAAGTTATCTAAAGAACTGCGTCTGTGTGCTTACAAATTAATATTAATATTACATTTTGACAGCTTTTGTATAGAGAATAATATGTCAAACTGTCATAATTATTCTTGAGATAAAAGTTACATAATCAGCCGATTCAATCTTAACGCCCTTTCCAGTCTCAGTGCGGGTCTCGAACTGGAAGGCCTAATGGAAAGTTCCAACAACGCCTCCGAAGCGGCCGTAAGCAAGGCTCGTCTACAAGTATGTGGTACATCCGGCCCAGTCGGTAACGCGGCCGGAAGTACCCCTCCACCGGCTTTAGGCGCTTGGTTGAGGGCACATCTGCCGTCTAATGCGGCTACTGCCTTGGATAGATTGTCTTCGCCGCCACCACTCGCTTGCATTAATTTGGTAAGTGGTTATCTCTTTGCAATGTGGTTAATAAGAACCACTACTTACCTTTTTAAGATTAACCCTTGACCGTCAGTTTCTGCAAGCTTTTTAATCTTTTACCAAACCCGATGGCTACGTATTTGATTAGTTAACCTGATAACCCATCACATCACCGTAACATTTAGATTTACGTCACATTAGTTGACAAGGGTTTCTGAAATCTAACCAGATATTTGATGCGCTAGTATTCATTCAGTGTTACCTAACAGTCGTCAAGCGGAAGCCTATCCGCCGAAAGGGTTACCGTTGCCCCGGAACATAAAGGGCTAAGGAAGGGACACGGGTGGGTTTTAGTCAGTAAGAGTCTGACAATAACTTCCGCTCCACCCAGAGGGGACAGAAATGACCCCTTCATTTGATTTCCCATCCACAAAAAAACAAAACAAAAAGCCTATCACTGAGTGTACAGCGCTTACAAGACGCCCTTGGTATATAAACAATCAAACAATAAGTATAATTTGCAGGCATTCTACGCAGCCCACATCATACCTTCAGAAAGCGCAGTGTTAAATCTAGTATCGTCTCACTGCGAGTTAATCACTGCTAACACAAAGTACTCGCTCGGTCCGTCACTGATGATGCTCGCGTACTCTGCGGCGAAGCTTCTAGAAGTTGGCGCAAGCAAGCTCGCTGACAATCCGGAGCTTATGAACAAGACGCTCGACCTAATTATACCGGCTTTGGTAAGTGAAGAAGTATTTATTGAGATACAGTATTGGGCGTTGATAAGGCACATTGACTGGCTCTGACAATCAAATCTTATACAAGTGATGGTTTTAATTCCGCCAAAACTATAGAGGTATGAGGAACAGGGTGTAAAGTTCACTCAAACTCTATAGAAAAGGGAGGATCCTCCGACCAGACGGGTGTTGTGTCTGGCGGGCATCTGCCCGATGATTCATGTCGGATCGTTGTATCTATGCTAGTTGCGCGGTAAACTCTGCTTGCGAGATGCAGGATTTTGCGTGACGGCAGTATGACGCGTTGTTCGCATGTAGCGTTTTAGATACCGCTACAAAACTAACGGAAACTAAAGAAATTTTATAAGATTTATTGGTCATCGAAATTCGCAAAGTAACGCATGATTCCATATTTTACCTGTCTGTGATCAGTGTGACAGTCATAAATATCAAGAACAGAGACGACTCTCTTCTATAGTCTCTATTTAAAGCTAGATGTGTCATATGAACTAGTTACTGTAATTATTATTATTCGGTCTATCTGACCTCTGCAACCCAGTTGCTGGGTAACACGATAACCCTTGGTAAGACTGGTTGTCAGACTTTCGGGCTCCTGACTACGGACTGTCAAAGATCCACGAATGACAGCCGGGACCAACGGCTTGCCGTGCTTCTTTCGTGCTTTGTTGGTTTCAGCGTTTAAACGTCACGTTGTGCAGTTGTTAGTGATTTTCACGAATTAAGTATCTTGGGGTAGTATTTATCTTCAGTGATCTTATAATCATTTTACCTGCATTATGGGAGATTCTCGAATCACGAAAGGGTCACAGTATGTAAAGATGGTCACCCATCCACCGACCAACCGCGGCAAGCGTAGCTTAACCTGATCCATCGACCTATGCGGCTGTTATTATTTAGCCACTTGCCCCTCATTATTACTGATAGAGTATGCATTATAATATTGTCATCTCACTTTTGTCCAACAGACTGACGGGCGTCTAGAGTTCATGTCTGAACCGTTAGCGGCAACACTGAACACGCTAGTACCACAAGTGCAGAAGGCTGAACAATTGTTACACGAACACATAATAAAAACTACATACGGCGTGCTCGTTGATCACCTGCAACCGTCTACGGAGAAGACCTTGAGGCATATGGTAAGGAACATTACGTCTTTAGAATCTCAATAACTACTAGTATTTTAAGACTAGTATCTTTGCCATCAAACATCGTGAGGAAACCGGCATGTCCTAGAACCAAAAATTCGAAGACATGTGACATCTACCATGGTCTCGCGTGGTGGATTACAGCCCACTCCCTCTCACTGAGAGGAGGCCCGTGTCCCAGCAGTGGGAACGTTATAGGCTGACTATGTATGTATGTATCTTTGCCAAAAGGCTGTGCTGAATCTTGACTGTAAGTTTAATTCATATTCATAGGTTTGTGGCCTGGTGATATTTTCGATGGCTCCTAAGTATACTGAGTCAACTATAATTCTATAGAAGTATAGTTGACTCAGTATACTTAGGAGCCATCGTTTTAATCACGGTTGTCCAGATGAATGGGAAATTAACGCATGCATGTTTTAATTCTAATGGTTTCCTTGACTCCCGTGAATCAAATGGAGAATTTTATTTGCTAGCATTTATATTCGTTTTTAAACTGCCTTGTTCAGGTAAAATACTGGGAGAAAATACTCGACCGTCCTGCAGGCAGACTCGCGTATGAAAAAGTGTTTGCTGACAACTCTGGATATTCTCTCGGCAAGATTCTTTTGTCAGCGCCGAACGCTAGAAACCCTTATGCTGAGAGAGTTATCAAGTAAGTGTGGCATTTTTTAGACTCAACTAAAATTATACCAGTATTCTGCTCTATCTCAATAGTTCTTCTGATGAGGCTGATTGTCGACACGCCACATTTTTAGAGGTCAAATTCTTACTATTTCACCCGCGTCTTTTAAATTTTTCGCCCCCAAAACACCTAGAAGAAACCAAACAGCATGCAGGAACGCGTCAATCATTCCAATGTATACCTTATTATAATGATTTTTTTTTTACTGCGCCTTGTCGATGCTTGTCTAAAAACCTTTGAAGATTTATGTGACAAAGTGGACGAAGGAAGCTCGCTCACCACACATTACTTAAACATATTTAAAAAACTTAAGATGTGATGCCACCATATTTTTTTAAGGTAGATTTACATTTTTTATATGTACTAGTGACAATATTTGACTGCACAATTTTAGGAATTTTATTCATAGTATCAGGTAATATATATTCCCACGTTCTCATGCCATACACATTTAAGAGTCATATAAGAGTCTAATTATGTCACTTCCTACTCTCATTTCTCAGGCTCTTCATCAAGATATTCACCGGCTGCGAGAACGATCTGAACGGCAACCTATGTGTGTCTGTATGCAAGTTTATTGGAGTGGCCGACCAACAGAGGCTTTCCATTCTCTTGGCTCACATCTGCTTAGGTGCCCCGGGTAAGTCTTTTGTATTAGTTACCTGATTCTTTCATCGATAAAGATAATTTCGACCAGTCAACCGACAGCAGAAACCAGTTTGTCTAATCTAGCCTTTACTTTTATCTTTTTTAATGTAGGGCGCTGCGGTGCGATTCGGTGATCTTGTTTTCTTTTTACCGGAGTGGAATGTTGTGTTATCAAATTATATGAAACAAATCACACATATTGCGCCGCAATCGTCTACACCGCGTTTATTGTGAAGAACTTCTTGCTTAAAAGTTTTAAGCTCAGAAATTGTTATATAAGACTAATCAAGCATGATTTTTTTTTACTGAGTAACACAATTAACTGCCACTTAACCACCAGCTTCTTCTTTAGGTGGCGCCACAGGCACAGCCAATGGAACTCCAACGGAGACCGAGCTCCCCACCCCGACGTCATCAGCCCCCGAGGCGGGCGGCAATCCCGCGTCGCTTGCGTTACGCAACGCACTGCGCAATGTGTTCCGCACTGAGAGCGATGCTGCCGCAAGGAATGATTCTAATGCGCAGAGAAATGATTCGGATCTGCCTGTTTTTGATGCACCGTGAGTTTATTGTAAAAAAAAAATGTTACTATTTAGATTTAAGAGCGTTTACGCCGTACGGCATTTCATACAAACTTTCAAGCCCTTGTTTTTAGAAATTAATGAACGGATTTTAATGAAACTTCCTAAGCATAAGCAGGATACAAAGGTCTAAAAAGTTAGTAGAGAACATTTTCGAAATGTCTTATATAAAAAAAGATAACTGGAAATATCTGTTTCTATGGAAAGTTTAAAATCGGTCTAATTTGGATGTAACACTATTTTTCTAAAATGTTCTCTACTAACTTTTTAGACCTTTGTATTTTGCTTATACGTACGAAGTTTCATTAAAATCGGTTCATTCACTTCGAAAAAAAAGGGCTTGAAAGTTTGTATCAAATGCCGTTCGGCGTAAACGCTCTTAAACAAAGTCAAAGAGGTTCATGAATTATTTTCTTGGCGAAAACATGTGCGTATTCAACAATAAATTAAATCATCTTTTCGTTACAGCTCTCCAGCTCCCAGAGCACAGTCTGACACCGCACAGCAATCTGCTAACTCAGGTAATATTAGCTAATTCTTTACATTTCACTGTCTTATCTTCTGGTTGTCATATCTTCTCAATATTTTCACGTTTCTTTATTTTAAACTTCTTGAAAGCTTATCATACTATCATTTATGGCCAATGTGTGTAACCATTTCTGTTATTTTTGTGCAGAGAGTTGCAGCTGGTCTGACGGTAGTAAAGACAGCGGCGGCGCCGGTACGACGGCCGCTGCGATCGCGGAGCCCACTCCCGCGCCCCTCACCGACGCAGCTAACGACAATGCAGCGCTACTGTCTGCGCTGTGCAAGCATGTGGTGCAACACTGGTACGTATATTTTTTATTTATTATATGAACACCAACAGTACAAAAAAAAAACTAATTAGTATCCAGTAACCACACAAATCACAGGTATTAGCTTCTATTAGTTGAGATTTTCTACGTGCTCATGTTGTGAACAGAGTTTTAATAAATACGTACTATGTTACTTGTTTTTTGTCTCAAACATAGACACCCGAATTCGAGTGAACGCTCATGGTATGCTGCTACCTTTTCGTGACCTTTACAATACTGTAGCGGTATCTACAACGCCACATGCGAACATCGCGTTATACTGACGTCACGCAAGATCTTGCATCTCGCAAGCAGAGTTTGCCGCGCAACTAGCATAGATACAACGGCCCGATATGAATCCCTGGGCAGTTGCACGCCAGACACGACACCCGTCTGGTAGGAGGATCCTCCCTTTTCTATGGAGGTTGAGTGAACTTTACACTCTGTTCCTCATACCTCTGTAATATAATACTTAAAAAAATATATACTACCTTTATGATATAATACTTTTTAGGCAATCTGGCACTGGATTTTTAGAAAAATGAAAATAAAGTCAAGGATTGGATTCTTACACTATTATTATTCTTTTATTTCAGTAAATACATATAAATTATTTTTTTAAATATTAGTATAAAAAATATAAAAACATTTAAAAATATAAAAAATAGTAGCCCACCGGTATCGGGAACAGGGTCCAAGCTACCGGCGGTCAGGGCTCCAGAGAGAGGAACCTCCTAACAATGCGGGCCGTGTCCAGAAGTACCGCTCTCTGAATCAAGCCCTTGATCCAGCTGCCCAACGAGAGCCTCCTTAGATGTTGGTCGAGGCTCTTGGCTATTAACCAATTGGCTGTCACGACTATCGGCACAATGATCGCAGTGTCCACATCCCACATGTCGACAACCTCGAGCCAAGTCAAGATACTTGATCTGTTTATCTTTCTCGGCTTTCACGAGGTTCTCATCATGCGGGATGGTTATGTCAACAATCATTGCGCGCCGCTCTGATCGATCCACCACCACTATATCAGGCTTATTGGCAACAATAGTCCTGTCAGTGATGATGGATCGATCCCAGTACAATGTGATATTACCATTTTCGAGAACTGGGTCGGGCACATACCTGTAGTACGGCACCTCCGATTCCACAAGGTTGTATTTCAAAGCAAGCTGCTGATGGATTATCCTGGCTACAAGGTTGTGTCTATGCAAGTACTCTCCGTTAGCCAGACGAGAACACCCGGAGATAATATGTCTGATTGATTCTCCCGGCCGGTGGCATGCCCAACAGATGTCAACCGTACCGTCTTTGACAATAAATCTCCGGTAATTGTTCGTCATCATAACTTCGTCCATAATTGCACAAACAAAACCTTCGGTTTCTCCAAAGAGGTTACCGAAACGCAGCCAGGCTACGGACGCTTGTAGATCTACATCGGGTCCACGTAAGGCCCGGAGAAAGCGTCCGTGAAGCTCCTTACTCTGCCATACCTCCATGCGATCATTAGTGTCAAGCACTACTGGTTTGCGCCAGTTCTCTTTAGCCAAGGAGAGCGGGGTAAGGCCCTTGTCCACTATGACTACATCTCGATGCATCCCCACGTCGGTTTCTAGGAAATATTCCCTGAGACTGCATATCTCGCGATTGTGGAGCGTCTTAGCGTTTAAAAACCCTCGACCTCCACATTTTCGCGGGATATACAGCCTCATTACCGATGACCGTGGGTGATGCATTCGATTTGCAGTCAGCAGCTTACACTATTATTATTATGTGATCAAAATTATACATACACGTAAAGCTTACAAAAAATACATAATTATGTTTTAATCGTATACGCTGTTTTTCACTTTTCCTGAAAAACGACCTGAAAATTCCTGTAAATGACTTTTTCGAGTTGTAACTCTATTTTATCGGAGGTGCGATATTCTCCTACGCATAAGTAGTTTAACTTTATTATTTTTCTACAGTGGTGACGAGGTCAGTGAACGCATGCTAACTACTTTGATCGGCGTGTGCGGTGAGAGTGCATGCTCCCCGCTCCTGCTGCGCGAGATGTGTCGCCTGGCCGACGCACATGCTGGAGGAGATCATCGACAGCTGTTCCCTGCTGCGGTTGGATGGCTGTCTGCTTGGTAAGTTTTATTAAAAAAAATAATTGCGACATTTTCTTGTGTGTGACTTTAGGCCATCTAGGGAACATTCTACCATGAAAACTACTTTATTGCTCTGTTTGTGATCCTTTAATGTAGGTTTGTGTTTCTTCAATGTGTCTTAATTTTATGTTATTGTCACAGTGTGGACAATCTGAGCAGTCAAGAAGTATTGGACAAGTTGGAGGAGGGACAAGTGGACGGCACATTGGCGCCTCAGATCGAGTCCGCTTGCGTCCTGCTGTCTTACCTCGCGGACGCCTTGCACGCTATCAATACTACGCAGCCTCATAGTAAGTATAGGGGACATACATTTACAGGTACCAAGAGTGCCAGTGGATATTGGAGGAGTTGAAGGCTCGTGTCCCAAAAGCGTCTTCAAATTAAACTTATATATATCCCCTTATCTTGGGGTTTTAGTACGGGCTCGCTAAATACTACGTGTTTAAAATTATCCTCCAAGAATGAGATATTATTTTTATTAATTTTTTCTACTGAAAAAGAATTAACCATCATCATCTGCCTAGCCTTTTCCCAACTATGTAGGAGTCGGCTAACCGGATGCATCTGAATACTAGTATTTTAGATGGAGCGACTGCCTATCTGACCTCCATAACCCAGTTACTCAGTAATACGATACTCCTTGGTAAGACTGGTTGTCAGACTTTCGGTCTTCTATTTACCCGTAACGACTTTCAAAGATCCGCGAATGACAGCCGGAACCAACGACTTAACGTGCTTTCCGAGGCGCGGAGGGGTTCTGGTATGTAAAGATGGTCACCCATCACAGACCAACCGTGGCAAGCGTAGCTTAACCTGATCGATCGACCTGTGCGGCTGTTATTATTTAGCCACGGGCATTAACCATGATTTATAATTTTCTAGCATGGCGTTCAGTAAGTCCCACATGGGAGTCGCCTTCAGATCTCGGATTCGACCTGGATTACACTGACGAACAACAAGACGATGACGACACTAGTGCTGATGATTCCGTAAGTCACTTTTCTTTTGTTTTACCATCGGTAGATAACGATACCCATCACAGCAGTGAAGTTTCGCCAGCTAATTTAGTTTAAACCTTGTCAAATGCATTGTAAAAGGACTTGATTGATAGCAATGTCGGTAGAAGGGCAGCCTGCCCAGGATCACCGATACCGATTCCATCAAATTACACGATTCTTCAGTCTTTACTCTGAGCTGTCAGTAACTTAAAAGAATTGTCAGTGGTGAACCTATTATAGCACACACTAGCTTCTTCCTGCGACTTCGTCCGCGTGAAATTTCACCCTCCCCCCATTCACCCTCTTAGGGGTGGAATTTCGAAAAACCTTTTCTTAGTGGATATCAACTCTTCACAAAGAACATACTTTCCAAATTTCATGTCTCTAGGACCAGCGGCTTAGGCTGTGCGTTGATATATCAGTCAGTCAGTCAGGACTTTGAATTTTATTTATATGGACAGATACATTTCGCCAGTTATGTTTCAGACCCATGTAATATGGGGCGAGCTTGCTGCCATCATCTGCGCACAAATCCAAACTGGGCTGGGCGAAAATTCCCGTTTTAACTGAGTCATCATGTAACCTTCCCCACAGGACGAAGACGCAATGCTCCAATACAAGCTCTGCACATTTACGGTAACTCAACGCGAGTTCATGAACCAACACTGGTACCACTGCCACACTTGTAAGATGGTGGACGGCGTCGGAGTGTGCACGGTGTGCGCGAGAGTCTGCCATCGCGGACATGACGTGTCTTACGCCAAGTTCGGTAACTTCTTCTGTGACTGCGGCGCAAAGCCCGATTCCAGGTAAGAATAATTACTAAGGGCCTCTTTCGCCACCACCAACGGTTAAGTTTCCGTTAATTTGTTTGGCAGATAATTTCAAACAAATTCTGTTGTATTTAATTCCAGTATTTAATTATTTTGTTGAAAACTGGTTTAACAAAGTTCAATCAACAGTAATTTCCACTTTGCTGCCACGTTGTTCCTTTATCTAAGCTCCATCTTTATTACATACAGCGATCAGCAGCATTTATACACCCACTGTAGAGTAAAGGTCTTCTCATTGTCAAGTCAGAATTTAGCATTAATGTCGATCAAGAAATTGCATCATTCCTGTTCATATATTTGAACCTCATTTTCTTCCTGCGTAGCTGCCAAGCGCTAGTGAAGCGTTCGGTGACTTTGGGCGGAGCTCGCGGCGCGGGCGCAGAGGAGACCGCGCCCGCGCCGTCGCTGCGCAGGCGCCCGTCCAGCCCCGCCCCCCCAGCGATACTGGCGCCGCCACGTCGTCCCGTACTTGCATCTAACATTCAAGGTATGTGGATGGAAGTGTTAAACAGTGTAATGTAAAATAAACAGCAACAAAAGTTATGCGTTTTCTTATCTCCAGTTTGTGTTGCACAAATACACATTTTTATTAATTTTAATGCCTACTTTAGACAAATATCTCACCTGATACTATGTGAAGATGTACATTGTAGAAACTACTTATTTCCCACAACAGAACCTAAGAATTATTTCGATTAATCTGTGTTCGCAATTTATTTAATTTTCAAACATTTTTTAGCTAAATTACTTTAATACCTACACTTAAAGTTCGGTTTGCGCTCCAACGTCAAGTCTATAATCATATAATCAACTTAATTTACAATCGCATAAAGTTATATAAGTGGAAATAACATACGTTGTAATTGTAGAATTTGAATAAACCTTAAAGCAAGCTAACATGGTCGTTATAGAATCTAATCTTTTTGACGTGAATACGTCTTTAAAATTGCTTCCATAATGGGGGGCAAGTCAAAAAAAAACAATGATAACCAAATCGGAGGATACAGTTTGGTGTTGCAGCTTCATATCTATCATCTCCATCCTAAATTCAATTACACCATTGGATAGCTAAAGGATCAAAGAATTAATTACGCCAAGCGAGGACTGTGATGCATCGCGTGCGATGGAGGGGGAAGCGCCGCCATTTTGAGATCATTTTGCTGCGTATTGAGGTTTTCACTTAGTATAACTTTAACTAGACTCGGAAAAACTACGACGTTCGTTTAAGTTTCATTTCTCGTCAAAATCTATCGATTTTATACTAAACATTAGTGTAAAATAGTGACAGCGAATATAATTTGTTAAAATGAATAAAAAATAATATCAAAATTATTAAGATCGTTTATGCTGTATGACATTTCATACAAACTTTCAAGCCCTTGTTTTTCGAAATTAATGAACGGATTTTAATGAAACTTCGTAGGAAAAAGCAGGATACAAAGGTCTAAAAAGTTAGTAGAGAACATTTTCGAAATGTGTTAGTTAAAAAAAGATAACTGAAAATCTCTGTTTCTATGGAAAGTTTAAAATCGGTCTAATTTAGCTGTAACACTATTTTTGGAAAATGTTCTCTACTAACTTTTTAGACCTTTGTATCCTGCTTATGCACAAGAAGTTTCATTAAAATCGGTTCATTCACTTCGAAAACAAGGGCTTGAAAGTTTGTATGAAATGCCGTTCGGCGTAAACGCTCTTAAAGTCGGCCTTTACGCGTCAAAAAGCCAAATCCAAATACAGAATTCGTATACGGTTGGAAAGGGCTTTTCAAGGGCAATCGAATGGTACCAATATAACACCATATAACCGAATCAAGCTGTGCCGGGAACGTAAAAGAATGAATGCGGCCGGGCGGATCAACCCCGTTACGTAAACGTATTCACGTACAACACACGGTCGTGTCCATTACACAGCCACACCCCAATTTTTTTATCCAGTCAAAACAATGTTACGCTTATCCAGGCTGCCGGCAATATCTATCCTCCTACGCGGGCTGGGGCACCTGCATGGAGCGCGTGCGGCGCCTGCTGGAGGCGCTGGCCGGGCCCGTGCGCGCCGCGTGCGAGCGTGCCGCGCCCACCGGCGCGCACGGCCGCGCGCAGCGGGCGCTGGCACAGCTGCATCTAGGGGAGAAGAAGTTCACCCACACTGATAATCTCATGCTGCCTACTCTTGGTGAGTGTTGTCATACCTGTCGTCCTACGCTTGATTGATTCTTTCACAGCTTCAAGAGATTGCAGCCCTGAGTATGTGATAATAATTTCAACTTGATAAGTCCAAGCGTTTCTGAGAAAAAGTGTCTTAACAGACAGACAACGAAGTGATCTTATAAGGGTTCCGTTTTTCCTTTTGAGGTACGAAACCCGAAAAAAAACATAAAACGCCTTCTCTTCATTTAAAGCACTTTCATTAGAGAAAAAGAGCTAAGAAACTCTTAGACTCAAACGGCCTTATTATAAAACAAGGTTTATCTTTAGACCCAGGTTTAAACCATCGAGCCATTTTTAAATTTTGAACACTATTCTGACAACTGTAAAGTTCTTAATGCAAAATTAACAACTTAGACTCGGGTTTAACGTCAGTTTTTGTAATAAGAACTTTAGCTTCGTCGGATTATAGTTCGAAATTTAAAAATAACTGGATGGTTTAAACCTTGGTCTAAAGATAAATCTTGTTTTGTAATAAGGCCGAAAACGTTTGAACCTTGATTCGTCGTCTTGAGACGTCTTAAGTAGTAAACGTTCTATAGAGCGTTACTTTAAATACAAGCTGCGCTGTTCCAAAAAAGATCTTTCTCCACTAGAAAATATCTTCCATAGACCAAGTGCTTATTCAACTCCATACAAAACCCTGTTCTAATTCTTTCCCATAATCAACAGGTTCACAAGAAGGCGCATTCGAGAACGTACGCATGTCATACACGGGCGAGACTGGCCAGACGATCCGCCAGCTGATGTCCGCGCACAAGCTGCGTCGTGTCGCCATGTGCTGCCTCGCCTCGCCGCAAGGACGCAGGCAACACCTCGCTGTGTCGCATGAGAAAGGTATGTGTACAGTGAATATTACAGCTCAAATAAATTACAAGATACAGCACATCTACTGTGACTTCCGATGTAAATAAAGTTCTTCGGACGGTCTCTAAAGCTTTAACAAGATTGTTTTTTTTGCTTGCGCAAGACCCAACGCACCGGCCGACCATTGCCTCTTGTGCTTCTGTCATTCCTATTACAAAAAAAAAGTAATTTAAAAAATAAAAAACCCGACTGCGAAACTGAAAAGCTACAAACAAGCCTATTTTAAATTAAATCAAAGTTGGAAGCAGGCGGGACCCATTTGAATTTGAAAATATAATAAAAATGGTATGGGTCCCGCCTGCTTCCAATTTTTATTTAATTTAAAATAGGCTTGTTTGTAGCTTTTCAGTTTCGCAGTCGGGTTTTTTTATTTTTTAAATTACTTTATTATATTTCCAGCTTTTTAGTTTACAAATGTGAAAGATTTCGCAAACGATTTAGTTCTTGGTACGTGTTTTTTACGATTTGTCACTTCGAATTACTTTTAACCACATAAGGTATATATATTTTTGTAATCACCTTTTAAAACCCTTTATTTTGATATCCCACTCGATAGGTTTCGAGAAAAATTTTTTTTTTTTGAAAATATGTTGCGCCAAAAATCGGCCATTTTTTTTTTTTTCAATTTTAATATACCCAGTGTCATTCTCACAATTAAGACGAATCTAACGGCACCTCTAAAGCTGAAATCGATCAAGCCGTTTAGGCTGCAGAGCGTGCCAAAGAAATATACATACATACACTCGAAAAACATAACCCTCCTTCTGACGCAGTCGGGTAAAAAGGGCGCAAACGCTTAAAATACTGAACACAACATACCGGCTGACTTTTATTACCGTCTGGACAATACATGGGTATAAAAGGTGAACAGAGTAGAAGCCTTTAGAACAGATTTATTTTTGGGAAAAAAAAAGAAATTTCTTTGCCAATAAAAGTCGGCCGGTATAGTTGGTCAATTTTTTAAATAAGAAAATCTGATCGTCTTTGGTCTTTCACAGGAAAAATCACAGTTCTGCAACTATCAGCTCTATTGAAACAAGCAGACTCATCTAAACACAAGCTGACTCTAACACGCCTGTCGTCCGCTCCCATACCGTTTATGGTACTCAGTCTGAGCGGCAACCCTTGGAACGAAGATCTGTTGGCTGTGTGTGGTCTGAAAGAATGTCATGTGCTTACCTTCAATAGTGGTGGTAAGTGATATGAATACTTGTGATGTCATAATGTCTTGTTGTGTATCAATGAAGATGTTGCAGCTAACGATTTGGAAAATTTTGCTCATAAATATCTTTCTGTTTTCCCGTAAATGTAAAATCTAATCTATTTCTGCCTGATTATTGTGACAAATTCTAACAAAAAATGTACTGGTTTCATAAAATGACATGACAACAATTGTAAAACATGAATGTCATGTGTTAGTTTATATCGAACTTATTGTGAATCGTATTTGAAATTCATTTGTTTTTCTTAGGTGCCGTTGCCGACCACCTAGTCCTAAACACCGGTTTGGAAGGCAACAACTACGTCATCAAGGCAATATGGCTACCCGGCTCACAGACACAGCTCGCCCTCGTCACATCAGACTTCGTCAAGATATACGATTTGAGCAAAGATCTCAATAACCCCATGCATCACTTCCTCGTACCGAGCGGAAAGGTAAAAGTATTTGTTAATTTTAGAACTTTAGTTGGGCAAAATAAACTAACTACCTATAAATAAACTGACCGAATAATACGAATATGAATAATACGAATTATACTCCAGTTTTGCATTGATTAGAGGGCATATGAATCATAATAGACAGTTACATGTTAAGTTAATCATATCAAATCCCATTGGTGAAGGATTTTTCAGTTATTTTTTTTAGCTTTGCTAAAATAGCAATCAATTCAATCCATATCCAATCCCAATATCTTTGATTAAACCTACGTAGTGCAGCGAAACAAAAGAAAAACACGAACTGTCTTCGCCATATTATGATTAATAGTCCTTTTATGATTCTGCCAAAGTGGCCTTTTTAGGCCTCCTGGTAGATATTGCCTAACCGGACCCTGTGGGACAAGTCCATACGAAGAGTGGACCCCAGTTTAATTTATAATGGAGATATAACATAAATTGTACACACTTTAAAATACCTGAATACTGTAATAACGTTCTATTTGTCAGGTCCGCGACGTAACATTCGTGAACCAGGACGGCGTTATGCACATGCTCTGCATGAGCTCCGCCGGCCATATTTACTGGCAACCAATGAGCGAAGAGTCTCGCGCCACTCTAGGAACGTTCTACGTCACAAACACGCTTGAGGTGCTCCATCCGGAAATACAGGTAAGTTCAAAATTGTTATTTAAGTTCTCGATATAACTCTTGTGAACCAGGCTGGTATTATGCACACGCTATGCATGAGCCCGAACGGCCACATCTACTGGAAGCCGATAAGCAAGAAGCTGGAGGACTCGCAGAGCCCATACTACGTCACCAACGTGCTTCAGATTGAGCACCCGGAGATACAGGCAAGTTGCGGTAACCGGTTAACTAAGTTTGTCTTGAAATCAAAGAAATAGCATCGTCGTCTAAATGATGATGGGTGCTTATTTCTTGATACAAGAGACTTTTGTCTTTGTTTCGTTTTGTTGTTAGGCAAATAAAACACTGGACAGTTCTGCAAAAACTAATTAGGTGATGTGGCCATCTTTTGAATACTTTGTTTGTCAATAATATAAATACATGTATTTAACACACAATCCTACCCTAAGAAAAGACTCGCAACATATTCTGCAAAATAAAAATGTAATAAAAAGTGTAATTCACTGTAAGAGATTAGCAGGGTTACACGTCTCACGGCTACGCGAAAGAGGCCCAGTTCAGTAAAAAAAAAACATGCTATCTAGTGGATTATTTGCATAAAACCGTGTCTTCGTGGCCGCAAAGCATGCAGTGTGACATTGTATAGTCACAAATGTGTGGAGTCGCCTAGACGCGGATCAGACTAAATTTCTTCCTGTGCCAACCCTATGCATGCAAAATAATTTACTGTTTCACATTGCATCTCATCCGCTTGTATGAGTTTATACCTGTGTATGCAGTTATCAACCTTAGCGCAGGAAGGAATTCAGCCTTTCACTCAGAGCACACCGACAGCAACGCACCGATAGCATTGAACATATATTTTATTATCAGTAGTACAAAGTCCAAAGTTGTACGAAGAACTATGCAGACATTAAACGGCGTCTCGTACGTCCTCAAGCATTGTCGATGTTCGTACATTTTTGCACTTTATGTTAATAATAACATAATATTTTTTTAATGTCGTCATAAATTCTTCTGCTCTCGGTTTGCGCTAAGCCCTCGAGGACGTTGGACCCATATTACTTTATGCGTTTAACGTTGACATAAAAATGGACCTATTAATTGTTTAAAAAAAAAGGAGCGCAACCCAATGTCCAAAATATATATAATAGGGATTTAAAAATAAAAACGTGAATATCCAATGTCCTCTACACATCTCCCGTAGTGATTCAAAATTTCGTAGTTACAGTATCGTATATCAATTGGCTGAATGTTGTCATACATTTTTATAACTTCCTCACACTTGGTCGCTGTACTCTATGGTTGAATTTCCTTCTTCCTAGGATGTTGCAGGGCTGGTCGGAGGTGGCGGTGTGTCCATCTACTACTCGCATACGCTGAAAATGTTGTTCTTCTCGTATGCGCAAGGCAAGAGCTTCCTGGCGCCTCTTAACACGGTTGAAGAGAGCCTCAAAGGTAATAATAATAATAGTTTACAGATTTATTTATTTAATCTAAACTTGAAATACATTTACGGTTACGGTACAGCATCTGCTATTGTCAATCTCCTGTGACATAAAACAGCATCGGACACTATCATATTGACATTCCATAATCCTCATCAAAGGAAGACTAAGGACACCACACATACCCTTGGCAGTACAAAAGTTAAATACAAATAACAATTTTGCCATATGAACTGTACCTTTACATTTATGTTTCTTTCCAAATAGGCACAGCAATGATAACGCTGACAGCTTCATCAGCGCAAAAGGAAGGAGGCCGCGGAGGTGGCAAGCAAGGAGGCGTACAGTCATTATGTCAGTGGGCCGAAGTCCCCGGACACCCTGGTTTAGTGACAGCTGTTATGCAGGCCTCTAACAACCCGGTCGTACTCATGTTGACACCCACTAACATATTCGTACAAGAAATAAAGGTGAGACAGGTAATGGGGCGCTGTTGAAACTAAATAGAAATGGCTATTTAAGTCACTTCCGTTTTGAGAGAAATCAGGTATTGTTTTTGAGCTGCTTCGTAGCTTTGACTTGGGGTGTTCTCCAGGGTCGTATGGGGGAGAGTTGAAAGTTATCATAGTTCCCGTGCAAAAAGGGATGACGCTATTCGTCCCGTGTATTCTCATCTCTGTCTCGCACTGGAACAATGATGACTTTGAGACTTCCCTATGTCAAAGGCCCTTGGAAACCAAAGTCAATAATCGCTAGTGAAATTTCAATTCGTCGTAAAGGCATGTGTCAAATAACGTTTCTGATTGAATAATCAAATAACCTATACTTTGGCATGTGCTTTAAAAGTAGATCTTGGCCGAGTTTGTCTTTACTCGATTTCTAAAACCAAATATCTTTTAGGTGGTCCCTGCTAAAGCGAAGATAACCGACATGGTAGCGGTCCGTCATTGGTGCGGTGGTGGCGGCGAACAGAAAAGTACTCTGATACTACTCTGCGAAGACGGTAGTCTTCGTATGTATGCAGCCAGTAATGACCACACTGGGTACTGGTTGTCGCCAGCTATACAGCCGACGCATGCGCCGAGAAGACGGCCTAGGCTGCTGACGCACCATTCTAAGGGGAAAGCGCAGCAGGTTGGTACCGAGGTAATTTTGGGCATAGAAAAGAAACTGGGCAGAAATGGTACTTTAAAAATAATTATACAAAATCACATCTCTATTAGTTCATAAACCTCTTCTGATCAATTTTGCCCAGTGTATTTTCACAGATTATAGTATATTATCACTTATTTATTTTATTGCTGATCTGAGCTCTCTGACCAATATGTCAAATAATAATAATATCAAAGATCTTATGATTATATCCATAGACACATGTTATTGTTTAGTAAGTCCTCCTTATCGATTTCGATAACACCTACCCTTAAAAATGATTATTTCCTAGCGTGTGCCCTAATATGTTCAGTATAATTAAATAACCAACAGATCAGCGGATGGCAAATTAATATGATTGCAGTTCACTTGAACAGAACGTTCTTTCACAGGTGATAACAAAATCGAACGCAAACGGAGCTCCTCAGTTCCCGATTGATTTCTTCGAACACTGCGTTGCGATGAACGACATCGAGTTTGGCGGCAACGATCTGTTGCAAGTTTACAACACTGCACAGATCAAACATCGACTCAATACTACTGGTAAGTAGAACTACTTCAAATATTCAAAAATCTTTGTCGCTTACTGCCCGGTAAGGGACTTTCGATTACAGATAATTTCTTAATTATACCTATTTATCATAGTTAAAAGTTACGGAACTTAGGGCTGATTTTTCCAAGGCCAGAGAATTTTGTCAAAGGAATAATTTTGTGTTTTTGACAGTTCTTCCATATAAAAACTGTCAGACGTCAATTTTATTCCACAAATAAAAATTATCTGTCCATTGAAAAATCAGCCATAAAACGAAATATTGAAATAATAACAGCCGCACAGGTCGATCGATCAGGTTAAGCTACGCTTGCCGCGGTTGGTCTGTGGATGGGTGACCATCTTTACATACCGTGACCCCTCCGTGCCTCGGAAAGCACGTTAAGCCGTTGGTCCCGGCTGTCATTCGTGGATCTTTGACAGTCGTTACGGGTAGTCAGAAGCCCGAAACTCTGACAACCAGTCTTACCAAGGGGTATCGTATTACCCAGTAACTGGGTTGTGGAGGTCAGATAGGCAGTCGCTCCATGTAAAATACTGGTATTCAGCTGCATCCGGTTAGACTGGAAGCCGACCCCAACATAGTTGGGAAAAGGCTAGGCAGATGATGATGAAAACGAAATATTGAAATTGCGTAACATTAATTTGCAATTATTGTCTATAGGTTTGTACGTGGTATCAACAAAGATGAGTGGTTTCGCCATGGAGGTCGCCAACTCCGACCCTAACATGGTCATCTGCGGCATAAGGGTACTTCTGGGCAGTCAAGACGTCGCCCGAACGCCGTCATTCGTTGAAGTGAGTATTGTGAGAAGAGCCATTTATACTGAGAGAATTTTTGAAACAGCACTTCATGAGCAAATTGGTCACATGACATGTAATGTATCCACGATTTAAGAAGTTTTATTTATCTTGGAGCCCTGTTTAAAGGTTTTGGTATTGCAATTTTAAGAAATCAAATCAGTGATTACTTCGTTCGCTGCCAGAGTATTTTTCCCTAATCTAATGCATCACGGTTTCTAAGTTTTCATTTGTTTTAGGTGTACGGCAGAACGATTCAAACAATAGTCGTGCGCAACCGTTGGTTCGATATACCACTGACGCGCGAGGAGTCCCTCCAATCTGACAAGAAACTATCCATCAACTTTGGACCTTCACAAGATCCTGATGGCGTCACTATGGTTGATTCTGTGAAAGTAAGCACGTCTCATATTTAAATCTAATCAAGTTTTTTTTTGTTGCTTTGTTGTAGGTTATTTAACTTGCAAGTACAATTTTATTGATTTGATAGAAATAATTAAATAAATTATTTAATATAATACAATAATGTGGTGTTTTAGGTGTACGGCAAGAATAAGGAGCAATTTGGATGGCCTGAGGATAATGAAGACCCGTCTGCTTGTCCATCATCCAGCAAGGTTGCTCAAGTAAGCGTTCATATCTTACCAATTTTTTACTTATTCTCGTTTAATATTTTAAATCGCAGCGTGAAATCAAGTGACTTTTCACGAAAATTTAATAAAGCAGTCAATGCAAGTCTTAATATTTTATGAAATATATTTTTTTAGTTTCGTAGCCGGTTAATGGATAGCAAGAGTAGTTTAAAATTCTAGCTGTATTTATTTGAAATCTTTTATATCTAGCAATGTTCTAATATATCATTTTAATCTCTAAACAGGAGGGCGAAGGTGCCGGCGGAGCCTGGAAGCCCAGTCCTCTCGAACGCCTCGCATGCGCAGCGCTCGAAGCTTTAGAACTAGGCGCCGGCGCATCGGCCGCAGGAGCCCACGCGGCCGCCGAGCCGGCGCGACGGCTTCTTTGTGCGCCTGCGCCACCGCATCTGCATGCTAGGGCGCAGTGTCTGTTGAGGGCGCTGCATCATACGCATTATCATCAATACAAGGTAGGAATATTTTCAAAACAGGAACCTCTAGTAAAAAAGGCCGTTGACAAGAATTAAACTCCTGATTTTGAGCAGAATAACGTACTTCCAGGAGCCGGTTAATATATTATCAAACTTTAAAAGCTACCGTCACATGAGTGCGAACAGAAACGACGCTCTGAAAAGCTGAACCTTTTCTAGAACTCGTGTCACATTTGCGGCCGAGCTTTATTTTTGTGCTTTGCCAAACAAGAATGTATACCTCATTTAAAACAAGTAACAATATAAATAAACTTTTATTTCTACAGGACCAAGCTATCCTCAAATACGTGTGCACCTCACTGCGCGAACTTCGCGACACAGCTGACCCGCACAACATCGACCCTGAAGCGTACTTCAGACTGGTGCTGCTCGCGCGAGGCGTCGCTGTTGCCAGGCCGAACCATCTTGTGAAGTACAGTGCTCCTACGCCACAGAGACCTCCCAACGGTAAGAGATAATGCTAGCACATTTTAATCAGTTCCTAGACTTCGGTAACGCCTTGGTAATGTAAGGCATCGATTTGCTCAGTTCACTACAGGTACTAACAGCATACTTAAGAGTTATGACTAAAGCAGTTTGCATACTTATGCATTATGTACTAGGTATCGGTTTGCGCAGTTCACTCAAGTTCTGAGTTGAGCTGCACGATTTTTAACAAATGCGTGCACTGATTGGACAGGTCCGCTCAATCTGTGTGGTTCTTTCCTCAAAAGACAATTTCAGATACCAATCTACATGGTCTTCACACGATCTGAACAAGATTTTGTCTGGACTTAAAGAGACTGTGACCTCTGAGTTTGTTTCGGCCTTTCTTCTCAGAATAGTCCGTTAGGAAACGCCGACTTCATCTAGTTTAAAAAAATATAATTGACGTGTAAAAGTGTTTGTACAAACCTACTTATAGAAAATAAATCATTTATCATTTATAAATAATTTATCATTTGACTGCGCTTGCGCGTATGCATTATATTATCATTTAGCAATAAACAACAAATTACGATTGTGATTTACACACAATGTTGATAGACTGCTACCGTTTTATTCGTAAATGACGTATCCAGTCAGAATTCATCAATCATTCATCAAATTCGATTGACATGAAAATACGTAGACAGGTAGGGGTTATAGGCAATCTAATTCTATTATTTTGTTACTAATTTTATCATCTCCAAACAGGTGACTGGTCAGTCTTTTGGAAAGGCGACAACCAAGACGAGAAAGACAAGGAGCCACATCTATGCGCGTTACTGACAAGCGTGCTATGGCGTTTAGCCGCGTGTCGTTCATCTACTGCGCAGCCGCCCGGCATCCTGTCCTATGGGTTGAGACATCCGGAACATACAATGCATGCACTCGCTGATACGGTGCATGCTTTCCAACTACATGCGGAGCCTGAATGTGTAAGTAGACAATTACAGATAGAGCAATCCACGAAGACGGGCCCCACTCTTCTTACTAATCGCTATTTAATTCCGCTTGTGTTTTGTTTTTTTATACACACTATTTACCCACCAATAAGCGATTGCTGTGTTTCGACAAAACTAAAACACTAGCGGAATGTTGCACACTTGTACTGTAAGCGATTAGGAAGAAGAGTGGAGCGCGTCTTCGTGGATTGCACTATCTATACATAGATTTTTGTTCAACTGTCAACCTCACATAAACGAAAGTGTTCTGATGCTATATAGATGGCGGCATAATCGACTAATATCCGAGACGAATAATTTCTGAGTACAAATTACAAAGAATAATTTATAGCACCGTCGTTTCCAGGGGCGTGCCTTTTACTAAAGCCGAGAAGCCCGGCTTTCAATCAAACGTGAGACTAACAATAAAAAAATTAAAAAACTACACAAGTAAACATAAAAACATGTCGCAAGAATTGATAAGAATAATAAAAAATAATAAACTCCGCGCGTCCCGGCCCGCAGCCGCTTTTCGTAGGTACGATGCATGGTTGCCAGGTTTACATGCTCAAAGAATAATATTTCAATTCCGCGCAGTTTCCATCACGCGAACCGTTGCCAAACATCTCCAATGCCGCTTCGCCAGAACGCAAACACAAAAATCGTCCCGTCTCGCTCGCACTTGCTGGCTTCTAATGTGGCTTTCAGAGTTCGGACGATTTGTATAGAAATTGTTCACGTTGTTGATAACATTAGTAGGTATGTACTCATTTCGCAAATTGTACTGATTTTTAAGCCTGGCTTCTGATTTTTTATGAATGGAACGTGTAATGAAGCGTGTGTGTGTAAATAATAAGTGCGCGCGAAAACCGCGCGCCTGCGCATAGAGCTCGAATTCATCTATAATGAATTAATGATGATGCAATTTCAAATAGTTTGAATTTGTTTTGAGCGGTTACTGGTGCACTTTTTTACTTTGATTTTTTTTTTCATTTTCTCTGAAGTTAAGTGTTGTGATGAGTTTTTGCGGTGATTACCTTTGTTTTAAAGTGATTAAAAAGTTTCTTAACATTAAAATGAATTCGGAAACGCATGCAATTGTTCCTTGTGATGGATTAAAGTGTGTGCAATCGTTACTCGGAAAGGTAAATACTTTGAGTTTTACAGACAAATATAAAATCTAAATCACGTAATAGGCATTTTAGTCGATCAGCAGATCGCTCATTGGATTGCAGTCTGCTCTCATATCAACAAATTATTCTGTTGTTGTTGCAAATTTTTCTCAAAAGAAAATACCGCTAGGAATTCATCAGGTTACGATGATTTGAATAACTTCGCTGGTGTCAGTAAAATACATCAGAATTCTCAAAAGCACATGAATGTTGTCATTTCATTCTGTAGTTTTGGTAAAACACGAATCGAAACTTCTATAACTCGTCAATTAAGTGAAGACATTTCCAAATACAATACGCGCGTCGATCACAATCGCGCTGTTTTTCAAAAGTTGATGTTGTGTGTCATTTAGCACAACAAGAATTTCCTTTCCGAGGTCACGGTCACGGTGTCATCTTTTTGTTGTAAAGAAGCGAAGAATGAAGAACTATGGCTGTTCACATTGTGAGTAATTCCAATTATAAATATTATCAACATCGTAAACAATTGTGTAGTTAGAAATCAATAAATTATTTGTGCGCCATCTAGTGGCCTCTCGGCCAGATTGTAATATTTTGCAAAAGCGACTGTTAGGAGGTTGGAGGCAGGGGCGTGCCTTTTACTAAAGCCGAGAAGCCCGGCTTTCAATCAAACGTGAGACTAACAATAAAAAAATTAAAAAACTACACAAGTAAACATAAAAACATGTCGCAAGAATTGATAAGAATAATAAAAAATAATAAACTCCGCGCGTCCCGGCCCGCAGCCGCTTTTCGTAGGTACGATGCATGGTTGCCAGGTTTACATGCTCAAAGAATAATATTTCAATTCCGCGCAGTTTCCATCACGCGAACCGTTGCTAAACATCTCCAATGCCGCTTCGCCAGAACGCAAACACAAAAATCGTCCCGTCTCGCTCGCACTTGCTGGCTTCTAATGTGGCTTTCAGAGTTCGGACGATTTGTATAGAAATTGTTCACGTTGTTGATAACATTAGTATGTACTCATTTCGCAAATTGTACTGATTTTTAAGCCTGGCTTCTGATTTTTTATGAATGGAACGTGTAATGAAGCGTGTGTGTGTAAATAATAAGTGCGCGCGAAAACCGCGCGCCTGCGCATAGAGCTCGAATTCATCTATAATGAATTAATGATGATGCAATTTCAAATAGTTTGAATTTGTTTTGAGCGGTTACTGGTGCACTTTTTTACTTTGATTTTTTTTTTTCATTTTCTCTGAAGTTAAGTGTTGTGATGAGTTTTTGCGGTGATTACCTTTGTTTTAAAGTGATTAAAAAGTTACTTAACATTAAAATGAATTCGGAAACGCATGCAATTGTTCCTTGTGATGGATTAAAGTGTGTGCAATCGTTACTCGGAAAGGTAAATACTTTGAGTTTTACAGACAAATATAAAATCTAAATCACGTAATAGGCATTTTAGTCGATCAGCAGATCGCTCATTGGATTGCAGTCTGCTCTCATATCAACAAATTATTCTGTTGTTGTTGCAAATTTTTCTTAAAAGAAAATACCGCTAGGAATTCATCAGGTTACGATGATTTGAATAACTTCGCTGGTGTCAGTAAAATACATCAGAATTCTCAAAAGCACATGAATGTTGTCATTTCATTCTGTAGTTTTGGTAAAACACGAATCGAAACTTCTATAACTCGTCATTAAGTGAAGGCATTTCCAAATACAATACGCGCGTCGATCACAATCGCGCTGTTTTTCAAAAGTTGATGTTGTGTGTCATTTAGCACAACAAGAACTTCCTTTCCGAGGTCACGGTCACGGTGTCATCTTTTTGTTGTAAAGAAGCGAAGAATGAAGAGCTATGGCTGTTCACATTGTGAGTAATTCCAATTATAAATATTATCAACATCGTAAACAATTGTGTAGTTAGAAATCAATCAATTATTTGTGCGCCATCTAGTGGCCTCTCGGCCAGATTGTAATATTTTGCAAAAGCGACTGTTAGGGGGTTGGAGGCGAGTGAAATATGAACTTACTCGAAGCTCTGTTATGCCAATAATGTTAATAGATGGCTCTTATACGTCTTATCATATTTTACGCGAAACTGATAACTCGAAAATGAAAAGTTACGATTTTTTAAAGGATTAATAAACTCTTAGTATTTAATTTATGAAAGAAAAAAATAGTGCTATTAAAAAATATTAATTTTAATAGATGTTAGCAAAAACCTACAATATGAAATACAAATATTAGTAAGAACTAAAACAACTCAGTCGGTAGGCACAACTTTGACAGACGATACGGTAGTTTTTTTTTTTAAGTATGTTGGCTTGCCCTAAGTTTGACCCCTAGGCACGCCACTGGTCGTTTCTGGTGTATAAAGACTCAACGAATACAGCAGTGGGAATGTTAGGACCCTATCTCACTAAGACACCAATGGCGGCGCAACCGTGGTCGCATTGCCAAAAAATGTATGGTTGGTTGCGCATCCGATTGGACGCCTGGTGAGATACCTACCATAAAACTGTATATGTTTTGCTGGCAGCAACCATGATTGCGCCACCATGGTGTCCCAGTGAGATATAAGCCTTATAGTCTGATTATACAGTGACGACATGGCATAGTGTCTTCGAGTCATGCCTTCTAAGAAAAACCCATATCTACCTGTGGAAAGTGTCTATTGTTCACTAAACCCGACAACAAATATTCACATTGTAATGTCGTCCACAGATCGAATTCGGCAATCAAATCTACCTATCACTCTTATTGGCTGAGGACCAAAGCATAAGCTTCGGAGCCAAGGCTGCTCTGATGAGAGTGCTCAGACCTAGAGTGAAGAGGCGTCGCGTCTACATACCTTCTCCACCGAACACTCCTGGAACAGGTAAGTTAACACAACTTACAAAATATTTTTTTTGTTTGATTGTAATAGCGAGAAGATGACAATAAGAGATAGTTAATTATATCTTGTATTTTCAATACATGGCCGCAATGCTTTTTCTCCCGTCAAAAGGCGGTTTCACGCGTTGCTTTTTGCAGCAAAATAGGCGCTAAACTTCTTCCTTTACCTCATACTCTTACTCTACCTCATATGTTATCCATGTTTGGTTTTCTCGTAGATTTACAAAAAATACTTCCACAAACAAATCATTCTCCTTCATTTATGCCAAATCTCCGTTTATGGTAGGTGCTGGATCATCAGTGACCACAGCGCAACCGACGAGCTCAATAACCGAGGCTGTCGTATCGGAGTCAGACTTGAGCGCCAACCGTGACGACAATCAAGAGAACCAGTTCATGGATGTTGACGATTCACTGGAGCCCATGGTTCTGCTGGCTCCTGATGGAGGTAAGACACTGTTTTATTAAGCCAAGGCAACGTAAGGACCGACTCTTTCCAACTAGTTCTAAGATGTCTTCTATGAATTAATTGAATGCTCATAATGTTTGTATTAGATTGTTTTTTTCGAACGGGCAACCTCTCGTTTTGCTGGGCTCAGGGGTCTACTCTCTATGCGCGGATTCCGTAGTTTTGGCCGAAGTTACGAGCGTTTCCTACACCGTATCACCTACGGACATAATATTACTTCAAGACCAGAACTAAGAATAAATGACAACACGATTTGACAGTTGTCCTTATTCCCGATGTGTTTTTGACCGTCCGAAGAAGTTAATTCATTGGGAATAGGGTTCATTCGAATGTGTCTAACTACTTTCGGACGGCCCTTATCTTCATTGACGGACTTAGAGAGTCGGCCCTCTGAATTGATCTAGAATATAATTATTCATATAATTGGTTTGCCAGAATAGCGATGGTTTACCCGATACTTAAGCGGTCACCGCCGTCTAAATCCACTTGCTGATTATTTCAACAGCGTAACCATAACCATTCAAACTGTGACACAAACTCAATCTATTGGCAGAAATATGTTCTTATCATTGTTTCGTTCCAATAGGTCTTGAAGCATTGCTAGACATCCCACCGGACGCAGACGACGAGACGATGGTAGAACTTGCCATAGCATTATCTCTACAAGAACAGCCGCGCAGGGCTCCGCCCGCGCCCTCGGCACCTCCACCACCCGCGCCCGGCTTCAGTGATGCTACTGCCTCGCCTCCCGGGTATGTAACTATCTATTAACTTATACAAAGTGTAATTGAAATAACTGAAAATCTGAAAAGGGTCGTTCACCCTTCATTATGATCAATTTTTAATATGTGACCAACCCTGAAAAACGCGAAAAAAACGTCAGATGATCCATACATTTATGTTCACTTAACTTACAATGTCTTTTTTTTTTCGTTTCAATTACACCTTGTAGATGATTGAGTTACAGATAATTCAGCTGGTATTTGAGTTTTTTTTTTTTTAAAAAAACCTCGGTCTTTGAAAAAATAAGGCTTTATCGCGTATATCGGCACCTACGGCAGGCACCTGCCTAAGCACCTACGCGAGTTTCAACGAATATAGCCGACAATGTTCGAACACAAACGGAGCTCCTAAATTTACAAAACGTGATCGTGCACAACACTGCTCTGCTAACTGAACTCGTCGCGTAATGGCCTCTAATTACACTGTCACATCACACTAATATTATAAAGGCGAAGATTTGTGAGTGTGAGAGTGTGTGTGTGTGTTTATATGTTTGTTACTTCTTCACGCTCAAACGGCTGGACCAATTTTGATAAAATTTTGTATGGAGGTAGCTGACACTGGATTAACATATAGGCTACTTTCTATCCAGATATTCCTACAGCTAGTTATGAATAAATTCGAATAAAAAAGAACCTAATCAGTACAGAAAACTTCCCAACAACTTACATGTAGTAACAACTCCGTCAGTTCCGATGACGAGGGCAGCACGGCTGCTACAGACGGCAGCACACTGCGCACGTCGCCCGCTGAACCACCCGGCTCCGCCGGCTCCGAGTCAGGAGGTAGCGGTGCTGATAGCATCGGAGGAGTTTCTGGGCGAAGCAGCGCTTACGGTAAGACAAATGAGATATACAGTGAGAATTTTTAAGTGTTTGTGGATGACCAAATACGAAACAGAAATAAAAGTAAATAGGGAAAAATACTCAATGGGGTCTCGGGGCCCATTTTGATGAAAGTAAAACGGTATCATTACATTTTTGAAATATTAACCCTTTGTATTGGGTGGTTTGTGTGAAAGATGATCTGCTCAGAGAGCTGCTTGGCCCTTAGATGTATGGAGTAGTGCCCATGCCAAATAAATTGGGATAAAGACACGAGGATGATGATGACAGCTATAATGTAGCTATCAACCCTTCAAGTAAGCTCGTCAGGTCGTCTGTGTAGACGACCTGACGAGCTTACTTGAAAGGTTAGCTTGGGGTTTAAGTCATAAGTCATATATTTCGGAACAATATACATTGTGTAGAAATTTTGTAAAATAAAACAGTACCATTCAAATATAACAAACGAAAAGATAAATAAAAAAAAAAGTTTGAATGGAAGGATTTTTAAATGACGGTTGTGTATGTGAAGTACACCTGCGTGATGAGCATCATGGTTTGCAAAATCAGCGAGTATTTTAAATTATTTAGATTAGAGGTTTTGATAAAGTGAATGCTGCTTCAGAAAAACAGTTCAAAACAGCGTAACATCAAATGTAATTGCTTCACATGGGTTGCTTTATATTTGAGATAAGCCAGCATGGGATACAGTGCTTACATTGTATTCTTGGATCGCTGCAGCAGCCATCTTGTGTGTATGTGCATTTCAATGGTACGGAATGTTCTAGGTGAAATGGCTCCGTCCGCGGGTGCGATGCCGGCCCCCAATATCATCGCGGCGCCTGTTGCTATCACAGGTTAGTAAAGTAATATACTGTACTGTTATTTGATCAATGATACTTACTATTGATAAAAAAAAAGATAATAAAAACTATTTTGCATGCCTGACGGTTGAATGTACTGGATCCTTCTTTTACTTAACACCATATTTTTGTACCTACATTCTTGCAAATAAATCATCATTTCATCATTTCATTTCATTTCATCATTCATTTCATTTCATCATTTATAAGCCCAGGTTCGCACGGGCGTGTTTTTCCCGCGGCGTTATGTTTCCGCGCACTGCATTTTCAACGCAATGCTTGCTTAGCGCCAAGAGCTGAGAATCGAAGTGTGTTTTTTTGACGCGCTGAAATGCGCTCTTTGTTAAAAATCCAGTACGCGATAAAATCCTGCCGCGATTATTTTTACATCCATTCGAACGTGGGCTAAAAGGCTTGTTTACCTAGAGAGCAGAACAGTAGAGCAATTAAGCGATTGACTGCTGCGCTGCTTTTCGCGGGTTCGATTCCCGCACGGAACAAATATTTGTATGACCTACATGTAGTTGTTCCGGGTCTGGCTGTTTGTGTCACACAGGAGAAATTCCTAATGTGGGGCAAAGTAAAAAAAAAAAAATTGGATAAATTACTTGTTTCTGTTTTAACTGATCAAACCATTATCATTGAAATCATTATTGCTTGCTTTTTATAATTTTAACTGGCATGCACTTGAAAAGGCAACACTCACAGTATCAAACTTGCGCTTGCTTTGATAGTATATTCCTACTAGATTTTAAAAGCCTGATCAAGCTTCTGAATCTGCTTACCATCTTTAAATTGGTATTTGCTTTAGCCAGACGCCAGTGGCTAAAGCAAACCACTCGTTATAGCGAGTGGTTATAGCGCCACCTGGTGGCTACTAGGAGAAACCTAATTTCCCATACAAAATTCTAACGCGTTCGCAATCAAACGTGAGACGAAAAAACTCACACTAAGGCCACTGATTAAATGTTCCTTTGGTGTTCACATAACTTTTTTGTAGCTTAATCCTGTTAGTAATTTTATAATTTACCGTTGTTTTTGATCTCAACTAACTTTGTGACATCAAAAGTAGGTACTATAGGAAGAAATAAATCTAACGATGTGTTTCCGCTTCCACAGCTGGCCCCTCAACGTCATCCAGCCAACCAGTGGCCTCCACGTCGCGCACTATGGAGGCAGAGAGCGAGACGCGCAAGTTGCACGCGCTCCGTCTCTCTCTACTATCAGCCGCGTTGGACGCGCTGCCTAGCTTGAGATACCTACCCGGAGTTAGGGCTATACCCTTCGTACAGGTACGTGCACGTACAGGGTGCCAAGTACAGACGCCAGCACATCAAGCTACTACAATCTGTCAAATTTCTTTAATAGATTTTCAACTTTATCGCTAAAGCTTAAGGTTTAAAGTTGATTGGGAATATTTGACAGTTTCGGGTAGCTTGATGTGCTGACGTCTGTACATCGACGCGTAAACTGTAACCATGAATACAGCACATGATAAATGTTTTATTTTCTATAAGTAGGTTTGTACAAACACTTTTACATGTCAATTATATTTCTTTAAACTAGATGAGGTCGGCGTTTCCTATCTGACTATTCTGAAAAGAAAGGCCGAAACAAACTCAGAGGTCACAGTCTCTTTTAAAGTCCAGACAAAATCTTGGTCAGATCGTGTAAAGGCCATGTGGATTGGTGTCTAAAATGGTCTTTTGAGGAAAGAACCGCACAGATTGAGCGGACTTGTCCAATCCGTGCACGCATTTATCAAAAATCGTGCAGCTCAACTCAGAACTTGAGGAGCTCAACAATTCGACGAACCAAAGAAAGGATATTTGGGTAGGCCGCGTAAATTACTCAAACTGCCAGATCATGATTAAAACTAACTAACACACTGTCATGATTCGAGACTCCCTAGGATATAATATCTTTTTACCCTTCTCAGGTGGTCCTAATGCTCGCTGGCGACCTCGACTCGAGCGTCGAAGGCGACCGCACAGTCCTAGACCGACTCCTAGAACTACTCGTCTCGGAACTCGACATTCAAACCGACGAGAATCCTGAAGAACGTACAGACAGAAGGGAGTTACAACTGGCTATCATGAGACTGGAGTTACTTGTGTCGGAGTTGGATATGCATGGCGACGAGACCCCGCCCCCAATACATGAGAGGACCAATAGGAGGGAGCTGCAGTTGGTTATTATGAGGCTGCTTAGTAAGTATAACTTTGTGATATTTGTTTTTAACGAGATAGTCTAGTTGTTAAATTTAAGCCGCGCACTTTATGCTTCAAATACGCAATGTTACCATCCTGTCTTAATTTGTTAAATCTATTTTTTTGCCGGGTCAAAAAAGGAGAATGGCAGAAGTTCATAGAACGCTGGCATTAAACTTTTTTTGTTACTACAAAAATAAAAGTGGCATGGTTTGAAAGGGAATATTAAGAGCTTTTGTTAAAAAAATAAATAAAAAATAATAACAATTGGGTTCAAGAGAAATCTTAATTTTTGTAAAAGTGAGGTTAAGTGCATTCATTTTAGGTTATTTTACCTCTATTACTATTTTAACGCATAAATGTTTATTGTATGCATAACATATTGCTAACTATGCTTTGTAATGACTTGAAAAATGATAACTAGTTGTTGAAGTTTGTTTAATTCAAAGATTTACTCACTGATCATTTATAGACCTAATGGCAGTCTAAGGCTGCGTTTCCACCAGAAATGTGCGAGGATGCGTAGCGAGGGATGTGTGTGAAACAAACCAATAACATCGCTTCATTTTCATACAAAGACTACAATATAATGTGTTTTCATAGCTTGAACTAAGTTAACGTTGTTATTTGTTAGTTTTAACCTACGCATCCTCGCTCATCTCTGGTGGAAACGCAGCCTAAGTGTACTCTGTCAGTTTTAATTAAACATAGTAGGTAGTCACAGAAAACTCAGGAGACTTTAAAGACTCCCTTATCGGAATCTAAGCATATAATATTGTTAATGGTAATTACCTAAGGATGACAGGATTATTATAGGTACAATAAAAAACCAGTAGGTATTTAATCATAATATTTTATTCATCATATATTAGCAATATATTATCTAAGAAAGGTGCAGGGGGAGACAGGCTAGCTTGATGCCGTGCCCATGCCAAGTACCATTCCATTCTCGAATCACTTTATATTTGCCTCGTTCTCTGTCCGAATCAGCCCGTGATTTCTGGAACGTGCTGTAGAAGACCTACAATTGACACACACCTGTCGGTGCCCAACGGTACAAGAAGGTAGATAGTATAGTTATAGTTTAGGCAGCGGTCCGTGGTTGACATCACATTGACTCGTAAACACATAGACACACAAACACATAGAGGTCCAAGTCTCGCAACGGTTGTTCAGAAAGGTAGGAGTCTTCGAAATCCAAAAGCAAGCCAGGTCGTTGAAAAGATCCACGTAAAACTTTGGGAGCACAAAACATTTACACCAGCACAAAACAGTAGCGAGCGAGCTAATGTGACTTGTACATTTAGTATTTTTATCTATGAATGTGACTTGTGAAGTTGTCGAAATAAAATAAATAACATGACATGAAATGTCATCTTCTAAAGAGTCATGTTTATGGGTTTTAGTGGGTGTTCATGTTTAGGGTAAGGAGGTTGAAACAAAGACTACAATATAATGCGGTGTAAAACCTCCTTTTTTGAAGTCAGTAAAAAAATTAAAAAATAGCTTGTATCCGGCCGCTCTGTGTTCGATCAAATCAAGTTACCTACTCATATTTATCGAGATTTTCTCCCCATTGTCAATAATAAAGTTAATCTGGCTATCAGTACATAAAAATAAGCGCGTTTTTTTTTAAATAGGTTTGAATTCTGTAGCTTTCCAAAATTAGTAATGCCAAAAAATGCCATCTCCTTTTTACCAAAAAGTTATGAAGCCATCCATGTATGGCTCTATTTAGAGCCATACATGGATGGCTTCATAACTTTTTAAACTTTTTAAACAGTTTGTAGCTTTCTGTATGCCCCCGCCACTTCATGAATCTGTTCACTGTGTACATACGAGAAGTTTTACCGTTCTGTTCAATGTAGTATTTATTGGTCGTTACCGCAGGCTGTTTTTTACAGGCTACAAGTGCTTAAATATTTTTAGAGACTATCACAACTCTCCATTAGGTTCATTATTTCATTGATTTTCTTACCTTCTAGGTGTCCTAATGGCTCGTTGGAAGACATCAGCGTCAGGCGGCCCCGTTCCTCGCGCAGAAGTGACCGGCGGCGCGTGCGCAGCGCACGTGTCCCGCCTGGCGGCCGCCGCACTGGTGCGTGCCGGTGCGCCCGCGCACTGCTTCCGAGTGCTGTCTGCGCTGCTGCCTTATTGGAAGGAGAAGACCTCTGGTAAATAAACACGCCAATATTTTACATACTAGCTGTAAGGTGTAAATAACTAAAAACTTGAGAAGGTGTCATTCATTGGCCGTAAGAAAAATCCGGTCTTCGCGATTGGAAGCCATGTCCCATAGTTAAAGTTGACTTTTCAGGTTTTCAAGTTAATGATAAACAAAAACTAAGCTTGCATAGTAGAGAGAAAGAAATTTTTTTTTATCGTCAATACTCTAAATAAATCTCCGTGTAGGCTCCAAAATTCCATAGCTTGCTTTTCTCTTTTACAATCATCAGTGCAGTTATCAAAGTCTGTCAAGTCAATTATAAAAAAAAATACTTTTGTGACTCTAGGTACTGGCACGGCGACTACTGTCCAGACGTTGCTAAAACCGTTACCGCCTCAGCCATTGCCCGATATGCAGCCTTTCTTCGTCAAGGAATATGTTAAAAGTAAGTTGTTATTATCATTATATTATGAACTGAATGTCTATTCGTCATAAGTATGTTTTCGATAAGGTTTATAATCTGTTTGTAAGTAATATCTGTATCAGTGAAGAAAAAGTGGCACAACAAAGTCCCCAGCAGTGGCGTACATTGGTTTTCAGAGTAGGTATGCAGGCACTAGGCTGGGTCTAGTCTAGGCAGACGTGGTCACTAATATGGAACATAAAACAATAGTAACTATCTATTAATAAAAAAAAATTACAGCCGCCATCTTAGATTTTCATTTTGACTTTATTTTCGGCTCCAGCAACCTCGAAAACCATGAAAACGACACTCATTATGAAAATTTTTAAAAAATTCGCAGCCGCCATCTTGGATTTTAATTTTGACATCACTATCGGCTTCAGCACCCTTGAAAACCATAAAAACGACACCCATGACGAAAAATTAAAAAACAATTACAGCTACCACCTCGGATTTTAATTTTGGCTTTATTATTGGCTCTAGCACCCTCGAAAACCATGAAAACTACACCCATGATGAAAATTTAAAATAAAAACTTACAACCGCCATCTTGGGTTTTCATTTTAACCTCACTTTTGGCTTCAGCAGCACCCTCAAAAACCATGAAAACGACACCCATGATGAAAAATTTGAAAATTTTCGCAGCCGCCATCTTGGATTTTCATTTTGACCTCACTATCGGCGACCAATATTCATCCTTTCCTTCTTCGCACGGCCAAATTACGAACGAATTACAAATTACGATTTTAACATTCATACTCGGTTGGTTTTTAAGTAGGCATCCTACAATTGCGAAGGTCGAACGTCATGGTATTTCGCGTGAGACGTACGTAATTTTAATTTCGTCGTATTAACTTGAACGAGTAAAGACCCTTGATGATGTGCGAATAGTACGGGAGCCGAGTAGGCCGTCTGGCGACTGCCTATTGCCGCGTGTGTTTGTATGAAGATTTTGTTTTTTGTTAAGTATGATAATTTTGTGGCTTATCTCGACAAATTGCAGTGGGCATTTTTAGTCCTTGGCTTTTAGCTGTTCGTGTAAAGTAATTTTAATAGGCAGCTGTCAGCTTGACGTTTTGCTTGACCGGAGTTACAAATAATGTGGGATCTAACTTTAACCCTTAGTATGTCGGAACGTAGATCTACGCGAGACACAATGGCTTTTTAATTGTGTCTGTAATTCCGACATACAAGGGGTTATGGAGATTTATCGAGGTAGGCACTGCTTTGCCTTTATGCAATGCACGCCACTGGTCCCCAGCCAGGAGTTTGTTGCGCCATTTCTTCTTCCCACCGAAAGCACTAAGAAGTGGTAAAGGGCGGGCGTTGGGGGACTGTCTTATGTAATTTTGACGTTCGAAAAGTGTTTCGTTGATTCTCAGCCTAATTTGAAGATAAAACTTTTGATTTTGAGAAAAAGTTGCTTTGTGTGGCTATCAATTTACTACCTTACTGAATGATCATAATTGTAATGTTTTTTTCCTGCCAGGTCACGCTTTAGACGTGTTTGACAACTATCCCCAACTACTAATGGAGATGGCACTACGGCTGCCGTGTCAAATACACAAACATTGCGACCCCGCGCACTTCGACCAGCGCTGGCGCACGCTACTGTGTGAATACATGATGAACCAACAAACGCCGCTCAGGTAAATATTTATAGAACTAAGATTAGTGTTCTTTTAGAATGGAAAAAATCGTATTTGTAGCAATTATGAGCAGTAGATATAACTTGTTTTAAAGTTATACATACATGAAATTCTTCCAATGCAAAACTTGGTGTAATGGAATAGCATTTCATTATTGCCGTTTACAAAAATAACAATAGTTGAACTTCAATAGCCGCTTCTCTTATATTGTACAGTCACAAGCACTAATATGTCCACACTTAGCAACTTTAAATTGCGATTTTTTCACGAAATAACGAATGCAACGTTGAAATACGACACTTTACATAAACCTATGGGTTCGAAAATACTATGTTCCTTATAATATAAAATTGCATTAAAAAATAAACGAGAAAGTCGCCTTTGAATAAAGCCAAGTGAATACATACTTATGCTCGTGACTATACATTTTATGAAATAAATCACTTATCGTTTAATTTGATACCCGTGCACTAGTTCGCCAAGAAGTGGTCGACTAAATCGAGTTATCTCTTATGTCTCTTATTATAGCGGTGGGAGGTCCCATACTCAAAGCAATTTCAATTTTAGGAAACAAGTCCGCAAACTTCTGCTTCTACTCTGCGGTACCCGCGAACGTTATCGTCAACTGCGCGACGTGCACGCACTGGATACGCATTTGAATGCGGCGCGTGCGTTGCTCGCTACCGACCCTGCGTATGACAAGCTTGTACAGCTTATGGACCATTTAAAGGTAGGTGAAAATTGAAACTGTGTGTATAAGAAGTTACTTGAATGTTTTTCGATTATTGAGGTACTCATTTTACGCAATGAGCGCAAAAACTGCTTAATATCATATTGTACTACAATTGTAACACTAAACTTGCGCTACTGCTTCACAACCATTGCTGAAATGCTACAGTTACGCTATTGTGTGGCTATAGTTGCCAATTGTCTAGCTCTAAAGTTAATAGCATATTACTGCTGCATCGGATCGTAGCGCCCATTAATACAAAAAAATGAGTTGCGTACCGCCTTTAGTGTGCGATGGTCCTTACAAAATGTAGAAAGTGACGTTGGAGGGTGTGAGCTACCCAACAATTGCGTGGCATCTTAGTAACTCTCTAACAATAAATTGTCATCTTCCAGGCCTGTGCAGAGATAGTAAGCGCCCGCACGGGCAACTGGCAGCACACGTGTGCCACGGAGCGGCGCGAGGCTCTCGCGTGGCTGGTGACGGTGGCGCGGCGCGTGCACCCGCAGGTGGCGCCCACCGTACTGCAGCTGCTGCAGGCCGCGCTGTGCGCGCCGCCACACCACCAGCGCGCTGTGGAGAACAAGGTAACACAGTAAGCGCCCGCACACAACTGGCAGCACACGTGTGCCACGGAGCGGCGCGAGGCTCTCGCGTGGCTGGTGACGGTGGCGCGGCGCGTGCACCCGCAGGTGGCGCCCACCGTACTGCAGCTGCTGCAGGCCGCGCTGTGCGCGCCGCCACACCACCAGCGCGCTGTGGAGAACAAGGTAACACAGTAAGCGCCCGCACACAACTGGCAGCACACGTGTGCCACGGAGCGGCGCGAGGCTCTCGCGTGGCTGGTGACGGTGGCGCGGCGCGTGCACCCGCAGGTGGCGCCCACCGTACTGCAGCTGCTGCAGGCCGCGCTGTGCGCGCCGCCACACCACCAGCGCGCTGTGGAGAACAAGGTAACACAGTAAGCGCCCGCACACAACTGGCAGCACACGTGTGCCACGGAGCGGCGCGAGGCTCTCGCGTGGCTGGTGACGGTGGCGCGGCGCGTGCACCCGCAGGTGGCGCCCACCGTACTGCAGCTGCTGCAGGCCGCGCTGTGCGCGCCGCCACACCACCAGCGCGCTGTGGAGAACAAGGTAACACAGTAAGCGCCCGCACACAACTGGCAGCACACGTGTGCCACGGAGCGGCGCGAGGCTCTCGCGTGGCTGGTGACGGTGGCGCGGCGCGTGCACCCGCAGGTGGCGCCCACCGTACTGCAGCTGCTGCAGGCCGCGCTGTGCGCGCCGCCACACCACCAGCGCGCTGTGGAGAACAAGGTAACACAGTAAGCGCCCGCACACAACTGGCAGCACACGTGTGCCACGGAGCGGCGCGAGGCTCTCGCGTGGCTGGTGACGGTGGCGCGGCGCGTGCACCCGCAGGTGGCGCCCACCGTACTGCAGCTGCTGCAGGCCGCGCTGTGCGCGCCGCCACACCACCAGCGCGCTGTGGAGAACAAGGTAACACAGTAAGCGCCCGCACACAACTGGCAGCACACGTGTGCCACGGAGCGGCGCGAGGCTCTCGCGTGGCTGGTGACGGTGGCGCGGCGCGTGCACCCGCAGGTGGCGCCCACCGTACTGCAGCTGCTGCAGGCCGCGCTGTGCGCGCCGCCACACCACCAGCGCGCTGTGGAGAACAAGGTAACACAGTAAGCGCCCGCACACAACTGGCAGCACACGTGTGCCACGGAGCGGCGCGAGGCTCTCGCGTGGCTGGTGACGGTGGCGCGGCGCGTGCACCCGCAGGTGGCGCCCACCGTACTGCAGCTGCTGCAGGCCGCGCTGTGCGCGCCGCCACACCACCAGCGCGCTGTGGAGAACAAGGTAACACAGTAAGCGCCCGCACACAACTGGCAGCACACGTGTGCCACGGAGCGGCGCGAGGCTCTCGCGTGGCTGGTGACGGTGGCGCGGCGCGTGCACCCGCAGGTGGCGCCCACCGTACTGCAGCTGCTGCAGGCCGCGCTGTGCGCGCCGCCACACCACCAGCGCGCTGTGGAGAACAAGGTAACACAGTAAGCGCCCGCACACAACTGGCAGCACACGTGTGCCACGGAGCGGCGCGAGGCTCTCGCGTGGCTGGTGACGGTGGCGCGGCGCGTGCACCCGCAGGTGGCGCCCACCGTACTGCAGCTGCTGCAGGCCGCGCTGTGCGCGCCGCCACACCACCAGCGCGCTGTGGAGAACAAGGTAACACAGTAAGCGCCCGCACGGGCAACTGGCAGCACACGTGTGCCACGGAGCGGCGCGAGGCTCTCGCGTGGCTGGTGACGGTGGCGCGGCGCGTGCACCCGCAGGTGGCGCCCCCCGTACTGCAGCTGCTGCAGGCCGCGCTGTGCGCGCCGCCACACCACCAGCGCGCTGTGGAGAACAAGGTAACACAGTAAGCGCCCGCACACAACTGGCAGCACACGTGTGCCACGGAGCGGCGCGAGGCTCTCGCGTGGCTGGTGACGGTGGCGCGGCGCGTGCACCCGCAGGTGGCGCCCACCGTACTGCAGCTGCTGCAGGCCGCGCTGTGCGCGCCGCCACACCACCAGCGCGCTGTGGAGAACAAGGTAACACAGTAAGCGCCCGCACACAACTGGCAGCACACGTGTGCCACGGAGCGGCGCGAGGCTCTCGCGTGGCTGGTGACGGTGGCGCGGCGCGTGCACCCGCAGGTGGCGCCCACCGTACTGCAGCTGCTGCAGGCCGCGCTGTGCGCGCCGCCACACCACCAGCGCGCTGTGGAGAACAAGGTAACACAGTAAGCGCCCGCACGGGCAACTGGCAGCACACGTGTGCCACGGAGCGGCGCGAGGCTCTCGCGTGGCTGGTGACGGTGGCGCGGCGCGTGCACCCGCAGGTGGCGCCCACCGTACTGCAGCTGCTGCAGGCCGCGCTGTGCGCGCCGCCACACCACCAGCGCGCTGTGGAGAACAAGGTAACACAGTAAGCGCCCGCACACAACTGGCAGCACACGTGTGCCACGGAGCGGCGCGAGGCTCTCGCGTGGCTGGTGACGGTGGCGCGGCGCGTGCACCCGCAGGTGGCGCCCACCGTACTGCAGCTGCTGCAGGCCGCGCTGTGCGCGCCGCCACACCACCAGCGCGCTGTGGAGAACAAGGTAACACAGTAAGCGCCCGCACACAACTGGCAGCACACGTGTGCCACGGAGCGGCGCGAGGCTCTCGCGTGGCTGGTGACGGTGGCGCGGCGCGTGCACCCGCAGGTGGCGCCCACCGTACTGCAGCTGCTGCAGGCCGCGCTGTGCGCGCCGCCACACCACCAGCGCGCTGTGGAGAACAAGGTAACACAGTAAGCGCCCGCACACAACTGGCAGCACACGTGTGCCACGGAGCGGCGCGAGGCTCTCGCGTGGCTGGTGACGGTGGCGCGGCGCGTGCACCCGCAGGTGGCGCCCACCGTACTGCAGCTGCTGCAGGCCGCGCTGTGCGCGCCGCCACACCACCAGCGCGCTGTGGAGAACAAGGTAACACAGTAAGCGCCCGCACACAACTGGCAGCACACGTGTGCCACGGAGCGGCGCGAGGCTCTCGCGTGGCTGGTGACGGTGGCGCGGCGCGTGCACCCGCAGGTGGCGCCCACCGTACTGCAGCTGCTGCAGGCCGCGCTGTGCGCGCCGCCACACCACCAGCGCGCTGTGGAGAACAAGGTAACACAGTAAGCGCCCGCACACAACTGGCAGCACACGTGTGCCACGGAGCGGCGCGAGGCTCTCGCGTGGCTGGTGACGGTGGCGCGGCGCGTGCACCCGCAGGTGGCGCCCACCGTACTGCAGCTGCTGCAGGCCGCGCTGTGCGCGCCGCCACACCACCAGCGCGCTGTGGAGAACAAGGTAACACAGTAAGCGCCCGCACACAACTGGCAGCACACGTGTGCCACGGAGCGGCGCGAGGCTCTCGCGTGGCTGGTGACGGTGGCGCGGCGCGTGCACCCGCAGGTGGCGCCCACCGTACTGCAGCTGCTGCAGGCCGCGCTGTGCGCGCCGCCACACCACCAGCGCGCTGTGGAGAACAAGGTAACACAGTAAGCGCCCGCACACAACTGGCAGCACACGTGTGCCACGGAGCGGCGCGAGGCTCTCGCGTGGCTGGTGAGCTTTAGAGATGGAAATACAAGACCAAATCGGACGCAACATTATCATTCAGTGAAATAATAATGAATGTTTTACTTTTCAAGATGTCGTTTTAGATTGCTCCTTTTAATGGCTTTTTTTCAGTTTATCGTCATTTCCATGATCTTAGAATAAACAATATTTCTATCTTTCTTTACTCTTCAACCTACGATAATGTAAAAGTACTGTGTCTGTATCAGATTACAATTAACAAATCCTTTTAAAACAAATGAATATGCAGTGGACGTGCCTACAACAAAATAAATGTTTACAGCCACAAAACCCAGCCGACTGGCCTGATCGCGAACGCAGCGCTGAAAATGACAATTTCACCACGGATGGATCAAAGTTCCAGGAGCAGAGAGTTGGACCACTCGTCCAACAGATCTTGAAGCAGGTAACTATTAGTGGCAAACATTGAACATAGCATTACTTGGCTTATCTGCCAAATATCCCCGAGCTTTCGGCAATACAAAATATACCCTATACTATTGGCATAAAGTTTATTTTATAACAGCGAATTAACGTGATTATACATATTGCAAAGTTTAGTGACGTCTTAAAAACATGCGGAAAGGATAATGTTCCGAAATGCCCCTAGATTGTTTTTCTGCAGCCGTTAGTAATAATTTTATGCTTGTTTTTAGGTGTCCCAAGAAGAATTAAGGATGTTCGTGAAAGCGTTCTTACTTGAAACCAACTCGACAGCTGTGCGTTGGCAAGCCCATGCTTTGCTTCTCGCTATATACAAGTAAGTTTCTAAATTAAAATACGATTTTCCATAGTCAAGTAGCAGTTAATTTATGGTGGAAGGTAGAACTGCTTTTCGTGTAAAAGTCTCGACACGTCGGTTTTTAGTACAATAAATCTGTTTTGGCAACACATTCGTAAACAAAAATCATATTTATTTTTATTGATATAATTATGGTAGCTGAACTCATAAGGAGCCATTTTTTATCCAGAAGCCTATATTTGGATGTTAAATCCCCCTTAATTTGTTTAGCAACTCTGGTCAAGCCGACCAGTCTTCATTGGTGTCACTCCTGTGGGCCATCTGGCCAGCACTGCCGCAGTACGGTCGCAAGGCCGCGCAGTTCGTTGACCTGCTCGGGTACTTTACGCTCAAGACATCCAATATTGATACTGAGGTAAGTTAAAGAGAAGAGGGAGAATCTATTTCAGGTCAATCTTATTTCTTTTACTAAATGTATCTTTTAGCAAATGTCACCAATGAAATTGAATGCAACCAGCACATTTGAACCACGGGTGAAATTCGCCCTTGGTGCAGGTGTGAAAGGGAAAGCTCAGCGATGTCAAGATTTCCTTTCTTGTGATTGCCTTTCTGAAATGGCCCCAGAAACGCCTACCCTTTACCGATTACTATTGCGTTAGCTTGGAAAAGAAAGTGGTGAATCATCAAAAATATTTTTAGGTCATTTGTCATAACTATTTTTTGAAACACCTGCTTATGCCTAAGCAACAAAAGCCGAATCATTTTTCATGCTCTAGTCTACAATAAAGTACTAAACTTCCTTTTACTTTTGTTTCTTTTGACTAAGCAGTAAATACATAAATAAATAAAGTTTTTTGTTCGGAGCGTAGCAGGGTGGCGTTCTGTAGTTTCTGCCTAACCCCCTGGTAAGAAGGCGTGAGTTTATGTAAAGTAACAGAGCGCAGAGCTGCACACCCCACCTTATTTAAAGTTAAACAAATATCAACTTTATTTCAATGCCCACTAAGTTGATTTCAGAGTGACTAGCACTATTGAAAAAGTTATAAAAATGTTTGAAGTTGTAGCGTAAACTGAACTTTATTGCGTAGGAATCAAAGTTATTTTTCCATTATTTCATATTTGTTTACATTTTTTGCAAATAAATCGCGAACGCAGATTACCTAAGTAAATAAAGTTCTATTTATATTCTAAAAGTTCTATTTATATTCTTCTCCTCAACAGAAATACGTAGGCAGTGCAGTAGAGTTACTCCGCAACCAAAACCAGCTGCTCTCCTCACACGGCAACGCAGCATTGTATGCGGCTCTCGGTTCTTACGTCGAACTAGACGGATATTACCTTGAGTCGGAACCGTGCCTCGTCTGCAACAACCCTGAGGTTCCCATGGCGACTATAAAGTTACCTACTATAAAGGTTGGTTTACATTGCACTTGTTTGTTTTATGTAGTTTTGTGGATTCGGTTTGTTGTATGTAAGTCTTTAATCATAGGTATTTACTTATATAATTTATTTTTTATCGATATTTATGAAGCCTCTGGCCATATAAAATGTTACGTACAACACGTACGTCCGTATTGTCAATTACGGTAAATATTGGTACGTTCATTTATGTATTTGACAATACGTTAACTCGAACATTGTCCCAACAATAGTCAATTTGACAGTGCATTAACGACAAGCATGATTACGACAGTTCGTTATCTCATTTTTAGTATAAAACTGATTTCCTATTACTCTATACTAAAAACATTTTTATTTTACTTGACCTTTGGTCAATAACCACACAAAATTAAACTTTAACCCATCTAAATAAGAGCTGAACACACTACTGTACGCAGATCGACTCGAAGTTCACGACGACTACTCAGATTGTGAAGCTGGTGAACAGCCACATGATAAGCCGTATCAACCTGCGTATCAGCGATATTAAGAGGAGCAAGATGGTGCGGACCATCAACTTCTATTATAATAACAGAACTGTACAAGCAGTGCAGGAGCTGAAGAATAGACCGGGTGAGTGGATTTTGTGTTTTATTTTGTAGGAAATAAGGTCGTAATTTACATGGCTATGTAATCGTGAGTGTTCTTTGTAAAATTTATTTACAACCAGCTGCGCCCCGCGGTTTCACCCGCATAAGTTTCGATCCCGTGGGAATATGGGGATGAAAAGTAGCCTATATGTTAATACAGGGTGTCAGCTACCTCCATACAAAATTTTATCAAAATTGGTACAGCCGTTTGAGCGTGAAGAAGTAACAAACATAAACACACACACACACCCCCAAACTTTCGCCTTTATAATATTAGTGTGATGTAATAACCCAAAGATGAATCTTAGATCAACGGGTTTTGAAGAAGGGGCCTTCGTTATACTTTAGTGTTGGTAGGTTTTGCTGTTTGCCACTCAATAATATTGAAATTCCAATTTATACAAAAACTATTATACTATGTAGCTCATATAATAATTGTAATTGTTTAGGAATGTGGCATAAAGCAAAACGCGTGCAGCTTCAGTCAGGACAATCCGAAGTGCGCGTTGACTTCCCTCTCCCGATCGTTGCGTGCAACCTCATGATGGAGTACGCCGATTTCTATGAGAACCAACAGGCAACTGGTACGTTATACATGTCATACATCATCATCATCATCTGCCTAGCCTTTTCCCAACTATGTTGGGGTCGGCTTCCACTCTTACCGGATGCAGCTGAATACCAGTATTTTACATGAAGCGACTGCCTATCTGACCTCCACAACCCAGTTACTCGGTAATACGATACCGAGTAAAATATATAAAAATATACGTCATACAAACTTTTAAAATTACAACAATGTTTGTCATACTATCATCATCTACCTAGCCTTTCCCTAACTATGAAAAAAAAAAAAATGAATGAATGAATGAAGAATGGCGATGATGTTTTTCATACTATGTAACAGTGAAATGTCTTCCATAACATGACAAAGACGCAATGCCAAGATAAGGTAAAGAGATGAAAGAAAAATGCACGTCGAACTTGTGTTGCAAATTAAAACAAGTATAAAAAAAATATATTATGATTTTAATATGGCAATGTCAATCCATATGAAAATCACATTTTTTTTATGCCATTAGATTCTGGTAGACCTGTAACGTTAAATCAAATAAAATAAAATAATCGCTAAATTATTTCTAGGTGAATCTCTGCAATGTCCTCGTTGCTCTCAATCGGTTCCCGCAAATCCTGGTGTTTGCGCTAACTGCGGAGAAAACGTCTTCCAATGTCACAAGTGTCGGTAAGTAAACCAAACTGTTTCATATTAATTTTGTTCATCTGACCACTGATTCTAAAAAGCTAATTAAATACAGTAGCTGGGCGTAAACATTACACATCAATTTTCAAAAAGATAATGTTCACAGATATACGTGGCAGAAACGACTCTCTGCAAAGCCGACCTTTTTCTCAAACTTAATGTTCCATTTTTACTACCGCGTGCTGTAAAGCTGATGTCAAGCAGGGATTTGAAACGTTACTCAAAATAACGTTACGCGTAGTTTCAGTACCTACCGATAATTTGTACCGATCATCTAGAATTGTAACAGAATTAATTCCTTGGCTATAGCCAAGGAATACTGACAAACGGAACAAAATCTTCAACGGGTCACTAACAATAATATGATCAATATATCGTTATAAGTATAACAATATAATAACGTTATTCATTTCGATACTCAACTTTGCCAATTTCATGGCATAAAAGATGACGAAAAAGTATGAAGAACAACTTTACAAATGAATCTGTAACGTTTCACCTGTAACGTTATTACAAGTGGATAAGCTTAATGTTACTGATACTTACTTATAATATTGTTCCAATAAAATGATATTCTATAACGTTTTTTTTTTTGTAACGTTATTGATAAGTGTTTTTAGATTTTAGTGTTGTTACAAATTTTGGAACGTTATATGATAACATTAGTGGTAACGGAACGAAATTCATTTCGTTTTCAAGTCCCTGCTGATGTCAAGTGATTTGAGTGGCTGCTGTTATTTCGGTCAAACATAACAACAGAAACTGGACCAGGTTTTCAGAAACCGTCATTTTAATGCCTTATAATCAATCTCCTGAGTGATTCGTCTTTTCATTCTAATATTTATATTACAATATTCATCTTTTATCCCAGTGCCATAAACTACGACGAGAAAGACCCCTTCCTCTGCCACGCATGCGGGTTCTGCAAGTACGCTAAGTTCGACTACACTCTGACGGCGCGTCCGTGCTGCGCCGTCGATACTATTGAGAACGACGAGGAACGAAAGAAGATGGTGCAGACTATCGGCGCGCTGTTGGATAAGGCGGATCGGGTGTATAGGCAATTGACATCTAACAAGCCAGTTTTGGAGGTAAGATTTACTGATTGAACTGTAATTACTTCTTTATCTATCCGTAAAAATAGGTGCCTAATGTTTTATTCTTTCGCCTTTTTAACCGACTTCAAAATAGAAGGAGGTTATGGACTGAATGCATTAAAAACAAAACTCCTTCCATTCCTTTTGATGTCTTTGTCTTGCTCTGCATTAGAAAATGTTACAAGCCGGTTCCTTATTTTATACAAGTAATCCAATGGGAAAAAAAACTGTATTTGAGTTTTGGGGGACTACCGGACTTTCATGTAAATATGACGTTCAAAAAGTGCTGATTTTCAGCCTGGTTTGAATAAATAACTTTTGATTTTGTCTAATTAGTTCCGTGTGGCGCTAAGTGTTTGTTAATTTAATTCAGCAGCCAATGGAGTAGTTTCATGCAAGATTACTTTGACAAGTGACAAACACTCGGCGTTCTCTCGCGGCGAAGCTTCCAACAAGCTTCCCCATTCTATCATGCTTCTTTCATTGTAGATACCAATTCAATTGATGTTATAAAACAATAGATTCTGCTAAGACACACCCCTATATCTTCATAATTTTATTTCTACAGTCTCTTCTCCACAAAATAAGTGAGCATCGTCTCGAAGGCCGCACAGCGGATGAGAACAGCAACGCAAGCAACACATCGTTCAGCGGCGCGCAGATCAACCGCGTCATACAAACTCTTGCGCATAAGTACTGCGTGGACAGCAAGGGACACTTTGAAGACCTGTCCAAGATCATACAGAAGGTGCTGGCTTGCAGGTCAGTAAAGATAAATATTTAATGGAACGTTCATGAAGGTTTTTTCGTAACGACATTAATTGCGCATTTTCGCAACGAGCAGTTTCCTCATTATCTGTATCTACATGTGAGTTCCTTTGATTTCACTGGGATTTTGTGTACATGCATGTAATTAGACAAATCTAATTATCCAACTGCATTCGATATCACACAAATGCTCATAATAAAGTGGTTTTTTTTTAGGAAAGAGTTGGTGGCGTTCGATAGATCCCAGAGTGAGCTGACGAAAGGCGATACTTTGCCTGTGTACGCTGGACTGCTGCAGAATTATGATGGCGATGTTACTAAAGGTAGGTAGCGGAATATTATTGATATAAATACATTATGAACTCGGTCTTGCAGTCATATATCGTTTTCTTAAAAAAACAGTTACACTCCAGGAGTGCCGACGGAAGTGAAAACTTGAAAAAGCATAGTAATTTTATAAATATGTTTGAAGGTCATTCTTCCCAAAGAAAATGTACCGCGCGTTGATGTCTTTATAATGGCCAAAACTTATAACAGAGGTCCTATAACTGAGAGTCCCAGCTCAAAAATGCCCAACGCGCTTAAAGAAGTTATCACTTCAATAACATCAACCAATTTAAGCGTCGGGCAAACACAGTTATTGACGACTTTCATTCTTACTTAGGACCCTGACACATCACTACGGTGCGACGTCGCAACGTTTTCATCATCATCATTTCCGCCGAAAGACGTCCACTGCTGGACATAGGCCTCCCCCAATTTTGGGGGGGGGGGTTTGCCATAATCGCCACGCTTGGCAGGCGGGTTGGCGATCGCAGTATTGTATGATGGTGTAATGCATAGAGAACGCTGCTGCCCATTCTCCGGTCTCACTTAGTCACCTTTTACGACATCCACGGGAAGTATGGGATGGTGCTATTCTTTAAGTCGGGCACCACACAGACATGGAGGAGTGACACAGACGCAACGTTTTATGACACTCATTTCCAAGTAAAAGTGATTGTTGTGTGTGAATCCGCTGAATAATTCAAGTCATAACTTATTATTTCCTACCTAATCCCCAAAACTACTAAAACAAACATGACACTATCAGGTGGCGGCTGTTACGGTTGCGCGCTGGCCTGCGCGGAACACTGCCTCACATTACTGCGTGCGTTAGCGTCTCAAGCGGATCATCGTACTCGCCTATGCCGCTTCGGGCTAGTACAGGAACTGGTACAGCATAACCTGCATCGTGGTACTCCGCAGGTAAGTTGCAACATAACGATACACATAATTATGCTAAAATGTATCTTGAATTTATGTATATTTGGATAATAAAAGCCATTTTTTTAACAAATTCGCTAAACTTACTATATAAAATGTATCTTGAATATAATTATCGTCAGAAGTTTAGATAATTTAGTCCTGTTGCTATTAAGAAATTCTTCATTCATAAAATGGCCCTGAAACGTAAACTACGAAGGCGAATACCGCAATTTAATTTCACATAAATAATTGTTATTGAGTGTAGCGATAAGTAGCTCTATTCTAATTTTGATATCACAGGCGCTGTTTAGGCTAGTGGAAAGGGCATTATATAAATACTAGCAGCGCTCAGCGGTTTCACCCGCATAAGTTTCGATCCCGTGGGAATATCGGGATAAAAAGCCTATATGTTAATCCAGGGTGTCAGCTACCTCCTTACAAAATTTTATCAAAATTGGTCCAGCCGTTTGAGCCTGAAGAAGTAACAAACATAAAGACACACACTCACAAACTTTCGCCTTTATAATATTAGTGTGATGTATCCTATGTCCTTTCCCGGGACTCAAACTATCTCTATACCAAATTTCATCTAAATCGGTTCAGCGGCTTAAGCGTGATGAGGTAACAGACAGACACACACTTTCCCACTTATAATATTAGTATAGATATATTCTCAATAACGCGAATTCAACTAGTTTTGTTTTGATTCATATTTTTGTTTTTAGTGCCAAGAAGAAGTTCGCGCTTTGATCTGTCTGGTTACCCGTGACAACCTGCCAGCAACCGAACAACTATGCAACTTGCTGTCACAACGAATCACGCTCTCGCTGATGGGACACGCTGCTTCACAAGATCATAACAACTCGGTAAGTGCTTTCCGACAATCTACTCTATTTGTATTGCAATGAAGTTTCAATTTGAAATGTGATGCCTTGGTAAAGTTGGCTATTTTTAAATGAATGATTTTTTCTCAGGTGCGTCCATTGGTGCTTCTACTTGGTTCGCTTGTCAAAGTCCAAGATTCGGTTGAATGTTGGGAGGCAAGACTACGATGCATTGTGAAACTATGGGTTTGGTACGTATTTTTCTTGGTATTATCATCATCATCATCATCATTTCAGCCGAAAGACGTCCACTGCTGGACATAGGCCTCCCCCAAGCACCTCCGCTTTGACCGATTCTGTGCTTCTCGCATGCAACGGGTTCCTGCGGCTTTCACAAGGTCGTCGGACCACCTTGTGAGAGGCCTTGCAAAGCTACGTCTTCCGGTACGCGGTCGCCACTCCAGAACCTTTCGGCCCCATCGGCCATCTGTTCTGCGAGCAATGTGCCCTGCCCACTGCCACTTAAGTTTGGCAATTCTTCGGGCTATGTCGGTTACCTTGGTTCTCCTCTCCCTCGTCCTCTTGGTATTATTGGCACCATCAATTCACTATGTAATTTGTAACACTGGCGACTGTTTGTGGATCTAGGGAATAAAAACTAGTTTTTAATCTTCTTATCATATAAACCAAAAGCCGCACTGCAGGAACTAATTCCAGATATAGACCTCTTTGGCCCTATGTCCTCCTTCTACATTCTAAACAAGCTCTTGACAAAATAAGCTTGAAAAAATCAGCTCTCATTTTTTTATATCTTCCTTTTCTAATTGAAATATCCTTTTGTTATAGGTGTTGCCCTCAACTGACAGAAGTAGCTGGTATAATGCCAGCAGCCAACACCATCTTGAAGGCAGAAGCTTTAGCAGACATGCCAGGCATTAACTCCTCTTCGCCGAACTGTAAGTATTTACCTAAATCTTCATGAAATCAATGAAATTAGTCAAAATATCAGTAGATTTATTATGCCCTACTGATAATCTAATTATGTAGAACTTTAATAACCATGTGAACAGCTGCTATGAGACGCCAGAGAGGTGTGTTTAAATATAAGTTACAAGTTATTTTCCTATATAATCATAGATATAGTTAAATATTCTTTTTTACCTATATTTTTGCTTATTTTATTAGAGGTTGTTCATCAAAGGTGACATAAAAGTTTTTCCTTCGTTTCGGAACATGGTTAAACGATAGTCCATAGTTTGCGTGTCGCAAACAAGACATGTTTTCGAATATACTCATCGCGTGTAATCAACGCATAAGTGTTAACGTGTTGCAAACAAAAGACTAACGTTAAACCTCGTTTTATAAAAAAGGAGCAACAAGAGGTGCGACACACATATTAAGGTCGGTGGCACATACGATTCGAGAGTATTTGTTGAACAACAAAGCCAACCCGAAGCAATTACTACACACATTTGGTGTTCATTCGACTCGTGCCGATCGGCAAATTTAGTTCGGTATCTGCCCTCGCAGTAGCATGTTCAGTTAGGCTCGGCACAATTCGAGCTAAGTCGAGCGGCTTTTCTCGAATGTATATTAAACTCTACGTAAAAATAGCTTCATAGAAAACTAGAATTTATTTAGCAATAGAAACCGTAAAGCAAAACAACATCTATATGAGGAGTAGTCTTGAATTGTCACACAGCGCACCAGTTCGCGCTGCAGCAGGTGGCGCTGCCGTGCCTGCGCTACATGCAGCAGCTCATGGCGCCCGTGCCGCCCGCGCAGCCGCCCGCGCAGCCGCCCGTGCAGCCGCCCGCGCAGCCCGCGCAGCCACCCGCGCAACCCGCGCAGCCGCCGCCCGCGCCCGCAGACGGGGAGCCGCCGAAGGACGCTGTAAAGGTGGGTGTTATCATCATTCATCATTTCAACCGAAAGACGTCCACTGCTGGACATAGGCCTCCCCCAATTTGGGGGGGGGGGGGGGGGGGTTTGCCATAATCGCCACGCTTGGCAGGCGGGTTGGCGATCGCAGTATGGTATGATGGTGTAATGCATAGAGAACGCTGCTGCCCATTCTCCGGTCTCCCTTAGTCGCCTTTTACGACACCCACGGGAAGTATGGGGTGGTGCTATTCTTTAAGTCCCCGGACCACACAGGTGGGTGTTAACAGACTTGTAAATCAGAGACGCTGAAGGCCAATTAATTATGTCTGAAGGAGAAATAGTTCAAATTCAAGACGCAATATCGTCTGTCAATATCGCAGCGATATTTAATATCAAAAATGTGGGTAATATATTGGTTTTTTTGACGAATTGGGACTTATATTAGAATTTGATCGTTTTAAAAGTTGAAATTTTAAAAAATATGGAAATTGCTCTTCAAATGTTGTTCAAGCACGAGTTCGCGTAGTAGTGTGGTGTGTAGTTGAAAAAAATGTAATATACACGGGGGATTTGGAAATATATACAGGGTTATAGGTAAAACATTAACAACCTCTTAAGAGGTCATTCTACTCATCATTATGAACTACTTTTACTATGGGACCAAACCTGAAATCGTGAAAAAAAAAATCTACTGTTTCCTACATTTTGACGAGTTATACGAACATAAAAAAAATTAAAAATCAATTGTGTCTTATTAGCGGTGATTTAGAGGTTAATATTCATTTAAAAAAAAAACGGAACTTTACGATAGCGTAGGCACAGTTCCTGCGCAGCGACAAGTGAGTGTCTGTACATAAAGAAAAGAAAGAAAGAAAGAAAATACGTTTATTTGCGGTAAACATGACGCAATAAAGAACAAACTAAAAAAAAAAAAAAAAGAGAAAGGGTTGGGGGAAACATGCGTCACATCCACGCAAAACGGCTATCGCTCAGCATAACGCACCTTTTTTATTTTTATTCTAGACGATAACATGTCGCGATAATTCTAAACCAATACTTCTTTTGTCTCAGGAACCCGTACCAACCACACCATCAATCGGCAGCACTGCAGCAGCTTCATCCACAGGCAACGTGGTAGTAGACCTGGCGGCGTGGCTGGCGGGCCGCGTGCCGCACGCGCAGTGGCGCCGCCTGGCCAGCGCGCGCGTCACCGTGGCGCCCGTGCCCGCGCCCGGCCTGCGCGACCTGCACCTCGCCAGCAAGTACCTGGCCAAGTGGCGCGAGAGGGTAAGTACACTACAACGTGCTAGTAGACGTAGCGCAGTGGCGCCGCCTGGCCAGCGCGCGCGTCACCGTGGCGCCCGTGCCCGCGCCCGGCCTGCGCGACCTGCACCTCGCCAGCAAGTACCTGGCCAAGTGGCGCGAGAGGGTAAGTACACTACAACGTGCTAGTAGACGTAGCGCAGTGGCGCCGCCTGGCCAGCGCGCGCGTCACCGTGGCGCCCGTGCCCGCGCCCGGCCTGCGCGACCTGCACCTCGCCAGCAAGTACCTGGCCAAGTGGCGCGAGAGGGTAAGTACACTACAACGTGCTAGTAGACGTAGCGCAGTGGCGCCGCCTGGCCAGCGCGCGCGTCACCGTGGCGCCCGTGCCCGCGCCCGGCCTGCGCGACCTGCACCTCGCCAGCAAGTACCTGGCCAAGTGGCGCGAGAGGGTGAGTACACTACAACGTGCTAGTAGACGTAGCGCAGTGGCGCCGCCTGGCCAGCGCGCGCGTCACCGTGGCGCCCGTGCCCGCGCCCGGCCTGCGCGACCTGCACCTCGCCAGCAAGTACCTGGCCAAGTGGCGCGAGAGGGTGAGTACACTACAACGTGATGACTTTTATCCACACTAACCGAAGGTTTAACTCGTTGCAAAACAATAAACACCTTTTGATGTGATAACAATAAAACCTCTATATTGTATCATTCAGTGTCTCAACGACAAAAGCGCACTTATGAAACGCAACATCTATAACAACTCTGTATTGCTTACCACAGACAATGCTGTCCCACGGCATGCGCCCCCTGGCCCTTGAAGACGGCGGCTGGCTGCGGCCAGTGATGTTCGACCCGAGCTCGCGCATCGCCCGTGACACCGCTTGCCAGATGGTCAAGTCGCTGTGTGACTCCTACGAGCGAACTAAAGCTGTAAGTATAAACACAACCTTCTGTTACTTACATAAAGACAAACCGTATGATTAAAATTATAATAGGAGTGTCATTGACTGAGATTGACACTTTGTTGTAATAGGAGTGTCATTGACTGAGATTGACACTTTGTTGTTATAGGAGTGTCATTGACTGAGATTGACACTGTTGTAATAGGAGTGTCATTGACTGAGATTGACACTTTGTTGTAATAGGAGTGTCATTGACTAAGATTGACACTTTGACACACAATCAGTAATGGCGATTCTCTTACTTAAGTAACTGGTTCACTAGAGTGAATCTACATTTTTGCTTTATTCCACGGTCACACGACACCGACAAGAAATTATATTGGACTAGCTGTGCTCGCGACTTCGTTCGCGTGCATGTCTGAAAACATATTAGATTTCATGGGTTTTAATTTTTTTTTATTTTATTGTCTACGTAGTTACTTAGGCAATAAAATTAAAACCACTAGGTGCTATAAGGAGTTCCTTATAGCACCTAGTGCCAGTGAAAGTCCCTTCAAAATCAGTTCAGTAGTTTCGGAGATTAACTATACCTTCATATGCATTTACTGTTATTTTGTCATTACAAACAGACACTTCAATTTTATCTAGTTGTACAGATTGAACGTTCAATGATACATGATTTTATTTCTGTAAGGTTTGTACGAACACTTTTATGCGTCAATCATATTTTAAAAACTAGATGAGGTCGGAGTTTCCTATCTGACAGTTCAGCTGCTCCTTTCATTTAATTTTTCGAGCATTCACTAGGCCACTGAAAGATGCAGAGTGCCGAAATCCAACATCGTTAGATCGGTTCACTAATGAATTTATTTTTTTACTAGCCATAGATGTTATGCATCTGCGTGTTTACATTTGTGGCAGAGTTTTAATTCGTTTTCTCTTCACAGGTGTTGATCCTTTTAACCAGCTTCTTACCCGAAGTCGGCAGTGCCGGAGAAGCCAGCGAACAGTTCTTACAACTTTATCAAAGTAAGCCTTACTTACAGACCATTATCAACTTTACCTTCATAAATTAAGATTATCCAGAACATTTTTAATATACATTTCGTCTGTAGCGCTGGCATCCGAAGCACCATGGAAGCAGTTCCTAGCTTTGCGCGGAGTTCTGCAGCAGATAGCCGATCTGATGACCAAAGAGATCGAACAGCTGCATCGCCTGGAAGAGACAACACTCACCTCGGATTTAGCTCAAGGTAAGACATAGCAATTAATAAAGTCATAGGGTTCAAAATTATATAAAGAGAGAAATATAAAAAAACGGATAAGGTTAAAAAGCGCGCGTGCTTCTTTTGTCATTGAATTTGATTCTCTTTATATTTGACGCTTCTATTACACGATTAACACTTGAATGAACGATATATTTTCATTGGGCTCGCAAACTAAACAGCATTTGTGACCACGTTCAAACAGTTACTGTGATGTTTGTCTCGCAAGGCAGCCTCAAAAGGCGCAATGCTTATCGCGCGAGGTTTTTCCACAAACTTATCACGACCGAGCGTTTGCCTTGCGAGGCTGGCTATTTTTCGACGTTTGACGTTCCTGTCAGCAACTCCTTTATTTCTTCCACAGGCTACGCCCTAAAGCGTCTCACCGAGCTTCTAGCGATGTTCCTAGAAGAAAGTGGCGCCAGACGGACATACAAGGGCCGGCTGGTTGGTGCCGTGCTGGGCGGCTACCTGTCGCTGCGGCGCCTCGTGGTGCAGCGCACGCGCCTCACCGACGACACGCAGGAGAAGCTGCTGGAGCTGCTGGAGGAGATGACCACGGGTACGTTTTACAGGAGTCAAAAGAGTCGCCTGGTTACCCATATCCACCACTGAATTTCCGGCAGCCAAAGCATATAAAGAGTTAAAAGATGTCCGATTATAATCACATTTGTGCGCAAAGCAGCCGATAATGTGCCCACTGCTGGGAAACAGGCCCCCGTGAGAGGGAGTGGGCCATAATCCACCACACGAGCCCAGTGCGGGTTGGTAAGGACGATCTGCTGTGCAAGCCGAATAACCTCCTCCTTTTTTTGAAGTCGATTAAAAAAGAGATAATTATTTGGCGAAATATGTTGTCTTTTTTGCATAATTCTGGCAAACGATGAGTAGGAAGAGCTATGCATAGCTCGGTGCACTCTGCAAAGTATAAACTGTAGGTCTCCAATAAATTGAAGAGAATTTTATATTGCTGATTTTCCACAGGCACCGAAGCTGAAACAGCGGAGTTCATGGCAGTGTGCATTGAGACAGTGCAGAAATATCCTCTCCACGATTACCGTACTCCCGTGTTCATCTTCGAGAGACTCTGCTCCATCATCTATCCAGAGGAGAATGATGTTGGAGAGTTCTTCCTTACTTTGGAGAAGGATCCACAGCAGGAAGACTTCTTACAGGTAAGATCAGACCATTTTCTGACAGCCATGTCTTTAATAACGATTCTATTTGTAATCTTTGCATCATATTTGTGTACTGTGACTGATCAGCTTGTCTGATTTGATTGCTAGTATTCTTGAGTTCAGTCAGTTCCTGGTCTCCAAAAAAAAATCTATATTAATCGATGCTTCAGTAATGTAGCATGCAATATTGCTAGTTTTACTCAATTGAAAAAAAAAAAGTGAATCTTATAACACTTCGGTAACATAATTATATTTCTCCCCCAGGGCCGCATGTTAGGCAATCCCTATTCCTCATTGGAACCAGGCATGGGTCCACTAATGCGCGACGTGAAGAACAAGATATGTACCGACTGCGAGCTGGTCGCGCTGTTGGAAGACGACAACGGCATGGAACTGCTGGTGTGCAACAAGATCATGTCGCTAGACCTGCCTGTCAAGGACGTGTATAAGAAGGTTAGTACATCTACAACTAAACAAAAAGTCTCGCCGCAGGCACGGTCATAAAACGGGCGAGTAGCACGGCGAATACACGTGTTGTCTCGCTCCCACGTATTAGAAAAGTATTAGTATTGGTCGTGTTTTATTTTTGGCAATACTCGCTTCTCTAGAGGCTTCGCACGCTTCTGTATGAGCCATTCATATAGCTCTAAATGATGAAAAATTTTAAAATGGCGTTACAAAATAAATGCGGCTGAATAGTCTTATATTTAACTGAATAACTTTAGACATTTCTTTTTGCATTAGGTTTGGTGCACATCTGGTGAAGGCGTAGACGCGATGCGGGTAGTATACCGTATGCGAGGGTTACTTGGCGACGCCACTGAAGAGTTCGTGGAACGACTGACGCAAGCCAACGCCGAAGCTGTGGACGACGAACAACTGTACCGGATGGCGAACGTGCTTGCTGATTGCGGTAAGTTCAACATCCACTCATATGTTAAATGTTTATAATTTACTTGCAAGTTTAACTGCAGAATTTTCTCACGACTTGCGTCGTCGAAACTCACAGCTGTAACAGATTTCAGTAAGTTAAGCTTGTATTCCAGAAGTAGGCTTGCTTGCTTAAATTAAACGTGCTTATTCATACCGAATCTCTTCTCTCTAAAGAATAGGAGAATTTTAATCGATTCATCGGGTTATCGGTTAAGTACGTTCAGATCGGTCGACCCGCCTGGCTAGGCATGCATCGGCAATGAGTAAACGCTCCTATGCTTAAAGTATGCCACGAATAACCACCACGCACGTCCACACATACCGAGCTTTTCATTTTAAAGCGGCCTCGCGAGGCGACTCATTCGTTCTGGCCACTGTTATTAAGGTCGACTTTAAGTTCTATTTACATTGGGAGTTCCCATTCATAATGAAATCGTTTATATAACAGGTGGAATAGAAGTAATGCTGCAGCGTCTAGCGGCCATCCAGCGCGTGGGAGCCGCCCGCGCGTTATGTTCCACGCTGCTCCGCCTGGTGTCGCTGTGCACGCGCGTGCGGCGCTGCGTGCGCGTGCTCACGCGCGCCGAGACCCGCGCGCTGCCTGTACTCCTGCACGCGCTGCATCTGGCAGCCATTGAGGAGAAGGACATGGCGCGTGCTCAGCTGGTGTATCAGTTACTGGAGGTTTGTGCGACTACTTGTACCCAAGTAACACATCAAAGCAGTATAACGGCCGACTTACAGCATTTCTGTATCGTTTTCGCATTTTGAGTTAGTTCTAAAGTAGTATTACAAACGTTAATACGGCTACTGTAATGCTTATTTGGGCACAAATTATACGGCTTCAGATCCTAAATAGGTTCACAATAGTTGTTTAATAGCATTACAGGCGCATTATATTAGTATTATTATGGTCAAAGAAGTTACCAATCGCAATAAAGAAGAATTATTATGGTTAATGAAGTTGCCAATCGCATTACAGAAGCATTAGACTAGCAATATTATTGACTAGCATTAGAATGTAGTAAAAGAATGATTGGAGCTATTTAAGTGTTCACAGTTAGAACTTAAATAAACCCTACATCATTGCAAAAACATCTCTAATACCACGGTACAAATGTTATAATACAATTAACGTTGTAATTTAACTACTTTGTATCGCAACATAATATGGACGAAGACGGTCAAAACTGAGTGACACCATATTTGTTTGCATCAAAACAAAATTTATAATACTGGGTTAATTTTGGACTCTTTTGCTGTTTCATGCCTTCAAATATTACTGCGCAATGTAGTTTACTGTAATTGTCTATATAAGTTTCATTGAGAATTTTCACGCGCCTTCGATATTTTGTGGTTTTGATATAAAATGTTATGTAAAGATATTGTGTAAAATAACCAAAACAATTGTGTATTCCTGTATAGAACGAATTTTGCATAATTAACATAATATTATTGGTTGGGCAGTATTAAATTAAGTTATATCATTATTATATAGGTCTACTGCTTTTAAAAATAGGTCCAAATGATAATATTTTTTGGTTATAAAATATTTACAAAATGGTGTCGGTCTTATAGTAGCTCGGTGAGCCTTTAAAACGCCTAATTAATGCCGCCAGCAGTATTAATACTCACACGTGAACAATTATTAAGCCAGAGGCCAAAGAGAAGTCTTTTGATGAACAGTGTAGTGCCATTGTCTATAAAATAGTTCTATATGGGTTCACCGGTATACCAGTAGAGTTGATGTAGACTGAAATAGTGCCATGGGGATCCTTGAGTAAAACAATTACCTATCTATCACGATACCTGTTTTCTTATTTTCACTCATTTTGTACCAACCATACAATGCCGTACAAAATAAACTATATCAGCTTGCCAAAGTTGAATTATTAATAATGGAAGACAATTGAATGTATATACAGCTTTACGCATTACAATAACTCACTTATATTTGATTAAAGAGCTGTTAGCTATACAACAGAACTCAGTTGATCTTTAAAAATGCAAGCATTACATTGATTCACATTTATGCTGTACAGCAGTACTAGGGTTTTACTTACCACTTAAAAGTGCTATTACACAACAAAGGGCACTAAAAACAGCTCATAGCTTTATAACGGATTTACGGTGCATTATACTGGTACAAGTTTATGCTATTAAGCAGCATTAGGCATTATCTTACTACTTAAAAATGCAATTATAGACCATAAGGCACTAAAACCAGCTGAAAGCTGTATAGCGGATATACGTGGCATTATAATGGTTCATGTTTATGCTATCAAACAGCATTAAGCATTTATTTACTACTTAAAAATACTACTGTAGATCCAAATGCACTAAAAACAGCTGAGAGCTTTACAGCTGTGTTGTGGTTTACTGCAATAAAACTAAAGGCTTTACAAAAGCTTTTTGATATGCCACTATCCAACCGTTATACAGTGTAAAGCATCAAAATGGTTTTTAAATGCCAATATAAAGAGTCAAGATGCTCAGTGAACTTATATAAGAGTTTATACGGACCATAAGTTCTACATAAGTTTACTATTCGTTTGTTAAAATGCTTTCTGTGTTACTTGGGTAGTAATAAGCACAGACGAGTGCTATTACCAGGGGGCCTAAAAAGGCCACTTTGGCAGAATCATAAAAGGTTAACATTATGAATCGTAATACGGCGAAAACAGTCCGTGTTTTACTTTTTTTCGCTGCATTACGTAGGTATAATCAAAGAGATTGGTTATCCTTTTACGATTTTGCCAAAGTGGCCTTTTTAGGCCCCCAAATACAATATAACAATACAATTACACTCAACAGGGTGTAACATTGCCAGATAACTTGATTATAAAGGCTGGCTGTTTACTTACCTCTGAGCGTTAAAGAAAAGTCTAAACCATGAAAAATTAGTTCATGAAAATAACTTTGTAAACGGGAAGTCGTTGATTAACAAATTTATCTTTGTAGATCATGGAGCGTATTCTATCCGTGGCCGCGAGTGAAAGCCTGGAGTCCTTCCTGCAGTTCTCACTTACTTTCGGAGGACCGGAGTACGTGCAAGCTCTACTGAACTGCACTGAATGTCCAGGTAATGTTACTGCAAATGTAAAAATCATTTATAGATTCACTAAAATGTCTAAGTCCATATTGATGACTAACATAATAACGACCAATAAATTGACACAAGATTTGACTACCCATCAAAATTTAATGAGCAATTGAACATTCAAATCTACCAAAATGTAATATGTGATTAAAAGTTCAATGATCACTGATTATTGAACTATTTCAACAACATCTTTGTTCCAAAAACAAGGCTTTTAATACAAAATATTAATACAAGTGTTCATTCCCACAGGAATCCGCAACAACTCAGTAGCTCTGGGTCACTTGACCCGAGTTCTCGCCGCGCTGGTTTACGGCAACGACCTCAAGATGGCCATGTTAGTGGACCACTTCAAGCCAGTATTGGACTTCGACCGCCTGGACTCGGAACAGTGGACTGAGGAGGAGTTCCGTATGGAACTGTTCTGTGTGTTCTGTGCTAATATTGAGAGGAATTCTATTGGAGGGACGCTGAAGGACTATCTGATCTCGCTTGGTGTTGTGCGTGATGCGCTTGAGTATATTGTGGTGAGTAATTTCTTGTTTTTAGTTTGCATCGAAAATAGTGGACAAGTTTCTTTTTAGGGTTCCGTACCCAAAGGGTAAAAACGGAACCCTATTACTAAGACTTCGCTGTCTGTCCGTCTGTCCGTCTGTCTGTCACCAGGCTGTATCTCAAGAACCGCGATAGCTAGACTGTTGAAATTTTCACAAAGTATGTATTTCTGTTGCTGCTAAAACGACAAATACTAAAATTAAAATAAAATAAATATTTAAGAGGGGCTCCCATACAACAAACATGTTTTTTTCGCCGTGGTACGAAACCCTTCGTGTGCGAGTCCGACTCGCACTTGGCCAGTTTTTCTTTTGACGTTACATAAAATCGGTAAATTAGCTTTATATTTAAAATATATATATCTATTATATTTTAAACAAGTCTCAGTTCAGCAAACCATCTGTTAAAAATCATGATAGATCTTGATTGGTAAACCAAAATTAAAAATTAAAATATGGTAATACCTAATTGTATACCTTAGTACATAATAATAATTCGGTTTAAAGTTTTTATTTCTCAACATACTTACATAGTTCACTTAAATATGAGAAACGTAACGGAAATAAAATGATAAACATAGTTGTCGTTCGATCTATCGTACACAGCGGTAGTCGTTTATTATTGTTGGTTGGCCAAATACAACATTATTCTATTTAAAAAAATGATCGATGAGGAGTCTCTTATTTCTTTAGGTAACTTATTATAAAGCTGCGCTCTCTCAAACTGTATGGTTCTCCTTCCGTACAAAGTTCTAACTGTATTATATTATGTCTGTGCTCACACTCATATTTGCGAATAAATAATTTCACTTCCATTTAAATAGGTTTTCAGAAAGCAGAGGTATTCAAGGAAAATTGGAACATTTAGTGACCTCAAAGCGTCTTTCCTTCTGTGTTTATTAAGACCAAAGTCGACTAACATACATTCTATTTGTCATACAGAAACATGCGCCGTGTGTGAAGCCGACACTGGTGTGCACGGACTCTGACGAGCTTAAGGAGTTCATCAGTCGTCCTGCACTCAAGTACATACTGCGCTTCCTCACCGGGCTAGCTGCCGACCACGAACCGACACAGGTGCGTAATAACCAGTCAAACTGTTTCAAAATAACTTTCTCGACAAACGCAAAAAAACAAACGATTTTTTTTTCGAAAACTGAAATATGTTTGTATATAAAACGCGATCGAACGAAAAATACATCTTGCAACTTTTTATAGGCGCACTTACAGAAGTCTTATCTACCTCTATCTAGGGCAGAAGTAATTTCTTTTTCTAGAATTGACCTTTTTCGTGATATCAACATTTTCCTTCTAGATGTTGGTATGCGAGAAAGTGATTCCGATCGTCCACCGACTGGAGCAAGTGTCTTCAGGCGAACACGTGGGTTCGTTGGCAGAGAACCTTCTGGAAGCTCTGCGTTCGCAGCCGCAGTGCGCCGCCAAGGTGCAGCAAGTCAGGGACTTTACTAGACAGGTAAAAATACTTTAAATAATACTTTTCAGAAACTTTTACAGCGGTTTGCATTGCATCAGACTTTAAAATAATAATGAATAATACTTTCCCATAAAACTGTTATCTAAACCCGTGAAGGAAAACATTCCGGTTTCCTCGCGGGAAGCTCGGCATGTCTTAGAACCAAGTATTCGAAGACATGATGTCTACCAACCCGCACTGGGCCCGCGTGTTAGATTACGGCCCACTCCCACTCAGAGAGGAGGCCTGTAATCCAGCATTGGGAATATTATAGCCTGATTAAATGCTTCACCAAAAATCACTAAGTATGAAATCGGTTAACTTATTTAAATCAATCATCTTCATACGATTGACACAAACAGAACGATGTCTGTGTCAATCGTATGAAGATGACAGAGAACGAATGATGTTTAGCGCTAAACACAAGAATTTATGGTTCAAGCGGGCCTAAGAATTCGTAGAAGGTAAACTAAACCTATAAAAAAAAAATCTTTAGCATCAGAAATGATTTTGGCAGTTTTGCGTCTATGTCAAGCCGTTATCGGGCAAAAGAAAATTAACTGTTCTGATTAATCATGAAGCGCACGTCAATTGAGCTTTAAATCGCACGCTACACATAAACTCAAACTCAAAGCATTTATTTTTTTATTTCAATTAAACCTTGAACAGGCACTTTTGAATTGTCAAAATTAAATAGTCTGTCAGAAAGTTGAAGCTAGTTGCCCATTCCAAAACGTATATCTCTATGGAGAAGAACGGGCAAGAAACTACATGGACACTCTTACTCACTCAATAACTCCATTCTTGTCATATACAGCCAGTTTCCCATTTTTTTTACCCAACAGGAGAAGAAACGCCTAGCAATGGCGGTCCGCGAACGTCAACTAGGCGCTTTAGGCATGCGCAGTAACGAACGTGGACAAGTGACTGCACAATGTTCACTGACGCAGCAAGTAGCTGACCTAGCCGAGGAAAATGGCGCCGTCTGCTGCATATGTCGCGAGGGATACAAGTACCAGCCTACTAAGGTAAATTGCACCTTAAAACTTAGTGTTATAAGGTTGTAAACTCATCCAGCATTAGATGATGTAATTGAGTCTTTTTACTATAGATGAAGTCGCGATTTTCTTTCGGAAATACAGTCCAACCGTAGTTATTTTAGTTTTCATGTTTTTTTCCCTCTCGGAATGGATAATGAAAACTCATTGATTATTCCTATAGGTAGGTAACAGAGCTGTCCATATTCACCGGATGGGTTATCCGTTTCACTGAATATATTAATTTTGTTCCGACATCGAAACATCTTCTAAATACTGTCTGAACTAATATCAATTTGTCATACAGGTGCTGGGTATCTACACATTCACGAAGCGCTGCCCGGTGGAGGAGTACGAGGTGCGCGCGCGCAAGACGCTCGGCTACACCACGGTTTCGCACTACAACATCGTGCACGTCGAGTGTCACATGGCCGCAGTCAGGCTCGCTCGCGCCAGGTAACTTCATCAATATAACACTACCAGATGGCTCGGTGAACTCCGTACCACGTTAGATTGATATATTTTTTTTCGATTTTTCTGCCGTTCCTTTGAGTTGCTCTCTTGCGACCTGTTTTCTCTCGTCGTATGTAGCCGACCTTCTGTATCATACAGGGTGGCAGGAATATCGACGCTCAACCTAAATCTTCTAGACCCCTCTTCGTTGATCTTTTTCGTCGGTTTAAAAAAAAAAAAAAATGCTATTCCATACATTTTGAGCACGTAAAGGGGTTGAGAATCAGGTACTGAAACCATGGTATCAGACGGCACGATTTTTCATAAAAAAATAAGTAGTTTTTCTAATGATATAGCTTAATTACAGAGACGAATGGGAGAGCGCGGCGCTGCAGAACGCGTCCACCCGCTGCAACGGGCTGCTGCCGCTGTGGGGCCCGCATGTGCCTGAGTCTGCCTTCGCCAGCTGTCTGGCTAGGCACACCACTTATTTGCAGGTCAGTAGTGATATTATGAACAAAGAAATGAAAGATGGATTGTGTGTAAGATGATATGGTGAAGAAGGAAGTGAATTCTGGGATGCAGATGAGTTTGATGATGAGTTGATGCTGGGATGTAGATGTGCGGAAGAAAAAGTCGTTGCGCCGACCTCAAATGGGTATCATCTTACCCTTACCGGGTAGGATGATGATTATGACGTTTGGGGCTTGTCCTCTTATTTTCTTGTGCGAGATAAGCAAACGAAAGTTTTTTGTCGCGCGGCGTATGTTAGCCTGGCTAATTTCGGTGTGAGTGAAATTAATATAGTGATGCAGGACGGATTCCATTCCATTTCCTTCTCTGCAATGGAACAGGTTCGTCGGTTCCATTTCAATTTCTTCCCACAAAATAGTGACATTTCATGTGATACAGGAATGCACCGGGCACCGCGACATCGGGCACACGTGCACGCTGCACGACCTGAAGCTGCTGCTGCTGCGCTTCGCGCGCGGGCGCACGTTCCACGACGACACGGGCGGCGGCGGCCCGCTGTCCAACATGCAGCTGGTGCCCGCGCTCATACACATGGCGCTATATGTCATCAATACGTGAGTGCACATAACAAAACATAATGCCGAACTTTATTTCTGCTTTCATATACAGTATAGATTGATCTTCATCTTTACATACCGTGACCCCTCCGTGCCTCAGAAAGCACGATAAGCCGTTGGTCCCGGCTGTCATTCGTGTTTCTTTGACAGTCCTTACAGGTAGTCAGAAGCCTGAAAGTCTGACAACCAGTCTTATCAAGGGGTATCGTATTACCCAGTAATTGGGTTGTGGAGGTCAGATAGGCAGTCGCTCCATGTAAAATACTGATATTCAGGTGCGTCCGGTTAGACTGGAAGCCGACCCCAACATAGTTGGGAAAAGGCTAGGCAGATGATGATGATATACAGTATAGATTGGTGAAACGTCAAATGCAATCACACTTTCGTCACAGGCGAAAGTTTGCGAGTGTGTATGTATGATTATATGTTTGTTACTTCTTCACGCTCAAACGGCTGGATTTATTTTGATAAAATTTTGTATGGAGGTAGCTGACACCTTGGATTAACATATAGGCTACTTTTTATCCCGATATTCCCACGGGATCGGAACTTATGAGGTTGAAACTGCGGGGCGCAGCTATTGTAACATAAATGAGCCGTCCAAATTAATCCAATGCAACAAGACCAACAACTATTGCCTAGTTGTTGGTTTGTGTAAAAAAGCCGAAAATATTTGGTATCAAAATGAGCCACAGTCACGTCTGTGAAATTACATCAACTAATTGAGTTAATCCTGTATAAAATAATGGTGTATCAATAGAACTGTCACTAAAAGGTGGTTTTAGTTAACTATTCAATCTTGTATCAACCACTAACAGCTCTTCAGCTTATCTTATAATGTTGTTTGATGTTAGGAGCCGCGTGTCGGCCCGCGAGGTGTCGGCGCTGGAGGCGGCCCTGGCGTGGGCCCCGGCGCGCCAGCTGGAGGCCGCGCACGACGCGGAGGGCCCGCTGTACTTCGTCACGCTTATGCTCATGCTGTACCCGCACGCTAAGTGAGTATACTATAGATCATAGTGTCCTAATCTCATTTCAGACACCAATCTACATGGTCCTCAAAGATTAGGCCGCTCGCCCACGTCCGATAATCGGTGATCGATTTTTTGTAGGAGAAAAATAGAACACACTGATAGCAATAGTGCAACGCACACGTCCTACAAAAAGTAGGTCAGAAATAATGAAGTAAACTAAATCGGCCCGATTATCGGTGCTACAAAAAGTCTGACATGGGCGGCCAGCCTTATGTCCGGATTTTGTATACACATTGACATTGATGAATTTTATATATACAATGACATGAATATTTATTTTGTAAAGTATTTTTTATTTAATTATTGTGTGACTATGTAAGGGAAACAGAAAAAAAAGAAATGTCGCATTTCTTTTTTCTGTTTTTTTGGCATGATCCGAGTCAGAGAGGCAGTTTGAGTAATTAACGCGGCCTACCCAAATGTCCTTTCTTTGGTATTGTTCGTCGAATCGATGAGCTCCTCAAGTTCTCCACGATTTTTGACAAATGCGTGCACTGATTGGACAGGTCTGCTCCATCTGTGTGGTTCTTTCCTCAAAAAACCATTTCAGACACCAATCTACATGGTCTTCACACGATATGACCAAGATTTTGTCTGGACTTTAAAAGAGACTGTGACCTCTGAGTTTGTTTCGGCCTTTCTTTTCAGAATAGTCAGATAGGAAACGCCGACCTCATCTAGTTTAAAAAAATATAAAAGACGTGTAAGTGTTTGTACAAACCTACTTACAGAAAATAAATCATTTATCTTTAATAACAGGGTAATTGTCAGAAATTTCTAAATGACTGTTGTAACAGTGTTAAGTGAAGAAAGAAAACGAATATCCAGTTTTACTATATTAATTACTAGCTTCTACTCGCGATTTCTGTCTGCGTGGAAGTCAACTATACTATATCATAACATCTGTGTTTTGTGTGAATACACATAGAGATAGAATTATCTCTGACGACAACATGTGACTTGCGTGCACCAGATGGCGCTCCCTGCGGCTGGACATGCTGAAGCGCGTGCTGGTGCTGGCGCACGTGCGCGCGGCCGCGCCGGCCGGCCCGCCCGTGCGCGCGCTGCCGCCCGACCATCGCGCCGTCAAGTTGTGGAGCGACTACAAGCCCTACGCGTTCTTCATAGCCATCGTCGATCAGCTGTATAATGTCATGTTTAAGGTAAGTCCACAATTGTAACGTACTACATAACATCCTCTCACCGAGAGGTGGCCTATATCCCAGCAGTGGGAACACTATGAGCTGATTATCATGGTTATGCTACATAAACATCAAAGTCAAATCATTTGTTTTAATTAAGCACATAAAAAAAACAACCTTTGTACCTACCTACGCCACGCAAATACATAATATAACACTACTTGGTATGTGAGAAGCTATTGAACACATCTGCCTGCCCCTTCAAAGGTCACAGGCGTGATGTTGCGTTGCGTGATTGCGTAAACAATACATACAAATGCGATAGCAACAATCGCGGTTGATTTGCTGGCATTTATTGAAGATTCAGTTGTCTGTCTCCGAAACTCATCATCAGATCTGTACGAAATTTAAACGGGACCATTTCGGAATAAACCTCTTTCGAACAAAAAAGAATTTTGCAAATAAGTTGAATTGAGTTATGCACGAACATACATATACATGGTTTTTTTTTTGCGGATGGGAAATTATCAAATGACTCCTCCCGCTCTGGGTGGACTGGAAGGGAGTGAGTAAGCGAACATAAATGTAGGGAACAGCTGATTTTTTTTTCGCGATTTCGGGTTTGGTCCCAAAGTAAAAGTTGTTCATATTGATGAGTACAATGACTTCTTAAGAGGTTGTTAATGTTTTACCAATAACCCTGTATAAACATCCGAATTGAGAACCTCCTTCTTAGAAGTCGGTTAAAAAAGCACATTATTTTGTATGTCAAAATTTACTAGAAAATAGAATTGATTCTACTTGTTGCAAAAGTTCGTTTCATATAGAGACAATCAGCTGTCTATTAACATTTACTTGAACGTATCACATGAATAGACAGAAAATAATTAGATTTACTGTTTTTTTAGCATTTCATGTAATAGCAGTATATTGTCTTAACTTAACATTTGTTCCGAACATTGTGCTCCATATTTATGATTATAAAATGTAACTGTTAATCGACTTGTTGACTTGACTCGCTGACTGTACACCCCCATTTAGCCATCTTGTGATAAAGTATAGAGGGCAAACCTATTGTCGCTAACCGGGCTTGTAGATCACATCTGATCAAATTATTTCCCCCACAGACCGTCAGCGCGACAACAGTAGACCAGTGGCCAATCAAGCTCGCTGAATACATTCGTCACAACGACGAAGCGAACGGGAAAGCCGCCGAGCGCATAGTAACGACCCTCACAGACGAGATACTGCCCTGCTTCTCCTTCGCCGAGTTCTGTGACGCAGCCGGCTTTCTGGAAGACATTCCAGAACCCGACGCGTTCTTACAGGGGCTTATAGACGCGCAACCTTGAGATAGACCCTTTGTGGTGCACTGCCTCAGTTATAACGGGTGCATGGCCAGCTAACTAATCATTTAACTAGTTTTTAGACAATTTAGAAAAAAGCTTGTGTAATCGTTATAAAAATTCTATACTTATAAAAATATCATTACTGGATCTTGAACTTTATAACAATATTTATACGCATTAACACCGTTTCGCGACATAAGATCTCATCCACGCTTTGTAGAACGATGTAATGCTTCGATAAAGCGCTGTCGTGAGATGGCACATGAAATAGTTCCGTACGCAAGGCCATGTCACTCGGGTGACGCGAACATCCCTTCACTGGCTCGAGGCTCTTATAACATCTTTATAATATTATTATTACATGATATTTAATCTAAAAGTATAACACATTTCTATGCTTGTAGTTTGTTAAATTATTCAGTATTGTATCCACATAATTCTGTGCTTCGTTTGTAATTTGTCTTTGGTTTTTCTGCAATAAAATCGTTTCTGCTTCAAATCTGACTTTTCATTTTATTTACTTATAATCCTAGAATTACGAATAATTACATTACGATACGTGTGACTTAATTAGTCCATTATTGCAAGCCGTTAATTAATAGATTAAGTCACACGACTCGTATACTATTTTATAGCTCGTGTGACCTAAACCAGCACTTACGTAACGCTTTTCTGTGTAAAAATAGGCTACTTAAATCACAGAAATGCGTACCTAAGACCTTGTCCAGAAGGGGCGAATTCGCCGCGAAACATTTCGCGCGACTTCATTCGCGCGTTAACGAGATACTAGGCGCCAATACAGCGCGTCCACAAGCATCGTACGATTTCAAAATACGCGCTTAAATCGCGTGCAGTTCGTCAGACTCTCAACTCGCGCGTATAGCGCGCGAGTCGAGATACTAGAGCAAAGAGTAAAGTAACTATAGAGTACTAGAGACTCCTTGTTGCGTCCAGTCGACGCGCGACTCCAAAGCGTTCAACTCCATGTTTTCTACTGACAAATGAAATTCGAACCCAAATGCTCGCGCGTTGGTACCATAGATAAAAATACTAAATGTACAAGTTGGTACGCTCCTTCTGGACGTAACAGTCGCGCGTAATACGCACGAGAGAATCGCGGCGAATTCGCCCTTTCTGGACAAGCTCTAAATAAAAAGCCACGCAGACAATTCTCGCGTGGATCCATGATACGAAGGGTTAACCCTTAGAATGCCGGAACGTAGATCTACGCGAGACAATGGCTTTTTAATTGTGTCTGTAATTACGGCATACAAGAGGTTAATAAGGCACATGGACTTTTACATAGAGCCCATCGCCCATGTATCAGTGCTAGAGAAAGTCGAAGGATTTGTATAACTCTGTAAGGCATTTGGACCGTAAACCACTTCTGGAGCTGCAAGCTGAGAGAGAGTGAGAGTCCTCTGCTGCCTATGCAGGACTCCAAGCTACGCCCGCGAAGTAAATATACCAGCATGACCAAGAAGCTTATAAAAGCTTCTTGAGCATGACTCAGTTTCTCTGATGTCATGTAAAAGACAGATCTTTGTCGCGGCACATCTGGTCAAACTATTTCTTGATGCGAATCGCGATATGAATGAATTCTACGTATCCAATTAGCTGAGAACTCTGAAGCGTGCGGCATGGCCGAATAAACTAATCCAGCAATCTTTACGATACTTCATAATGAAATTAAAAAGGAAGAAGCTAAAAAATATATTTTAATATATTTAAATTTTTTTTAAATATATTTTTTAGCTTTTCTCCAAGAGAAGGGATTTTTCGAAATACCCCAACGTACCATGTTCAGTGGATTATTTATAGTTTTAGGATTATTGGAAGTTTTTAAAACTACTCTGGAACGAGTTAAGTAGGTACATCGAGCAAAATGTTTGCTCTTAACCTGTTGGGTGATGGTTAGACAGTAGACAGAGAGTATTTTTATCGATCGTGGAATTCATTGACCATATTAATAGTAAAAAAATATTTAAAAAAAATTGGTCGCAAACGAGAAAAATAAAAAAAACTTCACGTTCTTAAATTTAAAAAAAAATCGCTGAAGATGCTGTAGGTATTGATTGAGAAGTCCTCTAAAATTTTTTTTGGAGTCATATACCGGCCTGTATATCTACTAAGTACAAGAACAGAGCTTTCTATGTCATGTGCACGAATTCTGAAGTAATGTAGGTTAGTGGAGTGCAGTACCCACCTGTCCCACGCCATACGCCATAGTGCTCATCGCATGCCTCGCCCTTGACCCCGCGCCACATTTTTAACTGCGCCGGCATTCAAGCGCATGATTAGCGATCCACAGTCACGACACTTGTGAAACTAAATGAAGATTAGTTCACATTGTCACATTGTCAGGTAATTGTGTTATAACGAAAATACACATACAAACGGTAAAGTACGCACTTACCTATGAACCAGTAGGTGTGCCGTATGTTGTTATTACCTAAGTTAATATTTATTATGCGCAGAGTCAAGTGTCGAACTCACTACCACCGTCTATATTTAATCCGTCGTCGTAGTGGTTGTCGGGCCGAGCCGTGTCGCCGCCGCGCCGCATCTCAACTCGCCGATGACGCGCTGATCACGCTGCCTACGCATGCAGACCGCGTGTAACGCGCTGTGTTGGGTTCGATTCTCAACACTTATAAACTATCTGTTTGCCAAACTTCGTCCAAATCCGTTCAGCCGTTTTGGTGTGACTGAAGTATAACAAACATCACATTTATAATATTACTAGCTGACCCGGCAAACGTTGTTTTGCCATATAAATTGTTTGCGTGATGTCCTACCCCTTACTCTACCCTACCCCTACTCTACTCCTACCCTACTCCAACACTACTCCTACACTACTTCTACACTACTCATACCCTACTCCTACTCTACTCCTACCGTACTTCTAACTACTCCTACCCTACTCTTACTCTACTCCTAACTTACTCCTACGCTACTCCTACCCTACTCCTACCCCACTCTTACACTACTCCTACCCTACTCCTACCCTACTCCTACCCTACTTCTACCCTACTCCCATAGATATATTAAATTTTTCTCTGCGTAAGAACCATCCTCGTACCTCAAGGAATATTATTATTCTAATAAAAAAGAATTAGCGAAATCGGTCCATCTGTTCTCGAGATTTACGATTAGCAACACATTCAGCGATTCATTTTTATATTATAGATTAGTAGAGTAGGAAAAAATAGCAATTCATACAGTAGGTACCTACTCATATTGTATAGGTAATTAATGATAGGTACAAATTCCAGATCCTAATTTTGAGCACTAACATTATCAATAGCAAAGTTCATTAAGCTCGCATGTTTCTGACACCCTAATAACATTTCATTAGTTCGCTCTTTGTGTGATAATCACTGATAATGGTCGTGGACTTGCTCAGAACAGCGCCTGCAGCAATTACGATTGTAAATGAGGTGTTAAAAGCAACAGTAACTCGCGCCTAAGCGAGCTTTGTATTAATTTAATCTATATTTGTGATATTTAGTACGTAAAGGTTAATTTGCGAGTGTTGTCATGCTGTTGGGTCGGTGTTTAATGTGTATTAGTTGTTCAATGCTAATTTATGTAGAACAGATGTAGGTAGGTCCATGGTACTTACATGTATTTAATGAATTTTAATCGTCATCAGTTCATCAAGCACCCTTAAAATGTTCGTGGATGACGACTATTCATTACATTAATTTCAAATTATCAAGACCCCTCCGTGCCTCAGAATGCAGATATGGTAACGTTATTGTAATTTGTAGATCTTATCGTTACGGGTAGTCAGAAGCCCAAAAGTCTTAACCAGTCTGTCTAGGGAGGAGTAACATATTACCCAGTAACTGGGTTGTGGAGGTCAGATAGACAGCAGTCGCTCCATGTAAAATACTGGTACCTATACCCCCACCCCACCCCGACCTCAATGGTCAGCTTCCAGTCTAACCGGAATACTAAGTGGGGAAATGATACGCAGAAGATGATGCGATGTAGGTACCTACATGTATTTAGGTACCTTATCGTCAACATGCATCCTTTAAAGACATATTTATGACAGTTGAGAGGGATACAATAAATAACGAAACAAGGTTTAATAATAATGATATTTATTTCATAATTTTCATTTCGTGTGAGAAGTTTCGATGTGAATAACACTAAAGTTAACTCACAGTATAAATCATAATTAATCACATAACTAGCACAGGCACTCGGGTATGGACGTGTTATAATAATCATCCACTTAAACATACTTTATTCACATAATATAAATAAACTTAATACCTTTATTTATATAACTATAACTTAAATTAGATTATCTTACTCCGACATAACGGTTTCGAATCGGTATTTTTCATATTTTCTCGAAGAACGATAACAATATTTCTGTAGTAAGCCTTTGGATTTTTCGTCGAGCATATTGACAGACTAATAATATTACAAGTATAAGCCCATTGACAATGTCCTATCAATTTGGTTCAACATTTGAACTGGTTATATCAATAAGCTAATACTATCGCCTCGCACATACTAATACTTGCTTTCAATAGGAAACTCGTCTCTGAAGAGTAGAAAGTTCTCACTCATGAGAACTCACTAACTCGACTTAATTAACTCATACTCGCCAGTTCGAGTTAATTAAGTCGATTTTTGGTTATTACAAATAAATAGGTGCAAATAACAATATCACGACAATTTGGACCCATTTTTGGCAATTTATCAAAAGACAGTGTGTAGTGTAGGTATGCGCGAGGCGGGGTTAGAGTATAGGCACGGTGTAGCGTCGGCCGCGGGACGCTGTCGTCACGCAGTCGTCACGCAGTCGTCTAGAAGTCGTAGGAGCCGCTTTCGCCAGTCTTGCCGATGCGGAAGATGAACTTGTACACGAGCCCGGCGATCACACCACCGACGATGGGGCCCACCCAGTAAACCTGTACAACAAAAGATAATATTACCGTCATGATGAAACCTAGGAAGCAGGGTCTAACCTAGTCAAACTTTGCAGATGTGGAGGTAACCTTTGATAACCTAGCTAACGGTACCACAATAGTTTTAGGCACATAGTGTCTCGATGGTCACCCAAAGCCTTAACGACAATGTACTTAATTATATCTAATCTTAGTCCTCGAATTAATTTCAATTGTCATTACGATTGTAAGTACATAGGTAAATGATTGGCTTTACTGCGAAAGTATCTACCTAACGAGAATGGAAGAACCACAAAAACAACAATGCAGATCGATTTAGTTCCTCCAGCGCGACTGATGAGGTCACTCTTTCTTCGGGAGCTATTTACAAAGATCCTATAAAAAGCGATCGTTTTTCTTCAAGTGTTGTAATGGTTCGGTAACACCTCCGTGACAGCCTACCTTTACTTATTATGTAGTCGCGAGGTTCAAAGTCATTGGCACGCAAGTTAGCGTCGATTATTACTAAGGTGTGAAGGTGTTAATTGGTATTACATAAAAGTAGGAAGGGCCTATGAAATATTACGACGAGGTTCGCCATACATCGGGTATATAGAGCAGGTACCTATTCATTCCACTTTTCTTCTAAACGATCATTCGGAAAACGCACACGACTTAATATTTTCAAAATCAAAAGTCATTTATTCAAACTAGGCTGAGAATCAGCACAATCTCCCAAAACGCCCGCCCGTCACCACGGCACGACACGAAGTGGCACAACAAACTCCCCAGCAGATGATTATGACGGTTACATAGAACATTTTAATTGGCGTAATACATATTGTTACGCTTTATTTCTTTTGTTCATAAGAATGATTGATTGACACTCGGATTGTTAGCCTTTCTATTGGTAGATAGATCGTGATCGCGACCATCACTAGTTCGCGCATACTCTGGTTATGCCAATGAAGGCACATCGCGAATTAGAACACAAATTTAATTGTTTTTCGTGGAAATGTCGCAGCCAACTGGTTAAATTAGCCGGTTAATTAAACCCCCTTGGCCTTTGGAAGTAGTGCTCGCTTCGCTCTCTCGGTTCGCACGCAGTTGATCACAGTTCTAACCTAACCCATTTAGTTGGGGTGTCCTGGCTTAGTTACTGCGACCAAATTTTAAAATAAAAAAAACTATAATTGAATATTATTCAGACCGTTAGTTGAACCGCCACCGTTTAGTTAAAAGGCTAGGCGGTCAACTAAACGGCTAATTAATCCAGTTGGCTGCGACAGATACACTAGGAAATAACAAATAGCGATGAACGTGTAACCGCATTCTCGTATGTGCAAAAAGCCTTTAAAAGTATTAATATACCTTTTTACAGAAAGGTACCCATGTACTTATTTAGTACCTACTTATTTCCTATTGACCGTAGTATAACAAATAGGTAACCTTTGAAATTATGCTCCTAATAATCTAGAGACGTATTCAGGGGGTCTGCACTCTAAGTAAAAAATCCGTAGTTTTGGCCGAGGGAGGAGGGTTCATTCCGATGTAACGATTTACTTTTGGAGGGGCCCATAACTTCGTTGACGGAAATAGAGAGAAGGCGTGTTACGGAAAGACATGTGTTTCTAATTCGAGTGTTCCGTCATCGTGATGGACATACAACTATGGTATAACTTCACTTCCTGCCATTGAGTAACCATGGCAACCTCCATTTACTTATGTTATGGTACCATAGGCGTGCATGTGTAAGGGCTATTATAGTTAAGTAAGTACAATGTTCACGCTCGCTTTCCCTTGTAAGTGAAGCGGACAATGATAGGGTATCACGACTAAAGTTGGTGTTGGCTATTGGGCCAATGACCAACGTGAAATAAAAGTGTGGCGTCATCAATTTATCTACTCCTTTTTAGGCATGATGGGCCTTGACAACGAGAGGTTAATTAATCTTTATGTACAAGTTATAAATTGAAGTTGGTTTTCGTGTCTTTCTGTGTAACCGCGTCGTTCTTCTAAACTTTGCAACGGATGTTGATGTAGTTTTCACCATAAGTGAATTCAGGAAGGTTTATGTGTATAATGCGTGATTATTAATCATAAAAAAAGAAATCTTGATGTGTTGTCAAGTCGTCAAAACCGTGTGAAGCAGAGATGGGTCGAGGCGGTTTCTGCTAAAGTCTACAAAGAAACAAAACGACAGAAGAGGTGCAAGACATAAAACTAACTGTAATTGATTAAACTTAGAGTTCTCTCGCTCTGCATTACCTACATACCGTGTATTCGCGATTTATTTGCCAAAAATGTAAAGAAATATGAATTAATGGAAAAATAACTGTTATTCCTACAGAATAATGTTCAGTTTACGCTACAACTTCAAACATTTTTATAACTTTGTCAATAGTGCTCTCTGAAATTAACTTAATTTTCATTGAAATAAAGTTGATATTTGTTTAAATTGAAATAGGGTAGGGGTGTGCAGCACTGCACACTTTTACTTTAGGTACATAAGCTCACACTTTTTTCCCATGAGGGTAGGCAAAAACCACAGAACCAGAAACTCCAGGGGGCCTAAAAAGGCCACTTTGGCAGAATCATAAAAGGATAACATTATGAATTATAATATGGCGACGACAGTCCGTGTTTTTCTTTTTTTCGCTGCACTACGTAGGTATAATCAAAGAGATTGGGATTGGATTGATTGGTATTTAAACAGACAAAAAAAAATAACTGAAAAATCCTTCACCAATGGGATTTGATAGGATTTATTTAACAGTTAACTGTCCGTTATGATTCATAATGTTATCCTTTTATGATTCTGCCAAAGTGGCCTTTTTGGGCCCCCAGATCTCTATTACGACTATTACACTATCCAGCGGGGTAGCAATGGCTTTCAATTTGACAGTTCAACAGCAACATCATGGCGTTATTTACTTTGTTGAGCAGGCAAATTTTTCGAATAAACGAAGCAATGGATTAGCAATATCCCTCAAGATGATTCAGATAGAGATTGATACTAGTGTGTTACGTAATTATAAGGGTGCTGAATGAAGATCTCCAATGTTTAACTTTATTTAGAGTTAGATAAGATTAAGTATTTATCTTATTTATATAAGTAGGTATAATAAACCTATTTATTGGTTAACTTACATAAGCAATCAGACAATAAAATAATAAGTGTTAATTTGTAAACAGTTCAATAGCTTGATGATGTAATGCATGTAACTATGTGATAGGCACTCAACGTTGTTGTGGCCATTTAATTTGTTAATAAATATGTACTACACCTATTTTAGGTCAATGCTAAAGGTGGTAAGTAAACCTAACTTATCTACCTATAAAACTCTGTGCTCAGAAAATATCAATTTCTTGTCTATGATAAAACAATTCTAATCGGGGTATGCCATCTGCTGGTCTTAGGATTGTTTTTAAGCTGCTACTATAACGCGACAAGACTTCATAACCTAAAAAGCTAACTTCATAGGAAGTTTATAAATGTTTACGTTAGGTAACTTAAGTAATTGCTGCTTAATTAGAGAGGGAAGCCGATCCTAACGCAAAAACTACTTTTATTTATTACTAGCTGTGCCCGCGACTTCGTCCGCGTGGAATAGTGACTTTTCGGGCAGCATATTTTGAATTACATATACCGTCTACAGACCGGGCATTTGCTGTCCGAACCCTCTGAGAACTCAGGCGAATTTCAGTGAAAGTCTCAGACTCTAGTGAGAGAGCTCTCAGAGCTTCACGATCGGCAGTGAGACGTATTTCTCGTTCTTCCTGTGTTTCCTGACACCGAACATTTGCTGTCCGAACCCTCTGAGAACTCAGACGAATTTCCCTATCAGTGAAAGTCTCAGACTCACGCGATAGTGTATGAGCTTCACGATCGGCAGTGAGACGTATTTCTCGTTCTTCCTGTGTTTCCTGACACCAAACATTTGCTGTCCGAACCCTCTGAGAACTCAGACGAATTTCCCTATCAGTGAAAGTCTCAGACTCACGCGATAGTGTATGAGCTTCACGATCGGCAGTGAGACGTATTTCCCGTTCGTCCTGTGTCTCCTGGGCTCCCAGAGAGTACGGACAACAAATGCTCGATGCATTTGTTGTCCGTACTCTCTGGGAGCTCAGGCGGGTTTCCCTGACAGCAAAAGTCTCAGACTCACGCGATAGCGCGTGAGCTTCGCGATCGACAGATAAACGTGCCTTTCGTTGTTCCCCGTTTTCCCTATTTCGAGTTGTCATCATTCGAGAACGATTTGAACTCAGTCGAGATTCTCGCTGAGTCGAAGTTTCTGCAGCACGAAACCTAGCCTGGTGCAGAGAGCCTTTTGCCTCACGACCTTCCTCAGATTCCTGTGATCGAACTAATCTCATCCTTTTAGCATTTCTGCTACATTGGGAGAGGTTGGATCTTCTTCGAGGCATTCTTACAATAAAATAGTACTTACTACTTAACACACAGTTATTTAGTAAACACGTACTATCGTAAACAATTAAATTATAAATACTTACAGATTATTATACAGTCTAAAATTATCACAGTTTAAGTAATAAGTGTTAAGACGTGTAAACCAAACGTCATTATCATCATCATTTCAGCCGATAGACGTCCACTGCTGGACATAGGCCTCCCCCAATTTTGGGGGGGTTTGCCATAATCGCCACGCTTGGCAGGCGGGTTGGCGATCGCAGTATGGTATGGTGGTGGAATGCATAGAAAACGCTGCTGCCCATTCTCCGGTGAGACCCTTAGTCTCCTTTTACGACACCCACGGGAAGTAAGGGGTGGTGCTATTCTTCTACACAGACAAACGTACTAACTTTATAAAACAAAAGAATTGCTAGAAAAAATAATTACTAACCTAAGCTAATGAACTTATACTTAATAAAGAAAATCAAGAAAAGAAATGCCTAACCTATACCAAATACTTATAATATTTATATACAAACCCTAAATACAAATTAAGATAAGTATGTATACCGAAAATCAGGGAAAGAAATGCCCAACCAATAATAAATGCTTACAATATTTATTTACAAAACCCTAAATAAAAATTAAGATAAGTAAATACCCAAAAATCAAGGAAAGAACCGCCTAACCTATACCAAATACTTACAAAATTTTAAAGAAAATTAAGAAAAAGAACCTAACCTACAAATCCTAAAATATAAATAAATGAAATATGCAAACAGTCAGTATTCAAGTGAATCGCAATAATCGAATCCAACTATTCGCCTATACTCTCCAGGATACGTGCGTTCGCTACGAATAACTGAATCCTTATGGCAGCGGCGCGTTTTCTTTTGAAATGGTCATCTCGCAGTTCAACCTGAGGGGTTGTCGACTGCTTAACCTGGCTTTCCTGTGGATGCCTCAATAAATTAAGGCCTCCAGCCAGGGCATAATACACAACTTGACTACACAATATAAACTTAAAAACTAAGCGACTATACACGCTAAGGGCACCCCCTGTGGGGTACGGACCTCGGCTTAGGGCGTCGCTGGGAGAGGGCAGCAAGGGACAGGCTGGATCGGAATTATGGCAGCGGCGCGGCTCTCAGCGAGCTTTATACAAGGTGTAACGGAAAGGGGGTATCAACCCTGAAGGAGGTGAATGTGCTCATGAAACTGAACAAATTTCCCCAAAGAACATAGGTCGAAATATGAAAAAAATTTTGGACCTCCCATAGTAATAGATGAATTGATGTGCTATTACTATGGGAGGTCCAAATTTTTTTTTTCATCTTCATTCACCTCCTTCAGGGTTGATACCCCCTTTCCGTTACACCTTGTATATATAGCCACGGACGCGCAGGCGCGAGGCGTTTACGTACTCTGATAGAATACCTTAACAAATGTGCGCCGTGATTCTTTAAATTGACATAACGTTTTTATTTATGAACCGATTGACATGAAATAAACACTAAATGTTAAGTGAAGCTTACTACAATATATTAGTGAAAACCGCATCTAAATCGAGTAAGCCGTTTCTGATATTAGTGTGCACAAACACAGCAGACAAACAGACAAACAGACAAACAGACAAACAGATAAACAGACAAACAGACAAAAAAAAATTTAATTACAATTTCGGGTTCGGCATCGATATAATAACAACCCCTGCTACTTTTTTTAAATATATTTCCATTGTACAGACACCACTTTTCTACAATTTTATTATATGTATAGATCATATAAGTTGACACATAGAAACAGACAAGAAGAAATCAAACTGCATAGCCTTTTCCCAACTATGTTGAGGTCGGCTTCCATTCTAACCGGATGCAGCTCAATAGATACCAGTTTTTTACATGAAGCAAGACAAGAAGAAAGTAACAGAAAAACAAAATAACTAAAATATCATCAGCTTATGAACATATATTCGGACTTTTAATTAGCTGCGATAAAATGAAAGCTTATGTGTTTACTTAGATGACTGAAATTGGCGTCTTTTTGTTTTTCGCGGCCATCAACCAAATCTTGTTTTTTTTTTATACAGAATAGTGTAACAAACGGAACTTATTTGACATGCATATCTCTAAACTCAGTCCGAAATGAGTTATTAAGAAGTGTCATTTTACTACAGCTAGGTATTTAAAAGTCGGACTATAGGTAGGTAGGGTATGAACATTTATATTTCGCTATATATTGTATGTGGTACACTAGTACCATATGAGATGACGTTTCCTGTCTTGGCTTTATTTGCAGTCGTTGAAAAACAATTTAGCTCGTGTCCATGTTAACCAGTTCAGCCTTGTAAATTATTTGCACTCAAACCAGTATTAATGGCATAAACTAATAGGTACAAGCCTACAAGGGGTAGCCTAATATTTGCGGAATATTTATAAGATTATCGTTAATTTTCAATTCTGTGGAATAATCCTATGTTGATTTAGCCCGTCTAAAAATAAAGCATAGCATAATTTTAAAATATTTAGTGTTTGTTTTTTCAAAAATATTTTCGATCATAAAACCAATAACTTGAATTGCTTAGAATAGATGCTACAACAATAAAGCTGGTTTTCTCGGAAAGCGGTTCCGTCGTACATATACTTTATCGGACTTAATGAAAACTTGATGATTACATAACACATAATCAAATCATTATAATCATACGTTCCCACTGCTAGTACCTACACTAGGCCTGTATTAATCCACCACGCGGGCCCAGAGCGGGTTGTTAGACGTTCCAAGTCTTCGAATTTTTGGTTCTCGGACATGCCGGTTTCCTCACAATGTTTTTCTTCATCGTTTTGAGAGCAGTGGTGATGATAACAAATGGCACAAATTAAGGCGCCTGGCTAGGTCCGAACTCTTGACCTACTAGTACTAGTAAGTTGGGGGCGGGTTACCACTGCTCCACCATTTGATATTTTAAGGTGTCACAAAAGGCTCTGTATTTGGACCATAGATTTACTAAATCTATGATTTGGGCTGCTGTTATTGTGTGACCGTTCACCGGTTTATTAGAAAACCAAAGCTTTATACTCAATCACCTTTTCGAACAATAGTTACTTTTATATTGTAACCAATATAAACTCCAATCAATAAGTTCACTTTCATTTTAACGAAAGTTCTTACTTATTACCTACTTAGAAAGGAAGACTTCATACTATAGATCATAGAACTTCATCAACTTATGTTGTTTACAAGAACAAGAACATGCTAGGCAAGCTATGATTCATGATTCGGGTTCACATGTGATCTGAAAGTTACATCTAATACGTCGGAGATCTATGCAAACCTGTTCGATAGGATGTCGTGGTCGGCGCCGGCAAGCGAAAGTTTGCTCAATAATTAGCTACAGATATAATTGCATTTATAATACGCGAACTAGTCATAATAATTATCTATGAGAGTTTTGTCAACAATTGAACGGGAAAACCCAATAAATTGGGTGAATTAGAGCCAGTTTCTGGAACGAAAATCATTGCAAAATTAATGTGACAAATTGTTAAGCGCGTGAAAACTGCTGCATGCGATTGAGGTTTGAGATAACTTTTTCATCTCTCATACTCGGAAAGTAGTGTTTGTTTGATCCAAATAGCGGGTGGAAAACGCTGCTTCCCACCCTTGGGCGGGAAAGTCTCATAGTAATTGCTTCCCTCCCTAGGGCGGGAATGAAATTTAAAAATAGAACTTTATTTAGTTAGGTAGTCAGCTTAGTCAGACATACGACCCCCTTAATTGATTATGTAAATATTTATTATGCTACCCATCAAATCTTATGAATGTGCGTTAATTAGGAGAGTTGGATAAAAAGCTCATATGTTAACGCCATTAAATCTTTCAGATTTAGCGCACAAGTTAATAATTTACCTTGAATAAATTCAACATACATAGGTACGATAATCACCATTTTGATGTCAGTTGTGGTCGAGACTAAAAACATAAAAATTGGGGATTTCGAACATCCTGACTTTGCCATAATGGGACTGTGAATATACATCATTTAATTATTTGACGAATTCATCCATAGTTTAAGGTAAATAAGTAGTGGTAATGAACTTTTTTTGATATCTAATGTCGAAGTTTCGCGCCAATCGTATGTGTTTACATTTTTACTTTTCACAAATTTCACACACACAAATGTAGATAAGATTTAAAATGTGACAAATGTTATTGATAATATTATAAACGACACGAAAATGCCCAGGTTTTACCGTAATATTCAAACACAGGTTCAATAATACGTATTAATCATTACCACTACTCAATTTGTGTTCAAAATCGCCGACCATTATTGTTTTTTTTTATTGCAGTGATGTGTGAAAGCGATTATTCCAAACAATTTTTTTTTTAAATTTCGATTGACTCGAGTAATTAATATGACGAATGTAATCGATATTTGAAAATAAAATAAAATTATTTTAAGCAATAAATACAATAAGCATTGTTTATAATAATGATTTATGCTTTTCTAATATCATTTCAATCTCTTCTAATACTCGTATCATGTCAATAACAGACAGGCCATAGGTACCTCATTTACTGAATTTCGCGCCGAAATGCTTCTATAATTGAATTTATATTCGGAATGCGATCGCTGTTTAAAATTATTTTAATTTATTGGACAATTATTTATTGTGGATTTTATTTTTGATACTTTCTAATAGTTTACTACAGAATTCCCAGTAAACATTTTTTAGGTATGCTTACCAGAAGTTTTTTTGAGAATGATGATAATTAATTAATTCTATAGATTGGATATTCTGCAAACACTTTACATTTCAATACATTTTGTTAGTTTAAAGAGTTTTTATTCAGTTTCTACAATTGTTTTTCATTTTTTTTTGTTGCGAGTATCGATTAGGCTGTATGCAAGTTTTGAATCGTAATAAGAAAGTTGGGTCAGCACTAAGAAGTGTCACGCCGCAACACAATTTTTAGTAATTTTTATCAAGATTACCTATCGTGTTTTCTAAGTAATTTATGAAAAATGGTAAAAGTGAGAATGCAGACAGAATGATAATAATACGGGCCCTAGTAAGCGGAACGGCCTGCGGTGGTGACACAGAATCTACTCATGTGGCGGTAACGTGGTGTGTTCCATATTTCAAATTTAAAAAAGACTAATGAATAGGTACCTATTATTCATGTAATTATTATCAATAAATATTTTAGAAAAACTACTATTTTTTACTTTCCTTAAATTCGAAATGAAAAGTAGAGTGTTTAACGCGGGTGAAGTCATCAATTCCCACTCGGACTATAGCGGCTATATATATTTTGCGATTATTTTCGTTAGAGAAACTGACCATTGGAAAGAAACTGTTATATATAGAATGTATAGACTACATGGGCAGAATAAACATTGGATGCCAGCCACCGAGAAAAGCTGAGCAGAACTATGGAGGTGGCCGTAGTAACAGTCTCTAGTGGTCTTTACGCTGATATGATAATGCAGAAATAAACCTATCTATATCTATGCTTCCTATATACCTACTTATTGCCTATGGTCTTACTTCGTTGTATGCTGGTGTTTATTGTAGAAAACGGTCCGGGTGAGTGTCCGTTCTTGCGATTTCTAGATCGAATCCATTAAGTTACAATCACGTGATTCTAACATATCGTGACGGTGCCAAATGTATGTTCATAATAATCGATTGCTATTGTACCTACTGATTCGACACTATGAAAAGTCATATGTCGGACGTAAGATATTTCTCCATAAAGAACCTAATAATTGTAACGATAAAGTCGAATTTCGAAATGCTGAAGGAGTGCCTACTAATTATTCTGTTACTTACCCATTGTGAGGTCCAGATGCCCATAACGAGGGCGGGTCCGATGGAACGAGCGGGGTTCATGCTGGAGCCGGTGAAGGTAATCTGTTGACAGAACACACATTCTTAATAACAAACAACTATGTACTTAAATTATGTTCAAGCGCTAGTGTTGAGAAACGTCAGGTATATATTTATTTATTAATAAAAGGTATACCAACAGCTTCTGTATACATAATATCAAATAATAGTAGGTAACAGTTATGTGCTTATACAGTTGCCAATAACAGGTGGACCAAGATTCTTTCATTCATCATTCGATATTAAGTAGGTACATAAATCGTTCGATTCGATGGCGAATATGTAGATGCGTCCATTGTTAATCGGCCATGAGACCTATCTCTTTCAATACAATTGATTTACAGGACTCATAGTGCAGTAATATCTCGTTGTGGTTTACAGATAGAATAAGAAGAATCATTAATTTGCAGAAAATATAGGTGTTACCAGTTGTAAAGGTTGGTGGTTTCATTAAACCATCAATTGCAGCCTTTGACAGGCAAAATATGGACTGTAAATTTACCGTCTATATTTTGCCTGTTTAGGGCATGCAATCTCATTGATCTATGAGATCTATGTGTAAACTGTGTGGTGCCGGACTTAAAGATTAGCACCACCCGTGGGTGTCGTAAAAGGCGACTAAGGGTCGTACCGGAGAATGAGCAGCAGTGTTCTCTATGCATTCCACCACCGTACTATATACTGCGATCGCCAACCCGCCTGCCAAGCGTGGCGATTATGGCAAACCCCCCCTTTTGGGGAGGCCTATATCCAGCAGTGGACGTCTTTCGGCTGAAATGATGATGATGATGATGTGTAAACTAACGTCGGGACACTTTTTACAAGGGCTGAAGGACAGAAACTACTGAGCCTTATGGGCTTTGGGTTTAGTTTAGAAATACCTATCTAGATCTAAAAATACTCACGCAAGCAGCATGGCAGGCTGTGATGCTGAGGCCAATGGCGAGGGGAGCGGATCCCTTGAGGTCGTTGCGGCGCCCGTCACACACGCCAAGCACGACGATCACCAGCACGAATGTGATCAGAGCCTCGATCAGCACAGCCTGCGGGAAAGACATGGGGTTGTAATGCTAGCGAACTTTACGCTTGAACTGAGTGAGGGTACATCTACGAAGACATACCTTCAGTTTCTGATACCTTGACTAATGCATAAGGCATATACTCGCATGTAGGGGGCACATGCGTTTAGTATTACTGTCAACAGACTAGCAATCTGTATCAACACTACCTACTCAATAAAATTACAAGCGGTAAAGTTGTTGTAGGTATGTTTGTAAAAGGTAATCTCTGGAAATGATCTCTGATCCGATTACAAAACATATTTTACCAATAGAAAGCTACTACTTCCGAGTGACATAAACTAATTTTAATGGCAGAAACATGCACCGGTCCGGAAAGCGGCTAAAACCACGGAAGGCAGCTTGTTCTAAACAATTTATGATGTTGTTAATCAATCCCAATGTTCTTTTACTTGTCACCGTTATTTATTACCAGTGATCGGAATAGGTAGAGCTATTTAGGTTCATTGACCGCAAACATTGATGATAATATGGATATTCCACGGGATTCCGACTGATACTACGGGATTTTTACGGGATTTTATTGTCGCTAGTGACGCACTAAACTTGTTTTTGTCTCTTTCTGCGCCACTAGAATTCAATTCTTTACCAACAGTAACTTCGAAATTAAACTTAACTTCGTAACTAAAAGGGAATATCCATATTATTCTAACCTACGGCAAGTACATAAAACAGCTCTACCTATTCCGATCTATGTTTATTACAAACTAACCAACATAAAAATAATGTTCAACATTTATATCCCACCTGAGCTTCAGTGACATCTGGTCCGGGCAGCGTCATTCCGAAGCCGCCCACTTGGTTCTCTGGTACGGCCAACTGCAACATAATTTTTTTATAAAACGTCACGCTTGTTATCCCCGAAGGGTTAGGAAGGTGTCACACACACACACACCCACACACACCACACAACACGGGGTGACCCTATTGATATCGACAGGGTACAAATCCAGACACTGGGGTGCTACTGAGGAATTCCTGATGGTTAAACTCAATAACACTTTGCGCGACTTAGGAATCGAACTCAGTACCTACTTCTAATGCTTAGCAGTAGCGCTTGCGACCACTAAACCAACGAGGCAGTTTTAACCCTGAACCCCCCTCCACCCCACCCCTCCTCGATCCAATGCTAGTCCGTCTTCTGTTTTAATCTCTGTCTTATCCACTTTATCTATGTTTACTCTCGAAACAAACTGGTCTCTCGAAGTCTCGACATTTTAATTTATGATAACTGTATTAATGACATTTGTCTACACTCTTTGATAAATTCAAGAGATTAACTAAGTGAATTTTTTCGTTAACAACGTAATGTTATGAGATTTTTTTTAATTTTAAGGGCCATTATATGTTAACCGTATCTTGATTACTGAAATTTATTATAATAGAATGGATGTTTTTATATGTCAGATTAAAAGAAACATTATCTTTTTCTTGTAGTTAATCTATCTATAAAGATATAGCGCGTACTTGACCAGTTTTTATAGAGGTCTTCGTATCTCGTTCACCCTAGCGTACCATAATTGCGTATTCGGAAAATCTAGTCCACTTTTTGCTACATCAAAGTACAAGTGACTAGAAAAGTGCTTTTTAATAAAATATAACTTAGGTAATACCTACACATAACACCATAACATCACGGCTTGTTTATGAAGGGTTAAGCAAAGTCTTGTAATAAATATGCCTTCTATAATTTGTACTCTACACTGAAAGAAATAAGCAGTAAATAAAAATGTTTAAACAGTTCCATATGAACCTAAAGTTCTAAACAGTATTTTTTACTGATCCGAAAACAGTTAAAGCTTGAGGCAAAATGTTACCGCCATGACAGTAAACTTTAACGTTTTAAGTAGCTAAAAGGTCCAGTTTTTTTCATTTGGTGACATCGTTCAAACTATTGAAAACTTACATTACAGTAATGGTGGTTTTCCTTTTTTTTTGTTTTTATCAGTAGGTACCTAAATAGTATGTTCAATCATTGAAAGGTACTGTTTTGTCTTTTACTGTTTTACAAACATTTCTTCTTACTGTATAAAGTCAGTAAGTCTTAATGAAATCGCTTTAATGTGCTAGTAAGAAATTATTTTTCAGTGTATGATTACAAAACACTCGCTCTCTACTCTGTGGCCATTACTAGCAGAACATATGCATTTTGTCTAAAATAAAGATTTGCTTACTTGTTTAATAACCTTGATATTTTCATTTGATAATAACCCAGAGGTGTTAGGTACAGACGCCAGCACATCAAGCTACTACAATGTGTCAAATTTCTTTAATAGATTTTTAACATTCTCGCTAAAGTATAAGGTTCAAAGTTGATTGCGAAATTTTACCGTTTCGGGTAGCTTCATGTGCTGGCTTCTGTAGATACCTACAGTAGGAACACCCACATTTCGCCAGTTATGTTTTAGCCCCACGTATTTAGGGGCGAGCTTTTTGACATCAAACCGGGCACATGTCCAGACTCTGGGGTGCTGCTACCTACAAACTCCCGATGGAAAACCCAACAACACTTTACCCGTCCTGAGAATGGAACCCAAACCCCTCATGCTTAGCAGTACCACTTGCAACTACTAGACCAACGATATCTTAGGACTTAGGTAATAATTTAACTGAATACGGATACTTAATAACAGCCGCACAGGTCGATCGATCAGGTTAAGCTACGCTTGCCGCGGTTGGTCTGTGGGTGGTCATCTTTACATACCGAGACCCCTCCGTATCTCCGAAAGCACGTTATTCCGTTGGTCTCGGCTGTCATTCGTGGATCTTTGACAGTCGTTACGGGTAGTCAGAAGCCCGAAAGTCTGACAACCAGTCTAACCAAGGGGTATCGTATTACCCAGTAACTGGGTTATGGAGGTCAGATAGGCCGTCGCTCCAAGTAAAATACTGGTATTTAGCTGCATCCGGTTAGACTGGAAGCCGACCCCAACATAGTTGGAAAAAGGCTAGGCAAATGATGATGAGATGATGACGCATGACTCATACATGTAGTTAGATCTTAACTAATGTAGTTATCTTAAATCGTGTCTAGATATACGTGATCATCGCTGTTCACTGGTTAGTACGAGGACAGTGAAATGTCGCAGGAAGGTCGCTGTCGTGTGATCGTTACAAATTACGCGCCCAACTAATTAGCAACATGCCAACATTGTACGCACGACATCATATCAAGCTATACGGTACCAGTATAAGCTGACTGCCCCGCCCTGCCCTGCTGACTGCCCCGTTGGTCTCGTGGTTGCAAGCGCGACTGCTGAGCGTGGGGTCCTGGGTTCGATTCCCGGGTCGGACAAAGTGTTATTGGGTTTTCCATTAGGAATTTCTTGGTAACAGTCCGGATCTTGGAAGTTGGCGGTTTAATACCCCCGTGCCTCGGAAAGCACGTAAAGCCGTTGGTCCTGCGCCTGAAATCCGGTCGCGTCGGATTGCCGGCCCATCGGACTATGAGAGTAAACGGACAGAGAGTGCACCTGTGTTTGAGCACACACTTGTGCACTATAATTTCTCCTGCGTACGTGGCTAATCTCCATTGAGATTGGCCACCGTGAATGAAAACGGTCGGGGAGGCTATTATTATTTTATAAGCTGACTTCTCATTATACGAAAATCCTTATACAATGCTAGGTCAACTAAAACTGGAAATGTATAGCTTGATGTATCGTCGTGTGTACGTATCACCCATAAAACATTCTGAAATTAGCGTGCTTTTAATCGCTATGACTGACACTAGAAATATTGTCTGACTTTAGATATCGATGATAGACAGGCTGTGTCAAAGTTCCTTTGTAAGAACCGTTTACATAAAGTAATTATGAGTGTGTTTGCAAAATCTTCCTGTCATATTATGCAAGTTAGCCTTCGTTTTTGAGCCCTAGGTTTTAATTTGTTGAAGCACTCTTTTCTTCTCATTACAAAATAAGTTCTAACTTTGGTTTGGGCTTAAACCTTAGCTGTATGTATTTTGAATCTTAATCCGACATCTCGAATCTTAATATAAGCCGATGCATTAAAGAAAGGAATCTTAAATGGCGGCTCGTACTTGCGATGACAGATAGTACAGTTAGCATATAAAATTTCAACTCTCTTAAAAATAATAAAACCATGACCGAGCCGTATTTATTTCAAACTAGCTTCTGCCAACGGCTTCGCGCGCGTTTAAGTTGAAAATTTGAAAGACACGTGGCGCTTTATATTATTATAAGATCGTTATTGTTGTTTTCAGTAGTTTCAGTAGGTACTTTTTTTCGATGAAAGGTCAAAAATAACAAACAGGTAACAACGGAAAAATAACAGAAACCTATAACAAGGATTTTGTAAAAAGGATTACTGAGAGCGTCAAGACAGCGTGAAAGCAAATCAAGACTGATTTTTTTTCTGCCTACGGTACGCGCGAGAGTGAGTATAGACGGCACTAGTGTGCAAGCGAGAAAACATGATAAGCACCGCCATTTTAGATTCCTTTCTTTAATGAACCGGGTTATAAATTTCCTAATACAGAATTGACAACTAATTAAAACTTTAACTTTGTCGGAATTAAGTTCGAAATTCAAAAATGGCTCGATGGTTTTGACCTGGATCTACTTATAGACAAATCTTGTTTTGTAAAAAGGCCGTTTATGGTTTGTGTATACCTACTTTAAACTAACATTTTACCCACACATTAAAATCATAAAACAGTTATCTATATAATTTGAACTCAATGTCATAAAGCTAATCAAGAGCTTACTTGAAGTATATCGCCATATATCAAACACGTGACCTTTTCAAGTACTCATATCCGAAAAGCTTTATGCCAGAGTGTTCAATTAGTTCCACGAGTACACTGAAGGTCGCACCACTTGGTTCTTTATTCTAAGATCATCAGTGTCACGGTGAACGAGACACTTTTTTTCCCGAGCGTACACATACGGCGATTAGAATGTCGATACGATGACTACGCCTGTTTTAAGTGCAGGATAATTACGAGAAATTGAATGTTTATATGTTCGACATGGCTTGTTTTTTTTTTATAACACTCTCCTTGTTTGGCTTTTAGCTTGCGTTTACTTGGGTAGTGGAACGACAGAAAAAAAAATCTACACAACTTTAAATTAATCCTACAAAAATAGACTTACATCCCTGAATCGAAAGCTTTTTGCGTATGCGGTATTTTCAATTAAAATAAAGTCGATTTGATTAACAGATGATCTGTCAAATAATCAGACGGTTCAGAGCTAATAACCACGATTAAAAGTTAATTGAAGATGTATTTATTAATATCAAATCAAATCACACGCACTGCTCATTCAAACTAATTAGCTCATTACAGTCAAGAGCATTTACAGCTGCATTTAATAACATTAAATAATTATTTCTTAGTCAATCTGCGTATGAAATTAATATGTAGGATCGTGATTTCTTTTAAAGTAAGCATTAGATGAGCTGTAACTAATTTGACAGTATTTTGATTGAAATCCTAACAATTATTAGTATTTAATTAGAATTATACTTAATTTAAAAAGTTATTCTCATCCCGAATGTGAATGATGAGCTTCTAAAGGCGGATACAGACATTGCGAGGAACGCGCCGCGCACCGCCGCGCACGCCTAGCAAAACACGCCTCGATATTAATTTTCCTCGAGTAACGAGTAGCCTCACCACGAATATGAACGTCCACACATGCGAAGTATGCGATGAGCGCCCTGCGTCTGCCTTTACTTGCATTCCTTCAAAAAATCATCACGAAAACAAAAGACAAACGTCTTATAAAACACTTACCCTGATGAAGGCAGCTCCAGCAATGGCACCGAGAGTTTGGACAACGATGTAGCAGAAAGCTTTCAGGACTTTGATGTCACCAGCGGCGAGCAGCCCCATTGTCACCGCGGGGTTGATGTGACCGCCCGAGACATGGCCGATAGCCTGCGGACAAGAGGAAGAAATCATTTAGGATAGGCGATTAAATACTTTATTGCTATGTTAATCAAAGCTCTTTTTCTCAACTGAAAGACACTGGACATATATAGGTGCACTTAGGTAAAGTATAAAAAAAACTTAAAGCTAGAAATAATTTTGGCATGATTATGAACACTCAAAATCCTACGCCTGTTGTCACACTAATATTATAAAGGCGAAAGTTTGTGAGTCTGTGTGTGTGTGTGTTTATATGTTTGTTACTTCTTCACGCTCAAACGGCTGGACCAATTATGATAAAATTTTGTATGGAGGTAGCTGATATCCTGGATTAACATATAGGCTACTTTTTATCCCGATATTCCCACGGGATCGACACTTATGCGGGAGAAACCGCGGGGCGCAGCTAGTCTGTAATAATGCTGAAGAGTTTGTTTGTTTGTACGCGGTAATCTCTGAAACTACCGGTCCGATTTATATAAAAATCTTTTTACATTTGATAGCTCAATTCTTGAAGAAGGCTACAATATAAGCTATTTAACATCACACTAGGACTCTTAGTAGCTGAGAAAAAAGTAAGAAAGAACGCTAAGCGAAAACGAAGTTAGCCACTTAATCAATTATCTACTTTAGCGTAATGTATTCTAAGTTGATTTTTCAATGACCCTTTGTAACAAAAAGGTCCTAATACGTTTTTGGTTGCAATGGAATTTGAACTTTGTTATGTATGACATTCAGTTTTTTGTTCCTTAACTTGATAATTATCTCAAATTCCGAATTCAAATATATGTACCTAATTGCACCGAGTTGCCGTGTCTGGCCATACCGCTGTTAAACCCGAGATGGTTTGTGCGGTATGTTTAATTTGTTAAACAATGATTTGTAACTGTTTTTGTTTTTGATTAATAAAGAAAAAAAAAAAAAGTAATAGTGCGGGCAGGCGATGCGATGCGACGGGGGAAAAAGAAATGTCACGCGGACGAAGTCGCGAGCAGAAGCTAGTCTACAAAATAAACAGAAGCTATCGTTGATATTGTTGGTCATGTATTGTGTTCTGCATTGCAGGCTCTATCTATTCTCTTAAATGATTTTAACCTTTACTACTTAAATAATGTTTATTAAATCTGATATCGAATCTAACATCTAAGCCAGCCCTTTAATGAATATGTATTACCCACGTACGACAGGTATATTACCTAATATTATTTACAACTCACGATCGATTTGTGATATAACTGAAACTGCAAATGTTAAGAGTGAGGGCAAATCCGCAATTATCGTGTGTTAGCCTGTATAATCAGCGTATAATGTTCCCCATGGACACAGGCCTTCTCTCGATGAGAGGGAGTGGGCCGTAATCCATCACGCGGGCCCAGTGCCTGTCTGTAGTTGTCACATGTTTTCGAGTTTTTGGTTTTGGTTTCCTCACGATGTTTTCCTTCTCTGTTTTGCGTTTTGCGTCTTAGCCTGTGTTAGCCGCCTAATATACACCTACAGGGCAATATTGCATAGATCGCGAAAGCGATTTACATACTTTTAATTTAAAAGTTTTGAAAGCGAGAGAGTGGGAGACTTTTCCTGGTGACCTGGCACAGAATCGACCTTAACCCGTTAACATCGCAAAGGCAACCGATCAATCATGCCCGTAGGATGGGCAGCAGCGTCCTCCTTTCTGCCAATAACAGCACCGCGATAATTAATCAATCAGCCAATAGGTGATGGTATCGCTACTATCGCTCATTGAGAGGCACTTCGGTATTACTGAACATGTTGGTGTTTATTTATAAACTATCCCTCTTACTAAAAAAAAGTTGGATAGCGTCTCTAAAGTTACAAAACGCTTTGTCTTCTTCTTTCGAAAGTCCAATTACTGACGACTGAAAGAGAGAAATCGGTGTGTAACTATTCATCTGATAAGTATAATACGTTTATTTATTGGTAAGAGGGTACCTATGATTAAACTTAAATGACGTTTAAACGTCAAAAATGTATGCCATGCTTAAACAGTCGCTAATCACTACTTAAGTTTATGCAACGTTTATGAATCAAGGGGATTGTGTCCAAGTTGACGTTTACGAGGTGGAATGGTTCAGTCTATCGCAATCCTTTATGACATATCCAGTTAAAGATGAGGTGCCTATTTCAAAATGCAGTCTCCTATAGCCTCGTTGGTAAAACGCTGAGCAGTCCTGAGTTTGGACCCCGAGTCGAGAGAGTGTTATTCCCTTTATTCAACTAAATACATATAAATTATATTTTTAAATATTAGTATAAAAATATATAAAAACATTTTAAAATATAAAAATAGTTGCCCACCGGTATCGGGATCAGGGTCCAAGCTACCGGCGGTCAGGGCTCTAGAGAGAGGAACCTCCTGACAATGCAAGCCGTGTCCAGAAGTACTGCTTTCTGAATCTAGCCCTTGATCCAGCTGCCCAACGAAAGCCTCTACAGGTATTGGTCGAGGCTCTTGGCTATTAATCCATTGGCTGTCACGACTATCGGCACAATGATTGCTGAGTCCACATCCCATATGTCGCCAACCTCGCGAGCCAAGTCAAGATACTTAATTTGTTTATCTTTCTCGGCTTACACGAGGTAGAGAGTGTTATTATTATTATCGATTAAATAATTTTGCAGTAAAAGCATGGCTTCGTTCGCATGGGCATCGGCTTCGTTTTAAAAATAAAACTGGCAACATGTGGGTTTAAAGGGTGCAGATGAACATGTGTAGTAAATACAAATACACAACCTCTACCTACCAACTTGAAGGAAAAGAGGTAAAGCGAGATGAGATAATAATATTGATACCCAGTTTCACCAGCTGCCAAAATAAACTGCATCCTAATTGCGTAACACAATATCAATCACAATTTGTATCATTTTTAAGGATCCAAAAAAAAAATCAATTGCTTTATATTTTCGAAAAATGTGTCCGTTGAACAACGTAAATAATGCAATGAATATTGTTGAACTATCAAAATTAGACACATTGTTAGTATGTTACGTAATTACCCGGTTACGTAATTACCCGGCTGGTTAACTATACCAACGTGAAGCTATCGCCTAATAAATCTCAATTATTCGCTCAAACGAACTTTAATTGTAATTGGATGTATTGCTCCGTAATCGGCGAACATCTGAACTGAACACTGTAAAGTGCCTTTATTGTTTTATAATTGTGCCTTTATACTGTCATCATTAAACGGTGTGCATGTACTGATGTAGATATGTCTTCTTTGTCACGTTTTTGGGACCATTTGCTCTGTGGTATTTCGTGAAATAATTTATGTTTTAAACTTTGAAGGGACTAAAGTCATATCTTATCTCGGTCTGTTTCTTGCTAAGTTCTGTCTCCTTTACTCATATAACTACTATGTAGTAGATATAGAAAGAAGATATATGAGTAAAGGAGATGGCCAGAGATCGCTCAAGACAGGGAGGGTTGGAAGAAAAGGGGCGGACTTTGGCCTGAAGTTGGACACAATATAGGATAACAAAATACACGAAAAAAAAAGTAAAAGAAAGCGAAATCTGAAAAATTACATGTCAATAACCGAAGAAATGGCGATGCTTGAGGGAGGCCTATGTCCAGCAGTGAACTCCTTTCAGCTGAAATGACGATGATTACCCAAAGGAAGTAAGATTTCGTAGAGTCTTTTGTGACGTTTTATATTAGTGCAGTCTAGATTTCTAGAATGTCTAGGTCTTTCATAATTAATTCCTAGTTTATCTCAACCATGAGCTAAAGCGTACGGCAGCTAACAGTTTAATACCAAAGTCATTAGTTGCTGGTTTCGTGAGCGGGATGGGCACACGCAGATCACTACAACCTCCGAGGCTCTGAATCATCCGCACTCTGACGTCACAGGTCAACTCTATATCTTTATTCTCAATTAACATTTTTAACACACATTATGTCATCTAGCGGTTTACTATGTAGGTCAGGGTAATGCGAGCTTTCAATTAGTACAAATCAACTTTATTTTGCACATAAATCATTTTTTTAAGCGAAGGTTTATAGTTAGTTTATTTTTTCCTGTTTTAATTTGTGTATTCTTTTTATTGCCGTTCAAATTAAATTTGCCTTCGTGCACAGAAAATGGATGTGTACTGGCCAATGTTTTCTGTATATTAGTTAGAATATCTAAACTATCATCCATACTAATATTATAAATTCGAAAGTAACTCTGCCTGTTTGTCTGTATGTTACCTTTTCACGCTTAAATCACTGAACGGATTTCGATAAAATTTGGCAGAGAGGTAGATTGCATCCCGGGGAAGGACATAGGAGAGTTTTTATCGATATACCTCGCGGGCGAAGCCGCGGGCGGAAGCTAGTTATAAATAAAGAGACAAGATTTGATTTTTGTATGTTTGTTTGTTACGCTTTCACGCTAAAACGGTTCAACGGATTTGGATGAAATTTGACACATGAATAAATCAAGACTTGTAGGTATTAGGATATAGGATACTTTTTATCGGGATATTCCTACGGGATCGAGACGTATGTGGTAAAACCGCGGCGCGCAGCTATGAATGATTTTGATCATTTACTTTGTAATACCATCTATGTAATGAATATGGAATGCAATAAAGAATTGAGTACCTATTGAAAACAATTGCCGAATTTGGGCCAAACGCTGTTTTGGTATCGATACGCTAAGAAGGTTACTACTCAGCTATCAACTATTCGCACTGCATATATACTTGTTCAAAAACCCTCCAAGAAGAAGTATATGTGTTCTTAGAATTGTTGCCATATCAAATACCTGTGTGACTATCCTTCATGTCTTCATTTTCAAAACAAGGAATAATTGATATTATGGTGCACTAAAGTATTTCTAGAATATACACTGCAATAGCTTATTATATTCCCACGCATATTATGGGTTAACTGAGGACAATGGGTTGTTATGGTGCAGATGTGCAATTAGGCAATCCATGACATAGGCATGACTGACACTCTGACATGTGCAACAACTATCAATCTTCACATATAGTATCTTATATGTGAGGTATAAATGTACAGACGCCAGCACATCAAGCTATCCGAAACTGTAAAATTTTCCCAATCATCTTTGAACCTTCTGCTTTAGCGATAAAGTTGAAAATCTATTAAAGAAATTTGACAGATTGTAGTAGCTTGATGTGCTAGCATTTGTACGTTGCAATACCTACATAAAAGATTTAGAGCTTTAGGAGTGTTTAAACTGCGTGGCTAAGTAGGTATTACATTATATATAACCGTGGAGTTTCTTGCCGGTTCTTCTCCATAGGAAACGACCAATTGGAGCCGTGCACCTAGCTTCTGACGTTTCATAAGTGCCCATGTAGGTTTATGTGAAATAAAATATTTTGATTATGATACCTAATATTTATCTTCAACAATCTATAAGTTAATATGGCGGGACGAGCTAACAAACAACAAGTGGTTCACATTAGCCCTGAATCGAAAGAGCTGGAAGTCACGGGGAGACCTTTGCCCAACAATTAATGCTATTGGAATGTTATTAGCAATCAATGCTATATTAGTGTCCATGTGAGCAATTACAGACTAAGAGACTAGCCCAGTTGTATCCTAGAAAATAGTTATCATCATCATTTTAGCCGAAAGACGTCCACTGCTGGACATAGGCCTCCCCCAAATGGGGGGGGGGGGAATAGTAAGATGTTCCTTATAATGGGTAGAGGATAACCCCTGAATGGGTGTTACAGGCAAATGGTAGTCAAAAATATATGACTGATAGTTTTATCAAAAATGCAATGACGTAAGTACATACCTATGATGTAAGCAACATTGAACTTCCAATTTATAGCTCAAAATAACTGCATAATCGCGGTATTCATTCAATTAAACCCGATATGAAGATAAGTCTGCTATGCTAATGTAGCGGTAAAAAGATCTTGACTTTGAGAAATATATATTCTAATTTATAAATAAAATCGTTTAATTACTGATGTGATTCATAAAAAACCTTGAACGGGGAATCAATTAAAAAGGTAAACCAACCAATTCACCTAAATAAACGGCATCATTTGTTGTGAAAAATATTTTAGAGTTGTAAAAATTGAAGTCCTTACCATTTTAAGTGATGGCCATTTCTCACCTGTGTAACATTATTAAATTATGTGTGAAAAATAACTTGTGCTAATTAGTTACACAATAATATGTATTTAATGAGAAGAAGTGACATAGGTAGAATACATTATTTGTTGCTTATTAAATAGTGAACACATGTCAAAAAGTGATGTCTTTTATTAGAAAACATAATTTTTATGAAGACACCATTATTATAATTATTATCGGTTAATACAAATTACCCATACATTTCGTGACATAATATATTTATTATATGTTTATTATTATTATATTAAATTATATGTTTATTATTTTCGTTACATTTCGTATTATTATTATTATTAAATGAATACATTGGAAAACCAACCAACCCGGTTATTCCTGCTAATCAAGTCGCTAACGATTTATGTACGAGTAAGTCTCGTGTCGTTGAGTACAGATGCGAATAAATTCATCATCTCATGCAAATGTTTGTATTATTTATATATTTTCCGACTCGTTTGACGAATGTAGGCAATCAAGAAAATTATAGATTCATCTGCTTGATTAAATATATCCATGCACGCGAATGAAGCGGTAGACAAGTGCGACGTTAACGAGTTAATGATATTTAATATCATCGTATTTATCACGTTAAGATATGCACCTTAAGTACCTGTACCAGCCGATCTAATTTGTAAAAATCTCACTGTGAAAACTTAGGTGAAATGAGCTGTTATTCCACCTCATTTTAGGGACTGATACTATTGACAGCTCACTTCATCCAAATTATCACGATTTTTACAGAATAGATCGGCTTAATTATAGAAATGATGTGAATACTACAAATACAACTTTGTGTGAAAACAAATTTTGTAAAAATAAGAACTCCGTACCCGAAATTTTTAGGTACAGATGCCAACACATCAAGCTACTAAGAAAATATCAAATTTTCCCAATCAACTTTGAACCTTATACTTAAAGTTGAAAATCTATTAAAGAAATTTGACAGATTGTAGCAGCCTGATGTGCTGGCGTCTGTACCTAGGTACCTACCTACAGTTGACCGAGTAAGTTACCAAATATTTTAAATATAGTCTTGGTTGTTGGGGTAAAAATCAAAATTTGGTCAGACACAAAAAAATAATACAGTCGTAGTCCGGCTAGATATAAAGCTTAGGCAAAGAAACTTCTAACCCAATCAAAAGTAGAGCTTATTACCAGTAAAACTACATTTAATTAACTGCACCGAAGCTTTTCAGTATAAATTACGCATTTCGTAATTAAAGCGACGTTCAGCGGTGGACAGGTGTGCATTAACAAATTACTCAACTTGTAAACATAAAGTTCAATGTTGGTAGTAATGGCGGCGTGTCACGGTCCCGTGTCACTGGCTCGTCACGGACCGGACCGGTTTAGGTACTGTTAGGACAGGGATGTGTGACGGGGAATCTTTGAGTGGAGCGTGAGGACATGGAGCCGGTATAACGGTGATGAGCATTTCATATGCTAAGGAACGAATGGGGAAATCATTTTCGGAAAGGTAAAAATTGAACGGAAAAGTCAAGTTACTAGAAAATACAAAAACAATTGAAACATGATTGTGGTTTTGTAGACTATTAAACTACTCAAATGGGTCAAATTCATCAGTAGTGGTTTAATTACTTAATGATACGTTTTATCAATCATTATTGGTGACCGCAAATGGATCTTTAATTGCTGTATCTTACGAAAAAAAGTTTCGGCAATTTGTTAAAGATTTATTAATTAATGGCGAAAGTCGAGATCAAAAGTTAAAAAAAAATTAGGGGAAATTAATTAAGTGACAACACATTACAAGTTGTACACTTATTACTTTATCTGTGTGAGAAATTCTCGAAACGAAATATGTAAAGTTGAATAAGCCATCAATTAATTATCTGTCATAAACTGTTTCGGTCACTGCAATCCAAAATTAATTACTACCTTATAAGGTTCGTTACAAATAAAAAATATAGATTTCGTCTATCGTTCGAGATATAATTTATGTATGTCCGGACTCCGGATACCGCACCTAGGATTCTGACACGTGTAACAGCACCTTTTCCTTGATCTTAATAGTTTATTTGTATCAATATTTCTTTTTAATGCGAAAGAATTGACGTTAATTAATTGACAACGTATTTTTAATTATTGGTGGTTAAACATTTAAAATGTCGTCTCTTATTTTTGTAGCTGTTTAATAAATGATTTAAATTTATCTACGGTTTGTATGTCATTGAGTTTACTCATTATGTGTAAAATTATGTTTTATTTCATATCGTAAATTATGATAGGGGCTTGTTTGTGGCTAAGTAGGTAATAACAGCCACACGGGTCGATGGATCAGGTTAAGCTACGCTTGCCGCGGTTGGTCCGTGGATGGGTGACCATCTTCATATACCAAGACCCCTCCGTGCCTCGGAAAGCACGTTAAGCCGTTGGTCCCGGCTGTCATTCGTGGATCTTTGTCAGTCGTTACGGGTCGTCAGAAGCCCGAAAGTCTGACAATCAGTCTTACCAAGGGGAATCGTATTACCCAGTAACTGTGTTGTGGAAGTCAGCTGTAGCTCCATGTAAAATACTGGTATTCAGCTGCATCCGGTTAGACTGGAAGCCGACCCCAACATAGTTGGGAAAAGCACAGGCAGATGATGATTCTCGTAAATTATGCGTGACCTTCAAAGTTACGCGTGCCTTAGTTGGTAAGTTTAAATACTTACCTATTAAAAAATATCCATTCGACGAAATTTTATTTAATTTTTTTCGGAGCATATAGTAAATGCGAACATTTCAATTCTGACGAAATATTTGAAATATGTAGGTAGTTCGATCGAGTACTTAATATTTAGTACTTTAACCTAAGCCCTTTAAATCAGTTACACGGAACAAGCTCATAAAACATATTTATCTATCGACCTACTTACTGAATAGCAACACTATCACACCCTTCGCGCACATTCGGTTCGGCAACACTCGGTATGTGTCTACCGTGAACGCGAGGGCGGCGCGCACGCACGGTGCATTGACCACGCACGGCGCAAGCGCACCATGCGTGCGCACGGTCACCGCGCCGCCAAGGGCGCCTACAATCCCTAACATGGTCGCGGAACAAGATATAGGCTTTGGGAAAAATCTGAGTATTTTTCTAAATTAATATACGTGTGTGCGAAATAGAGCTAATGACAAGTGTGGTAGTACTATAAGTACAACATTTGCGTCAATAATGCTTAGTAATCGGAAACTTTGGAAACTGAATACTGCTACAAAATATCAAGCAATCTTTCCATAACATTTGCGAAGTTCTCTAGATTTTACCAAATTGTTATAAAGATCATTGAATGTCAAAAAAACACCAAAACTTCGACAAGGTTTTGACTTGTACCAAACTATAACGGTAACACGCGCATAATATCAACACATACTCGTTCTCCATACGAGCCGACACGACACACACCGGATATTTTTTACATTCAGAAACTTTATCAATTTAATTGCTTCGGACAAATGTGCTATTCTATCTCAGTAAATTAGGTCAGTAACTGCCTTTAAAAATAACTGTTTATTGAACCAAATTATTTGAAACAACCGATGATCCTTCACGGTTTCCGTTAAAAGAAGTTAGATTAATTTAATTACTCCTTGGAAAAAAACATGTTTCTGTTTTATCTCTTCACAAAATATGAAGAACAATTTCAATTATTGCCATGGCCATTTCGAAACCACTATCAGATATAATAATGATTTTTAAATATCCACAAAGATGTTAGCATCCAATTAATTACTTAACTATTTGAATGGGTACATTTCCATTATGACGTGGGAACTGTAATCGTACGCAGTGGATAAGTGCTCTGAACTCTAAGTAACCCATAAAATAAGCCAAACCCTACGCATTACCTCCAGCTCACGTGTCGATTGTGATTGGCTGCTGATTTATAGTAACCAGGTCACATGATATCATTCTAAACTTAAAAGGAGTATATACAAAGTCGCAACCCGACTAGATCTTCATTGGCATGTAAAAGTCAATATCTGAACGTATGAGTGGGCCCATGACCGGTTTGTAATGATTAGTCATACACAGTGCCAAAATCTTCACGTTTGGCAGATTTATAATAGCTAGCGATATATTGTTATTAGCACACAGGAGGAACCGATCTCAAAACGGTGAAGGGAAACATTGTGAGGGAACCGCGCGGCATGTTCTAGAACGAAAAAGTCGAAGATATGTTACATCTAGCAACCCGCACTGGGCCCGCGTGGTGGAATACGGCCCACTGACTCTCACCGAGAGAAGGCCTGTGTCCAGTAGTGGGAAGTGGCTGATTATGGTATATTGGAGGACATGTTAAGCCGCATAGCCTCATTCGCTTTCACAACACTATGGATTGAAATGGAGCTGTAGGTATGTGATTGTTCTTTTTTTTCAATGTATCAGACACAGAATGTGTTCGTACGTCTAAGTTATTCAAAGTACAGGATGTAGATGCTAAAGTAGCGAAAACAGCTGCATATGTATTCTAGAGGCTTGCTACAAAACATACATACCGTGAGAAACATCCGAAAGTAACGCGTAAAAACCCGCAAATATATCGAATCGGCTTCTTTTAAAAGTAAATGCACTTTACGATGTGCATTACGACCCAGCTGATAAGGAATGTAACACCGTTATTGGTACATTGTACCTCTTAGGTGTTTAACTGTAAATCATTCAATGAGGCTTGGCATCGAGCTGACTGCAAATATTTGGGTATTTACCCACTACCTACTCGCCTAGAGATGTTTGCAAATAGTAGCAGACAACGATGTCTCATGATCTAATGTACAATGGCCTCCAAAAGTAAGTTGATATTTCTCCACTTTAGCTGTGATGCCACATTATAATTCAAAATAAAAAATAATCAGGTACCTACTTAGATTACTTGATTAATATGTATGACAAGTCAAAGGTAGAGGAAAAGGAATTAGAGTAAGGAATTAAGGTAAAGGAATTAGAATTAGTCAATAAAAACGTTATAGATTGAACTTTTATAACTTAAATTTTGGATCACTAGAATTTTAAATCATCAAAGCTGAAGTGGAAAAATGTCACCTAACTTTGGAGGCCACTGTATATGCATTGCAAAGGACTGTTAAATTGAAGTGAAGCCACTGAATAACATACAATCAATCTGCCTAGCCTTTTTCCAATTATGTTGAGGTCGGCTTCCATCTTACCGGATACCAGTTTACGTAGAGCGACTGCCTATCTGACCTCTACAGCCTAGTTACTCTGTAACACGATACTTCTTGGCAAGACTAGTTGTCAGACTTTCGGGCTTCTGACTACCCATAACCACTGTTAAAAATTTCCGAATGACAGCCGGGACCAACGGCTTAACTTGTTTTCCGAGGCACGGAGGGATATCGATATATAATGCGGCTGTTATTATCTTGCCACGAGCCCCTGAAGAATATATAATATACATCGTTTGAAATAGAGAGTGAAAACGAAGGGATTTTCAAAGCTAATCTCCTGAATTGATCTAAACGCTGAAGTTTGAATGCGAACCAATATACGAATAATGTCGCGAGCTCGTTTACATAAATCAAGTTGATCAACGATCCAATCTGTTTTCATAAAGACATAGATTTTCCCGTAGCACATACATCTTCCTACGCATGCATAATGAGGATTTATGCTCGAATACCTTGAATTATGAACGCGTACAAGTCCTAAAGCGGTGCTTGATGGATGGATGTCCGAGGGTTAGGCATAGTTAGGTCGTATAGGTCAGTATAGTTAGCGCTGACAGCTATAATGAGCGCTCCAATTTGTCCTGCGTGAGACTACGTGTAAGGGCACATGATGGCTGCGGGAAACATTCACTTTGCCCTATATTTTATAATTCTGCTTAATGCTATACCTAGTACCTGATTATAGAATAGTTCACCACTGATTATTACTATTTTGCCTGAGCCGACAGGCATTGCATATATTTTGTTATAATATTTCTTGTTTCCTTTAGCAGCTGCATTTTGATTTGCATCTATTGAAAGTTCTACATTACCGTTCATGTGTCCACCGTTAACAACATTTTCAATTTCTTTTTTCCCGGACTCATATACTCGTAATTAAAACATATCTACTGCATTCCCATTTAACATCGCACCCATTATCTATCCAGCAATAAAATCAACCTTATCTACTATCTAGCTTTAATTGGAAGCTCTTACATCGTTCGATCCTTTACTCCATACATATTCATGGGCTATTACGCAAGAGTCATTTATATGTAATTTTACGACTTCAATCCGTTATGATAATACATTTCTCCGGTGTCATTGCGCCCGCGCATTCCTTCCTATATTTACGGCTAACGAATGTAAATTAGATGTAATCGTATAAAAAGTATTGAAAAAGCTTATAAAAGTATTCTGGGTATGTGATTTCGAGTAGTGATACGAGTTTTTCTCGTAATTCTCGGGTTTAAGGAACTGTGGATTGTGTAATGGAGCCTACTAGTTTTGTAATTCACTGGAGGTCGATTCATTATTTCTTTATTTATTTATTTCTATGCTTTCTTTTTTCAAAACCATAGTGATTGCAGTCTATGAATAAAACAAATGCGAATCTAGCCTCGCAATTTAAATTGCGAATCGCACAAAGCATTTCACGACCAGTTGGCATCGTGCGTCTAATTAGGCATACTAATGATACACAGCTCATAGCCAGCTTGTCGCCAGTTCAATTACTAGTATTACGTGTATTTCAACGAGACTTGTTCGTTACTCGATAATTTATCATGTTCGCGTATCCGTTTGCCTCCTATCTGCATTTGACTCTAAAACAATTAATTTTATTGGTTGATGTAACCGATTGATTTGTGGAAGGTAATACTAATATCTACTAAAATTTTATCAAAACGTTAATCTATTTGTATAAGTTATTGAGACGTCGATTTTGACATCTGATATTAAAAATTCATGTAATTAATTATTTTGGCATTACCAGGAATAAAATTACGATAAATCTCACCTTTAAGTATAATTTATAAAAAAAATACTTAATTATTTGAATGCAGCTTCACCACCAAAAAGTATCAGTAATTTAAACCAGTGTCTTTTTATTTACCAAGTTCAGCCTACATGTAATAAAGGGCACTTCAAGTAACAGTACTGGCCACAAATAAATCCGTCGGTGTCGCCGCCTCGTTTGTAACAGTTCGCAATAAGAGTGCGCGCACGCACGGCTGGCGCCGATAAATTAGCGGAATTAAGTTGCACGAGCTTTCAGCGTGTGGTGCAAGCGATGAGGGGAGAGCAAGTACTATTAGAACAAATAAAGTTTTAGCGGAGAATATTAGGTTATCGAAATCGAAAATAAGGCTAGTTATAGAGATAGAATTTAATACGCATTCTTAGTATTAAATTCTATCGTTACAATCATTTATCAATTTAAATTTTTTTAAACTATATTGTATAGGGTGCATTACTTAGTCGATCATTCAGAAAAACCCTTGGTTGGACCTCCTGGTCTCTAATAAGACAGAGTCAAAACATTTACTTATTCCGGAAAAACTACAAGTCTTATGACTAGAACCAATATAATAAGTTGAAATTATGCTCCATTTACAAGTGATCTGCAAACTGGAGTCACTAGGTAACTGTCCGCCCATGTAGTGCATACAAAACGACCATCAAGTACAAGAAGTACATACAAAATACATAAACAAACTGGTTCACATGAGCTTAGTAGTTCACATACTTAGTTCTTACTTGCTTAGCATTCAGAGACACTGCCTAACTGTGTTAGATAACTTTGGAGAACCGCCTGGATGAATACGTACAATTCCGTGTTTATTTCCTTGGGTTACGTAAAAAGTACAATTCTGTGTACATTGTTGTGTGTAAATCGTTAGCTATATTATATGGTAGGACAACAACCTGAGAACGTGTCGTGGGAAATTTGTCCGACTTGCATTTTCCGTATCCAACGAGTTCTTAAGTTGACAGTTTTATATGGTTCGTTCTTGGAAGTTGTAGACCTTTTTAACCAACAAATATGTTGTGTTCTTATATTTTAACTGAAATAAGGCTAGTTAACACTTTGTTTAAAAAATCTGTCCGAACTTTAAAAAGTTCATTCTTATAGTAAGCAAAGCTATATTAAGCATATTTAGTCATAAAATACCAGGCTCTACTCTACTCTAAACAAAAAGTTAACCCTAAGGAATGCCAGAAATTCAAAAAGTTTATTTGTTAGGTACTAAGCAAGCCTCCACTCGCGGATAGAACCTGGTTGACTCTGGCACAGAAGCGTGGAGATTGGCTCAAGAAAAGAGAAGCCTATGGTCAGAGTGGGTGAAGTCGAGCAGTGGATGATGAAGACGATAAAGCAAGCCTACTAACTATGAAGCTATTACGTTTATGTAGCTACCTCGAGGGGCTTGTGGTTAATTTATAACAGCAGCGCGGGTCGATGATCAGGTTAGGCTACTCTTGACGCGGTTTCTCTGTGGATGCCCGACCATCTTTACATACCAAGACCCCTCCATGCTTCGGAAAGCACGTTAAGCCGTTGGTCCCAGCTGTCATTCGTGGATCTTTGGCAGTCGTTACGGGTCGTCCAGAAGCCTGAAAATCTGACAACCAGTCTTACCAAGGGATATCGTATTACCCAGTTACTGGGTTGTGGAGGTCAGATAAACAGTCGCTCCATGTAAAATACTGGTATTCAGCTGCATGCGGTTAGACTGGAAGTCGACCCCAACATTGTTGGGAAAGAGCTAGGCAGATGATGACGTTTAGCTAGCTCTACACATACACATTTCATTCATGACTCGTTTCACATAGTTCTACTAACGAGATAGTAAGGTGAACACAGATCACATCTTAATAACATTTTAATTAGTTGTAGTAAACACGGCGACGAGGAAATAATTTCACGTAAAATGGAAGTGAAAACTTTGCAAGTGGGAAAATTTCTCTTTTTCATTACTAGCGGTACTTACGACAAGCTAATTACACCAAGGTTTAAAATTAAAACCGAGTTTTCCTTTTTCTTGTTAATTAAGTGCATGATAATTAAAAAGAAAGTGCAGTTCAGAGTAAAATATTTGAAAATACATAATGGATTAGTTACCAAAGTATAAATTAATTAGTATTATACAACTTGCAAGTAATGTTCGTTTTAAATAATAGAAAAATATGCTTGAAATTAGACGCATTCATTTGTTTTAATTTAGAGACGTGTATTTCTCGGTAAAGTGGTTTCTTGATTATGTATGAGAGCCACACACAGCTCTTTCTAATTTTTTCATGCTTCAACTTATTTTACGCTCGGTTAATTGGTTTAGTATGGCATCCTGTCATAATAAGCCTATAATGTTCCCACTGCTGGGACACAGGCCTCCTCTCTGTGAGAGGGAGTGGGCCGTAATCCACCACGCGGGCCCAATGCGGGTTGGTGGATGTCACATGTCTTCGAATGTTTGGTTCTAGGACATGCCGGTTTCCTCACGATGTTTTCCTTCACCGTTTTGAGAGCAGTGGTGATGAAATAATTTACTCAAAGTAAAGCGCCTGTCTGGGTTCGAATCTACGACCTACAAACTCGTAATTCGCGGCCGATACCACCGTGCCACCACTGCTCTCGGCATCCTGTGGACCTACGGAAATAGCATCTTAAAATAGTATTCTTGCACGAAAAATTATGTAATGCCAACATAACCCTCCAATTACTCACTCCACACAAATTACAAATTCATACAAAATAAATCATCTAAAAAATTCTAGTTTTAATAAGCCGTTCATTCATTACGTAAGAACGAGTCGTGATCAAACGTGCATTCAATGTCATGATTTCGTTCGTCGTAAGTGAATCTTTTGCGATGTGATTTATCTTAAATGCACGCTAACATTTTAGTTGTATATAGTTACTTTATATACTACACGATCGGCTCTAATACATGCCTAATTAAACACTCATGATCATGTATTGGTAGTACATTATTCATTGCTTGTACTTAGAAATAAAACTTTAGCAATCGCTTTTATGTAGGTAAGTATATTTTTTATTAGCCCGCTGCAAAACGGTCAAGTATTTTTAAGTACATAAAGGAGGTGCCAATGACCTGCCCGATCTATGTTGTAAAAATCTCGCAGTGAAAACTTAGGTGAAGTGAGCTTGAAATGAGCTGTCAATCCCTAGCGTCGGCCGGTCCATTCTGTAGAAAATTCACAGTGAAAACTTAGGTGAAGTGAGCCATCAATCCCTAGCATCAGCCGGTCCATTCTGTAGAAAATTCACAGTGAAAACTTAGGTGAAGTGAGCCATCAATCCCTAGCATCAGCCGGTCCATTCTGTAGAAAATTCACAGTGAAAACTTAGGTGAAGTGAGCCATCAATCCCTAGCATCAGCCGGTCCATTCTGTAGAAAATTCACAGTGAAAACTTAGGTGAAGTGAGCTATCAATCCCTAGCATCAGCCGGTCCATTCTGTAGGAAATTCACAGTGAAAACTTAGGTGAAGTGAGCTATCAATCTATAGCATCAGCCGGTCCATTCTATAGAAAATTCACAGTGAAAACTTAGGTGAAGTGAGCTATCAATCTATAGCATCAGCCGGTCCATTCTGTAGAAAATTCCTAGTGAAAACTTAGGTGAAGTGAGCCAGAAGTGAGCTGTCAATCCCTAGCATCAGCCGGTCCATTCTGTAGAAAATTCACAGTGAAAACTTAGGTGAAGTGAGCTTTCAATCCCTAGCATCAGCCGGTCCATTCTGTAGAAAATTCGCAGTGAAAATTTAGGTGAAGTGAGCTGTCCTTCCACCACAGGTATGCTAGGGATTGACACTATTGACAGGTCACTTCACCTAAGGGTGCACGGTGAAATTTTCAGAGAATACCACTTCAGGTGAAAATATGTCAGCCCACTTCACCTTAGTTTTCACGGTGAGATATATATTATTATATATATATATATTTTTACAGAATACACCGGCTGTTATTAATTCCTTGGACGTCTATTTTTTTTTTCAGGTTTTTTTAGTCTTAATATTAGCTTATTTTTAAACATGACACTTTAAAACGTTATTCTAAAATGGTTTACTGACCCAATTCTTGGACCGATGACGAATTGTGTGAAACGCGATTGAAATTCATAACATCATGATTATTAATACTTAACATATTTACGACCCGTAGACTCGTGTTAGAATATATTAAAAGTCTAATATCATAATTTAATAAAATTTAAATTAGTAAGATAAATGTTTCCGTTACCATGTCTTTGAGCGTGCGATGTTTCCTGTCCAATACAAGATTACAGTTAATGGTTTGCTTGTAATAAATCAAAAGTTATCTTTGACTTATTATGTAACCTATGTTTGTAGGTACCACTGTTATAAGGTAACACTTGTGTACCTGCTATTTTATTGGTAGGAACCAGTAATACTGGATGAAGGTTTCCGCAGATAGGCGCGACGAGACGGTGTGACGTGCTTCTAATAGAGCAATTTCCATGAAGTCGCCTATCTGCCCGCCGTTATAAGTATCGTGATTTCATCGTAAGTACCTACTGCTTTTCAACGCACAAAGACTTGGTGCAACTATAGTGATACTAACATACTTAGTTATTAAGTTTTATTTACTAACAAAATTGTTACTCTGTTTATGAAATATTTCAATTACAATGTTACTATTTTGAGTGAGAGCACTGGTGGCCAAGTGGTAACGGCCGCGACTTACGAGTTGTAGGTCGTAGGTTCGAACCCAGACAGGCGCTTTACTTTGTGTAAATTATTTCATCACCACTGCTCTCAAAAACGGTGAAGGAAAACATCGTGAGGAAACCGGCATGTCCTAGAACCAAAAATTCGAAGACATGTGACATCTGCCAATCCGCACTGGGCCCGCGTGGTGGATTACGGCCCACTCCCTCTCACCGAGAGGAGGCCTGTGTCCCAGCAGTGGGAACATTATAGGCTGTATATGGTATGGTATATGGTTACTATTTTACAATTTAACGCTAAAATATACCCAAAGCATTAAGTCCGCCTTTGTACAGTTTTTACTTGTGCATAAAGTTTTAATAAATAAAATATACATTTTATATAGTATATACAAGTATATATAAAAAAAAAGAAAAAGACAGGAGCTCATTGGGCATCAAAAAATTCGTCGGCAAATTGTTACTATATTATTATGTATCTATACTTAGGTTAAGGTATATCTATGGGTCTTTGTTACCCGAAAATAAATGGTTTATTTTTTTCTTTTTTTTTTCTTTTCTATTTTGTCGCTACACGTTGTACCAGCTTTAATAAGATCAACAGCACCTACCACCAAAAGGAACTAATCTAAAATTGCATAAGCAACATACTCAGTTATCTACACGCACAACTGACATTTCATGAAACGACCTTCACATATATACAGCGAAATAAATGGACACCAAATAGAAAATTGATGATCGCCATAATTCATTGTGAAAAATACAATACATACCAACGCCTAAGATAATACAATCGATAAATATTAATTTACATGTTAATCGATCGTCTTAGATCCCTGAGGCCACCTCTACGACACCTCTACGTTACGCGTAAGTAGGTACGCAAAGGATAAACAACTCTGCAGCTCAAATTATAAAGTCTAAAATCACTTAATGCGTGTTGTATACTACAATTGCTATTGTACATTCACAAACCGTTTGTCAATAGACAATCCATCTCACGTGATAGCCGATTAATGATCGATTGTATCGATTCACATACACACGTCAGGACAAACATATCATGGGATAAAACGTTCGTGACTGAACTGACACTGAGTCGATTCTATAACTAGACGATTAAGGATCGAGTTATTAATTTTTAGTCGATTAAGAAATTTCAATCAATTGACCCGCAGATTTAATCTGTAGGAGATATGATGGCTTCGTGACTTGGTTCAAAATATGTTGTAGTACAGACGCCAGCACGTCAAGCTACCCGAAACTGTCAAATTTTCCCAATCTACTTTGAACCTTATGCTTTAGCGATAAAGTTGAAAATCTATTAAAGAAATTTGACAGATTGTAGTAACTTGATGTGCTGGCGTCTGTACAGCTTTGTAAAGTATATCATCACGTGTTTGGATGTGCTAACTACATTTTTAATTTACTAAGGAGGCTGAGGTGTACTGTTATTAAACATTCGCATAAGATATATTATTATAGCTTGTTAGGTAGGTATTAAATAAGGAGAAGAAAGTAGGGGGCTCGGCGCTATATAATAACAGCCGCATGGGTCGATCTTCAAGGTTACGCAACGCTAACCGAGGTCGGTGCGTGGATGGGTGACCATCCGTTCCATATACCGAGACCTCTACGTGCCTTGGAAAGCACGTTAAAAGCCGTTGGTCTCGGCTGTCCTTTGTAGATCTTAGACTGTCGTTACGGGTAGTCAGAAGCCCGAAACTGTCAAATTTTCTCAATCAACTTTGAACCATAAACTTTAGAGATAAAGTTGAAAATCTATTAAAGAAGTTTGACAGTTTGTAGTAGCTCGATGTGTTGTGTCTGTACCTGAACCTACTTGAGTAATCCACGTATGTAGGTACGATTTAGAAATTTTCCGCTGTCACCAATCACTCAAGTGAACAGTCTTCAGAAATAAAAATAACAAGAACAAAATTCGCAAACTGATCGATTATATTTTACAAACGGAGAAAGTGTCACAGTGGCAAAACTCTACTTTCACTGGCTTCAGAATAGGTGCGTTCTTTAATAGAAGTAACTTTCCTCCAGTACTAGCTTGTCCGATTGTAATTATACTGGCATCACTCGTCTCGACGTCCATTGACTGGACTGGACTGTGAAAGTCGGCCGACGGCTGATGTATATGCTCCTATATCTGCTATGGGCAGGTACTTAGTTGTACACTTTTTGTTCGATGTGTAAAGATGATTGATGATGGATACATGTATTTTCTAGTAATCTACTTTACCTCTGAATTAGATGTTAATTGACATAGATTCTACGAAGGTTTTTTGACCCCTTTGTCATTTATCATTGCAACAAACATACGAATTCCGGCTGTCTATTACCTCTCTGACATCCATACTAATATTATAAATTCGAAAGTAACTCTGTCTGTCTGTATGATACCTTTTGAAGCCTAAACCACTAAACGGATTTCGATAAAATTTGGAAGAGAGATACATTGTATCCCGGGGAAGAACATAGGATAGTTTTTATCCCGATATTCCCACGGGATCGAAACTTACGCGGGTAAAACCGCGGGTGCTGCTAGTTCTAGTTATAAGGTAGTATGTTCCTAACTATTTGTCTAAGGATACCCGGATCTTTAAATAGGGCATCATCATTCCACACGTCCTATCCTACACCCAAACTACGTTGACCCCTTGTCAACCAAATCCGGATTCAGACTCGACCAGTGAAGGTAGGAAGAGTTCCGTCCAACTGTCGGACTGGTCGCAAGTGTGTCAAGTGCACGCTTACTTGTTGCTTGTTACGTCACTGCTCTCACCTCAATCGTTCGTATAAATAGAATAATTAATGCATAGAAACTTACTTCACATCTTAACGACTATTTATAGTCAATTAACTGAATCATAAATGGATTTTCCAATATCTACCTATAGAGAAAATTGTGTGTGGCCAATTACAAAAGTATTATTAGAATACAATAAGACTTAATACTTCTATATATAAAAGCTTAACGTGCCTCGGAAAGCACGTTAAGCCGTTGGTCCCGGCTGTCATTTGTGGATCTTTGACAGTCGTTACGGGTAGTCAGAAGCCCGAAAGTCTGACAACTAGTCTTACCAAGGGGTACCGTATTACCCAGTAACTGGGTTGTGGAGGTCAGATAGGCGGTCGCTCCATGTAAAATACTGGTATTCAGCTGAATCCGGTTAGACTGGAAGCCGACCCCAACATAGTTGGGAAAAGGCGAGGCAGATGATGATGATGACTTCTACATATACAATGATGTACAACATTATACTCTTCCGCTTCATTAAAACATAATTACAGCGTTCATTACTAAAAAAACGATTTAAAATCTATAGGTAATGATCTCTGTATATACAAATGATTATTTGCCAGAAAAAAAACCGTTTGCAATAAATAATAATACATGGACAAATAATGGCAAACTTATCTGTGTCTACTCTATCATAGAATTTTAATAGTAAAACGATTAAATGTCTATACTCATATAACCCACACTGTATGATCAAGCGAATCAAGTTTCGATATAACTTGAACGGTCTCACGAACTTTTACGAACGAAGGCTGTATCCACACATATGATAATTGTAACGAGCCAGTTTTGCACGTGTTACTTTTGTGCAGCATACAGCCTGTTACAGCCTGCCCAGTGCCCATTCATCTCATTCAATACTCAAAAATTACCATATTTAATCACATATATTGCACTTCGAGCTCTTGCCATAAAGCGATTTAAAAGTAAATTAATTTCTAATGATAGGCTGCAACGATCTTTGATATATCATAATCCTAGTATTGCTAAAGTAATAATTTAAAAGATATATGTCTTGATAACCGCAAACGATATTGGAAATATCATATTTATTTTTGATAAATGAATGGTAAATGAATATATTTCTGAAAGTAAGTTTGTACAAACACTTTTACACGTCAATCATATTTTAGAAACTAGATGTGGTCGGCGTTTCCTATCTGACTAGTCTGAGAAGAAAGGCCGAAACAAACACAGAGGACAATATTTGTCAGATCATGTGAAACCATGTAATTTGGTGTCTGAAATGGTCTTTTGAGGAAAGAACCACACAGATTTAGTGGACCTGTCCAGTCAGTGCCCGCATTTGTCAGTAATTATACAACTCAACTCAGAACATAAGGAGCTCAACCATTCGACGAACAATATCAAAGAAAGGGGAACATTTGGGTAGGCTGCATAAAGTAATCAAATTGCCAGACCACCATTAAAACTAAATGAAGGAGAAAAAAAACGAAAATGTTTTATCGTCATTCACCTGTACCATTTCGTGCCTATGATGGATCAGTTTCGCTCCTGATCGATCACATATTACGATATTTCGATATGCCAGTGCCAAACTACTCAAACTCATCAACTTGTGGCACTTCTATCATTTTCGTAGTTACTAAAGAAGTCTTAATTCCAAGAAAATATAATATGTTAATGATCATCATCAACTATCATTTTTCAGTTGGTATCATTGTAGTCACGTACAGTCGCGGTCAAACTCCTAAACAACCAATTAAGTTATCAAAGTCAAGTGCACTCGTGTCAAGTGTTACTTAAATGATACCTAGTCTTCTATCATCGTTAATTTTCCTTTATGTGCCACAAAAGGCAACAAACAAAAGCTAATACAATCCAGTCGAAAGTCAGGGTTGTCTCTTTCAAATGAACCGACATAAAATGATAAACGTATATAATTCGTTTTTGAGAGCCGGAGAAGCGTGAAATAATATGTTGATTGATGGCATACTGCGGGTCAATCGCGGGGAGGTCTGCGGTTCAATGTTCGCATATACTTGCACTTTTACTTGTTTTTATGATGTATCTTTGATGCTATCTACGACAGGAGAAGGACTTTGTTTATTCGAAAAATGTTTTTATAAAATACTACTACAGCTTTTGCCCGCGGTTTCGAGCGCGTGGATGTTGGGAACTATCTCACGGGAACGTACTACCGGAACTAAAAGTACCCTATGTGTTAATCAAGGTTATAAACTATCTGTGTGACTAATTTCATCCAAATCCGCTTAGCCGTTTATGCGCAAATCGGGAACATACATCCAGAGAAAAAACCTGACAAAAATTCTAAAAACTGTATTTTCGGCATCAGACTCATTCCCACACCTCGTACTATACAATATATTAAAAAAAGTAATTGCTCAATTACTTTTTTTTTCTAAAATATTCAAAGTGCAGTTTTGATTTCGCTACTTTTTTAATATATTGTATAGGTAGATCTTTGATGGCATTTGCGACCGGAGAAGGACTTTGTTAGAAGTGACTATGTTTAGACAAAGAACAAAAGACACTAATCGTTGGTAAACAACGTAACCTTACCTTTCTATTCATCAAACATACCATATAATTCGACAAACAGCCTAACTGTGTTAACACGGAAATGCACAATGTTGCATCATATCGGTATTTTTTATTGAGCAGCAATACGAGATGGTAATAGACTCAGATCTCGGCCATCTTGCGACTGCGGAAGCCATCCAAGTTAAAAGAAGTTATTATAGAGCACGTAACTTTGGCTACTTGCGCTTGTAAACATGTTGTTGTACTACACACCTACTAGGTGCATTTCAACGTGTTAATTTTGCGTAAACAGAGGCTGTTGGTAAACATATCGTGAACTGACTGAACCTAGATCTGCAGTGCTCTAATTAATTTTATAAATATTTTATAAATATCAACTTTATAATTAAGTATGGTCTAAGTTTAATATAAGTGATTGTGTAAGTATACGTGTACAACATGGATATTGTGTTTATCTAGATTCTTTGATATAGGTACTTAACTTGTACCTTTAATTAGAGTAAGTAATAATTTTAATAAAACCTACGAATAATTGCACTCAATGTTGCTACAGTGAATGAACTCAACAACAAAATAATGAATGAACAAGAAAATTAAGTAAATTAAAACATAAGGACCAGTTGCCATGATTTAGGGCACGCGAAGTAACTTATAAAGGTACAATCATTAAGAAAAGTGTCGAAATCGGAGCGCCAAATAATAATTCGCGTTTTTGATATTTACACGTTTTCGAGTGAGCCTTGCGTAATTTTAAGGAAAATGTCACGGTCAGAGATTCAAGATGTAAAGGGTTATTTTCATTACACCACAGCAAAGCCCTTGCACATAAAAAAACTAAGACGAATAAAACAAATTTTTTGAAGAAAAAATAGCAAAGCAAGCTTTATCGGATGGGATTTCCTATCGGCAAAAATGACGAAATTCCATACAAACTTTAAATTCAGGGGACGAATTTTCAAGCCCGCGGCTTAGCCAGTGCCTTGTCTGTCAGTGATCTTTAAATAAGTTGATTTAGAATAATGAATAATTGTATAGTGACCAGAAAGTCAAAGGTTGCAATAAGTACTTTTGATAATTAATGCGTCCGCTGATTTGATCTTTACAAAAGTCTAATATATTAGTTTAATCATTTTTATTGACAATAACGTATGATTGATAGACGGGTTAAAATATATGTATGAACAGAATGCAAATTTAAAGTCCAATGATATGTTTAATTAAAACGTAATGTAATTCAATATGGGCGTAGGGCAGACCAGCGGTTGCTCAATAGCCGACAAATGGCTCCAAGCAGTCTGTCACAAGACTTTATATGGAGAATTTTATTCCTTTCATTAATACCTGCTTATTATTCGATATATTTTACACAGTTTTATATTAATTTACTCAGACACTGAAAACTGTATGAACAAGTATCGAAATAAATATTCTAGAAATTCTGAAGGTGACTGTACTCTGCAAACAATTTATGAAGGAAACTCAACATACCGAAAGTGGTATTATCAGAAAAAATAATATTTATTTCCGCTCTTTATTTTTTACCGTTTTAATAGCAAAGCTAATTTATTTATTTACAAACTAAACGTTATAAATAGCTTTTATGGTTATTTATAACGTTTAGTTTAGCCATTAATTTAGTCAAAGTATATTTTTTGTCGTAATATTATGATCAGCAACGGTCTCATGACCTACGAACAGTCACGAATTGTTCCGAACAACTCCGAACAGGTTAACGCCAATCAGAGTCAAGGTCGCCGTGATCTACGGGTGCGTATCGATCAATGATCTATGATAGCCGTGCGCACGATTAGTGTGCGACGAAAAAAAGTTTGGTAATCATAAGAATTTACGCGAATCTAATCGTTTTTTTCTTTTTTATTGCGCTTTGGTGTTGTTGTGATTGTTATCTAGTTTTTTTTTATAATATGACATTTTAATTTCAGAAAATTCCATATTTTTTCTTAACAGAAAAGGTTTGTAAACAACTTAGTGTAACATTATGTATGTAGTTTTATAGAGTCGGCATAGAAATGTCTTGCAATAGAAGACACTTTCAAATGTCGAAACAATAGCAGTGAGCTTCCATTATTGCGGAGTTACAGCTGACCATATTTCACATAAATTAGGCAAGAAATAAGTGACTGTAGTCGTAAGCTTTACATGTAAGTAGCCAATATTTACGTTAAACATCATGACAACTAGAAATTAGGTTCACGAAACACCTTTTTTGATGGAATATAATTTTGTATCTATATTTTTCTTCCTACTATCATATTATATCATTACCTAAGAATGACAATGAAAAAAAATAAGATGTCACGAACCAGAAATTACATCCACTACGGTTGACGTAATGACACTTATTTTTTTTACGTTTACATTTTTTATTTCGTAGTGTCACAGTAAAACAATCACAGACTTGACATTTTTACGACGCAGACGCACCTCATTGCGTTGAACGGTGTGTTGCATTGAACTCTGCTTTTAATTACAACTAGCGACTCGCTCCTGCACCCTAATTGCGTAACACACTATTATTCTCAATTTGAATAATTTTGAAGCATATTGCTAATCCACTGCTCCTTATGTTCGAAAACTGTGTCTGCTCAACAACGTAAATCACGCAATGAATGTTGTAGAACTGTCAAAATGAAACCGATTGCTACTGATTTTGTGTTACGCATTTACTCTGCTGCTTCGCACGGTTTTTATGACTTGACAAAACATGAAAATTTCTTTATTTTACAGGGTTTTTCAGGGACTTCGACACAAACTGTAACCATGTACACGATTCTAGACTTTTAACCAGAACTGCTTTAAGATAGAATTATCTTAGAACTACTTTGGTTTTCAAAAAAAACTGGCCAAGTGTGGGTCGGACTCGCACACGAACGGTTGCAAGGCAAAAACGCTGAATAAAACACGTTTGTTGTATGGGAGCCCCCCTTAAATAGGTATTCATTTTATTTTGTTTTTAGTATTTGTTGTAATAGCGGCAACAGAAATACATAATTTGTGAAAATTTCAACTGTCCAGCTAACGCGGTTCTTCAGATACAGCCTGGTGACAGACAGACGGACGGACAGACAGCGAAGTCTTAGTAATAGGGTTCCATTTTTACCCTTAGGGTACGGAACCCTAAAAAACAGCTGTTTCATAGAAGAGTGCAACACCTACGCGGTCAAAATGTACGGAACAGCAAATTTTTTCTCATCAAAATCCCGCAACAAAATGCGTTGCGCAGTTTAGAATAAGAACGCGATCACACAAACAGACACGAAAAGCGACTTTAATTTATAATATGTACCTATATATAGATATGACCGGAAATTTCGCAATACTGTCGGATATGATAACTGTCATAACACACCGCTAAACTTCTATGGTAATTACGCTTGTTGATAATAATTTGTGGTAACGTGTATGGTTAATCATTGGCTCAGTTATTAATGCATTTTTCGTGGACTTTAAAAATTAATTTATTGACAGATACAAGTATGTTGTCAGCTTCAACTTGCCTTTCTTCATTTAGTTGTGCAATGAGATGCATGTGAATATATTACTCGACATTGAAAAGGTATATAATTTTAACATTAATTTATTTATTGCATATCTTTTAATGCTATGGGTGTAAAGATAACTCTATGGTGATTTTTATGGGGTCTATTAAGTTTAAAATTAAAAGCGGCTAATGATTATATTGGTATGACTTATAATATATTGGTAGTATTTTTAATTTATTCGTAACAAACGAGGTTGTATATTAATTTGTATATGCAACTTAGTGATAATAATCATCAGTAAAAATGTTCAATTATATTTTTAATGCAAAGTATATAATATGTATGTAGGTACGAGGCTTCGCTATATTGCATTGCATAATAAGTATTACAGTTGGTATAGGTACCTATTGCTCATGTTTTTGATAGTAAATGTATCATTAAAATATAATAACGATGCAGACCATTTAGCTAAGAATAGGTTTTAAGGAAAAACTAAACATAACTGCCAGGTACATCATAACTCTAATAATTATTATTAATTATATTATATTATATTTTATATAATTTTATATATATTATTATTATTATAAATGCGAAAGTGAGTTTGTTTGTTACCTTATCACGCCTAAACCACTGAACCGATCATTCTGAAATTTTGCATATACGTTGTCAGGTGTACAGAAACGGACATAAGGGTACCTTTCATCCAGAAAAACGTGCAGTTCCCGAGGAATACAACAATAACGTTATTATGATAATAGATGACGCCACGTGTCTTTCGAATCAAAAACAGGACAACGTCTGTCGGGTCAGTTAGTAGTTTATAAAATAAAGTGCTATTGTTTATGTAGCTATAGTACTAATAAACAGGTACAATTTTATAGGCACCTATTATATTTATTACTTTAGAATTATTAGGTATTATTTTTCACAATCACGCTATACTCGTACTATAATATCACAGTAATATTATAAAGCCGAAAGTTTGTGAGTGTGTGTGTGTGTATTTATGTTTGTTTCTTCTTCACGCTCAAACGGCTGGACTAATTTTAATAAAATTTTGTATAGAGGTAGCTGACACCCTGGATTAACATATAGGCTCCTTTTTATTCCGATATTCCCAAGGAATCGAAACTTATGCGGGTGAAACCGGGGGCGATTATAAGAACAAACATAACATAACATCACGCCAGCATTCCCCGAAGGGTTAAGCAGAGCTGCACCTATACTACACCCACATTTCGCCAGTTATTTTTAAGTCCCATATAATAGGGGGCGACCCTATTGCCATCAACCAAAAACAAATCCAGACTCCGGGCTGGTACTGAGAAATTCCAGATGGAAAAACCCAATAACACTTTTCCCGACCCGGGAATTGAACCCAATACCTCAAGCTCAGCAGGAGAGTGGGCTACAAATTCACCACACGGGCCCAGTGCGGGTTGGTAGATGTCACATGTCTTCGAATTTTTGGTTCTAGGACATGCCGGTTTCCTCACGATGTTTTCCTTCACCGTTTTGAGAGCAGTGGTGATGAAATCATTTACACAAAGTAAAGCGTCTGTTTGGGTTCGAACCTACGACCCGACCAACTCGTAAGTCGCGGCCGTTATCAATGGGCCACAGTTGCTCCCCAGTAAATTATAAGACTTGCAAATAATTAAGTGAGGGGTTTTCATATACATTGTTCAAGATTATGGGCGTTTGCACAGAATAGCACCACACCACACTTCCCGTGGGTGTCGTAAAAGGCGACTAAGGGGCGTACCGGAGAATGGGCAGCAGCGTTCTCTATGCATTCAACCACCATACCATACTGCGATCGCCAACCCGCCTGCCAAGCGTGGCGATTATGGCAAACCCCCCCTTTTGGGGGAGGCCTATGTCCAGCAGTGGACGTCTTTCGGCTGAGGTGATGATGATGATGGGCGTTTGTGCACTACAAGGAATTTTATTGTCCACAATTGCACTAAGTGCACAAACTAGTATATACATTTATGGCGTGCCATATCGGACCGTAAAAAATCGGACTACCGGACAGTAAAATTTCTTTTAATGCAAAAACGCCCATCTGTCAGTCGTACCGGTTCTATAAGTAATATGAGTGGTCGTATCACTTCGTATTTTTTGTCCACGATGAAGATTATAGTTTTTTTTTCTTTAGTTCGGTAAACGATCAAAGCGTGAGATTATGTAGGTTTAGACTGTTCAGTTTGTTTAAGCGAGCTATTATGAGCTATTTTGCGACGTCAAAGATGTGCTCATCAATCATGATTATTATAATATACCTACTTTAAATCATTTAGGTGTTCTGTTCCGCATAATACATAATAAAGGCAAAAAACCAGAAAATGACATTTGAATGGAAAGGAGATATTTGTTCATTGTTGGGTTGGTTTGTTCATAAGACAAGTATTGGCTTCCAGACAAAATAATTACTGAGACATTAAATGGTTAATTATGGTACACGTTAATCATATCGGTCTATAGGACCTTATCAAATACACAACATAATGGACCTTATCAAATACACAATTAATACCCCCGTTAGGTCATATGCTTCTAATAGTTTTAATACACCTACTACACAATATATAGGTTTAATACACATTAATGTAGGGGCGGTTTAGAACAGCCCTGCTCCTGACCACTGTCTTACTGTGTAGACACGGACTCCCAAGGGAGTCGAATTTTCTACAGCAGTGGGGTGGAGGAAAATTCCTCCATGATACATGAGTCTAGGATTACAAATTAAAAAAAATTAAATTGAAGTAAAAGTATTTCACTTGTATTTTTTTTTGTACTTCAGTCATCGAGTTACTAAGGTTATAGTCAATTGTTTTATTTATTGCCATTCTTAATTAGGGACTACTCGGTATTTTCCCATACCTAAGTAGGTAGGGAATTGTTATGTTCAAACGAAAATTTGCATCAATTATTTTCAGATTTGTCTGATTCATTTTAGGGAAATCCCTCTTTATTGTTCCTACGTATTAAAGTTTACAAAAAAATCAAAACTGGACTAAATAAATAATAGAAAAACTATTTCAACCTGACCTTTGGTCAGTTCATTAGTTCACAACTGGGATGCTCTATGCCATTTTTTGTACTACAGTGGAACAAAAAAACTGCAGAGCGACACATAATTCGACTTTTTTGAGTCATTATTCTTCTGTCATAGGTCACACTGTTAGGAGATTCCGTTATTGTTGTAAAAACTAACACGGTTTATTTGCTTTGATGTTGTTTAAATATTATTTCCTGTTCTCAGTTAATATTTATGGTCCCATTGTTATTTGCATATGTTGGTTTCGTAATACTTGTACCCGTCTGATATATTTTGTTCGTATAGCGTATAAGATACCTACAGGGTGTACCAGAAATGTGGTGTGGTTACATTATACAGACCATCAGGTCTATTATATATATATATATAATGGTATAATAATATGATATAATATGGTATATTATATCGCCCCATGGAGAAAGTTGTTCAGTCTGATGACTGAACAACTTTCTCCACGGGGCCAATAAGTATCGTTATCGCGAAAATTTTTATCAACTGCGTCTTATACAAAACTTCAATACCTACTCGGCCTAAATGTTTGGGATGGCAGATGTTTTTTTCGCGATTACCATTTTGGTCTCATAGAGAAAGTGGTCCAGTCTGATGGTCTGTACCACACCCATGAATTTGACCACACTTTGTTGGTACAGCCTGTATAAGAACCCTACAATATCATACATTTTGTAGTTTACCGTTTATACGCGCCCTTTCCCAAAATCAAAATTATATCTAAATCTCCTTGTCTCTTGACAAGGAGATTTTGATATCGACGGTTGAAAGGCTAATTGGCATAAGCGACATTTTTTGCAATATTTAAAATAATAATAATAATATGTCATTTATATAATACATTTATAATTAAAAAAAATATTATTATAAAAAAAATGTCGCTTAGGCCAATTAGCCTTTCAACCGTCGATATAATTTTTATTTCATATCATTTTTATATCATTGCCCGCAAAAATGTTCTATAAATAGAACCATTTAAGCTCTTATAAAAAAATAAATTGCACTACATTCCGTGTGTAGTTAGCACTACCGTTATTCGCAATTGATCGACAATAATCCCCCGGCAATGACTGTTTGATCGCATTGAACCGGAGTTCATTTGTTTTTTTTGTCGCTTTCCTTATTTGACAATCAAAGATTTGAAATTACCGTTATATAGTATATAGAATGGATGATATGTCTTTAAATTGGTAGCCTCTCGTATATTTAGCTCTACAGAATGTCTACTTCATTCAAATGATAAAATCATACAAGGTGGAGACGACAATACGACACTAAAATAAACTGCGTGTTCCTAATGACGTTCTTAGCCTACATACGAAAATTCAATCAAAGATATCCAACAGTTTAGTCACATAGTCGACCCAATTAATTTACCGTGTTAGGATTTATTTGATGAAGTAGTGCCAGAGTTTTCATCTATTGTCTGACTATTTTTTCGTTGCATTTATAAACTGTCCAAGAAAAGTTCTACTTTCGTAGATTTAAATAGGTTTTAGGGAAAATCTTTAGATGTTCCACTAACATGGATATTTTCAACTCTATATGTAGAGCCGTTACAATAGGATCATTTTACAACGATTGATACGCGTGTTATTGAAGTCGTTGAGCACATAATAATCAAAATCTGATGATCTGATCAAAATGAAAATTTTCTGACGAATATAGATTCGTCAGAGAATTTTAACATAGTGCACTGCGGTGTAGAATATTGCAGTTTTATGTCAGTGCCATCTCTTGACCGATAGTGGAACTAATGTAACTTTTGTTGATGATTTCTGAAAAAATATGCTATTTAGAGATTTCGTTTTATTTTTCCTGTAATCTTTACATAAACTTCTATAACATAGAAATATTTCAGATTTTTCTCTTTGCAAACTTCGAAGATAAGGGGGGGGGGTATAAATGCTTGAGAATGTGCAAACTGTGCTCTTTCATATGATACCCCACATGCCCTAGTAGTCCCACTTCGAATTTTTCAGACCCCCTTTTAGTCCCTGTTTCAAAAAATATACATATATTTTTATTTATTTCTTATTTGCAAAATAGTTGGACAAACGTCATCTAAAACTATTCCAAATTTCAAGTTGATAGCATTAGAAGTTCTCGAGATCCAGCTGTGACAGACAGACAGACAGACTGAGTCTCACCATAAGGGCTCCGTTTTACCATTTTTGTTTTTACACTAACAACATTGTCGTTACCAAACATCAAATTAACAGTATTATAACAATAAATTGTTTATAAATAAAAGACGTTTCCAATCTCGATCATCAATCGATTCTCGATTGTCAGTCTATTGTGTATACGTGCAATAAAGTAAATAAACAAATCGATTCGAAGCTTGTTAGTAAACAAAACTCGATTCGACGGTCTATCGTAAAAATCGTGTCCGTCAACGTAAACCAAGCTATTTTACGATAGAACGAAACACGAATGAACATTTAATTCCGACAATTTAACAAATAAGCAAAGAAAATCCTTTGTTGTTCAATAAATGGCAACAAATAGCTAATTGGAAGGGGCGTTAATTGCCTATTAACTGTTTAACATATTTCAATCAACTTGGGTTGGTGTGATTTTGTGTAGACTTTTGTTTAAATGCGCAAAGTCCAAAATATTAAATAATTAAGTTATGTTAAGACCAAAGCTCGGCAGCGCTTTCTTGGAAAAGCGGTTCTGTCATATTATCATGAAAATCTGTCATATTCACCAATATTTGAAATTAAGGTGACAAAAACGCTCTGCATTTGGTCAGCCATTTTGTGTGACCCTTCGTTTTCTTACGAATCGCTTTCAATTCAATTTATAATGGCTGGTTTATAATATTCAGTAAGCAAAACCTTGAAACTTGTAGACACAGTTAACTTATCACTACACGCACACCACATGACCACTGTAGCTTTTGCAATGTAGATTTATCCCAAATAAAGGATAATTAACAGAGCCCTTAATTGCTAAGACAACGCCATAAAACAAAACCTCTTTACTCCACCATAAACAATAAAGTAAGTGTCAATTATGCAGACACCCACGTATATCTAAAATAGACAACCGATGTACACATTGAACAAAGCTCTTTATAACTTGGAAAACAGGGTTCAAATTACGTCAAAACTTTTTCCAGGATTGTGTTATCCTAATATGTCTTCAAATGCCAGAATTGCATTATGCAACTTTTGAAGCAAAGTTTAGATTTATTATTGATGATGCTACATGTTAACGCGTTTATAGCTATTAGTTTGGTTAAGTACTGATGTTTTGTGAGTTTAATGGGCGTCAATGCTTCTGATGTATCAAAATTTAAAGTTACGTACAAGGTGGGTAAATGGAAAGACGATTACAGCACGCTGATATTTTTAGCCCTACAGCATTGTTAGAAGTTTCTCGTTCTTTTTTCCTACCCAAATTTCAAAACATAGATCGACAGGGTATTATTTTATTATTATGAGCCTGTTGTGTCCAATTGCAGGACAAATGCCTCCCATCCGTCTTTCCATTGTTAACTATATTTTAAATTAGACCCCAATCCTTTAGTAGGAGTCTAACTCGTCACGCCATCTCCCCTGGGCCTACAGCGTCACCGGTTCTAGTTGTTTGGAATCGATTCAATTCTGATGCGGAAGATGTGGTGTGCCCAGTTTAATTTTTATTTGGCAGGGTATTGTAGGATTCATTAACATTGGCAGGTTTGCTTCCAAAACCGCTGTCAATTTTATCATCATGCGACGTTAGGTTAGGTACCCTCATCAAGATTGCGTAGAAGCACCACATGGACACATACACGTACAAAAATAATTCTCGTCAATAAATATTGCGAGCGGATATCGAAGTTTAAAATTAATTAAAAACATAATGACTATTGCGATACACGTCTTCATTTTTCAAGCCTCAAAATCGAAATTGCCTGCGATTTAATCGAGGTCTCGCAAAGGTAACGGTGCTCGCTATTATTCATGTTATGTATCAACACATCACTTCTGTGAGTAGATGCTATTCAATTCTTGACAATAAACCTGTCAAAGACACTGACATTGTTGGGGCGACAACGCGACGTCTCGTGACATGACGACGTCGCTTCGTCGTGAATGTTTACAAGTGTTGAGTTACCATGTTTTCAGTTATAGAGGGACACTGCGACAAAGTATTATTGTGGAGGCTTGGAAGATGATTGTGAAAGAAGAACGTCTTGATTTATTAACTTCTCGAAGACTATATTAAACTAGCATCCGCCCGCGGCTTTGCCCGCGAGGTATGTCGATAAAAACTATCCTATGTCCTTCCCCGGAATGCAATCTATCTCTCTACCAAATTTTATCGAAATCCGTTCAGTGGTTTAGGCGTGAAGAGGTAACATACAGACAGACAGAGTTACTTTCGAATTTATAATAATATTAGTATATTAGGATAGGAACTTATTTATTAAGCTTTATACTGTAAGTTTTTACAGCGGATCACATTATTTTTTACTAAACCATCGTTTTCATTTAATAAGAGAATGGGTTATTTATAAAAGCATATTTTTGGTAATTTTTAATTTAAAAAAAGTTAAGCTTTGAGGAACTGTCAATTAGAACTATTTGAGATTGCTAGAATTATTATTATTAGAAATATTATACCGTCGTATGAGAGTTACTTAAGAAATATTACGAAAATTACAAAATTGCCATAATTTTAGTTCCAGATCCATATCCTCATGTAAGTTCACACATGGCAACCATGCGCATAGGACTCATTGTTCCATTGTCATGCTAATCCATGCGAGCGATTGACAGATGACGAAGTTGCGCAGGCGCAGGATTGCGCAATACCAGCCGTGGATTGAACCAGTTTGCGCACCTAGCGGCGCAAAGTAGCTGCAAAGGTCATGTGTGAAGTTGTCAACGGTTTTATATCGGGTATCACATATGTAGATGTACCTAGTACATGCATGTCAACCTGTATAAATAGTCTCCAAATCTAACAGAGAGCAAAACGACTTAGTCTTATCGCCTTTAGCACCATGTTTAACAAAGAAAAAGAGTTATCTATACTATATCTATTATCTATACTAATATTATAAATTCGAAAGTAACTCTGTCTGTCTGTATGTTATCTTTTCACGCCTAAACCACTAAACGGATTTCGATAAAATTTGACAGAGAGATAGATTGCATCACGGGGAAGGACTTAGGATAGTTTTTATCCCGATATTTTCACGGGATCAACACTTGTGCGGGTGCACAGCTAGTCACACTAATATTATAAAGGCGAAAGTTTGTGAGTGTGTGTGTGAGTGTGTGTGTGTGTGTGTTTATATGTTTGTTACTTCTTCACGCTCAAGCGGCTGGACCAATTTGGATAAAATTTTGTATGGAGGTAGCTGACACCCTGGATTAACATATAGGCTACTTTTTATCCCAATATTCCCACGGGATCGAAATTTACGCGGGTGAAACCGCGGGGCGCAGCTAGTAATATAATAAAGCAGAGTTTGTTTGTTTAAAACTACCACTCGGATTAGAAAAAATAATTTTATGTTAGACTTGCACTTAGCCCGCGACTTCGTCCGCGTGGGTTTCGTACTTTCTGCAAAAATATGTAACACCCTCTCCACCTCCCCTTGAAAGGTAGTTTTCGAAAATTAATGTTTACGATATTTATAATTTATAGTTTCTGCCCGCGACTTCGTATGAGTGAAATTTTTTGATCCCCCCAACCCACCCTGTCGCATCGCATCGTCTATTACTTCGTTTTCGCTTAGCGAAAACTTCTGACTTTTTTCTTTTTTCTCAACTCCTAAGGGTCCTAGCGTGGTGTTCAACAGCCTATTAGAGCCTTCCTCAAGAGCCTGCCGGGCCAGCGGGATTGTCCGAAAGGGTTACCGCTGGCCCGGAGCATAAAGGACCAAGGAAGGAACACGGGTGGGTTTTAGTCAGTAAGAGTCTGACACTCCCTTCCGCTCCACGCAGAGCGGGAGGAGTCATTTGATGATTTCCCATCCAAAACAAAAAAAAAAAGCCTTCCTCAAGAAATGGGCTATCAAAAACAAAAAGATTTTTATAAATCCGACCGATACTTCCAGAGATTAGAGCTTTCAAACCAACAAACTCTTCAGCTTTATTATTAGTATTATTTTAAAACTATGATATCTCCTAAGATATTTATTGCAATCAAATGATGTCAAGGGCAATTTTGTTCAAAATTAAATACTTGTGATGAATAACCCGTTTATTTGGTTAAGGATTAATATCATGTTTATAAAAACACCTTCGCAAATACCTAATGCATTATTTTAAAACATATTTGATTACCATAAAAAAGGTGAGTCAACCTTAAAAGATAGACATGCTGTCGCGGAATTTTTTTTGAACTTTTAAAGGGGAACAATTCCGTGATACATGATTTCTGCGTAACTTTAACCGTTTACGCAGCTTACGCAAGGGACGCTTTCAAAAGGAATATTTTTTCCCGTTTTGGCAACATTTTTCATTGATGCTCCGCTCCTTTTGGTTGTAGCGTGATGTTATATAGCCTATAACCTTTCTCGATAAATGGACTATCCAACACAAAAAGAATTTTTCAAATCAGTCCAGTAGTTTCGGAGCCTATTCAATACAAACAAACAAAAAAATCTTTCCTATTTATAATATTAGTGAAGATAACCCAATTGTTGAAGAAGTTTATAATATCTAACATCAGGGTAAAACCGTGGGGCACAGCTAGTCCCTAAAATAAAGCATAAGCAGTAGGATTCTTTCTTTATTTGTTGTCCTCATACAGCAAAGAAAACAAATAGTATTTTACTTGACAGGAAATTACGCTGTAGTAATATAGCCTATATTTTGATAAAATTTTGTATGGAGGATTAGAACGCCCAAATTAACAAATCCAGGGTGCCAGCTACCTCCATACAAAATTTTATCAAAATTGTTCCAGCCGTTTGAGCGTGAAGAAGTAACAAACATCTAAACACACACACACACTCACAAACTTTCGCCTTATTTCTACAGGACTAAAGGGAAAACCTCTTTAAGACTAAAATAATAAGGTGAATAGGATTTATATTTTTAATATGATCTGATCCAGATCTTGTTGGCCTCCCCCAGCGACGTCCTAAGCCGAGGTCCGTACCTACCCTACAGGGTACACCCCCACACCACACCCTTTAGCGTGTAGTCTCTTAATTTATAAGTTTTATGCCTAGTTGGAGGCCTTTATTTACTGAGGCATCCATTGGATAGTCCGGTTAAGCAGCCGACAACCTCCCAGGCTGACCTAGGAGATGCCATTACAAAAAGAAAATCACCATCATCTGCCTAGCCTTTTCCCAACTATTTTGTGGTCGGCTTCCAGTCTAACCGGATGCAGCTGAATACCAGTAATTTACATAGACCGACTGCCTATCTGACCTCTACAACCCATTTACTGGGTAATACGATACCCTTGGTAAGACTGGTTGTCAGACTTTCGGGCTTCTGGCTACCCGTAACGACTGTCAAAGAACCACGAATGACAGCCGGGACCAACGACTTAACGTGCTTTCCGAGGCAAGGAGGGGGTAAAGATGGTCACCCATCCACAGACCAACAGCAGCAAGCGTAGCTTAGGCCTTAGAAGATATTTCTAATAACTAAGCGCTCTACATTCACCTCAATATTTCAGCCGTGACACTTCCGGTGACCCAAGGGCTGGCTTTTACCTTGGCCAGAGGCTAAGCATCGCCATACAACGTGGTAATGCTGCCAGTCTCTTGGGTACACTACCAGTCGACAGCGATGCGGGTAACGACGCTATTTTTTAGTTTATGTATAGTTTTAGTTAAGTTAGGATGTAATTTTGTTAGTTTTAGATTTGGTTGAAGTAAAGTTGTATATATCTTGATATTATTAATAAATACATACCTCATCAAAAGTAAAACAAAAAAAATATATTTCAGCGAAGCAGGGTTAAGGTGGTGAAATATGATTCGCGACAATAACAGGTACATATTATTTAGAGAATTATAATCATTAATACATCTTTCTAAGTTAGATTTCTACCATAAGCACTTTTCCATAAGAGATTGGTGGTTGGTGGTAGAAATCTAACTTAGATAGATATATTAATGATTCTAATGATTATAATTCTCTAAATATGTACCTGTTAATGTCGTGAATCATATTTTGATCAAGATACAATCTGACACTGACCTGCAAATTGCAAAAAACGTAAGAAAATTTGAATTTCGCAGTCTACCACTACCCATTCACCTTGGCTTACGAGCTTTCAACCTACAGTAAATTCTCAGAAGTTAGTCTAAGTTAGTCTTTGCTCATTTCATCAGACGAATGTATGTAAAGATAAGTGCGCTATGATGCTGTGAAGGCGTTATAATCAATGCAATCTGGCAAATACGATTGACATGGTGTATGCATGGGTACTTAAGTAGTCTTAATCATAAATGTAATTACGTACCTTTGATGGAAGACTCAAGATGTTTATCTAAACTTTAGATTCTAAAGCGATGTCCGAACTCTATGCTTGAAAGCTTTGAGGCCCGTAATGATTAAATGTCCCAATTATTGATGAGAAGTTATTAGGAAACGTTATTATTGATTAAATTGTGGAAGTTCATATTTAAGGCAAAGCTTGTTGAGTTCATACGCAATTTTAAAATTATTAAAAGATAGGCTCATGTACCTTTAGGTAATTTTGAAATTGCGTGGCAAAGTTTGAGGTCTTGAGAGAGGCCTATGATCAACTGTGATTTAAGAAAGGCTGAGTCGATTGATTGATTGATTGACAGTTTGAGGGTTGACAGTTAAGTATTTGAGTACCAGATTAAATGAACGTAAACGAAGCAATAGGAGTATGTAAGGATCGATCCTTACGATTTACGATCCGGATCGTAGTAAGTGGCATTCTGTATCGATGCAAACGTGCAACCGTGTCGGACGACATCGGGGAGAGAACAGAGGGAAGGTGGCGCGTGAGTGGAGATGTGGAGAACCGTGGACTACTGAATCGCGTTTGCATCGCGACTGAGAATCGTGGTGTGGGCGAGGGCAAACAGCTATCGACCCCATCGCGACTGTATCGATGCGAACGCGCGACACCATCGCTACTGCATCGCTACAAAAAGTTGCCGTGGGCGAGGGGCCCAAGTCGAGAGTTTATGTATGAAATCTGCGGTCGCGATTTATTTGACAAAATGTAGACAAATATGAATTAATGGAAAAATAACTTTAATTTCTACACAATAAAGTTCAGTTTACGCTACAACTTCAAACATTTTTTTAACTTTTTCAATAGTGCTAGTCACTCAGACATCAACTTAATTATTATTGAAATAAAGTTGATATTAGTTTAACTTGAAATACCGGAGGGTGTGCAGCACTGCGCACTTTTACTTTATGTGTATTTCGTCGTAAGTTTTACTTCCTTCAATCTTGCTCATTTAAACGAAATGTTTTTACTATAGCAACTTGTCGCATTATAAAGCCATCTTTTATTTCCTCATGTTAAAATAATCGTAACAATGACATAAGTAATAATAACTATTATTATGCATCATGATTATTATAATTATCTTGTCATATAGGGTAATTATATGTTTTCATCAAACATGTCGCAGGTAATTCGTAAAATCGAGATTCGAGGAATTGTCTCGATCGTATGTTTCGATAAGTGTTTCTCGTAACTTTTGAGTCATAAAGGCTTAAAAGGCAATCCATAAAAAAATGATATCACAAACTGAAATACAAGTTATTGTCGATTGGTGACAAAGGTGCTAAAACGGAAATATGGAAAAATATGGAAAAATATGTTAATTTGACATGGTGTTAATATAATAATATACGATCCAAAAAATTTTATAAAGAATTATAATCATAATGACGTAATGAGTAATTGCTTAAATTAATTGTAGGTGTCAAATATATTGCTTATTTTTTATAACATAACATCCATGTCAGCGGGATTGTCCAAAAGGGTTACCGCTGGCCCGGAACATAAAGGGCTAAGGAAGGAACACGGGTGGGTTTTAGTCAGTAAGAGTCTGACACCGGAAGGGTTCCTAACCAAAAAAAAAAGGGTTGGGCAAAGGTGTACACATAGCAAGTAGGTACACCCATATTTCACTAGTTATATTGAAGTCCCATGTATTAGGGGGCGAGCCTATTGCCATCAACCGGTAATAAACCCTGACTCCGGGTTGCTACAAAGAAATTCCTCATGGAAAAAATCCAATAACAACACTTTGCCCACCTTGGGAATCGAACGCAGGATGTTCATTAGTGCTTGCGACCAAGATACCTACCAACAAGGCAGTCGTATTTTTTCATGGCAACTTTTAATTGCACGGCAATTCTTGTTTATTTTTCACTCAGCCAGAAGTTCTGAAATGAATCCCAATCGTTCAGTAACCTTCGCCTTGAACCAATACAGCCAATTACTTGTATCGTTAATATTTGTCACAATAATATCGACATATCAACAACTACTAAGTGTAGCAGACCATGTTACAATTAATCATTAACAAATTGAATGTTATCAACATCTCTAAGAGTCAGATGACATATCTTAACTTATCATTTTTGTTCGATTGATCGGAATAATTTAATGCACCTTTATAAAAATCTATCACTTGACCTCGTATGATTAGCAATCGTAAATAATATAATAATATTTCGAAAGTCCCACTTATGTCATTTCAATATTATTTCGTTATGTCAAAACACTTCGAAAAGTATTTTGTTAACATTCGTATTTCTTTTGTGTGTAATGTTAAAATTCGCAAAATTAAATATTTTTCTACCAATCAAATTATCATTTAACCATAAACGTTATATTCGCCTTGACCCAAGTGAAGAGACATTAAACAGAACACAATGACACGCCTATAGTGTCGACACTATTGTTAGTGAAAACAAAATATCGATAAAGTACAGATCATGTTTGATTTGCATATCACTCATGTTACTTATAATCCCACCTCTACGTACTCACAACTTCATGGTCAACGATACATCAAGTTTTGTATCATAATCACAATCAAAATGTTGAGAAGGTGATACATAACATTTTATCATTCATATTAAAACACTTACATATAGTTACATATGTACGTGGCTGTCAAAAGTTCGAGGTTAGAACAATTAAAATTAAAAAGAAAATCACACATTTCGTATTACCGTTTTGCTGGCAACTTGACTAGTTCCCAAACCGCCGGAGGGTAAGTAAATGCGTGACGAATAGATACCATGTTCGTGACCACTTGGCTATCTCAATTACACTCTCGTTCAATTTGTTTAACCTACCTATATATGGTGACAGTAGAAAAATATCGACATATGGGTCATGGAGATATGATTGGTGTTTGTTTAATTTTCTCATAAATCATTGTTGATACGCGTTGACTAGCGATCCACATTTAAAGACTTTAATTTTGTCTAGTTACTGTTACTGTTGCCCGCATCATTCCACAGCTGGGCAAAGGCCGCTCTTCATGACTTCCAACTCTTTCGATCTTATAGTTAACACTCACATTAATTTTAAACGACAATTAAAAGAGACCAAAAGTAATTTCAGTTTGTAATAAAATAACCTATGACCCTATGCTCTTTCTATAAATGCGATTCGATTTTGTCGGTACTAAATTGGAGAATATTTATATTCAAACACCAAAGGTACCGCTTTAAAAAATTTAAAAGCCGCTACTTGATTGCAGTCCGTATGTCAAGGTTAATGTATTGACTGTTTTGCATATTGGCCTTTTAACGATATTGAACGTAATGTGTGATACAATATACGCGCAACCGCTCGCGGGTCTGCGACCGCGTGGGAAAGGCCGGACGTACCGCGAATTGTCCGATTTCATGTTATTGTAAGCTACATTATGTTATTGCAATGTTCTATTGTTATCGCGAAGTGAGATCGTTTGAGATCGCCTATTATCTCGCCGTCGATGTTTGTACAAGCAGATTAGATGGCTCCAGGCAAGTTAGTTTTAGATAGCTAGCTACTGGTTAATGTGTCAACTTTAGTTAAGTTGACATTGTAAAACAAGCTCGAGGAAATTGTTATCTAGCGAGAGCGTTTCATGGATATTTATTGGTTATAATTTAATTAAGAGGTCGTAATGTACGAGCATTAACTAAGTCTACACTGAAAGAAATAAGCAATATATAAAAATGAAAAACATTAATCTGAACTGCCTTAAACAGTTCCTTATGAGCCTAACTTTCAAAATTGTATTTTTTACTAATCCGAAAACAGTTAAAGCTTGAGGCAAAATGTTACCGCCATGATGACAGTAAACTTTAACGTTTTAAGTAGCTAAAAGGTCACAAAATTAACTGTTTTATTCATTTGGTGATCTCGTTCAAACCATTGAAATTTACTTGCATTACAGTAGTAGTAGTGGTTTTCCTTTTTTTATTGGTTTTTATGTAAATATTATGTTCAATCATTAAAAGTTATTGTTTTATCTTTTACTGTTTTACAAACATTTCTTCTTACTGTATAAAGTCAGTAAGTCTTAATGAAAGTGTAGTAAGAATTATTTTTTTCAGTGTAGTCGCGTACCGAATGGGTTGGTTCGAAGTGGCTCTAGAAAAGGATGCCTGAAGGGACTTGGTGGTGGCCTTTGCCAGTAGGACAGTATAGGCTATTTATTATTTTATTTGTAGCCTATGTTGTCCCACTGCAGGGCAAAAGCCTATTTCTTCGTTCCACTCCTCTCTGTCTTGTGACTAGCAAGTGTGGACCAGTACTGTCTGCGCGGGTCAAGCTCAACCCGCCATTTTCTCCTGGCTTTATAATAGACTAATCCTTCTTCGTCCTGTTAAAGTGAGTAAGATGTTTCGGAACATCATTATAAATACAAGGATTCTGTGGCGCCTATAACCCCTATAACATACAGATAGTACTTGATCTAATTAGGTAACTATATATGTATGTATGTCACGGGTGTATCGCAACGCTACTAACAGACATCACAAAAGCTTTCGGATGCAATAGCTACAATGGTGTTGTGACAAGTACCCTCATGTAGAGAGAGACACAATGACCTGCTGGGTGGACCAGCTTTATTGTACGAAGTATATGGTGTACGAATTTACGTCGTATACTTTTATAATGGATGCCATTGAAAGGGGGGCATTGTTGGTTAACATTTTGTGAAATTGTATTAAAAAAAAAATATGGCGGTGTGAGTTCCAAATTTGTCCACGCACCCAAAGATCTTGTACACACTAATTGTACCATTGTAGCCTACTCTGTTCAGAGACATGACGCTCAAGACATGACGATGCCATATTTTTTGCAGTAGGACTACTCAAACTCCAAAAAAAGGAGCAAACAGAGGTACATATTGTATTAGATCAGGCAAGTGAAAACAAAAAGATGGAATAAATCGGCGAAAAAATACCTTTTAACTAACTTTAGAGATAGGTTATTATGACCATTAAGGTCATAAATAAGAATGGCTGTAATTTTCCTTAAAATCCCGTTACGACAGGAAAAATGAAAAGATTTATGGACATAACTGAGATGCACTCGGCGTGCATTCATCTGAACATAATCTAGAACGCGTGATATCTACTTTCTTTGCCAACATCCTAGTGTTAGATTAGCTTAGCTTGAATGAACTGAGCATCCGTTATTACGAACATAGGAGTAGGTATGTTATGCCATTCTATCGGAGACTAAGCAGATTATTTATAAACGTTGATTAAAGTTAAGAGGCGTTTAGACGTCAAAAATGTCCAAACAGACAAAGTATCAAAACAGTCGCTAATCATTACCTAACATACAACGTTTAAAAATAAAGGGAAATACATTAAATCTAACGATTTTTTTTCTATCCAACGATATCCTCAAACATATTATACTTCCTGAATCCAGAATCCGAATCCAGTTTGTTTATAGGTCTGTAACTTTTTAGATAGTCGTGAATTCCAATTTTGAAAATTATGACCAGCATGTTGGCTTCAAAACTGCATAAATACTCTTAATGACTTTATAATTATTTTGACGTTTTAGACCTTTATACCTAAATGTAGTACAGTACACGTGAATTTCAACATTCATCTGCACTTTCAGAAATAATAGTTTCTCTACGTTTGAAATGTCATAAAACGCAGTTTTTAATTCAGCACAATTTCAATGCTTTACTGAATCGGAAACATAAACAGTTGATCATACAAGAATGAATGTGTAACGTATAACAATTTATGATCCGTTTTATTACCCTTCGCTTCTCGCGCTGTTAAAACATGCAAGTTATTTACATAGAAAACCTATTTTTTTTTAAAGATAAACCTTTCTTTTGAAAAGGTAGTAAGTATTTGCATTTTCTTTAAAATTATCCGATTAATATTTGAAATTATTATAAGCAGAACAGAAGACTTAAACTTGACACGACTTTTGGAAAAAATATAATGTATTTAGATTCTCATAGGCCTCAAAACCCGCAAATTCGTAGCTCGCAAGTATTGTTTTAAAATATGTGAACTATTTTCTACAAAACGAAAGCAGTCTTCTCTACAAAATAAGGCCTATTCAAATGCCATAATTATTCTTATCAGTCTACCCAAGAATCACGTCATCAACCAATCATAAACTAACTCTTATCAGCCTAGAAACTGACCTGCACAATAGACCCGACGAGTAGACCGAAGCATAGCGCGATGCTGGTGACCTCAGGGGCGTTAGCTCCCTTGATGGTGATGCAGGCAGCCACACCAATGGAGGTGAGTACGAAGGTTCCCAGCAGCTCGGCGATAAGCTGCCTCCAGATCAGCTTGTTGTCAGTTATGTCTGAGAGACCGATGATGGAGGAGGTTCCTGGGGAGAGAAGAAAATTCTGTTGTTAGTCAGGGCTCAAAAGCCATCTGATTTAGGGCTTACAGGTATTGTTATGCACCAGCAAAGTTGATTAGAGATTCTTCGCCTGTTCCTAAATGCGGATATTTGTTTAGCTTCAGTAAATTTAAATTGAGTTGGGCCTATGTTTCACAGTACAGTTGTTTTTGTACAGTTTCTATACCTTATGTCTGTAATTAATATGGTGTACATAATAAAGAGTATTCTATTCTATTCTATTCTATGTTGAAAGCTGGGCGTACCAGCAAGGAATTGAAAGAGAGCCTTAATTCTGTAGTAGATGTGTAGATGAAGAAGGTATTATACATAATAGAATTGAAGATACAAATTTCGAAATACGATTTTTAATAGGTTTAGTATTGGGCAATATACAATTTCACTATAATGAGTTTATGGTCTAACCTCAGCAAAGTCATGACACGAAGATCAATCCATTACACCGTATCGATCAACGTTTATAATACTGCGGTTAAACGAGAGACGCTGTAACTAATACATAGGAAACTCCGTAGCGCTCTCCAATATCGCGAAACAAATGCAATTTATTTGCGATTTAACGAAACATTGAGCACATGAATAGAACTAAACAAGGAAGCCAAACATATTTTGTATACTAAAAAAAGCAGAACGGTTTGTTTCAAGCCCTTGAATTTAAAATGTTTTGATTAAAAAGTAAAAATGTACCAAAAACCACAATACGTGTCATGTAATGAATTACCTAAGAAAAGCAAGTGGTGAATAGGCCTTAATTAACTGTAGAAAAATATGTCTTCGATCAACAAGCCACCTGGTAACATTATTTACAAGTAAAATACTATATAAAGCTACAACTGTGTAAATAAAATTCTTACTATGTCAAGCGTCGACTTATCTGCCATCGCAAAAGTGTTCTTTATTAGTAGTCTTGATGTTACAATTTATCATTGTGGTTTTTACACCACAAACACCATTTTCAAATATAATTCAACGACTGTACCTACGGGCTATTTCATAAGCCCTTTCATTTAAATAAGATTTCCGTAGGGGTTACTTAATTCCTTCTTTAGGATTTTCACGACGTGTTCATGGCATTGATTGAATTGTCGATATTTTGCTATATTGTCCTTGTTCGAAGATCACCCCAATTATAATTATATCTTGATTTTTATTATAACATCCTAGTTGTGACTTATAATTTGATTGCAAAATTAACATTGTAACGAGAAAGATTGATGAAGATAGTCACACCTACAGAGTGTTTAGAAGACGAAAAATTATCAAGAACAAGTTCTGTTTCTGAATAGGCCAACATTGGACACAGACCTATTCCCAATCCAGAGAAAGAAGAAGCTGCTCATCCTGTCGACTTTTGTTAAGAGAATAGCCAGCAATATGCTATAGAAAACACCACGGGATATATAAAAGAGTTATCTATTCAGTGGCAGATAGATACCACATCGAGAAACAAATTTAGGCCACACGGTGTAGGTAGTGTAATGTATTTGTCCATTGACTTTGTTCCGATGCGATTATGTCAATACATATATTGTATTACTGCTACATGATAGTGATCTATGGGGAAGCCCTAGTTTAGCATCGATACGTAAGATGATATTGTTAATGCTCATTGTAATTATTTCCTTTTGATTAACCTAATAATATTATGATTAATCCGAACTGCTTATTTTCAAGTTTACATTTATAAAATACTCAGAGTCTCTTAAAACATGTGCTCACATTCGAATTTGAGACGTTCAATTAAAAGTTATTTTAGAATAATATTATTAAACGGAAATATTATTTTTGGAACATTAATTATTGAAAAAAAAAAACTAAACTTGTCTGGAAGGTGTCTTCAGATGTAAACGATGTATGATCTGTAAACAATTGTTATTTATATACGGGCTCATTAAGCATTCATCGTGATAAGGATGGAAATAAAGATATTTTTTATATATATTTCTACGTGTGTGTTGGAATCATGTGGGTCATTAATTCAGAACGTTCTACATGCAAATTGTGTCACTGGGTCTTTGTTGAGATTTTAAATGTGTCATGAAATTTGGTGGAGATATTATACCTACTTTAAATATGTTTTGAGTGCTCTTAAATATTTGCCTCTAACCTAACCTATTTTGTTATTTTTTTTGGGTTTGTGTTCTTTTCATGCGTCATGTTTTCCGCAAATAAAAGTATTTTCTTTCTTTCTTTTTTGACTAGCAATAGAGATAAGAATAGAGTCTATTATTTTAAAAGGCCGGGTTCAATATTTTGTATAGCTCTTTCAATATTTGAACCATTGATCTGGTTAAACATCTTAAGACACTCATTGAGATACACAAAACATCGCGCTAATTTATTACTACCAGTACGTTGAATTGAAATTATTCCTTTGTAACTAGGGTAGATTAAATTGAAGAAGTTATGTAATCGTACTCATGCTCACGGAACGCACATATAAAAGTAAATACGCGGATACGCCGATGATGAATGAGTAGTTTTCGGAGCGTTTGTTTACTATATTTTCTGGGTCTCGTCGTATTTTTTTTAGCACTTTATTTACGTAAATTACAATTTTTACTTAGATTAATATTTTAAATGTCATGCTTGTCACACATAAAAATGCGCACGCGCACCCTAACCATCAAGCTAAAAATCACACACGATCGTTACAATTTTGTCACTGAAGTAATATTCACGTTTTGAAGAAAGAAAATAGAACTTACTCTTCTGCATCTCATCCATAGCGTAATCCGTTTTCATTTTGTCGGCTAAAATAACTTTTCTTTGAAATAAGCACTTTCGAGTTCAGTCCCCGCTGTTATAACTTCACCGACCGCACTATTTTGTAATATGAATTAAATAAAACACCGTGAAAGTATAATTTGATTTGTAATTGAAAAATTCCGAAGACGCTCGCAGAGAACTGTTGTGTTTCGTAAGGCGTGCGTATGAGACTACCTTTCGTTGTGGCTACATGCACTTGAGTGTGGCGAGATCTCGCTCGGGGATGACAGGTACAGCCGCCGGGCGGCGACTGCACCTTACTTTTTATTCTGTGTATCGTGAACCGAAATGTTTACGAATTAATGCAGAATTGGCCGTCGCGTCTGATGTCATAATTGAGGAAACAAAAGAGTTGCGGAATAATACGTCCGATTATATTATATCTGTCTGCTTATTCATAGCTCTTAACATAAAATTAGGCATCAAAATGGGAATTTCGTGAATGGAATGGAATAATTTCTTGTCTTTTGTTAGTTGAACTTTGTTGAATTACAAACCTGAATATCTAGACTTTATAAATGTGCTATTATTATGTCAGTTCATGACGCATAAAACTTAATAGTGCAAGCTTTATAGTGTGAATAGAAAATGGAGCAGTGATAACTAAGTGTGCAACAATAAAATAGGGATTTGAAAACCAGAGCAAGTGTAAACATAAAGAAAAAGAAATAAGAAGGGAAAAAAGAAAGAAAAGAAAATTGAAAGAAAGAAAAATAAAGAAAGTATATATAACCTGGTCCAAATATTATCCCATGCGGGACCCTGCAACGCAATATCACAACTAAATATATTATTATCAAATTAGAAAAATATTTCAATGCCCGAGTAATTTTATCTCAAGCAGAATATTGCCTAAGATTATTTACATTACTCAAGCTAAACAATTTGTGGCTAACCAACCTATTACAGACTCAGCTTAACTACATTGTTTGATCAAACCGGTATCAAACGCTTCATTTATTACACAGTGGACAATTGCATTGATCGCCCATCCATGCTCCATTGCATTAGTATAAATAAATTCAACCTAAAATCAATAAATTTTGTCTACCACAGTCCACTAGGTACAGAGAAACACATCGAATAAATATCACGTATGGCCTGCGTTCACCACACTTGCCTAGCAGGTTGGTGACCCCAGACGACCAGCTTTCTCCTTCTACAGTGTGTTGACGGTCACCTGCCTTCGGTATTGAGACTGGCAAGTTCATCCAGTTCATCAGTAGCAATCATCATATGACGGATTTCAGAGCTTTATCTATGTATACAGGGTGAATTTTTCAAGTGGGCGTGGATGGTCAAATCCGAAACTATGAGCAATAGCGAAAAGGACTCAAAGGAGTCGCGGGCTCGATTTTGATGAATACTAAAACTGCATCATTGGATTTTTGAAAAATCAATATTTCTAGCCAGGAATCGAACCCGTTGGTTTTGATAAAAAAAACACAAACTACTATTACACCGCTCGATAGTGTCCCTAATAATGATCAAATTCTGGGAAGTAATGACATACGGCAAACTTAAGGAAAATGTTGGATTTTAATAAACTGCTTCTTTTTTTAAAGTATTCATACCGATATTACCTGTACCTTGTTCGAAATGATGCTCAATATACCCCGCAGCGCAGTCACCTTCACAACATTATGTCATTGTTATAAATTCAAATTTTGAATGCAGTACCTACAATCCTTGAGACCATAGTTGAGACATCTAATCCAGTTATGTATTGAAAACAATGATCATCATTTTGAACAATTACCTAATCAGTTAAGGTTTAATAGGTAGGTAAAATAAGAAAAATAAAAAAGTATTTTGTTAAAAATGAGCTCTTTTCTTTAGTTTCCCGTAAGTCATTACTTCCCAGAATTCGATCCTTATCAGCGACACTATCGAATAGTGTACTAATACAGTGTCTGTTTATTTTTTCAAATCAACGGGTTCGATTTCTGGCTAGAAATATTGATTTTTCAAAAACTCAATGATGCAGTTTTAGTTTTCATCAAAATCGAGCCCGCGACTCCTTTGTATACTTTTCGCTATTCCTCATAGTTTCGGATTTGGCCATCCACGCGCACTTGGAAAATTCACCCTGTATATTTTACAATGATGGTCTAATGCAGGCAGGGTGGAATTTGTTTCCCTCTTTAAACTATAAAGTAGGTTTACTGAAGACGATGCATTAGCAAATGAATAGCTATCTATTAAAATGCGGCCAGTATCACCTTGCACAAGAGCCATCACAGTCGTAAATTATAATTGAGTTCTTGATATTGAGACAGTTAACATAATCGTATTACTTTGTCAAATGTCTTTGTGATACCGACACCAGGTGAGTCGGTTTCTTCTCTGTGTTGCATTCCTCTTAGCTTTATTACCTCGCTAATAGAATGAATATAGAGGCAAGCAACATTAGCAAGGTCTTCATTGCAAGGTACTTTAAAGTTCGCAGACGATTGGCAGGTGGCCTACGAATGCTCTAGGAGATTGATATTTTGAATTCAATCAATAAACTTTCAGAAGTATTGTTACTCTACCTACTTCCGATTTTTTTTGCATTCAGAAGTCACAGCTTCTGTTTTAATATCGTCAGGATCGATTACAAAAGCAATTGATAAATCTCTTCTTTAGTTATGTGTGGCTACTGCTGCCAGAATCAATTATGTCGAACCGATATAGGCTCGCTACTAAATATGATTTAAATTTTTTCGATAGTTGTGCATATTAAACTGTAGATATTTTAGACCAAACTGCTTTGGACATTTTGAATTTGTAATCAAATGGCTTAATAAGATTTATTCGGGAGCTTTTTAGTCTGTGGTACTCCACAGACTAAAAAGCTCCCGTTAAACACAATGACAATGCCTTTCATTTTGACAATACGACAACATTCATTGTGTTATTTACGTTGTTGAGCAGACAAATTTTTCAAACAAATGAAGCAATGGTTTAGCACACCCCGATTACACGCAAACACCTGCCATCAAGTTTTCCGCACACTACCCGGTTTCATAAGAATCATAATAAAACTCTGTTTATAAAAACGTTATCAGCGACAGTAAAAATTCAGTAGTTACTGTGTGTGCCGTAGATAATATAAGTGGTTGTGGTCACATAATATAAGAAAACATTTCATGTTTGTTCGACTGAGATAGCAGTTATATACACTGACTGGTAAATTAACGTCATTATTTTAACGGTGTGTTATAAAAATATGACATGGTTTTATGATACGGTGGACTATTAGAGGAAATTAAGTCTTGGTGATTATGTCCGGATTGTTATGACTTGTAGTAATACCAATAAAGTTGAGAATAATTAAACTAAGCTGGCTATTATATTCTTAACATAACATTACGCTTTGTTTCACAGAAAGGTTAGGCAGAGGTGTACGTACCGATAGTAGGTGCACAAGTTATGTTAGAGTCCCATGTTACGGGGGACCAGCCTATTGGCATCAACCGGGCAAAGGTTGAGAAATTTCTAATGGAAATACCCAAAAACACTTTGCCTGATCTAGGAATTGAACCCACGACCTCATGGTCAGCAGTAGCGCTAATCAGTAGACCGACGTGGCGACTTTTACTACGGGACCAAACATGAAATCGCGAAAAAAAAATCAGTTGTTCCCTACATTTATGTTCGCAAAACTCGTCAAAATTTAGGATACTGCTGATTCTTTTTTCGCGATTTCAGGTTTGGTCCCATTGTAATAGTTGTTCATAATGATAAGTACAATGACCCCTGTAGAGATTATCTATTAACTACCGACACCTTTGCACACTTAATTGTGAAGAATTGAAGATACTCTCTAAATAGTTGAGGTAAGTCTTGCTAATATTACTCGCTCTATCCGTAGTCATGTTGTTTGACTTTAAGAGCCTACTGCTCTGGTATAAAAAGATAATTGTAGATAAAGCTTACGGCTGCAAAAGCAGGATAAACGGGTTAGTAATTGCTGGATACTTGAGTCCGATCCCGTCTTTACACAGAGCATTAGCATCGAAATATCTTTATGAACTTTATATGAGTTCGATGACACTGACACTTGTCCGACCTGGGGGCCTAAAAAGGCCACATTGGAGAATCATAAAAGGATAACATTATGAATTATAATATGGCGAAGACAGTCCGTGTTTTTCTTTTTTTCGCTGCACTACGTAGAGTACAATCAAAGAGGTTGGGATTGGATCAATTGGTATTATAACACAGACAAAACTAATAACTGAAAAATCCTTTACCAATGGGATTTGATACGATTAACTTAACAGTTAACTGTCTATTATGTTATCCTTTTATGATTCTGCCAAAGTGGCCTTTTTAGGCCTTCTGGGTATCGTACCATGACCTGGGTATCGTAGTGAGAGTGAGGGATGAGAGAGAGCCCCTGTGTCTGCGCACACACTTTATTTATTTATTTATTACATTTGGGAAAACAAACACTAGTATATTAAAATTAAACTTAACAAATATACTACCTAAAACTTTTTCCACTGATTCATTCATTTTCATTTTCTGACTGTAGCAAAGAATTCACTTGTGAACAAAATCACAAGAATAAGTATATAAATGACCAATAATAAATAAATCTCTCACTTCAATACCTCCCGCGCCGAAGTCGTAGCTTGTCTTTGACATTGGACGCTATGGAAGAAATACGGTCTGGAGGACTTTATGATTGCGATGAATCCTCGATATGAGTAATCTAAGGTTCGCTTCCATATCTTGGTAGAAAGACGTAATAACGTTTTCGAAAACATGAGTTAACTACCTAAGAAACTACGGAAATTAATAAATACACTCCATCCTGGGTATAATGGCTGGATTCAATTTCTAATGACTATAATTAAAGCTTATTTCTGATATAGAATCTTGATAGAGATCGTTAGTCAGGTCATGTTTCCGGCACTATCTAAGACTTGTATTACTGACTCAAAAACACAGGTTATTCCGTAGTTTTTGCTTGGGATAAATTGTCCTATGCAGTGTATTGTAATGATTAATGAATCTATGAATAACGACTCAATTTAAACATTATCGTCAGTGGTGGCCAAATGGTAAAGGTCGACGACGAGTTGTAGGTCGTAGGTTCGAACCCAGACAGGCGCTTTACTTTGTGTAAATTATTTAATCACCACTGCTCTCAAAACGGTGAAGGAAAACATCGTGAGGAAACCGGCATGTCCTAGAACCAAAAATTCGAAGACATCTGACATCTGTCAACCCGCACTTGGCCCGCGTGGTGGATTATGGCCCATTCCCTCTCACCGAGAGGAGGCCTGTGTCCCAGGAGTGGGAACATTATAGGCTGATTATGTATATGTTATGTTAAACATTATCTAGATAAGTAGGGCCGCACTTACACGGACGTTTATTGAAGATAAAGAAGAAGAATAACGTTATATTGTATTTTCAACTTTATTAAGGATGACTTTAGCTACCTTTTGGTTTGACACAATTTAGATTGCCATTAACAGGCTAAGAAGAAGGAAGACATATTTCGTTTAGTTTATTAATCAAAGGTGAATAATCAAAAAAAAATTAGGCCTTGTTGCTTTGCATGCAATTGGACATTAACTTTTTATTTAGAGTAAGAATTGGACAGGTCAAGACTGTTACTTGTTAGGGATACCCCACATTAATCAGGAAGAGCTTTACATTTCGAGATTGTTTTCAATTTCGTGTGAAAAATTCCCTGGATGAGTCATAAAAACATCCTAGCGACAACGGTTTGTAGGTTGTCTACAAAAGTCGATACAAAATTCGATTTCCTATACCTACACTTACTGGTGAAAGGCGGGTTTCTCTGCAAAATATTGGAAAATCTGAACAAGACATTCCATTACGAATAACTAATTAGATTCGATTCAGTGGAAGCTGTGACTAATAATTTATCCGCATAACATTACTCATGATAATTCGACATGCTTTTATAATACACGAGTGCACGGTCATTTTAAAATTAATATGCACCTTTGTCTTTTAACTGATGATGAGATACTTAAGTACATCGTGAAACAAATAGTACTTACATTAAACTGAGTAAAGTATTTTTAGAATTAATATTCAAGATCAAATCGGTTTTTACAATATTTATGGTTTTTTATCAGCTTTTTTCAATGTTTTCGTAGGCTTAATTGCAGGTTATTGTGATTTATAAACTGTAAATTATAGTTTTGGAATCGTTGTTTGATATATAAATACAATAATTATTGCAAAAACGTGTTCTTTAACCTTTTTTTGCTTTAGATATTCGTGTCGAAATTAAACGGGTGTTTCTACACCCGTTTAATTTAAAATCAAAATAGATTCTTCTATTTTGATTTTTTGTGTAAAGCTAATAATGTATTGTTTATTTCATAAAGATCTAATGATAAGCATTTATTTAATTTTAATGGCATCCGATCATCATCCGATTAGTAATTATTTGGCGATTTTTATTCGCCTGCGAGGTAGGTATGTCGATAAAAATATACCCTATGACCTTTCCCGGGATGCAATGTATCTTTCTGCCCAATTTTATCGAAATCCTTTCAGTGGTTTAGGCGTGAAAAAGGTTACCTTTTCTAGTATGTCGTAGTGGTGTAGTATCTGTCTGTCTGTCTGTATTAACATACAGACAGACAGATAGATAGACAGACAGACAGAGTTACTTTCGAATTTATAATATTAGTATGGATTAAGTAATTAGTTAGTAATTATTATTCAATTTTGACAGGTTGTGAGAACAAAAAATATATGAATTGATCATTAATATTGATATGTTACTTACGAATTGCTAAAAAACATACCATTGTTTTTTTTTTGGATGTAATGTATTATGAAATATTGATTAATATCTCGGCAAGATTGTACCATAGACTACTCACTTAACATCTTTGGTCATTTAAAGAGGTCAACTAAATAGTAACAGTGTGACATAATCTCAAATCTCCTTTTTTTTGGAATGAATATATTTATTATATTAATAAAGTAATAATTACACAGCCCATATCTACTCACTTATTCAACAATAAATTACTCCAAAAAAAAAATATTTACAATATTTTAAGAACACGAACTTGACACAGCTGTCAAGTAGGTACTCAGCCAATCTGAGTGCAAACGCGGTTAATGATGATGGCAACAAATTAGGGTGACCGTTATCACTCCATAGACTGATAACACCCACGCTACTGGCAACACCATAGAACTAGATACATAGCTCATTATTGCGTGGGAATCTAAAAAACAATGGAACGACAAAAACTTCCTGAAACTCGCTATATATTTACAGATAGACCGACTGCGTTCCTTCTTCCTTGAGAAATAAAAATAATGTAGTGTGCAACTTACAAACGAGATATGCAAATAGGCTCTAAGAATAAGTTTACGTAGTCTTACAGTATTTTAGATAAACAAACTGGTTTGTTTATGGTGGTTGAAAGTAGGAACCAGTTAAATGTTTATGTACAAGTTCATATTCATAATTCTCAGTAGATCTCGCTTACTTTCTTATGTGCGTGTATAATCTTATCAAACAAGTAATTTATGAATAGATAAATGAAGAAGTAGACGCCTGTTTATTTATAAAACCAGCCTGCACCAATATTATAATAAGAGTTATATAAAGATTTCCTGTTTGGTACTAAATTATGTATTTCAACGATAAAGGAAAATGTTGGAATAAGGCTATATTTAAAAATGATTGATGGCAAGCCTCGCAAAGTGATGCTCAGAACATCAAATCACGTATCGCATGAAAATTACAGCGTGGCGCTGACATTGCGCGTGCGCAGCCATGACAATGAATAGCTAGGGATAAAATAAATTAGTACCTGCGACGTGGAGTGACGTTAATTTTATTAACGCGTTAATAATACATGATTTAGTATAGCCAATGTGATGCATGCTTAATGTACTTTAGATACGGACAGTCGTAAACATCGGCTAGAGAAATAATTTTAAATCAGGCAATTTATGGGATTAAAGATCTTGTATAGACGATAGAGCTATAATAAAAAAGAAAGTTGGCTTTTATGAGTTTTCTTGGCAAACAGTAAAGAAGAAGTAAAGTGAATACTTAGTCGATGCACAACGACAATTGATTTAGGCAATTGGTTTCTGTCGTTTGGAACGTTTCTAAGAAGATAATTAGGTAAATCAACACTTTTCCCAATTAAAATAGTTTGCAATTTGAGAGGAATTCCAGCGGAAAAAACAGCCAACATAAATCAAACGACAGCTAAAAAATTTAACAATTTATAAACCAAATCTCTCCATTCGTATTACAATATTTGGCCACTAACAAAGACTAGTTATCTAATCTAATTATCATTACTTATCTGACATTCTGTAAATGTATCTGTAAGTGTAGTAACTGAAAATATAAACAAACCTAGGAAAAATATGGCCGACCGTGACAATGACAGCTAAAATGGCGCCAACTTGTCAAATTACGCGACACGATTCGCGCGTAAAATAAAATAATTATTTATTAGCTGCCTACTACATTGTGGCTTGGATTTCAATTACGGTTGGTGTTTATGTTAAATGTTCTTTTTTTCAGAATGTAATACAAATACTTCGGGTGTTACCTACCTAAAGGTAGGTAAAAAAACCGGGAAGTATTGACAATATTTATCAGATTACAATAAGTTCTAGGTTGAGAAATCATGCCCGAAATAATAGGAAAATGCAGAATAGAATTGCTAATTTTGTTTCTTAAAACCTTAATTAGATAAGGTTTATCAACTTTAGACTTTCTTTAAGTATCATCATAAATAACTTTATTTTTCGTTTTGAGAATTTGTTCTTCCCGGATGCTACGAGAAGTAGATAATGATGACATAATAATATGGCCTACGTCAATAGAGTATAAGAAGGTAAGATCTTAATCTTAACATTTTAGGAAGCGCCAGTATCTTTATGGCATCAGGAAAGAAATTCGCATCCAAGAGTATTTGATTTACGAATACTTATTAGCTACCATGACATCGCCTGCTGATGCTCGTGCCAAGTTACGGCAGGTAAAAAACTATTCGCAGCATTTGCCGCGGTGTCTGCGATTCCGATTTCCCTAATACTTTTTTATCTAAACCGTAGATTAACAATAGTTCTGACACAGCAGTCTTATATCATCGGTTTTTGTTATGTTCGGCTTTCGTAGCTTTATTACATAAAGTTTATTTTAAGACCTCTAAACACGAAGAGTGTGACACGATTTTCACGATATTTTCAAAACATGAAAACATTATTCTGGAGAACACGACGTATTTACATTAATTGTAAAGTTGTGTAAATAAACTTTTTATTATTATAATGGGTAGTAATAAATGCGCAGAAGCATTTCGACCGTGACAATGAACTGCGCGCGCGCACGGTGCGCTAAACATTTGAATTAACTCATAGTTGTAACTTTTTTATACAATCTTATAAAATAATATACTTGACATTGTAAAGTTCAGCCACTCATGGAAATTGAGATTCTTTTACAATAACGTGATGCGCACGAATAGGCCTTTCATTTTTTTTTTAAACGATCAACGATCACAAAAGTTTATTTTAGAACAAGTTTAAATTTTCAAACAGTCTTGTTCTTTTTTTAAATTTATTGCTAGTATTGCGCAAACCAATAATGCTATGCAAAAATCTTCCTGCGATACTTTTTTTTTATCTAGATGGCTAGTTATCTATATCAAGAGACGCTAGAACGATTGGTAACTAACTAGTAACCACCCATGGTAACCTAAACCTTCACGGTTGGCAGTGGCGAGTAGTGTGTTGAACGAGGTAACGCGTACCCTTGAGACTGACGGATGGTACAAGTTATTAGCTTTTGAAGACCGCTTTTCAATTTCATTATTAAGTACTTGCATAATCAGCCTATCATGTCCCTTTTGCTGGGACCCAGGCCTCCCCTCTGTGAGAAGGAATGGGCCATAATCCACCATTATGAATTGTATTTGAACTACGATGATAAATGTATGTTTGTCATAAAATAATAGTGCCTCAAAACTAACTGCCTTATATAATTGCCAAGTAGTGCTGTAATTTTGTTGAGATAAAAGTTACGGTCTGTGTGGTGCCGGACTTAAAGAATACCACCACCCCTTACTTCCCGTGGGTGTCGTAAAAGGCGACTAAGGATCGTACCGGAGAATGGGCAGCAGCGTTCTCTATGTATTCCACCATCATACCATACTGCGATCGCCAACCCGCCTGCCAAGCGTGGCGATTATGGCAAACCCTCCCAAAATTGGGGGAGGCCTATGTCCAGCAGTGGACGTCTATCGGCTGAAACGACGACGACGAAAAGTTACGTATCAAAAGAGTAATTATATATTTTTAAAACCTACTCTGTAATTCAAGAAAAAAACATGAAATAAAAAATGCAACAAAATTATGAATGCAAACCAGACGCGACTACATGCGTCACCATGCGGCTACGCGCTAGAGGCTACGCGTGGCTCACACCGCTACGCTCGTAGCGGATAGCCTACGCCCGCTACTACGCACCCTTTTATAACTGGCGAAATGTAAATATTTATTTCTGTTTCTGTAACTGCCCGTGACATCACAGCGGGCCCTATCAGAATACCAGCGCTGTGACATTTATTTTTTTAAATGTCGCAGCATCATGCTGAGATAGGAGCCTTTTGGCCTCGTATAGGACTTTCTGTTTTATTATCCTTTTGTTACTTTTTCTTTTTTTTATATAACTTGGATTTTTATTTGACTGTGTTTAGTTTAGTTTGTGATCTTCCTCTACGAGTCGCAATAAATACTTTTTCTTTCTTTCTTTCTAAATGTAGGTAACTATGAGGTCACCCGCTTTTTGAAGGTTTGCCCTACAAAAAAAAAAGGTACGCCTCTACTCTACCCTTTCGGGGAGTAGAGGCGTGATGTTAGGTTATGAGTTTGTTTGACCTCCGTAGTCGAATCTTATTTCGGAGATTAAATAGATTTTATGTTACTCTATTTGGAATCAGTCGACGAATAAAATATCCGCGGTAATATTGAAATTTGATGTATTTCATACCAGTGGAAGGATAAATAAATAAAATAATAAATAAATAATAACATGTATGTTCACAACTATCGCTCGACCTTAATGTTAATGCGAAGCCACTGTCTCCCAAGATACAGGACCTAGTTTTGGGGGCAGGGTACTTAATTCCTACAGGACTTTTGACCCCACTACCATCCTTTTGTACCCAACCTCTGTAAAATCTACTTATGTCTGCATACCTCTTTGTTACTCATTATTGTCAAAAATATGTTTTTGGGAATAAATTATTATTTTTTTTTTAGAGTGTTTTCTCTTGTCAGCTCTTTGGCTGGTTTTTATTATTAGTTCTGGATTCAAAACAAAAGTAAAAAGGAAACCACCGAAATAAATAATTGCAAGTAAGTATAAAATATGGTGCAACCTCCACTTTGAAAATCGCTAAAGCTTCCGCGCTCGTCCCCGCGTCCGCGTATAGATTACACCAACCACAGTGATAACGAAACATTCGGCGTTAGTCGCATGCATCTGTACAGCCGAGCACAACAGTGATACATGCAAACAGAATAACAACGCGTTATTTCCTACCAATTTGTTCTGTGGCGGAGAAAATTGAGCTATTATCATGTCAATCGTCATTTGCCACTATAATGAATGCAATAAATTGTTTATATGACAGGACGCCTCGTGAATACCCCGCATTTGACATCAAACGCGATGTCAAGGCGCATATACAATGCGCTAAGTGAAGAATTTGACAAAATTGATAGCGTAGACAATTGGGCATCAGGATGGCGCCTATACGGCGCGTGCGCAACGAATTCATACAGGAAAGTTTTTAAATTAGGCGACCAACCAATCTATTAATGAGAACCATGTAGATAAATCTATCTGAATACTAAGAATTTATTCTAGAATAAATTGGTGGTCATTGGTACCTATTCGTGGTGACATTCTAAAATGTCACTACAAACCAGAGTCACGCATTTAGAAATGACGCCCTCGTGATGATCGTTAAAAATCATTTATCTAGAAACAAAATATAAATAATAGAATCGTTTGAGCATTCGATCGATAGTATCAGAGATTCGAAGATCGTACAAAGACAATTATGAACAATAAAAAAATAGTTGTTAGAAAGAACAGTTCAGTAATTATATTTTAAAAATTGTAAAAGAAACGTTACATAAGACTGCAATTACTGGCGTGGGTGGTAAATAAGAAACCTATAATTAACCAAGCACGAACTAAATTAGAAAGAAGTATACAATGTACGAATAAGCAAGAGGATTTAGATAGTGGCACTGAGTAAAGCAGTAGACAAATTCAAGAAGAAGAATTTATTCATACTTAATATTTTAAATTCGAAAGTAACCGTAAAAAACAGACAGATAATATGGCTGTTACCTTTTCACGCCGAAATTGGGTGAAATGGACACACACACGGATAGATCATGACGGTTTAGGATATAGGGCACTTTTTATCCCGGTTCTATGTTCCCGCGGGATTATTTTCGACCTCCATAGCGGGCAAACCGCCGAAACAAATATAGGCACTTGCACTTACACAGCAGTAGTAGCAGTTACTGAGACCTTTAAAAAAAAAAAGAAACTCGCGTGGCAACAGATTCATTTACGTCATTATTGTTTTCTTCAGTCTAGTGGCTCGCGGAAACCTGCTCCGTCATCCGCCGAACTATGCTCGTACGTCGTCGACCGAACTCGGCCGATTGAACCAAACACATGTGACAGAAAGTAAGTGCGTACACCTATTTATCGTACGATTTCGGTTAAAGTAGTGTACGCACTGGCTTTCTTTATGATATGTTTGGTTGGAAAGATATGCTTTATCCAAATTCGGAACACGACGTTCTCCCGATGACGGATTAGGTGTACAGCTCGCGTATGTGTGCATAAGCTTTTGTTTATGATAAGCTTTTTATACCTTACGTTATTTGAACTGGGCCTTCTACATTTTAGAATTCTTTGCTAAATTTTATATAACAATGAAACCTCTCGCAGACGCAAATTACAGGCGTTGACCCTCTCATTAGCATGGCATTACGATTCAGTCTTCGATACTGGTCGAACAAAGAGCCGCTAAAAAACTAAAACAATGACAAATTACGCCTACTGTAACATCCTGTATGCGCGTAATACGTAATGTTGTTTTTTATCGTTTGGAGATGATAACGGTTAATGATAATGTTGTTAATTAATTGTTACCGTGACTTCATCCGGAGATTTGCTTAGTTTTTATTATTTTCGTGAAGATTGGCAGATTTTTAGTCTGTGTGGTGCCGGACTTAAAGAATAGCACCATCCCATACTTCCCGTGGGTATCGTAAAAGGCGACTAAGGGGCGTACCGGAGAATGGGCAGCAGCGTTCTCTATGCATTCCACCCACCACCATACTGCGATCGCCAACCCGCCAAGCGTGGCGATTATGGCAAACCCCCCCCCCCCCTTTTGGGGGAGGCCTATGTCCAGCAGTGGACGTCTTTTGGCTGAAATGATGATGATGATGATGGCAGATTTATCAGATATATAGCACCTTGCCCGCGACTTCGTCCGCGTTATATCTTATTCCCCCGAACCATCCCGTGTCAATGGCATCGTCTGCCCGCGCCATTACTTTGTTTTCGTTTAGCGTTCTTTCTGACTTTATTTCTTTTTGGTCGACTCCTAAGGATCTTAGCGTGATTAAGTAGCCTATATAGCCTACCTCAAGAATTGGGCTAACAAACAAACTCTTCAGTTTTATTATTTCTGTTTCAATCACCTACCCTGGCGGGAGAAGCCTATTAAAAAAACAAAAATGATTTCACGCATACACTCGTCAAAAATAATTTGTCAAATGAGACAAATGACAACATCCACAATAGAGCATCCCTACTCATAGATGACGACGAACCTGATAAACACCAATTCAAAAAAATGAAAACCTAAAAACAAGCCCATTTTAAATTAAATAAAAGTTGGAAGCAGGCGGGACCCATACCATTTTTATTATATTTACAAATTCAAATGGGTCCCGCCTGCTTCCAACTTTTATTTAATTTAAAATGGGCTTGTTTTTAGCTTTTCAGTTTTTTACCGCAGTCGGGTTTTTTTATTTTTTTTAATAATTACTTTTTTATTTCCAGCTTTTTAGTTTACAAATGTGAAAGATTTCGCAAACGATTTAGTTCTTGGTACGTGTTTTTTTACGATTTGTCACTTCGAATTAGTGTTAACCATATAAGTTGTACATATTTTTGTAATCACCTTTTAAAACCCTTTATTTTGATACCCCACTCGACAGGTTTTGAGAAATTTTTTTTTTTTAAGATATAATATGGCGCCAAAAATCGGCCATTTTAATTTTTTTCAATTTTAATATACCCAGTGTCACTCTCACAACTAAGACAAATCTAACGGCACCTCTCAAGCTGAAATCGATCAAGCCGTTTAGGCTACAGAGCGTGCCAAAGAAATATACATATATACATACACTCGAAAAACATAACCCTCCTTCTGGCATAGTCGGGTAAAAATCAACCTGCCATTAAAACTTTCCCTCAACAAAATATTAAATGAATAAAAGTTCCAAGAACAAGCTATTCCACAGGTGGGTTAGTTCCTCAAGAAAAATCAAAACTTCATCTCGCGTACCCTCGTTTACAAATACATTCTTAGAATGCAGAATGTTTAAAGATTTCGTTTCAAGCAAAATTAAATCTCACAACGACACATCATCGAACACATTGACAACTTAATACACGATCCTATAAGGTTCAATGTCGTATAAATAAAAGTTTGGCGACAGTAAATAAAATGTTTTGTTTATGTTTCTTTTTACCGATCTTACTGTCCGATTACACTTGGCACGGGCGCGGGCATCGGTGGACTTTCCAGCGACACGTGTTTGAGTCAGACAAGGTCACCACAAAACACAACATGGGTTTCCTCTAAAACGATGACAGAAGACACAATTATAGTAGATATTGTTACCCAGAAAAGTATGAGGTAAGGTTGTAAAGATAGTATCATTTTCTCAGATTTTCTTATAGTTGGCTGCTAGAATTTGTCACAGATCTCCTGTTCAGATTTATCAAGCTCAGTAATTTTGGGCATTATGCCAACCGATTATGAGTCATCAAGGTCTAGTAAACATTAGTAGTTTATACATATAATACTGTCATGGATGATACCCATAATAATATGCAGAGACCTAAATGTACTATTAAGTACCTCCTTACTGACAACATAAAAGAAACGCCGCTATATAGGTAGGTACTTACTCAATACTCAGAACAGTACCTTTATTACGTAACACGCTTTCTATCACAATCCGAGGGTTTTTTTTTATTAAATTTCTAATCCATTGCTTCATAGGTTTAAAAAATACGTCGGCTCAACAAGGTAAATCACGCAATGAACGTGGCTTAACTGTCAAAACCAAACGCGATCAATTGGCATTCTATGTGTGTTACGCAATTGCCCCCAGGGCCCAGACTTAAGTCCATCCATCAAATAGGAAAGTTTAACACATTTCAACACCCGATTACAATCCAATACATTATCTACTTAGTATACATTCAAGATATTTGCGATTCTAAGTTTCATTAATGCATTCTGTCTGTGTGTGTATAATTTTGGCATACATTTCCATTCATTCATCGAGTATTCATTGTGTCTATCAATATAAGCAAGTCATTAATAGTAGATTGTTACATCGAGCGCAAAGTGAGTTATTATTGCACGACAGTTATGTTGGTTTTAAATTAACACGAGTGCATTAATTACTCACTTATCGTAATCTATTTTTCTTTTAACAACCAATCTACCTACCGGGATAAAATATACCTACTCAAAATAAAAACTCAAGTTAATGAAAACAAAGATTCCCTAAGCTTTTAAATATTTATCCCGCGACTTTTGCGGCAAAAGGTTATTAACAATTTCATTTGCAGCTATTTTTATACTTTCTAGAGTTGCATTCATATCGTTATCGCTGTCTATCTCCATTTACTTAAACTTTTCTTGCTAAATATGAAGTATCAAAGTTTTACAATGGTACAAAATACGCGCCATTTGTTTTTTTTTTCTCCAAGTCGGTTTTATTTAGCCGATTTTTATTTTCAGCCAGTATCTTTTTGATCTAATGCATGGCAAACATTTTATCTTAAACCTAATGGGAGCCATTAAAACTCTGTGGTAAAATATCTAAATAAAAAACGGTGCATCAATGAAAAACTGTGCAAACCATGAGATTTCATACAACATTTCTGCACTGTTTTGGTTCTAAGCAAAAAATACGCCCTTTGTGATCGGTTTTGTAGTAATTTATTATCGTTAACATTACTACGTAGTTGAAAGAAAAACTATTTTAAATCAGATATTACTTTGACGTCTGCTTTATAGCTTTGTATGACGAGCGGGGCAATTCTTGTAATTTTGAAAACGTTCACAGTCTGATCTGTCTCAATCTGTCAAAAATACCTATAATTTCCCAAAATGTTTGACATTGATTGTCTCCGAGATGAGAATGCGACTAGATTTTTAATGTTATTAATTACTGGAATTGGCCTTCAGATGTACCTATGAACGTAAACGAATCAAGAGGATTACATAAGGATCGTAAAAGGAGGCGCGAGGCGTTTTGTAGTTTCTGGCTACCCCCGTGGGAAGAAGAGTGAGTTTATGTAAGGTCTATTCAAATTAATGTTGGCAATTGATGTTATTTCAAGTTAAACAAATATAACTTTATTTCAACGGTAATTAAGTTAATTTCAGATTGACTAGCACTATTGAAAAAATTTATAAAAATGTTTGAAGTTGTAGCGTAAACTGAACTTTATAATGTAGGAATTAAAGTTATTTTTCCATTCATTCATATTTGTTTACATTTTTGGCAATTAAGTTGCGAACGCAGATTATGTACCTATGTCTGCTTTGCTCGGGGATCGTGAGTTTAATTCTATTACATTGCAAAGATAGATTTTAGGTCTTGGCCACAACATCGTTGTCCAGTATCAAAATTACCAATGTTAATCACGATACCGTAGTACCTCAATAGTTGCATAGATATATTATTATGTATTTCTGATGGCACGGTTGGAGCAGTGGTTAAGCGATTGACTGCTGCGCTGCGTGTCGCGGGTTCGATTCCTGCACGGAACAAATATTTGTATGACCTACAAATAGTTGTTCCTGGTCTGGCTGTTTGTGTACGTGAGTTTAAATGTTTGTAAACGCACCCACAATACAGGAGAAATTCCTAGTGTGCGGCAAGGTAAAAAAAAAACTAGCGCACCCGCCCTTGCTTCGCACGGGTGCAATCTTAGGTAGATTGCACGCGTCCTACCTGCTGATGTTGCGACTGACGATATGTCAAAACAGCGACATACCCGTGCTAGGTAAGTATATCTAAGGGGCCGTCTCCACGAGCGAGAGAATCGCGGCGATAGTCTCGCCGTGCCATCAAATTTTCGCGGCGATGACATCGCCACCCGTGTGGGGACACGTTCTAAGAGAGTGTATAGAAATACGTGGCACGACGATAATATCGCCGCGATTCTCTTGCTCGTGGAGACAGCCCCTAAGTTGTTAATATTAACTGTAACTGCATATTATAGACAAAGCCCTTCTGGAATAAATTCTCTATATAATGGTGAAAACCGCATCAAAATTCATTGTGCAATTTAGAGGAACTAAGCGTGCACTCAGATAGCCTTGAAAAGAGACTTGTTTTATACAATGTATGTATAGAAGATCTATGTCATAAGTTCCTAATATGGTAACACAAATTTGAAAGAAACAGAGTGAACTGAGCGTGGGATAAAGTAGGTATCAATTTATTGCCAAACAGACAAATAAAAATATCATATGACTTATTAATACTAATAATAAAGGTGAAGACTTTGTTTATTTGAAGAGCTAATATCTGGAACTGCGCGTCGGATTTGTTAGTTGAATTATTTTTGCATTTGATAGCCAGTGCCGGATTAGCACATAAGCAAATTAAGCAATTGCTTAGGGCATCACGTCTCGGGGGCACCATAAGGCAAGAAACAGCACCGAAACAGTATTTGCTAGCTACATGAAAGGCAAGGCTGTTTATCAGCAAGATATTACAAGACCCAAAAGTCACTCTAGCTAGAGATCTTCACAAATCGCTCGTCGATATTTTGGAAAATATACGAGGTGAATAGTGGATACAGGCGTGGATTGCTTAGGGCATCAAGTAGTCTTAATCCGGCACTGTTGATAGCTCAATTCTTGAGGAATATAATAGACCCTTAGGAGCCGAACAAAAAGAAAAAAATATTTGTTTATTGTTTATTGTTAATTAAAACGGTAACACCAATTACATTAATTAACATAAAAAGAAAGAAAAATAAAATGTCAACTACTAACATATAGGTAATAGAGGACACCCTAGCATACTTCTTCTCACAAAACATCAAACATACCCGCATAATTCTACTCCATTCATCGGCAAACAGATCACATTCAGGTTTGGTGGCCAGGAGGGCATTAAGCATCCTTAGAGTACGACAGACAGGGGACTCAGCTCTGGCGACAGTTTTAGATGACGGCGGTGCAAACAGATTGTGTCGACGGCTTAGGCGATGTCCGATGTATTTGTCGGGAACAAATAGCCGACAGAAAAGATCGTGGAGTTCAGGACTGTCGATGCGTCCTCTGAGAGTTTTGCAGGCTACTGTGAGCTGTTGAAAGCCACGTCTAACCTCCAACGAGTTGAAGCCCAATAGTCCTAGGAGGTAATTAGTAGGGTACATGAAAGGGAAGAAGTGAAACGCCTTTTTATGTAGAAATCTCAAGAAAGTTTTTTGTACCTTTTCCAACGTTAACGTTTGAGTCGCTGTGTAGGGATGCCAGATACAGGCACCAGCCTCAAGTTTACTACGAACCAAAGTGGTGTACAGAAGTTCAATTACATTTGGGTTGTGAAAATCACGGGCATTTCTCAAAACAAAACCCAGGCGCCTAAAAGATTCCTTGGCAAAAGAGGAGATGTGATCTCTAAATGTCAGACCAGTGTCAAAGGTCACGCCCAGGTCCCTGATTTTAGTGACACGAGCTATTAATTCACCACCCAATCAGCCGGTCGATTCTGTAAAAATCTCACCGTGAAAACTTAGGTGAAGTGAGTTTGTTTTTGCTAGGAATTGACACTGTTGACAGCTCACTCCACGCTCACTTCACCTAAGTTTTCACGGTGAGATTTTTACAGAATAGCACCGCTGTAGTTGTAGTGGAGTGGTTGAAGTTTTCGACCATATGTCATGACGTAACACTTATATATACCTACGCGTCGACTTGAGAACCTCCTCCGTTTTTTCGTCGGTTAAAAAGTCAGAAAGAACGCTAAGCGCACGTAAGCGCACGCGATGCGATGCGACGGGGTCGGGGGAACAAGAAAGTTCACGCGGCCATAGTCGCAAGCAGTAGTTAGTTTACATAAGAACCTTTTTTAACCACCGAAGGGGATCGAGGAGGTGGCTGGAGGGGGGTTCAGGGGATCAGACCGGTATAACTCAAAAAACATAGGGGTCTCATAAGTTTTCTTTTCAACTAAATGATAACGACTTTCTTTTCTGGGTGAGACAGACATCACCGTGTAGCCATTTTTATTACTGACCGGTTATTCTACATACCGTAGTTTAACGATACCTACATCTTTGTTGACAATCTTATGTTTATAATAAAGGCATTCATTATAAGTGTTTTACATCGCCAATGACAGTCTGAGAAAAAATCTATTGACAGCTGACGCCATTGTGTGAAAATGTACGATTTATGTTGTTTAGTATCAAAGGGAAATTACGAGAGTAATCACAGTTGCGTTTTGGTTGGGTATAAAATATAGATGACTAGCAGCGCCCCGAGGTTTACCGCACCCGCATAAGTTTCGATCCCGTGGGAATATTAATTGGGATAAAAAGTATTCTATGTATTACAAATTCCATCTAAATCCGTGCAGTAAGTAGTTTTTGCGTGAAAGAGTAACAAACTTCTATCCATCCTCACAAACTTTCGCGTTTATAATATTATTAGTAGGAAAGTTCAAGTCCTACGAACATGAAAATAAATACATAACATCACGAATTTCTCAGTAGAAAATAGCCCGGAGTTCGGATTCGTGCCCGATTTATAACTATATTCGCCCCCTATTACATAGGAATTAAACTTATCTGGTTTTCAGATATGTGTACGAGTCCTATAGGTACACCTCTGTCTAACAGAATCTTCTATCTCTGTCTTGGAATACAGTGTTATGTTATGTAAAAACATACCTAACTTGAGAGAAGCTTATCTATCTTGGAACTGCGCGAAGGTGAAAAACCGGCCAAGTGCGTGTCGGGCCACGCACAGTGTAGGGTTCCGTAGTAGCCCGTTATCACAATGTAGTACGATTCTGTTGTCCTTTATTCTGAATATAAAAAAAAATAAAGTACGATTCTGTTGTTCTTTATTCTGAATATAAAAAAATTAAAATAAAAAAATTAAATTTTTCATATTTTGTTTTTCAATGCAAGTCTTTACCCGTTATAAACAAGCAACTACTTCATCTTAGTCACTTTAAAGGATTAATGCTAAGGATTTGTATTTGGTACACTTATTATTATCCAACACCCAAGTTCAACGACTATTACCGCTAAACTAACAAAGTTATCTTAATTACCGCTATAGTTTTCCTTTTAAGAGCGTTTACGCCGAACGGCATTTAATACAAACTTTCAAGCCCTTATTTTTCGAAATTAATGAACCGATTTTAATGAAACTTCATACGCATAAGCAGGATACAAAGATCTAAAAAGTTAGTAGAAAACATTTTCGAAAAGTCTTATTTAAAAAAAGATAACTGGAAAACTCTGTTTCTATGCAAAATTTAAAATCAGTCTAATTTGGCTGCAACACTATTATTCGAAAATGTTCTCTACTAACTTTTTAGACCTTTGTATCCTGCTTATGCGTGTTAAGTTTCATTAAAATCGGTTCATTCATTTCGAAAAATAAGGGCTTGTAAGTTTGTATGAAATGCCGTACGGCGTAAACGCTCTTAAGTTCATGAAATGCACTATCATCGTGAATTTTTCCAGATTTTTCAAGCCAGCAGTTTAGGTTTTAGAGGGGGGGGGGGGCGCCCTACTGGAACTAAAGTTTGCACTTTAAAGTTTAATATTTCGTAAATGGAGCATTAAATCGAAAAAGTAATTTTAGCTACCCCGAAGTCATTTTAGAAGACCTATTCAACGATACCCCACACGATGGGGTAGACGACGAAAAAAATATTCATCCCCACTTCACACGTAGGGAAACTACCCTAAAAAAAATATTTTCCAAAATTTTATTTTATCACTTTGTTGGCGTAATTAATATACGCACTTCTACAAAATTACAGCTTTCTAGTACTAACGGTCTCTTAGCAAAACCTCGGACAGACAGACAGACAGACAGACGGACATGACGAAACTATAAGGGTTCCTTGTAGGAACTACGGAACCCTAAAAATGAACCGAGGGTAAGCGCGCTCGCACACGGCATACTTTTTGTAGGTCCTAAAATCCGTCAGATTATTTCGCCCTATGTTATTTAGACCGACGTGTGTGTTGCTCTATTGCCATTAGTACGTTCTATTTTTCTCCTACAAAAATCGGTCACCGATTATCGGGGGTACATATTTGAATGTCGAATTCCTACGGGTAAAATGTCAACGTTCAAAACATCGAAAATTTAAATTTCGATTATATTGTAATATCGAAAATTGTTATTATACCTAAGTTCAAAATGTCAACATTTAATAGAATTTAGTTCAATAGATTTACGTTAAAAATACCTATAGTTACCGGCACGTAACTTGGCAAGAGATTTTCGTAGTGGGGGAAGTTCGCGCATATAAAAATGTATGAAATTGTGCGTGCGCAAACTTCCCCCACTACAAAAACTCTTGCCAACTTACGTGCCGCTACTTGTACTAGTAATATCGAACAAATTTTGATATAAGTAGGAAAAAATGTGCAAGCATGCATCATGCAAGCGAGCATGCAACATGCAGCAGGCAAGGTTTCTGCCATGCTATCTGCTATGCCATGCAAGCGGCTCTGGCGCTGCGGGGCTCCGGCGGTCCCACGCGAGCTTAAATTACACTCTAGGGGTAGGGCAGACAAAACCACGAGGAGTCGGTTTTGCAGCGATTTGTTTCTGTCACTAACTTTTGTAGCACAACATATAAATAAATATCGATGTCACGGCTAATAGCCGAAGTGCGGCTACACCTAGTTATAGCCGGGTACAACTAGGTGCAGCCGGCCACATGCGGTTCGTGTGTACTTCGGGAGGCGACGTAGGATGCAAGAGCGAGCGAAGGGCACTCCGAGGTTAGGTTTGGTTAGGTTACTTTAAACCCCTTACACAGAAATAACGTAGGATGCAAGAGCGAGAGAAGGGCACCCCGGGGTGAGGTTTGGTTAAAACTAGGTGTAGCCGCACTTCGGCTATTAGCCGATCATCGATATTTAGGACATTCGATACTCTGTACTTGGATATTTAGGACATTCGATATTCTGTACTTCGATATTAAGCCTTTCGATGTCACGTTTGTTGATAATTAGATTTTAGATATATTGTACGTAGGATATCTAACCATTCGACAATATGAACTTACGTTATTTTAATTTTCGGTTTTATAGTCGTTCGATATTAAAATTTTCGATGTTTTGAACATTGACATTTAACCGTAGATACTTTAATTTTCGATATTCAAATATTTACCTACCCATTGTCGGACATGAGCGGGTAGCCTAATGCGTTCATTGTTATTTCATGCTCTGTTAGCTACTGATTTTTACGACTAGGTATATAATATTAAACATAGTGCAAATATATGTTAGTGTTAAGGAACATGAATAATTATGAACATAGCGCATAGTGTAGCGTCTTTTAAAAATGTGCACAACATCAAAAACAATTTGGTACAAAATGTATCAAAGAGTTATAAGAGACAGTATTATTGTTGATAACATTCAGGCCACTTACATAAATTAGGTAGCAACAGTGACTTCTGTTCTTCATAACACTAATGGATTAGATACGGATGGATTACACGACATATTTATGGTATTTTATGATAACATGCTTTCAAAATTATCATTGTAAGTACATTTTTATGATAAGTTTTAGTATCATATCTTGTTCTATCAATAGTGCGTAAGGGTAGTGAAATGTGGATTAAAAAAGGTAAAAGTGCATTATTGACTTGTACCTTTCTACACCTGCAATATTTTCTTCATAGATTAACTCCATGCAAGTTATAGACATCTACTTACTTCTTGAAATTCAGAAATGGCGCCGATTCCTTTGTTCACGAACTAAACTAAATTTAAGTTCAGTGCATCTTTTTTCTTTCTGTTTCATTAAGAAAAGGACAGAAGATAAATATTAGTTTACTCCTGTCAAATTAGTCAGCGCCAAACGTAAATTGACGTATTTTTAGTAGCCAAGTTTTTAACCTCGTCTAAACTTGTCTATGGAGTATCTAAATTTGACAGGACTAAACTAATATTTATCTTCTGTCCTTTTCTTAATGATATAGAAAGAAAAAGATGCACTGAACTAAAATTTAATTTAGTCGCAACTCAGATTACTTATATGATTTTACCAGTCTTCTATCTTTTAACCGTGGAATAAAATTGACGTCTGACAGTTCTAATATGGAAACTGTCAAAAATTCAAAATGTATTCTCAGTTTATGACTTATTCTATGTATAAAAGTTTGGTGGAATGCAAGCATAATTATGTAAGCTGCACTTTGCGGTTTCACCCGTACAAGTCTGGATCACGTGGGAATATATCGGAATATTCTAGTACCCTATGTCCTAATCCGTAGGTCACAGTCTATCCATGTGCCAAATTTCATTGAAAATGTAGATAATAAACAAACATACAAAAAATCTTACCTTTTCTCTTTATAATAAGTATTAGTTGAGACTGACATCATGTTTTCATAATCTGCCAGACAGATAAATCTATATTAAAAAAAAGAATTTGTAGGGATTACAAGAACTCGCGAGAATAACAAAAATACTCTGAGTCACTCCTATTTTCGAGACACGTCGGGCCATTGGCCCATTTTTTGTGGCCTGCAGTACATTACCTCAAGTGTTCCTATTAGCCATGATATTACACTGTGAGTGTCTGATGAGTATCTGGATTTTTTGCGAGTACATTTAATACGTCTTAAAATGGCGCTTGTAATTCAGCTTTAGAATGATCAACCGTTAGGATGTCAATCATGGTGATGGGATGACGTCTTGAACTGATAAACTTGATACAATACCGTTGACATTTGAATGGTTCGTCAAGTTGAAATGTTGGGTACGATTAATTGGATTTTGAAGCTGAGTACAGTTTCTTAAATAAATTAATTCCTAACATCTCTAATTGAATCTCTAACCCACGACGGAAGCTCTACCAATCTAAAAAGGTTTTGTTGCCACTCAAAGCTGGCAGAATAATGGTCTTAAGATTCAACACCGACATTGTGTTGCATCATAGTTGCAGTAGTAACAGGTGGCTAGCTTGACTTATGGAATATGGGTACCATTAAATACCCTACTAGGTATTTTATGTGGAGCGTTTGTACTTTTAGGTATCTACGGGTCTACGACTAACTAGGTAATATTTCAAAAAAGGTACTTACATTTTATATAGTTCTACAGCTTAGCCGTCAAAAATCCTATGAATAGGAATATCGTTATACAATTATCGCATCTGTTTCCAGAACAAAACATAGGAAACCTTAAAAATAACAAAGCGTCAAATATCAACATTATCAACTTTGTTGTCATATCACTAAACACTAACATTCTACCTAATCGTGTTAACTAAAAATAGCTTCCCTAATTAAACCAATGGGTCTAACGACTTCAATCAGTAACCTTTAGAAATGCCCGGTACGTGTGGACGTGCCAAAACCGCATGACGAAACGATAATCCACGCATGCCCGTCGTCAGGCGCTTTCGAGCCTCCATTTCAAAAATAATTCGTTCTTTTGTTTTTTTTTCTCTTTTTAAAATCAAACATTTGGAATCGAATTTCGAATTGGCGATTACGAACTCTTTCTTGTGTGTATCACGTCACACGTGACAGTCTGCTGTCATTCTTAATTATTTTCTGTAGAATGAGCTGTGTCATCTTAATATACTTACAATGAGAAGTTAAAGCCTCGTTAAAACAAGGCCATCTATCTATTCCTACAGTTTGATAATTATCCAGAAGTTTGACAGAACATCATCAAAGTCTATGACATCTTTCATCCAAGTCTATGACATAACCCCAGACGGATTTAGCGCTAAGGAACTAGATAAGCGTTCTATTCTTAGTCGGGTCATCATCACTCCAATTTAAACAATGAACACCAACTAATGTAATAACCAACACCCAGGATATATAACCCAGTTGATCTGAGCAGTTTAGCTCGGTGGGTGGTCCTTGAAAAGGATATGTCAAACTAGATTCTGTTTGCAGATCCATAGGTGCGCAATTGAGTAGACTATTGCGTGAATGATTGCGTGGGTGAAGGATCCCACCGTTTCCTCTTGCTATATATAAACAATGACGGACTGGACAACGTTGATTAATGGATTAAGTATAAAATAAAGGCCACAAATTGGTCGTTGTACCCGTATTGTTGTTTAATCGTAAAGATGTAGAGATAAAGCTCTGAACAAAAAGCTGTTCAATCTAATGTGCCTTTATTAGTCCATAGTGGATAGTGGTGCCTGTTTGTCTAGAGAGCAATCCGCCTCAGGGCTCCATTGAACTTTTGAGTTACCTATAAGGTTCTATGTTCTACAAACGAGCTTCGGTGTCAAAGGTTAACAGATGCAAACTTACGACTATAAGTACCCGGGTAATCGGAACGGAAATGCTATGAAAATATTAATATAATTCGTTGCTAGTTAACCACAAACATTAGTGTTTGACACTTGGACTAAAACGGGCAATCTCCTTTCGATAATCTCCGTACCATCTCCATAATCTACTAGGTCTAATTATTTCAGAAGTGCATCTGTCTCATGTAGTTATTACATAACACATTATACAATGAGCATACATAATAAGAAGGTAACGAAATGACTCAAAGTACGCAGCGAAAGGGAGACAGGGGCCTTTCACGACCGATAGTCCTTTCACTCATCTAAACAAAACAAAGCAGCAAAACTAACATGGCAAAACTAACCTTAATCTGTAAAAACTACAGTTGAATTTAGATTGTGGCATTGCAATATGAATTCGATCTGCCAAAATGCTTATCGATAGTTAAAAATAAAAGATGGCTTAAAGCTTCAACCGTAATAGATTAATTGGTGGTTGTTAGTAGAAAGTAAGTCGTGCACGTAATTACTGTAATGTGTGTACAATAGAACTAAGTTTTTACGTACAAACTTGTGGTCGTGTACAAGTACCTACAAGTTTTGTGGTAGGCATCTACTTGACCAGAAATGTCAGTTATTTCTGACCACGCACATGTTACCCAATTAAAAAGTTATGCTGAAGATACAGACAAGTAGGAAGTGGAGCGCTACCAGGAACTTAGCTATTCAGGTAATGAAATGAAAGACTAGAGATTGGAAATGTAATGTAAGAGCCAACTTATCTCCAAAAGATCGTAAGAACGAAGAAGCATTTGCAGGCAGCGATAACAATAGAAAAAGAAGCAGTAACTAGTGACCTGTAGAAAAGATTGTGCAAGCTACCTTAGTCGAGGATAATAAAACAACTATTATATAACAATTAAGTACTTATAAATAGATCCCGATAAATCTTTCCATGATTCTAGTTGCAGTTTCCATAAAAGGAAAAACAATTTATTTAATAACATTTATCATGTAACAGTTAATAAAATAAATAAGTTATAAACTGCAGAGATAAATCAATAACAAAGAACTACAATATAATATAAATGACGCGGAAAAAAATATTGAGAAAAGATGACATATTAGTTCTAGAAGATTCTCTGTCAGCATTGTTGCTAATGAAAAGATTAATATTGCAATGTAAGTCAGTACGGATAGTTTAATAACATTAAACGCATGTATCAGTTTTCCCAGTGATATCATTGTTTTGAATGCACGGCGCACGTGAACTTTACGTACCATTGATGTAAATCATTCTTCTTTACCTAAGATGTATATTCTACCTATTTAAAAGATAGATAGGTATAATCTTTGATGTAAGTGTATATACACATGAGCGACACGAGTGGGCCACAGAGGCAACTGCAACCGTCGACGCATCGTCGGCTATCGCAACATCGACAACATGTCGCTCGTGTATTCAAGAACCGGTTGCAGTTTAGCAAGCGGCTTTAATCAATCTAAAGACGACTGAAGACCCAACAATGCAATAAGTAGATGCTAAACTAATTGTAAAAGCTCCATCGAAGGTTCTTAATAATATCTGAAAACACAAATTACTTAACCATATTCTACTAGTACCCAATACGGACAGACACAATATAAAAACGACAGCACAAGTCCCGAAAAAAGAAACATTAAAAACCTGTGATTAAAAAATAAGAAAAATGAGTAAAATAAACAGAAGTGCGAGCGACATACATGACATGAAAAGCAGCTTAACCATTAAAATATAAATATAGTGAGGTGCTCCAATGTACATGAATAATAGTGATTTCCCATGCTATACCATCATAGTGGGTACCACGTGCCAACTACATATAGATGGCGCTGACGACATGACATTAAATGAAATCAAGGACTTTTATGATGCTTTCTACGACCTTACACAAATTTCAAGTTATGTTTTGCATGACTATTCTATTTTATCTAGGGCTGATTTTTCAATACCTAGTCAGATATTTTTTCTTTAAAGAATAAATATTGCAAAGTCCAAAGTCAAAGCATTTATTTCAAATGGGCACTTAAAAGGCACTTTTAAAAGTAAAAAATTACAATAAAATAGAATTGATTGTAGTCCCCCATTCCAAAAGGTAGTTTTCGTATGGGTTGCGGTTTGCCGGTTTTTTTATGGAAAATATGTCAAACTGTCATATATATTTATATTCTTCAGATAAAAGTTACCGGACTATTGAAAATTCTAGGTAAGTTGTGTCAGCTGTATCTGTTCTACTTGTGAGAATAAATATAACCTGATATAAAGACATGAAGAAAATTCTTGAACTTATACTATTGAACTTTTGTATACAGTCGGAGAATGCATCACATAATACCAACATGATATCACTTAATAACAGATCACCATCGCCACCTACATTTTTTTTTATTCCATTCTATTTTTCCAAATTCAAATTCCCATCTAGTGAATTTGTGACGTCACAGAGTGGTAAGCCCCTCATGCCATGCGTGGCGCTTACCCTGCGGTGGCGCTTGCCGTACGACCGGTGGTACGGGCGCTTCTCCCTTGGTCTCAGGCGCCGCTTCGCCGGATTCTACATCTGCAATCACACTTTGAACTGAATACTTCATTCTCGAAACTATATTTTTACAACCCTCATTTATTTTGAGAACCATAAAAAAAAAACAAATCAAATCAATCAAATCTAATCCATTAATCATTTTTAAATCCATTAGTAGTAATGGATTTAAAAATGGAACAGATTTTGTCACCATTATTATCTATCTGATCTGCCTGAAAAGATTACAGACCCTTTTCCGGAGTTGTGAATTATACATGTTGCGTTTCAGGAACGTGTTGCACAATAAACATTTTGAAAATTATGCAGTCAGATAGGAAATGCCGACTTCATCTAGCTAATTTTTTTAAAATAATATAACGTGTAATAAGTGATTCCGATATCCTACTTACAGAATTTACAATATAATTTCATGTGATCAATATATACCTACTTATATTTCTATTATACTAAATATTAGAAATATAATATTAATATATAATTATTATTATACCTAGCAATATTTCAATACGATGCAATATTTATAAACAAAAGAGTAAATAATTGCTGGATTGTTGCTTTTTTGGTTGTGTATGTTTTTAATGCATTTCCTCTATCAAACGATTAAACTCGTAGTCCGTAAGAGTAAATTTTAATGATAGCATTGACGCACGCTTTCTTTACATAGTAAGATAATAACCGAAATAAGAGTTCATTAAAACATTACTCGATTATTAAAAACATCATCGAGCACATATCGTTGTCAAAATAGAAAATATAATTGATGCGAAGAATACCAAATTTAAAATCAACCGACAATGTTGCTTTAAGGCCCCTTGTATACAGCACGGTTTAATTACGGTACGGTATATAAACCACGCCGTAGGAAAAAATACAGTGGCACTACGGGAGTGCGACAGAAGTGAAAACTTGAACAATTACGTGTGTATTTTTTTAATCGTCGTATACATAAACAAAATACAAACAGAATACTTTGCCATCACTGACATATCGGATATACATTAAGACCGAGCACATCCGGAAGACAGCCGAACGCATCCGAATGTAGCGCGGTGTCAGTTACGGTAACAGTTTTGCGAGTTCAATGGTTTTTCCCATCTTCAAAAATGCCCAACACGCCAAAAAGTTTACACTTCAAAAACGTGTCTCTCAACAAGCTTCCATAGTGATCCATACAACACTGACGAACCGTGTCAACACGCGGCGTGTAAACCGCGCCGTATTAAAAACGTGCCCGCGTACAAGCTTCCATAGTGATTCATCCACTAACGCCTTTGCCTAGACACTGCGAATAAACCATAGTTTTTCAAAACTTGTCTGTACAAATGGCTCAAGGTGCCACAAGTCGATCTTTTTTCCATACAAATTTCGGGAGAGTATTAGGTACTCTACTGTTTAACATTGTGCATCCAAAGTTAAACATGACATCGGCATCGTTTTGACTGATTATTAATTTTGTCTGTACGGAAACAGAACATGACATGAACTGTTTGTCTCTGCATCACCCAAAGGTTGACTGGTAGAAAATGCCTATGGCATTAAGTCCGCCTCTGTACTGTTAGTGCTTGAAGTGTTAAATAAATAAATAATAAATAAACATAGTAAAATAAATAGCCATTAAAAACTTATGAGCCAACAAATATTCGTTTTTCTTGCTATTTTTAACGTAACTTTTGGTGCAATAAGTAATAAAAGAACTCTAAAATCTTCAAAACTAAGTCAGTACCGACAAAGCTCAGTTATCGAAGAGTTCAATAAACGTTATTTGTAATTGATCTAAGCAGTGGTTTTTTCATAAAACTCCATTTTCTGAAGCACTTTTCGATTTTTTTTACGCACCTATCAGTTCGGAACGGTGTTTCTGTGCGTGAGAACTAGACGTTGTTCGTGTAGACTAGCGTCTAACTGCTCATCACTGATACTAGCTCTGTCGGTTACGAAGCCAGGTGAGACAGCGTGCTTTTTGGCAATGACCACCAGTGAGCTCCAGCTCGCGACTAGTTTACTCAACATCTATTAAATCTATTAATTTAGTTCCGTACTTGAAACTTTGATATCAGCCTTTCATTCGGTTCAATATTCCTTATCAATGGATTGATGGATGTGAGCTAAGCCAGTCAAAGGTTGTAATAAATCATTGTAACCTTTACGTTTATCTGGAAGAGTGAGCAGAACTTCAGATTTCAGTACTTCAATTCGCATTTGAGTAATTAAATACATTAGGCATCCTCCATTAACCTGTGGAATGTACTGTGTAGTTTATTTCCTACAGTCCCTGAGATGAATAATTGTTCATCTTAGTTGAAATTGAAATAACAAGAGGATGTTATGTCTGTTTTAGGTATTTAATTATTATTATTAATATTGTGTATAACAATGGTTTCAACTAGAGCAATGGTGGCCTAGTAGTAACAGCCCCGACTAACTAGTCGTTAGTTCGAACCCAGACAGGCACTTTACTTTGTGTAAATTATTTCATCACCACTGCTCTCGAAACGGTGAAAGAAAACATCGTGGGGATACCGGCATGCCCGGCATGTCCTACAACCAAAAATTCGAAGACATGTGACATCTACCAACCCGCACTGTGCCCGCGTGGTAGATTACAGCCCACTCCCTCTCGAAGAGAGGAGGCCTGTGTCCCAGCAGTGGGAACATGAGATTATGCTTTGAGATGAATTGTTCATCTTAGTGTAAATTGAAATGACAAGTGTATGTCTGTTTCAGGTGTTTATTATCGTACCTATATATTGATTTATATAGATAAGTATAGGTTTTTTAAACGAATGTATTTATTTTATATATGTAAATGGTATACCACAAACTAACGTGCCGTACCTCATAAAGGATAATCATGATATAGTGTTGTTTGCAGATGACACTTCTCTTTTGTTTAAAATCAAACGTCAGCAGCTGGTTACTGACAATGTAAATAACGCCCTTGCAAAAGTAGTTAACTGGTTTAATGTCAATAACCTACTTCTTAACGGAAAAAAAACGAAATGTATTAAGTTTACGATACCCCACGTTAGACAAGTAGAAACTAGTGTTCTCATTAAGGATGAAGAGTTAAAACCCGAAGATAGCACAGTATTCTTAGGCATAACGTTGGATGCCAAGCTTCAATGGGGCCCCCATATAGATAAATTGTCAAAAAAGCTTAGCTCTGCAGCATACGCCGTTAGGAAAATTCGTGATTTGACTGATTTAGAGACAGCCCGTTTAGTTTACTTTAGTTATTTTCATAGTGTGATGTCGTACGGTATTCTGTTGTGGGAAATGCCGCCGATATTCAGACAATTTTTATTTTACAAAAAAGGGCAATACGTTCTATTTATAAATTAAGTCCTAGACACTCCCTCAGAGACAAATTTAAAGAGATTAATATAATGACTGTGCCTTCTCAGTACATTTATGATAATCTTTTGTATGCACATAAAAATATTAATCTGTTTAAAAAATACAGTGATATCCATAACATAAATACTAGGAACAAACACAAATTTGTTGTTCCTACAACAAGGCTCAAGAAAATAGGTGGCTCGTTTAGATGCCAATGTATACATTTTTATAATAAACTTCCTAGCCACATTCAAGAACTAAGCCTAAATAAATTCAAAGCTTTTATAAAGCGAAAACTATGCCAGAAAGCCTATTATACTGTAAAAGACTATATTGAGGACAAAAAGGCTTGGGATTGAGCTGCTCCAATAGGTTTAGACAGTGAATGTTATTTTGCAATTTTTACACTTTACTATTTTTTTTTTTTTTTTTAAGTATCTATTTACTTACACAATGACATGTACATTTACTGTATAAAGTATTATATTATTTTAATTATTGTGAATGTGAGGACTATGTGGGTCATTGTTTACATTTTAATCGTGGTCTGGCAGTTTGAGTAGTTTATGCGGCCTACCCAAATGTCCTGTCTTTGGTATTGTTCGTCGAATCGTTGAGCTCCTGAAGTTCTGAGTTGAGCTGCACGGTTACTGACAAATGCGTGCACTGACTGGACAGGTCCACTCAATCTGTGTGGTTCTTTCCTCAAAAGATCTTTTCAGACACTAATCTACATGGTCCTCAAAGATTATGTCCGGATTTTTATATACACATTGACATTGATGAATTTTATTTAGACAATGACATGAATATTTACTTTGTAAAGTATTTTTTATTTTATTTTTCTTTTCATTTAATTATTGTGAATGTGAGGACTATGTGGGTCATTTTTTTTTTCTGTTTTCCTTCTTAGTTTTAATCATGATCTGGCAGTTTGAGTAATTTACGCGGCCTACCCAAATGTCCTTTCTTTGGTATTGTTCGTCGAATCGTTGAGCTCCTCATTTCTGAGTCGAGCTGCACGATTTTTGACAAATGCGTGCACTGATTGGACAGGTCCGCTCAATCTGTGTGGTTCTTTCCTCAAAAGACCATTTCAGACATAAATCTACATGGTCTTCACACGATCTGACCAAGATTTTGTTTGGACTTTAAAAGAGACTGTGACCTCTGAGTTTGTTTCGGCCTTTCTTCTCAGAGTAGTCAGATAGGAAACGCCGACCACATCTAGTTTAAAAAATATGATGACGTGTAAAAGTGTTTGTAAAAACCTACTTACAGAAATAAATCATTTATCATTTATCATTTATTTAACTGCAGTATTGTCTCTCCTTTTTTCCCTTCATCCATCCAAAGGTTGTCTTTAAAAGATCGCTTTTAGGACCGCCCATTGTGTCACCCCTTGTAAAAAAATTACATTTATATCTGTAATATTTATGGTTTACATAATAAAGAGTATTCTATCTTTCATTATATTGCTTATCAATTGTTTCAGGTTCTTCATTCATTATTTTAAATAGGCTTTATCAGCACAGGCACACACGTCTTTGGCGTAAATTATCTGATGGAATTCTTTTAATGTTTTTTGCCAAGACCTATAGAAATTCCCAAAAGTGACTTTACAAACAACATAGGCTGTCACTAAACTCATTTATATTCTTAATTTTTCTCGAAGATTTGTAGAAGCAATTACTAGAAAAACTTTAAATAGTCGCAGTAACGTCGACATCGGTCAGCGAACACACAGAGAGCCAACGGGATTACCAACCTTTATTAATTATTACAGACCTGAACAATTCCGAATAAAAAACCTTCATCATTACACGAGTGATTATGTTATTTTTATAATGACTTCAGTCACACTTTAGCGTTATTAACCCTACCTAATTTAAGCTTAGGTACTTAGGTTAGTTTTAGGTAGGTTTTTACCGACCAAATTTGTGCCGCTACAAAAAAAAATACGATTTTAGCATTTGTTTGTTCATTCTGACATTGAGTAGGTATACTGACCATCGCCCTTTAGATGACCGATGACAATTTAGTCTTTTATTTATTCCCACCCGCACTTGTGTCTTTCAATAATAAGATTTTAGCGAATTGGCTGCTGTTGCATGCTGATACAAGACCTATAACTGTCATTCATTACTTATAGGTAATCACTAGTGATTTGGCAAATATACGTGTATCTACGAGTCTATAATACAAATGCGTAGGGTATGGTGCAGATTCACAAAGTAAAATTTAAGTTTAGTGCATCTTTTTCTTTCTATTTCATTAAGGACAGGACAGAAGATAAATTTTAATTTAGGCTTAGCACGCACTGCGATTAAACGCGAGCGGTTTAGGAATAGCTGAAATCGCCAAACCGCACACAAACACGCAATGCGGCTGACGTTTTGCTTAATTTTATTTCAGTACCACCATGGATTTCCAGCGAACAGCGTGTTTTGTGGCTTTGGTTTTAAAATAAAAAAATAGTAAACGTAAACAACGTCGCCACCTCAACTACTTATAGGTACTTTTTCCACTTCAATAATAATGTTATTAGACACATTGTCGAAGTCTACAGACGTTGTTTCTGAGTCGGATGACATGACATAACCTCTGCAGTACTTTGCACCAACATAAACAACCATCATCAACACACAGAATACGGTTAACCGCTGAGCGTGCGTCACCATACTATTACTATGGGACACAAAAAAATCGCGCGTTTACAAACTGCGATTCAAATGTAGCAAGTTACGTTTTTAAAATCAGTTACTGGAAAAAGTCGCTGATGCGTACGGTTGTATAGCAATGTGTTACTTTTTTGCGCGGTTTCAGACCTACGATCAAACGCGCGCGTTTTATCGCAGTGCGTGCTAGGCCTTAGTCTTGTCAAATTAATCAGCGCCTGACACTACTCCATACATGTTTAGACGTGATTAAAAACTTGCCCAACGAGGCAGCCTTCCAAAATCATTTTTTATTAGGTATTTCCATGTGATGTATGTTTACAGCATGCATGCCTAGGCAAAATGATAATTATGATATTGGAATAATTTGTACTTAACTTCTTTTATGTTATTATAAAAAATCTATGGGTTGTTTTATGTTAAAAACTACATCAATCTCCATCAGAAATACCTTTATGCGGTCTCACAAAAATACGTGGTAAAAAACTCCATAGGAATTTATTTCGAGAATACTAATTGTATTTTAGTAATTATACCTTATTAGCTATTGTTTGGCGGTTATTATTTGATACACAGATAAGTGTATTTTATGCCAACACAGAGGTGGAACAGAGCAAATCATTAATTAGATGTGTATTTTTATTTGTATAGTCCAAAAAAGTGGTTACATTCTATGGTCGGCGCACATATATCTGTTAAAGTTACATTAATGCCTTTTAAACCGACTTCAAAAAAGGAGGAGGTTCTCAGATTGGATGTTTATAGGTTTTTTTTATGTATGTTCGGGCATAACTCCGTCATATATAAGGTCCCATTAAAATAGGTGGACACCAAAATAAGGACGATGGTAAAAAAATATAAAAGAAAAACGCATAGATACTCACAAGAAAAATAAAATCAGCTAACGAAAATACACTAATGTGCAGGCAATTTATAATTTTAGGTCAAAATAAAGTCACTTTAATCGGTGTTTTTTTTTTGCTTGGATATGTTTAGTTAGACGTACTGAGCGCTGTGTTAAAATTTGTCCATCTATTTTAATGGGCCCTGTATAGACGGATTTGCAAAATTATTTTTTTGTTCGAAAGAGGTTTATTCCGAAATGGTCCCATTTAAATTTCGTAAAGATCTGATGATGAGTTTCGGAGACAGACAACGGAACTCTTCAATAAATGCCAGCAAATCAACCGCGTTTGCTGCTATCGCATATGTATGCATTGTTTACGCAATCACACAACATAACATCACGCCTGTACCCTCTAGAGGGGCACGCAGATGTGTTCAATAGCTTCGTCACTGATTTCACACAGCAAGATTATTTCACACAGCGAGATTCACATAGCAAGTAGTGTTATATGTATTATTTTTATTTTATTTATTTTATATTTTTACAAGTGAATTTGAATTTGTGTGGGGTACGTGGGTGCAACTAAAAAGTGAAAAATAAAAACTTGTGTCAAAAAACGAAAATCCAGAACCAACGACTTCCGAGATTAAAGTTATTTCACTTTGTAGTGTTTTTTTTTTTGAAGTCATTTGTGTTATTTTGTAAAAAAAGTTTTTTCACTAACACTAGGAAACTCTTAAATGTTGCACACTTATATTTTCAATGCTCGGCTCAGCGTCGAGAGTTCAGAATCCAACACTTCGCTTATATTTTGTATTAATTTTGGTACGACTTATTTGTGAACACGGATAACTTCGATAAGGCTCTTTACTAAAGAATTTACCAACTTATTACCTATTTAAATTCAAGATACAATTCATGCAACTACCGAGATTTTTTTGTGTTCGTTTTCTCTTTATGCGTCATGTTTGCCGCAAATAAATGTATTTTCTTTCTTATTTTCATTTGGTGGTTTTTTCAAGCTGCTTTGAAGATTATTTGCTGTGCAAATGAAATAAAGGGTTGATTAGTGTGTACACTAATCAACCCTTTATTTCATTGCCATGCCTTTGACGTCTCAAGCCTAATGTACCTAACAACTCATTATTTTTACCCGACTACGGCGAAGCAAAAAAGAGGGTTCTGATTTTGACCGGTGTGTATGTATGTTCATCTGTTCCCTCGATAACTTCAAAAGTACTTATAATAATTTGACAAATGACTTATCGTTAGAAGCGTCTTGACCGTTCGCTAGTTGTAGGCTATGTGACGTCACACTAAATTCAATGTGGCGCCCTCTAGAGGACATAAAGTAATAAATTTAAAAATAAATATTTTAGGATGGTGCCTTGTTGGGTATCAAATGAAAGGGTTTAATTAGCACATTTCAAAAAAATAAATATTATTAAAAAAAAAAAATAAATAAAAAATAAATTTAAAAAGTAAAACCCGACTACTGAAAACGACAAGAAAGTAGGTACCTTCCCGTGTTCGCATATCGCTGTACTAACATACTTATAGGTAAGCTATGGTAGCATGCGACCACGGTAAGGTATTTTCTTGTTTCATCCTTTTCAGGAGTCGGGTTTTAATTTTTTAAACTTATTTTTTAATTGATTTGATTATGGTGCCGATTCTGTGTTCACAAACTCAACTCCGAGCATCTTTTTCTTTCTATTTCATTAAGAATAGGACAGAAGAAAAAATTTTGTTTAGTCCTCTCAAATTAATCAGCGCCTGACGTAAATTGACGTAATTTTAGCCGGCATGTTTTAATCACGTCTAAACTTGTATGGTGTAGTATAGGTGTAGTGTCAGGCGCAGAATTTTTCAAATCCGACTTGTAGTTCCAGAGATTACCTTTTACTCTACATACAAACAAACAAATTCTACCACTTTATAAAAGTATAAAATAGATTTTAGATCAATTAACTTGTAGTTGTAATTGATGAGGATTAGATAAGCGTTTCTTTTACAACTATCACTTTAGGTAAAAAATGGGATTTTCAAAACTAAAAGTACTTAAAGATAAGCAAGTAATAACTTTTATTTGTACATGGTTTACTTTGTCGGATTAGAATATTATCATCGATTAGGTACTTAAAATGTTCTAGACATAATGGTTTCCTATTTCTAGGTATTTCACTCTATATATTCCACTCTTTCGTAGCTGATAGAAAATCTGTTCTCTCTTCAATCAATACGCCTAAGCTTTTCCCAACTATATTGGGGTCGGCTTCCAGTTTAAGGGGAATACATGACCTAAAGCGCGGTCACTGTCGGACTACATTAGAAAAGAAAGAGAAGCGCGATGACACGACGCTGGTAATTTATTGCAAAATATGAAGCAATTATCTATTTACAAAAATCTATTGTTTGGACTTTAAACACTAGTGCTTTAGTATGTTGCTTGTAGAATAATCTGACCCAAAATCTGAATGATTGTAGGTAAGTATATTAGTATGGTTTTTATAGTAAAAAGATAGTTTTTCGAGGTATCTTTATGATTTTTTTCTATCGTATCAAATTAGTTGTATTGTGTTGTCAACACACCATCTAACTAGCATATTATATCCTGAAGAATACCATATATTTTTCTGATTTTGTTTACTGTAGTCGATCATATACTTTTAGACATTATAAAACCTGCGTTTTTTGCGTTTAAGTCCTGTAGTCCTCTTAACCGAATACAGCTGACTTACCAGTAGAAATTTTACATGGTACGACTGCCTATCTGACGTCTACAGCCATACACTGGGTAACACGATACCTCTTTGGTAAGACTGGTTGACTACCTTTCAGGCTACTGACTACCCGTAATGACTGTCAAAGATCTGCGAGTGACAGTCAGGAAAAACTCAAAGTAATTATTGCGGATTGCCAATGATATTATAAGTTACACTTTTAATATTGCTATCAAGTCATAGCCGTCCTGTGTAGCCATGTGGCATGTGAACAAAGTTTATTTCGCATTAGGAAGATTGCGGCAAATAGAATTCATTAACGAAACACATTTGATCAATTGGAATCCAAATATATGTATTTGAACTTCAAGATCGTTCGGAACTTTTACGTTTCGTAGATTGGTTCTCGTTGATTACAATTGTCTTGTGCATTTATTTTAAAGCTGTACTGACCCACTCTTGCTTCATAATCAACATATAATGATCCCACTGCTGGGACACAGCCCTCCTCTTTGTGAGAGGGAGTGGGCCGTATTCCACCACGCGGTTCTAGTGCTGGTAGGTGGATGTCACATATCTTCGAATTTTTGCTTTTAAGACATGCCGATTTCCTCACAATGTTTTCCTTCACCATTTTGAGAGCAGTGGTGATGAAATAGTTCCGGTAGGGTTCGTGGCTAAATATACAACAGCCGCACAGGTCGATCGATCAGGTTAAGCTACGCTTGCCTCGGTTGGTCTGTGGATTGGTGACCATCTTTACATACCGAGACCCCTTCGTGCCTCGGAAAGCCCGTTAAGCCGTTGGTCCCGGCTGTCATTCGTGGCTCTTTGACAGTCGTTACTAGTCAGAAGCCCGAAAGTCTGACAACCAGTCTTACCAAGGGGTATCGTATTACCCAGTAACTGGGTTGTGGAGGTCAGATAGGGAGTCGCTTCATGCAAAATACTGGTATTCCGTATTTTAACCGTAGGAAATATCAAATCTGTTCCACCCAATACTCCAGAACAGCTCTTGCTCAACGTCACTACAATATTATAAGCAACCACCTGTACAATATCGTAAACAAAAACTGCAACATTTATCCAATGACTAGGTACGAATGTAAGAAAAGTGTTCAAGGATGGCTGCAAAAACTTAATTACGAAGACACCGAACAACTGCTTAAGATACCTACTTAGTCACTCACTGTAAGTCATACACATTTCTCATTCAAGTCTAATTATTTTAAATTTACGATATTACACATACATACACTACACATACATAAGTTACACATACATACATTACACAATCCTAAACATTCACTCACCCTCACACACTTACATACTTTGTCCACTCTATTTTCTGTATAATTTTTTACTGTTCTATATTTTTACTTCATTTCTGTGACAATGAAACTGCACTAATGTCCCTTCTGTCTCTCGTGGCAACCTGTGTACCTTTGTGTAATAACTTTTGTTAGAACACTGGTACTCATAACACAAGTTAGATCTTACTTTGAGTACCAGAGTTCAAAATACGCTAGTTGTTTTAATTTTCTGGTAACACAGTTCTTAGCGTATCATAGTTACTAGTGTTATTGTTCACTTTTTTTGCGAAAATAAAGAATTATTATTATTATTATTATTCAGCTGCATCCGGTAAGACTGGAAGCCGACCCCAATATAGTTGGGAAAAGGCTAGGCAGATGATGATAGTGATGAAATAGTTCACACAAAGTAAAGCGCCTGCTTGGGTTCGAACCTATACGACCAGTAAGACCTACACTCGTAAGTAGAGGCCGTTTCCTCTGCTTCGCACCGAACACCGTAATATAGGTTCACATAAACCTTCCAGGATAAATTCTTTAAATGATGGTGATCATGGTGAAAACCGCATCAAAATTCATTATCAACCCAGGTATCAACCCTGAAGGAGGTGAATGTGCTCATGAAACTGTACAAGTTTCCCCAAAGAACATAGGTCGAAAAATGAAAAAAAATTTTGGTCCTCCCATAGTAGGTAATAGCAAATCAATGATGAACTATTACTATATGAGGTCCAAAATTTTTTTTCATATTTCGACCTATGTTCTTTGGGGAAACTTGTACAGTTTCATGAGCACATTCACCTCCTTCAGGGTTGATACCTCCCTTCCGTTTCACGTTGTAGATATAAATATACAGAGCTTTTCAAATTCGGCTGATTCATTGACACAGAACTAAGCTGTTTGCACTGCAGTCCTTCATTGACAGCAGTGGCGAAGGTTCCATACAACTCGATTCCTACCGGCTTCCCTTTGAAAAATGGTCAATCACAGTCAGTATTCTATAGACAAATTATTATTATTAGCCTGTGATGTCCCACTGCAGGGCAAAGGCCTCCCTACTCTCTTTCCACTTCTCTCTGTTCAAAGCTGCTAAGGACCAGTTCTTGTTGAAGGAGTCCAGCTCATCCCGCCATCTCCGTCTGGGCCTGCCACGATGTCGTTTGCCATTAAGAGGGACACATTGGGTCGTAAGTTTGGCCCATTGTTCGTCTGACATGCGGCAGATGTGTCCAGCCCAGTTCCATTTTAGCGTGGCAGCTTTCCAAGTGACATCAGTTATCTTTGTGATGGAACGGATGGTCGTATTCCTAACTCGGTCTGTTAGTTTGATACCCAGAATACTCCGTTCCATAGCCCTCTGGCAAACCTCGAGCGTGGACCTCTGCTGATTTGTCAAAGACCATGTTTGACCACCATATGTGAGGATGGGAAGTATGCACACGTCAATGAGTCTTCTCTTAAGGGACATGGGAAGATCACCCTTCATTAGGTCTTTCATGGCCCAATAGCTCCTCCAGGCATTTTCGGTGCGTCTTGCAACTTCTTTGTTTTGTCTTGCCTGGAAAGAGACTATTTGGCCAAGATAGAGATACTCATCTACGTATTCAACCTCCCCACCCGCCACAGTGATCCTGCGATGCGCGCTGTTCGTCATCAACTTGGTCTTTGACATATTCATCTGAAGCCCGACCTCTAGGCTTGCCGTGCCAAGATCGTCTAGCATCTGTGTCAACTCGGAGGCTGAAGACGAAAAGAGCACAATGTCGTCGGCGAAACGGAGATTAGATAATCTCTTATGGCCGACCATAATGCCCCTTTCCGTCCAGCCCACTGCCAGCTTTCGGAAGACTTCCTCCAGCACAGCTGTGAATAGTTTCGGAGACAGCGGGTCGCCTTGCTTAACTCCTTTCTCTATCTGGAAGGACGGTCCTGTCATGGAACTGATCTTGATCGCTGCAGTGCTGTTCATATAAATAATTTTTAGAAGATTAATATAAGTGGTGTCTATATCTTGATTTTGCAGGGCGTTAAAAATTGAGCTATGGGTGATACTATCAAAAGCTTTTGAATAGTCCACAAAAGCGATATAATTAGATTATATTTATAATAAGATTATATTATAGACAAATAATATAATCTTATTAAAAATATCTGCTCCAACTTACCTCTTACAAAAATTAACCCTTCACTACTGCTTGACAGTTTAACTGGGTCTTTATTACCAAATGTTTTACACGAAACTTTATTTCCCTTTATTTTATCCATTACACTTTGAAAGTCCGGACCACCTATCAGAACTTTCCCGGAAAGGATGGATAGAAAAACTGTCTAAATAAAAAAACCGCGCGGTCAGTCACACTGGTATCGGAAAAGCTTAAAAGATATATTTCAGTGGATACATAAGATAAAGTACTAAGCCAATGTTTGTTTAAGTAAATAAGCCCCATTTTCCGACTGCCTACTTTACATAAGTACTTAGTGTAATTCAATATTTGTTCTGGAGCCACGAGTTACGCAGATACATATGGATAACACTGTGTGCTTATGATTAAATTATATGTAAGAACTCAACACTGTGTTTGTTTAAGAGCAATCAAAATGTACCGACTTTTTATGAGTTATATCTGTTCAAATAAATTAGGTCAGACTTTAATACCTAAGTACTTTCTAAGTATATAAAGGCTCCGAATCTTAACCTTAACCTACTAACCTTAAACCTACAAGCTGACCCAACAGACGTTAATACTGCCGTCACAAAGAAAACGGCAAACCCTCCCAAAAGGCAAACCCTCCCAAAATTGGGGGAGGCCTATGTCCAGCAGTGGACGTCTATCGGCTGAAACGACGACGACGAAAGAAAACGGGCACAACTAACATTTTTTCCAAAATTGAGTAAAAAAACTGGCATAGGTTTAGGCATAGGCCTTTTCTTCTGATTCCAAATATGTATGACTCAATTTTGGAAATAAAGTTAGTTGTACCCTTTTTCTTTATGACGGCAGAATAAATAATTCATACAATAATCCTATAGAAACTAACACTTTCAGTTTTTCTGAACTTTACAATTTTCTGGGCAACTTTACTAATTTGTATTTCCTTAAAAATTTATTCGGACTACCTATTACGATCATTAAAAAAATACTAAATCAGTCAAGCCGTTCTCAAATTGTGACGCGCTTACCAACGAACGTCATTTAATTTTTATTCATAAAGTTATGGTAATTTTCTTGACATTTTAGCACGAACCTTAAAACAGCAATGTTTTCCTGCGCAACCCTAAAACCGTAGTAGTCATAGCTATTAACTAATAAGCAACAAGTGGTCCGATACAAAACAGGGTATCTTATAAAACCATCACGTTACCGGCATGATCTTCAAGTTATACACAACAGTGGATTGGACACAGTTCGTCATTCCACACGTCAGGTGTTGTAAAGCGGGCAGCAATAACGTAACCATAGACAAATAGACATTGTTCTTACTCTACCGATATAAGAGGACTTTTGACAAACATAATACCTATGTCTGTCTATGCCCTTTAGTTGTCAAAGTCATGTGACATAAAATAGTGCGTGTCTATGTCTAATTATATGATGGGAATGACTGATAGATGTAGGTTGTCCTAATTGAAGCCATTGTAAAATTGTCTTTGATAGAAACCGCGAAGCTGGTAAATTAGTTTTTAACAAACACTGCGCCAATTTGTCTTTTTAGGGTTTGAGTCAAGTCAATTTGGGTTATCGCTTTCCTCTTCAGGGTTCGTTAGGGGTTAGTTAATGCGGTTAATACAAAACGACGCAACGTACCGTCTCCCTGTAAGAGTCGCAATAAATACTTTTCTTTCTTTCTTTTTTTACATACTTACTTAATGCTAACATGTCTTCCTATGCCTAATAATTGCCAATGTCATGTGACATAATATGGTGCGGGTCCATGTTTATGTATATGATGCGAGTGATTGATAGGTAGGTATTTTAAATGGAAAATTTTTTTAGAACTGTCTGATGGAAACCGCGATACACATTAGACATGTACAGGCGCCAGCACATCAAGCCACCCGAAACTGTAAAATTTTCCCAATCTACTTTACACCTTTTAGTTTAGCGATAAAGTTGAAAATCTTTTAAATAAATTTGTCAGATTGTAGTAAGTTGATGTGCTGGCGTCTGTAAAACTCACGCCTTCTTCTCATGTGGGTAGGCAGAACCGCCACCTGGTACGTTTCTTATACATACTCCTTTTGTTCAGTTTACGTCCTTACATCAGTGGCCTTAGTGTGAGTTTTTTCGACTCACGTTCGATTGCGAGCGCGTTAGAATTTTGTATGGGAAATGAGGTTTCTCCTAGTGACCACCAGGTGGCGCTATAACCTTTTTCCTACAAAATTCTAACGCGCTCGCAATCGAACGTGAGTGAAAAAACTCTCACTAAGGCCTCTGGTCGGACACGCACGGCGGTTGCGAGTACTAAGCACCTGACCTCTCGAAGAAATCGCGATACTAGTAAATAAGGTTTTTGAAATGGAGTATATTCATTCATGCAACGCCTTTTAACACTCAAGCTTTAATGTAGTGAGAACGACATACTTCAACATTATTGTCTACCAAATGCATAATATGTCGCAGCCGTTTAGTTAACCGCCTAGCCTTTTACCTAAACGGCGGCCGTTCAACTAACGGCCTAAATGATATTCAATTATAGTTTAGGTTGCAACTGTAACCAATCTCAGTAACTAAGCCTGGGCACCCCGACTATATGGGTTAGGTTAGGTTAGAACTGTGATCAACCGCGTTCGAGCCGAGAGAGTGAAGCGAAGCGAGCGCACTTTCTATACCGAATCTCTAAATAGTAGTGGCACTCGGTGAAATTTGGATAACCCATGGCTGAACACTAGGTTCCCACCTAGTTCAGGGGATAGGGTCAAAACTTTATGGCAACCATCAGGGCCACCAGGTTATATTATTGTATACTTATACAAATATTATTCGGTTTTGTAAATGTATGTCGAATTGATATTCCTAGAAATTGTAAAATGTATTGTGGTGAGAAACAAACAATTTTATTTACGTAATACCTAAGTAATCAAATTTAGATTAGGTAAAATACCAATAGATAATAAACTAGGTAATGAATGAACCCAGTAGCACGACACGTCACATAAACACCTGATAAACGGATTTTAGCAAAATATTTGTGATAAAACAATCATGAACATTGCAATTATCTAGAGACATAAAAATGACAATTAAATCCCACAAAAACATTTCATGTTAAATGTTGCCAAGATGAGACCATGTAGCTCGCACTGTCATAAAGTAATCAGATCTCATGTAGAGCCAAGCTTCTAACTCTACACGCCCTAACTCTACAAGGCCTAACTTCACAAACTCTACACCTTAGTCAAAATATATGGCTTGGCCATTTCGCTACATTCACATGAGCGTAAGGTGAAAAATACTCATACTGTGACTTACGAGTGCTCGTAGGTTCGAACCCAGACAGGCGCTTTACTTTGTGTAAGTAAATAATTTCATCACCACTGCTCTCAAAACGGTGAAGGAAAACATCGTGAGGAAACCAGCATGTCCTAGAACCAAAAGTTCGAAGACACAAGACGCACTGGGCCCTCTTGGGTTACGGCCCACTCTCTCTCACAGAGAGGAGGCCTGGTGTCCCAGCAGTGGGAACATTATAGGCTGTTTATGTAATGCAAGAAGTATGTAAATTACTATAGGTCACTGCTACCTAACCCTTTGGCGAAAAAAGGCGTCATGATATTATGTTTATACTAGTTGCGCCCGCGTAAATGTCGATCCCGTGGGAATGTCGGGATAAAAAGTAACCTATATGTTAATCCAGGATGTCAGCTACCTCCATACAAAATTTTATCAAAATTGGTCTAGCCGTTTGAGCGGGAAGAAGTAACAAACATATAAACACCCTCCACACTCACAAACTTTCGCCTTTATAATATTACTAGCTGCGCCCCGCGGTTTCACCCGCATAAGTTTCGAACCCGTGGGAATATCGGGATGAAAAGTAGCCTATATGTTAATCCAGGGCGTCAGCTACCTCCATACCAAATTTTATCCAAATTGGTCCAGCCGTTTGAGCGTGAAGAAGTAACACACACTCACAAACTTTCGCCTTTATAATATTAGTGTGATTATTGTGAGACAGAAGTGTGTATCGGAAATAGCGTACCTACGTACTAATGTTGTTATTTGCTACCTACGAAACGAATGGTTTGTCATATCTAAATATTACTGCTTTATGTCCGTATATTATTGTTCTATCTTATACCTCCCTAAAACCAATCTCAATTTCCTACGGATTGAAGTCACGACTTTTATACCAATTCCGCAGCAATCGGGTCAAAAACAAATGAGCGAAATAATCGGTTTGAATGTCAAACGTTTAAACGAACAACACCAACCACCAACGAACACCACATGAAACTGAGAAATATAAAATATACAGAACTCGGTGAGGACGCGACCTACTTTAAAGTATAATTTTAGATTTTCTAGTTTATTTTCGCGACAATTCCCACAATATAAGAATAGTTGTTTACTCATGCCTTGCGTATTGTACTCAATCCCATTATCGTATAGACGATTTACACGTAAAAGACTCTGTGCCAAAAGTAAAGTATAAACTGTTGATAGCAACTGATATGGATTGTTTGAAAGGTGATATGGGTAGAAAGGGGGTGACTACTGAGATGACGACTTATAGAAGAAAAAGACATGTTGCGCAGACCCCAAATAAATGGTTTGGTATCTAATAGTGGTGGTGCTAATAAATGGTTGGTTTAGTAATGGTTTAGTGATTTATACTACAAAAAAATCCTTTTTGTAGTATAAACGCATAGGGAAAGAGATGGGAAGGGGAATTGATGGGACAAATAAATGGTTTAGTCCCACTCTTTCCCTTCCCATCTCTTCCCCTATGCGTTTATACTAGAAAAAAATCCTTTTTGTTGACTAAACCAAATAAATTCAGATAAGTGCAGGAGAACGATGATGATGAGCAGCTGTTAATTCTTGTTGATATTCTTTGTTATTTCTACTCTTCTGAAACTATTATTCTTCAGTAGATTTCCAGGTTTAATGAAATGTAAAAAAAGTAAACTACAGTACCTACATAAACCATTTCCCAGAGCATCAGAACAAGCTGACTAACATCCATTGGGTGGGGGGAGGTTATTTCTAGTCTTCGCAAAACACAAATTGACATACCTAAATGTACGTAGGTTTGTAAAAACACTTTTACATGTCAAACATAGTTTTAAAACCAGTTGAGGTCGGCGCTTCTTATCCGACCACTCTGAGAAGAAAGGCCGAGCCAAACTCAGTGATCGCTATCTCTTTTAAAAACATAATCTTGGTCAGATCATGTGAGGAACTACTTAAAAATTTGTGGCTGAAATGGTCTATTGAGGAGCAAGCATTTGTCAGTAATCGTGTAGCTCATAATCACACTAATATTATAAAGGCGAAAGTTTGTGAGTGTGTGAGTGAGTGTGTTTGTGTGTGTGTTTATATGTTTGTTACTTCTTCACGCTCAAACGGCTGGACCAAATTAGATATAAATTTGTATGGAGGTAGCTGACACCCTGTATTAACATATAGGCTACTTTTTATCCCGATATTCCCACGGGATCGATACTTACGCGAGTGAAACCGCAGGGCGCAGCTAGTATGACATATATGACAAAGGTGGGCCAAGTAATCTAATCTCACTATTGAAAAATTACTGTCGTATGTTATACATATGGCAGTTATTTTTTTTTAATAGTGAGGGGTCTATTGAGGAGCAAGCATTTGTCAGTAAACGTATAGCTCATAATATGACATATATGACAAAGGTAATCTAATCTCACGATTGAAAAATGACTGTCATATGTATAAAAGCAGGCTGAAAAGGATTTCAAATGATTACAAGTGGGTGCTCTTTTCGTAATTAAATAATATATCGTTAATTCATTTACCCATTATCTATGTAAAACGTCACTAGAATGCACTCCATATTACACTTCTTATTAGTTAAACACCAGCTTACGATAACACCAGCTTATGATAAATTTTTATCACACATTAAGCTGAACGGTCCAGAAGTTTGTCTTAGATAATTATAATGACGGTTTTGTATCATATTAATTTGTTTGTTGTATTCATATTATCCGGTAGCCCCACAATGGACTCTGACGAGTGTAGACTTTAGATTTAGTGTAATCTAGAAAACTGACAAGTTGGTAAAGTAAAAGTTTTGTACACAAATTACTGAGATAACAAAATAATTATGTAAGATATCAAGTAATGTTATGAAATAACATTGGAGGGGCTCGTGGCTAAATCACAGCTGCCTGGTTAGATAGAAGGTTAAGCTACACTAGACGCGGTTGGTTCGTGGATGGATGACAATCCATTACATCCATCCATTATTTTTCTTTGTGTATTACATGCTGTACTACAGCGTCCTAATAATTGTTTGCTGCAGCGGACGACGTCAATACGTCGGCGCCGCCCGGCTGTCGCTGCATAGGGTCGCAGCATAATGCTGAGCGATAGCCGTGGATGTGACGCATGTTTCCCTCAACCCTTACTTTTTTTTTTGTTTATGTTCTTTATTGCGTCATGTGTACCGCATATAAACGTATTTTCTTTCTCTTCTTTCTTTCTTACGTATCAAAACCTTTCCGTGCCTCGCTGTCATTCGTAGATCTTTGACAGCCATTAGGTACCGGTAGTCAGAACCAAGTCTCTCAACTAGTCAATACCAAGGGGTATCGTGTCCCAGTAACTAGGTTGTGGAGGTCAGATAGGCAGTCGCTCCATGTAAAATACGTGTATTCAGCTGGATCTGGTTAGACTGGAAGCCGACCCCAACATAGTTGGGAAAAGGCTAGAGAGATTGATTTTTTTTTAAAGAAATCACACATTGGTATTTTGTTTGCATTATATCAATTAGACAAGGATAGACTAGGCCCTCGGCCGATGCAGACACAAACATTTCACCTAATAAAGGTGCAAAAAATTATATTACGATTATCCATTACTAATATTATGAATGCGAAAGTGTCTGTCTTGCTGTATGTTATGTCTTCACGCTTAAACCGCTGAACTGATTTAGATAAAATTTAGTATAGGGATAGTTTGAGTCCCGGGAAAGGACATAGGATAGTTTTTATCCCGATATTTCCACGGGATCGAAACTTACGCGGGTGAAACCGCGGGGTGCTGCTAGTTTATTATACCGAAGACATATAAATACATAAACATTTCTCCTACCTACCTCTGTCAAATGAATGAAAATTCCTTAAAAACAATAACATAATATAATTATGTCTACCAATGACGTGGGAGCATTTTTCAACCTGCACTTATGCATGAATAAATGTTGTAAACAAAAGGTGTTTGTTTGTTTTTGTTTAAAACAATAAAAATATGTGAAATATGCAGCCCATTGTCGGAGCTTCCATCATTGGTTTGTTTACAGTAGCTGCATCCGATATAATTTTATAACAATTATTTGTATTGTGTTATAGCTGAGCATGAGGTGCTGGGTTCGTTTCCTTGGTCGGGCAAAGTGTTATTGAGTTTTTCCAAATTTGTCAGTAGGAGTCCGAAGTCAGAGGCATTTCACCAGTGTAATGTCAATCCGGGATAAACTCGCCCCATAGATATTACACTGGTGAAATGTGGATGTAGATTCTGTTTTAGGTACACCTCTGACTGACTCTTTGGGGATTACAGGCGTGTTATGTTATGTGCTATATCTATTGACCACACAACAATCTGGGAACAAATAGTACAGGCTAGCACATCAAGGTACTCGAAACTGCCAAATTTTCCCAACCAACTTTGAACCTTTGAACCTTCTAACCAATAAAAAAAAATCTATTAAGAAATTTGAGAGATTGTAGCAGCTTGATGTGCTGGCGTTTGTACAATCTTGAAAAAATATTTAGCCATTTATTTCTCTTGACCTTTTGTTCACATTTTAAACAACTTAGGGCGAATGTCACTGTTATTATTGTTGTGGAATATTGACAGCTCTTGAACGCGGTTAAAATGTGCTGATCGCGTTTAGTTTCATATGCTTTGGTTTCCCAATGAAGCGGTAAACGGTCACACACGTGGGTAAAACTCTCTGTATTTGTACAGCGTTTTTTGACACCTTAATGTCAAATACCTACTGGTATAAAATGTCAGATTTTCATGACGGTCGGTATAAATAACAACTCATTTTGCCACGAAACCAAAGCTTTGGTGAACTTCGCCTTTAATAGCAAAACTAAACAGTGCCTTTTTTTCCTGGAGGGACATTTTCATAAGTACGTTTGTAGTTTGTACCTACGTATTTAGAATACCTTTTGCTTCACAGGGGCTAGTCCATTTTTAGCCCAGAATAATACAACATTCACGTTAATCACGTCTAGAAGTACTATTATTTGTTACATCATAAGTTGTTACTATACTTTGCTGACTACCGTGTACTTGTTAGTTTATCGTAGATAATGCACAGAAGCACCAGTAAATCCTTACTCTTAACATATAGGGCAATAAATAGTTTTGAGTAAGACCGGTTCTCCTCTGCAAGACAGTGGAGAGCATAATATTGCTGCCTATTTTGGCAAAAACCATAGACACAAAGGTTATGATTTTAATTCAATAATTTCTACATACTTATTGCATTTTGTCTTTTAATAAGTACTTAGGTACTTATTGCATATTTTTATTTTACATAATTATTGCATTATTTTTATTTTTAGATCGTTGATGCATTATTTTTATATACTTATTGCATTAGTTTTATTTACTTATTGCAATATTTTTATTGCGTTAATTTTATTTTTAGATAGGTACTTCTTGCATAATTTTTATTTTTACATAATTTATTGCGTTATTTTTATTTTTACATATACTTATTGCATTATTTTTATTACAAACTTATTGCGTAAGATCATAACATAACATTACTCCTGTATTTTCCCGAAGAGTCAAGCAGAGGTGTACCTATACTAGGTACCTACACCCACATTTTGCCATATATGACTAAGTCCCATGTAATAGAGGGCGAACCTATTGCCCTCGGCTAGGCACAAATCCAGCCTCGGAGCTGCTGCTAAGAAATTCCTGATAGAAAATTTGCTCGACTGCCTTGACTTTCTACTATTGAGTAGCGCGTGCGACAACTAGACCATCGAGGTACCTAGTTATGAAATAGCCCTTTTATCACTATTAAAGATCTCTTCGGGGTTATCTCATAGTCCAGCTGGTCGATTCTGTAAAAATTGAAAACTTAGGTGAAGTAAGAAGGATTGACACTATTGACAGCTCACTCCACGCGCTCACTTTTTGTTTTTTTTTGCGGCTGGGAAATCATCAAATGACTCCTCCCGCTCTGGGTGGAGCGGAAGGGAGTGTCAGACTCTTACTGACTAAAACCCACCCGTGTTCCTTCCTTAGCCCTTTATGTTCCGGGCCAGCGGTAACCCTTTCGGACAATCCCGCTGACCCAGCAGGCTTCGGCCCTAAGGGGCCCCTCCTCGATGCTGACATCTCTTTGAGGCGCGCGTGGAACACGTACGCGCCGTCCGGCACGGGCCTGGTCCTGATCGGGCGGTGAGCTACCCATTACTCTCCGCCCGCAGGCCCGCGCCTACGGTGGCCGGGAGTCGTCACGCGACTCCCGACGCCCGGAGCGTCTCCCGCGGCGGCTGGGACGGGAGGCTCTCTCCCTGAGCCGTCCCGCCACCTCCTTCGCTAGCATGACTGCTTCGCAGAAGGAGGTGACTGCCTCCCACTTCCTCTCGCCCCGGACCATGGCTTGCACCAGGGCCGGACGCGAGAGGTCGCCGCCGCTGCCGATCGCCTCTACGAGGACACGGCGGTGCCCACGCGCTCACTTCACCTAAGTTTTCACGGTGAGATTTTTACAGAATAGCACCGCTGGCTAGAAAGACGTACATTGACAAGTTTAGCCTTTCATTCAAACGGTCAGTCGTGTGATATAAACTAGTCACACCAAGCTGATTGTGTAATTTGTTGGCGCTGACAGACATACGATGTTCCCTGTTGACATCTCTAAAATAGATCCCTAAATTCAAGTCGTTGCTCCATCGCGTGGTATCGCTGTCTGTGTAGAACAGCCGTAAGGCGCCGCGAAGTATGAAGTTATGTACTATTTGTTGATTAATGTAATAGGCAAAACTACAGTAAGTATTACTTCTGCCTAATAAATATTGGCATATTTACACTGTAAATTAGTTTTATTACTTGTTTGTTTGATGGTTAGTGGCTGAAAACGATATCCAATTGCAGTTAACACGAAAACCAAACCATATGCAATTAACACGAAAACACTTTTCAAGACCAGTTTTCCATTCATGCCAGTTTAATAAACAAGAAAAGTCGGTTTCTTTTTATTACGCTGATATAACTAACAGCCAATTGATCGCACGTTAACCTGTATTACCTATCAATACACTTTATCATAATGGGACATTACAGTATCAAACAAAATTAAATGTTCAAGGTGAGCAAGATTACAAAATTAACAAATGAACAACGCTTTCCCGGATATATTAATAAATTATCTTATCTTCGGGGAAATGCTACTGAAACTGTCAAGATGCAATAAAATCAGAATCTGTATTTGTAAGTGAAGGTTTTAATAACCCGTACATTATTGAATGTTAAAATGTCACGATCCAATAACATCCAGTGTTCACATTAATCTGTGAAGTTTTTATTAACACTAGCAGCGCCCCGCAGTTTCACCCGTATAAGTCTCGATCCCGTGCCAATATCGAGATAAAAATTACCTATCCTATGTGTTAATCCTGGTTCAAATTTATAGAAATCCGTTCAGTAGTTTTTGAGTGAAAGAGAAACAAACAAACATCCATCCATCCTCACAAACATTCGCGTTTATTATAGTAGGATCGAATGTGAAAAATGTTGCTAATTTGTAACTTTGTTATTTCTGTTAGACAACAGGTAAAAAACGCGCTGAAGCATGTGATCAAATGTAAACAAAACATGTCATAGGTATCAATTTCCGGCCCCGCATACTAAATGTTACAAAGACATAACATCAATAAGCAACATAGTGCTAGTGTCAAAATGTACAAATTGCCTAGTGCCAAAATGTCATTTTGCCCAAATGCCGCTATGAATACATTAAAGCTGTAATGTTCAAGATATTGAGTTAACATTAGAAACAGCCCGGAGTCTGGATTTGTCAATGGCCTGGTTGATTACAATAGGCTTGCCCCCTATTTCCATAACCATAATCAGCCTATAATGGGACAGAGGCCTCCTCTCGGTGAGAGGGAGTGGGCCGTAATCCACCACGCGGGCCCAGTGCGGGTTGGCAGATGTCACATGTCTTCGAATTTTTGGTTCTAGGACATGCCGGTTTCCTCACGATGTTTTCCTTCACCGTTTTCGAGAGCAGTGGTGATGAAATAATTTACACAAAGTAAAGCTCCTGTCTGGGATGGGCAATGGGACCCCCTTCGCCAGTCATATTTTAACCCCTATTACATGGGACTAAAACATGACTGGCGAAATGTGGGTGTACTATACAACGTTATTTTCAGTATAAGCGAAACCTGAATATAGTTTGTTCAGAATAAGTAACTGAATCGATTCCAATAATTTTTACCCCATGTTATATTTTGTCCCAAAAATATTTAAAAAAGGTTAAAAGTAGAACACCGAGCGAAGTAGGTTATCCAATCTGGGCGCCAAACGGTTAGGTACCTAGGTACTATTATCAATGAGCGCAAGACGGCGCGGCGCGAGCGGCGCGGGTGAGCATGTTTTTTGTACGGACAAACAGGTAACTTAACGAGCTTATAAGTTTGCGATTTTTCATGATACAGTATTGAAATTTTTTACATAGATTCTTTACATAAAAATATTGCTTCGCATATTCTAAAAATAATGCTTTATAGGTACTCTAACACTTCCAGAAAGACAAGCGTGAAAAGTGTTGTTGACAACGTTAAATTTAGTTTGCGCGTAAATTTAGACGATGCTAAATGTAACTCATTCAATACAAGCTTTTATTTTTGTTTACTTTTATCTAATTTTAGTGAATATGCCAGTCTAAATCTGTTCGCAATGTAAAATCAGGGGTCGATGTAACATGTCTGTAGCCCGTCTGTCGTTATCTACCATTATCTACGTCATTCTAAACAATCAATTAATCTAAAACAACACTCGTGTCGTAAATATTCAGTGAAAAACACAGTATTTATAGAAAGTATCGATCTGCCAAGGCTTTTCCCAACTATGTTGGGGTCGGCTTCCAGTCCAATAGAATGCAGCTGAATCCCAGTATTTTAAATGGAGTGACTGCCAATCTTACCTCCACAACCCAGTTACTGGGTAACACGTTACGACACCCGTTGGTAAGACTGGTAAATATTTATAGAAAGAAAATCGTTTAGAAATAACTTTCGCATTTCTTTCAGTGTGTATTGTGACGATGCATTCGGAATACGGGAGTAACCCGATTACATTTTTAGACAAGCTGGTAGTAATTAATTAATTATGGCTAATCTAAATACCTCAGATAATAACGATAATATGATTGATAGTTTTGAGACACTTACGTCTTTTATTTCTTAAAAAACAAACAGATTTACATTTTTTGTTTCGTTTTCATCATTTTAAAAGTAAATGAAGCCGATGTTTGAGGATAATCTAATCTATTTATTATCATTTTTGAAAACTTTATTTGATATTATCTATTACTTAAGTAATTAGATTCCGTAATTATATTCATCCTTTATACCTAGATAGTTATTCGAATCTTACAAATACAACGAAACTATTTTACGTTACAAGTCAATTTGTTATTCCAATTATTTAGATATAGCGTTTTCCTGTAAAGAAACAAAACTGAATTCTTTAATATTCTACGGACAAAACACCTCACACGTATTATTTTCCTGTTAGGTAATTAAATTGAATATACCCATGGTTACGCTTTTAATGGATATGAAAATCTAATCAAGAGGGAACAAAGTAGGTAGTGAACGAGGAAAAAATACTTGGAAATTGTTTTAGTATTCAATTTTCAGTAATATAACTAGCTACCTACCTAATTGCCTTTGATAGAATTCATACTTTTATGTAAATTGAAACATTATGAGGTAATAGTCATTTTTGTAATTGAATTAAAAGTGAATAAAATATGGATGCATATTTGCAATGTTGAGTACACAGGCTGGCATGAGACATCGACGCGCTACCCCCACGGATTCAGCACATGATTTTGATCACCCCCTTTTTCATTTTTTTTTGCGGATGGGAAATCATCAAATGACTCCTCCCGCTCTGGGTGGAGCGGAAGGGAGTTTCAGACTCTTACTGACTAAAACCCACCAGTGTTCCTTCCTTAGCCCTTTATGTTCCGGGGCAGCGGTAACCCTTTCGGACAATCCCGCTGTTTGATCACCCCTGCGTTGAAATTTTTTATAGGTTTTGTATTAAAAAAAAATAGCTGTTCCATACATTTTGACCGCGTAGTACACTTGTCTTTTTAGGGTTCCGTACCCAAAGGGTAAAAACGGGACCCTATTACAAAGACTCCACTGTACGTCTGTCTGTCTGTCTGTCACCAGGCTGTATCTCATGAACCGTGATAGCTAGACAGTTAAAATTTTCACAGATGATGTATTTCTGTTGCCGCTATAGCAACAAATAAGTAATAAATATAAAATATATTTATTACTTATTTATAGTAATAAATATAAAATATATTTATTACTTATTTATTGATTAGGCTACGCTAGACAGTGATGCCGGAGGACGAAAAACATCGTCAAGGCAAGTCAGAATAACGACAAACGTTTCAGAAGAACCAATGCAAAAGAAGGTGGAGAAATCCAGAGTGCCTTGAATTCCATTCATGGAGCATTAATGATTTGCAAAAAAATCAAAGCAATTTTCAATATTTATTACTTTTTTTTGCGGACGCATACCGCGAAGGTTGCTTCGAGGTGACTCGGGAAAAGATTTCCTGGAGGCTTTTGCCCAGCATTGGGACAGTACAGGCAAAAAAAATACATATAAGTATAACTAAAATATGGGTGTAAGGGTTCTTCTAATTTCCAATTTAATTCATTCTCAATCAAGGTGTGTGATAATAGTATGCGTTATCTTTCAATCTATCACTATTAATTTTAACTCTGTGATAACATTGTGAACAGTGTATTGTCAGGCGCTTGGTATTAAGATTTAATCTCCACTTTAGATTTCACACACTTTTAACACTTTCTTTGTTAACTATTAAGACCGACATATATCTACTCAAAGTTTTAGATATAGACAAGTTATTTAAATTTAGATATTGAGTTACGAATTGACTATCCATGCAATCATTTATTAATTACAATCGATAATTCATTATGAATTCGCGAAGTTGAAATTACACTAAGAAAAGATAATATTCTCGTATTTTTTAAATGAAAACAGTTTTCAGTAATCGCTTCGTCTATTGAATGATTTTCTTTAAGAAAATTGTAAATTAATGAATAGGTACGAAGTTACAGAACAAACGCAAGTTCTCAAAAAGAATACCATCAATATTTTGCCTCAACTTTTGACTGAAAACCGACTCGAACATAGTGGGGAAAACGCAACCCGAACTTCGTAGACAACTCCCTATTTACTTGAGTTAGTATATATTTATTTATTTTCGTAAATATAACAAACATAAACTACTTACTGTTCACGGTTTTGCTTGCCATTGTTCTTCAGTAGAATCGGAGTCGGCACAAAAAAAATAAAACGACCGGTCGTTTTTCGTAACACTGAACGAACGTACGCGACGCCTCGTAGACAACTGCTACGCCTGCTACGAAACTCGTACGCAGCTAATAATAATACGATTATTATTATCGGATTATTACCCGCACTGAAAACGCTCTGGTTGTATTTGTTAAGGCGCGTGCGTACCGCGCGATGTACGAACTATGAGTGGTACTGATCCCGACCAATTTTGTTGGCAGGGTGCTGATAAAGTGGCAAATTATAGAATAAACAGTGTCACTTTATGGAGATGGATCAGGTTTAGTTCACAGCCTGGAATATACGCGGTAGTAAGGCACCGGGCACATTAACGCTTGGCGCGACTCCGCCTACCATTTATGCACGATCAGAGGTATGTACCTCATAAGGCACGAGTGCGTGCATCGGTAACTACATACTAGACATGCATTCGTACAAAGTAAATAACGTTCTTATCAATGTGTACGTAAAATGGCTATTAATTTAAATTTGATTAGAATTTCTGTTATATTACTCAACATTAAATAAATGTCGAGTCTAATCAAATTGTTTAGGCGATTTTTTAAATAAATACAACAATAACACCCCTCTGTTTTATTCGGGGGTTAAAAAATGAAGTTTGATGCCTCCATCTTGCTTTTGCGTTGCTCCTTTGCTGCTCTCTCTCTCTCTATTTGCCTAGCCTTATTCCATTTCATTTTAGATCGGCTCTCCTCGTCATTCTTCGCCAGATGTTGCTCCTTTGCTGTTACTCCTTTTTTCCGTGGGGAAATCTGGGTTGAACGGAGGGTTATGTCGGATTCCTTCCGAATAAAACCCCGTCTGTTCCTGTACAACTACCGTGAGTCGGGGGCCCGGGGTATATTTGTACATTCTGCTACTCCTGCATTATCTCAGGATCTTCATTATATCTGGCACTAAGTGGCGCAGGCAGCATCAAGTTGCTGATGAAGTGTAAGGTAAAGACACGCCAACACATTCCATGTTCTAGTCTTCAGTGCCTTACTGAACTGTTTGATATCTTGATGAAATTCACGACACTTTACAACACTTTTTTTTTTTGTTATTTTTTATCACAATTACATTTAAGATGGATTAGACAAAGTTTGTAATAATTAAAAGACGTGACATCACTCACTTCGACAAAAAAAAAATAACACTGGCTAGATGCAACTAAAAAATGTTTCTAAAATAAAGCAAATATTAAACTGATACGACAGACAAAAAATAACCGATATATTCATAGTAATATTTTCGGGACTGCAAAAAATTCGAACGTACCTACTAGTCAAATTGACAACCATCTCAACTGAATTTGTGATTTTATAAAAACAAAAAATGTCAGCAGTTTGAGTTAGTAGAGAATTTGTGATTCGAAAAAAAAACCAACAATATCTGCAATCTTACGAGAGTATAGTGCTCATAAGTCGTCGCAGAATGACCGATTAATCCAAATGATTGTAAGTAGTACACGCAGCTAATTAAAACCAGCATAATGTACTTATCATCATAATTACTGTGATTCGGTGCGCTTAACAAATCAGTACGAGACCTGTTATTGTTAAGCCAAGTCATGCTTGATGTCGTAGTTTTAATTATAGTGACAGACTGCTTGATTGGGTTCCTTACGTTCATAATGATATTTTACCTAAAACCTGGAATAGACCAGGGCAGGGCAGGGCAGGGCAGGGGACCAGGCGGGCAGGGCAGGGGAGGGGTGTAACTGCGTAGTACACCCTTTCATTTTGACAATACGACAACATTCATTGCGTTTTTTACGTTGTGGAGCAGACTCATTTTTCAAACATAGGAATCAATGAATTAGGAATTGGGGTGCTGGACACGCCAAAAAGTAAAAGATAAAGCCTCCAAAACAGAAGCGAGGCTTCTGTTCTGCTTGTCGAAATAAGAACTCATTTAGTAAAAAGAATGGCCAGCCAGAAGCCATGGGTGCAACGCAACTTCTCCGCCAAAGTCGCGGGTTCTTCGAAAGAGATACCGTGGCCCCTGGCACAGGCAACTGAAGGAACACGGGTGGGTTTTAGTCAGTAAGTCTGACACTCCCTTCCGCTCCGCTCAGAGCGGGAGGGGTCATTTGATGATATCCCAAACAAAAAATATAAAAAAAATGGGTGCGACTTCTGTACTTAGGGTAGGTAATAATTAGGTATCCAGACCTCCTCTGGAGATATACTCGTTCTATATAACTTACGGAAATAAGACTAGTGTGGGGCCCGACCTCTGAACGCATTACATTACGATTTGACATTAGTGTTCCTACTCCCTATGTGTCCTGTCCGAAAAAGTTAGTTATTGGGTGTAGAGTTCTCTCTGAAGCTACGGATTACTTTCAAACGGGCTCGTATCTTCGTGGACGGACTTAGAGAGTAGGCCCATGGACGTAGCTAGGGGTGGGGGGGAAGGGTGGGCAATGCCTATATACCCTAGAAACTTCTTTGCCCTTCAGTATTGAAGAATTACTTACTGTTTAATCGCTTTTTATTAAGGTTTTTATAAGAACGGCTCTACATTTTGACCAAGATGTCAGGTTTGTAGAGTAAGGGGTTTGGCTCTACATTAGATCTTGACTTTTTAACAGTGGAAACCTTATTTAAGTCTCGGCAACCTACTTTACATGAAATGTTTTTTTGTGGGATTATTTATGATGAATTCAGCTGGACGCCCAAGTAACACAGAAAGCATTATAACAAACGAATAGTAAACTTATGTACAACTTAAGATCCGTATAAACTCTTATATAAGTTCACCGAGCATCTTGACGCTTTATATTGGCATTTAAAAACCATTATGATGCTTTACACTGTATAACGGTTGGAAAGTGGCTTATCAAAATGCTTTTGTAAAGCCTTTAGTTTTATTGCAGTAAACCACAATCCAGCTATACAGCTTTCAGCTGTTTTTAGTGCATTTGGATCTACAGTAGCATTTTTAAGTAGTAAATACATGCTTTATGCTGTTTAATAGCATAAACATTAACCATTATAATGCCACGTAAATCCGCTATACATCTTTCAGCTGTTTTTAGTGCCTTAGGGTCTATAATTGCATTTTTAAGTAGCAAGATAATGCCTAATGCTGCTTAATAGCATAAACTTGTACCATTATAATGCACCGTAAATCCGTTATAAAGCTTTGAGCTGTTTTTAGTGCTCTTTGTTGTGTAATAGCACTTTAAAGTGGTAAGTAAAAGCCTAGTACTGCTGGACAGCATAAACGTGAATCAATGTAATGCTTGCATTTTTAAAGATCAACTGAGTTCTGTTGTACAGCTAAGAGCTCTTTAATCAAATAAAAGTGAGTTATTGTAATGCGTTAAGCTGTATATACATTCAATTGTCTTCCATTTTTAATAATTCAGCTTTGGCAAGCTGATATATTTTATTTTGTACGGCATTGTATGGTTGGTACAAAAATTACTGAAAATAAGAAAATAACTATCATAATAAATAGGTGATTGTTTTACTCAAGGATCCCCATGGCACTATTTCAGTCTACATCAAGTGTACTGGTATACCGGTGAACCCATATAAAACTACTTTATAGACAATGGCACTACACTGTTCATCAAAAGTCTTCTCTTTGGCCTCTGGCTTAATAATTGTTCACGTGTGAGTATTTATACTGCTGACGGCATTAATTAGCCTTTTTAAAGGCTCACCGGGCTGCTATAGACCGACACCATTTTGTAAATATTTTATAACCAAAAAATATTATCATTCGGACCTATTTATAAAAGCAATAGACCTATATAATAATGATATAACTTAATTTAATACTGCCCAACCAATAATATTATGTTATTTATGCAAAATTCGTTCTAAACAGGAATACACAATTGATTTGATTATTTCACACAATATCTATAAATAACATTTTATATCAAAACCACAAAATATCGAAGGCGCGTGAAAATTTCAATGAAACTTATATAGATATTTACAGTAAACTACATTGCGCAGTAATATTTGAAGGCATGAAATAGCAAAAGAGTCAAAAATTAACCCAGTATTATACATTTTGTTTTGATGCAAACAAATATGGTGTCACTCAGTTTTGACCGTCTTCGTCCATAATATGTTGCGATACAAAGTAGTTAAATTACAACGTTAATTGTATTATAACATTTGTACCGTGGTATTAGAGATGTTTTTGCAATGATGTAGGGTTTATTTAAGTTCTAACTGTGAACACTTAAACAGCTCCAATCATTCTTTTACTACATTCTAATGCTAGTGTAATGCTTTTGTAATGCAATTAACATCTCCATTATCAATAATATTGCTAGTATAATGCTTCTGTAATGCGATTGGCAACTTCATTGACCGTAGTAATTCTTCTTTAATGCGATTGGTAACTTCTTTGGCCATAATAATGCTAATATAATGCGCCTGTAATGCTATTAAACAACTATTTGTGAACCTATTTAGGATCTAAAGCCGTATAAATTGTGCCCAAATAAGCATTACAGTAGCCGTACAAACGTGTGTAATGTTCCTATAGAACTAACTCAAAATGCGAAAACGATACAGAAATGCTGTAAGTCGGCCGTTATACTGCTTTGATGTGTTACTTGGGCGTCTACCCTCCCTAGACCAAATCCCTAGCTACGCCAATGACTTTGCGCTTTCGCGCATGCAGAGGGACCCCAAAGTTTGTGAGTGTGTGAGGTGTGTGTGAGGGTGTGTTTGTATGTTTATATGTTTGTTACTTCTTCACGCTCAAACGGCTGGACCAATTTTGATAAAATTTTGTGTGGAGGTAGCTGACACCCTGAATTAACATATAGGCTATTTTTTATCCCGATATTCCGACGGGATCGAAACTTATGCGGATGAAACCGCGAGGCGCAGCTAGTTGTTAATGAAAATGGAAGACTTTCTGATAGTGCTTCACTCCCTGCGCAACACATACATACATGAGGTCAATAGGGAAGACTGAACAATCTTACCTACACCTTCGAGTCCTTCCTTCCATTTGATAAATTATTATTGAGGAAGGCAGGTGCGCTTTTATAATTACTATAACGCCGGATATACTTCTGAAATACCCAAGTACTTATTTAATTACGCGGTGCAATAATTACATAATATCATAAAAATTATCAAACAATGAATTCCTATCCGAATCTTATCGCATTGATGTTTTTTTAATCGATTCTTAATTAGGTAGGTACTTCTTCATTAGTTATCTTTGACATATTTCAATCAAATAAAAATATAAGTTCAGATTTTTTTTTAAATCTGGAATTTACTAAAATAGCCTTTCCTATTAGTCTTTATCACTTACAGTAGTTTTCCAGTAGGTCATCATCTGCCTAGCGTTTTCCCAACTATGTTGATGTCGGCTTCCAGTCTAACTGAAAGCAGCCGAATACCAGTATTTTACATAAAGCTACTGCCTATCTGACCTCCACAACACAGTTACTGGGTAACACGATACCCCTTGGTAAGACTGGTTGTCAGACTTTCTGGCTTCTGACTACCGGTAACTTCTGTCAAAGATCCACGAATGACAGCCGGGACCAACGGCTTAACGTGCTTTCCGAGGCACGGAGGGGTCTCGATATATAATAGATGGCCACCCATCCACAAATCGACCGCGGCCCTCCGATCGACCCGCGCGGGTGTTATCATTTATCCACGAGCCCCTAAAACAATATTATTAAAAGCGGTAAATTTTTCGCGCATAAGTATGTCTTCATTAGGTACCTATGTGTTATCTAATATCCGATATCCGATTAATTAAAATCTTGATAGATAAAGTTAATTTTATTTCAGAATCACGATAAAGTTTAGGTGATTGACATTCCGGGCTCAGACCAAATAAAAAGTCAAGACAGCAGCGCTGCGAACAATACAGTGAAGAATGCAAACACTACACCTCCGCTCTACGTGCATACACGCTCACACGCACACATTTACAATCAAACTACACCTCACTATGTGCACACATGTTTACGAAACCGGCTTCACTTTACTGTTGACTGCCCTCTGTCTTGGTTTTTTATTTGGTCTGAGGTGTCATTTATTCAAAATAGGTATACTGCACGAACAAAATATCTCTTGACTGAATGAATAACCTTAAAACTGAAACAAAAACACTGAAAATAAACCTGAGAAATTACCAGAAGAGATTACTTTAGATTTACCAATAATTGCATAAGAAAGCGAGAAGAAGAAAAAATTAAATAAAAAAAAGTTTTTACAAACAAGCTTTTATTTAAATAAAAACGTAAGCTAAAAAAGAAAGAATAACGCGAACTAAAAAGAAAAAGAAATTTAAGTGACATTTTAAAATATACATATATAAACTTTAAATGCTTGAGGCACTGATATTGTACTAATCATCATCATCATCATCATCATTTCAGCCGAAAGACGTCCACTGCTGGACATAGGCCTCCCCCAATTTTGGGGGGGGCTTGCCATAATCGCCACGCTTGGCAGGCGGGTTGGCGATAGCAGTATGGTATGATGGTGTAATGCATAGAGAACGCTGCTGCCCATTCTCCGGTCTCCTTTAGTCGCCTTTTACGACACCCACGGGAAGTAAGGGGAAGTATTGTACTGATACACCTGTATAACTGATACCGTACATCAATGACTCAAGCTTTTAAAATGTACATATACATACGAGTATGTATGTTTTAAAACGCCACTTAAATTTATTTTTTTCTTTTTAGTCCGCGTGTATGCAAAATTTCAGCTCAATCGGATACCAACAAATGGTCGAAAAATGGACAACTTACATACATACATACTTACATACGAACAGTTCAAGTTTATTATAAGCTTGTAAAAAGAGAGCAGTGGTGGCCCAGTGGTAACGACCGCAACTTACAAGTAGGTCGTAGGTTCAAACCCAGACAGGCGCTATACTTTGTGTAAATTATTTCATCACCACTGCTCTCAAAACGGTAAAAAAATCATCGTGAGGAAACCGGCATGTCCTAGAACCAAAATTTCGAAGACATTTATGACATCTACGAACCCGCACTGGGCCCGCGTGGTGGATTACAGCCAACTCCCTTTCACAGAGAGGAGGCCAGTGACCCAGCAGTGGGAACATTTTAGGCTGTATATGACGGACTAGCGGTCGCCCGCGGCTCCGCCCGCGTGGATGTCGGTTTTCGCGACAAAAAGTAGCCTATGTGCATGGACCTATAAAAAAAGGTATCTTACGGACCCCTATTTTTTCTAAAATAAAATATAGCCTATGTTACTCGCAGATAATGTAGCTTTTTAATGGTGAAAGAATTTTTAAATTCGGTCCAGTAGTTTTTGAGTTTATCCATTACAAACAAACAAACAAAAATACAAATTTTTCCTCTTTATAATATTAGTGTAGATAAGAAAAAGTTTTCAGTTAACATTTGCGAAACGCAGGTTTTCACTATGTTTTCCCTTTTATTACGACGGTGATAAAAAAAGGTGTTGGTTTATTTTCTGTCCCATCAAACGCAGTTAAAATGTCGACGAGACAGTAAATAAAGGTCGAATAAAAGGCAGTTTTTACAAATTCCCAGAACTTCTTTAATTTTTACACTGGTGAAACAAAAAACGTCAGAATAATGACAGCGTTGCGCTTGCGCAAAAACGCGCGGTTCTTTATATCTGATTGTTGATGCGGGCTTCCCATTAAATTCTAAAATTCTTGGTTAGGTCGCTAAACCATGACTTCTAGTATGTGTTTAAGAGATTTTTTTTTTTGAGGTTGAGTATCTTGTGGAACTACAGCGGACTTTAACAATCAATGATTGACCAGCGGGATAATTACGTACCTACCACACAATAGTAATGGCTTTTATTTTGACAGTTCAACAACATTCATTGCGGTATTTACGATGTTGAGCAGACAAATTTTTCGAACATATGAAGCAATGGATTAGCTATATCCTCAGATTGTGATTGAAACTGTGTTACGTAATTAAGGTGCAGCAATGCTCGACCCAAAGTCAGAATTTCAATAAATTAATAAGATGTAAGCGATGTTACCTATTCATGTATGAAATTAGGTCACATTGACCGATATTTTAAATATAAATCAAGAAAAAATACTTGTTGTATTTCCTCAAGGTCACGCAGCTCTAAAAATAGCCTTTAAACAAAGCAATGTAAAGTTAGGTACTTTTACATCGACCAAGAACCAATTAGATTGTATTTATCACTGATATTATCCGTATTCGTAGTTGATATAGTAGATTGTACAACTAGTGCATAAAAGAATCCATTTTATCCCGAGAGGTTTATATCCACCCAAGCCGCAGGTGAGGGTGATAGTTAAGTCGAGGGGTAAAATGGATCGTTTATGCCCGAGTTATACACTCTGCTTTTCACTTCGATTGCGAGAAAATGAAACAGGCATAAAGTATATAACAGTATTTTCACTGTTCAAAATGTTGCAAAATTGAAGAAAAGAATGGCTAATACGGGGTATTAGCTATTGTTTTCTTCAATTAAATTCTTTTCTTCAAAAAAATCAAAATAAAAACTTTTTAAAAGAAACTTTTTAAAAGTTTTTATTTTTATTTTCAACGTGTCATTCGACTTGTGTTCTTCATACTGCCAAGTCATAAAAACATTTATTTGCGTTTTCAAATGATAAATGACAACTATTTTATCTGGTTTTATCAAATTAACGATAGAAAACACGGCAGTCATATAAATTAAAGCAAATTAATTAAAATAACGACTTTAATGTGCGACGTTTTATTGTGCGTATGGATGTTGGGCCTGATTATTTTAGTCTTAGAAAAAAAATAAACTTTATGCACTAGAGATTAGAGCATAAAAAGCGACTTTATGTCGCCTACGCACAACATAAAGACAATTTTCTAGAGCATGAGAAGTGAAAAGTTATTTATATGCAGCTTAGTTGACAACGACAGACTTTCCCCATCGTAAAAGCAGTAACGCTACGAAGCAATTTTCAGAAGCCTGGGTTCGAACTAACCTTAAAACTATCCCACCACTTGTGGGCACCAATTGTGACTGTCCCCAAATTATCTACCCTAGGCTGACAAAATTATCGTTTTCCTAATATGAAGTTAATTAACCTTTTGAACGCCACGGTCGGGTATAGACGACAAACGAAAACGTGCCCAACACGCGTTTTCTGCGGTGGCGTGTTGGGCTCGTTTTCGTTTGTCGTCTATACCCGACCGTGGCGTTCAAAAGGTAAAAAATGTCGTTTTCTTGTCGGCTGTAGACGACTGTGGCGTGTTGGGCACGACCCTTTTGAACGCCACGGTCGGGTGACCGTGGCGTTCAAAAGGGTCGGCTTACCTATAAGCCCAGGATTTTACTCATCACGTTTGGGCACAATTTTAAAAAGCTTGATTTAACGTTGTTGACGTTGAGATTTTTGGTCCCGCTTCGGTTCTAATAGGTACAGACAGACTGCACTCAACCTCAGATTTTATTACCTACTTAGCATCAGCCAAAAAACAAGTTTAGTGCTCCTTTTTATCACGTAAAGTAATTTCATTTTTTTTGTCTGTTTTTACATCGTAAAAAATCTGTAGGTACGGGCGAAGGTGAGATCGCAAAACAAAATAAAGGGCGGAAGCAGTAATTACAAGCATGTATCAACTATTAGTCATGTCATCGGCGTCGGCGCAGGAATACAAATGAAGGATTTAGTGCTAATAGCTGTCTGATTGTTTATTATCATTGTTTTCCTGATCCCATTTGATTAGTCCATAGATGACCGCTTCCTTCCAAACTGTGTTGAGGAGTTACAAGAAAAGTTTTATTAATGTAGGTATTAATAACGTAATCAAGTACTTGGTACTTGTTGACAGGCCTACGCTGTCCTCCCATACCTAGGTACTGTAATTTGGAAACATTGTAAAAGCCAATTATTTTTAAAAAGAGTAACCGTGGAGTTTCTTGCCGGTTCTTCTCCATAGGAAACAACCAATTGGAACCGTGCACCTAGCTTCTGACGTTTCATAAGTGCCCATGTAGGTTTATGTGAAATAAAACATTTTGATTTTGATTTTTGTAATTTTTAACATTAAGAAAAGGACACAGGACGAAGTGATTCTGCGGTGAGTTATAATGATATTGTTCGACAGTGTAGGTACCTATGGATGTTGAATAACATTAAAGACCTCTTCGAAAAAATATATCATGCTAAGCCGGGTCACTGTACCATTAACTTTTAATGCCAGGCAAATAGGTCGTGGTGTTGCAAAACTAGGAAAACGAGCATAAAGCTATAAAATCTGAGCACTATAATCAGCTTGGACTCCAGCAGAACAGCAGTTTAACGTTATCAATCACAATGGCGGCACGGTCGCTGAAATGCAAAGATTATTGTTACACACTTGATGTATTTCGCACGAGTTCACTTTGTGGCTACTAAGTTGCATTAATGGAGTACACAGCATGTAATACTTTAATGGAGTATGGATCAAACGGTGGAGGTGCTAGGGCTTAGACAAAGAAAAGTATAGACGGCGGGTAGCTCCATTTCATTTCCACAAGAAAGGGATAAAGTTTTGAGTTATTATAGGTAACAGAAACGGATAAAGCTTATATACTATTTCCATCTCTCAGTGCGTGCCAGTTTTTTCAAGGCAGCTACTTATGTAGCTCAGGTTAGTTAAGTTAGTTTTTTGTCTCATGTGTGGCCACGCTACCCGATGCTCTATAGCTTTCTTACTCTAAGTGCTAGGGGGTCTGTAATTTGACAAACAGGCATATAAAGCATCCGCGGGGTAATTGAGTATAGCACTAACAGTAGGAATGGCTTCCATTTTGACAGTTCAACGATATTCATTGCGTTATTTATGTTTTTGTGCTGATTTCGAACATATGAAGCAATGGATTAGCAATTCTAAATACACACTAATTCGTATACCTAACACTACTTGGTATTAAAATATCAGTGACAGGAAGTTATTGTAACATCATCTATGTAATCTAAGTGGAAAAAATATATAAATACGTATTAAATGAAGCTGATTTCAAAATACTCACAAGCAAAGTGCATAATTATCCTGAGGCATATTCTATTCTATCCATAAAAATAAAAAGAATCGAAATCCAATTGCCGCAGATATCGCGTAACATACATACAAAAATATACAGTCGAATTGAGAACATCCTCGTTTTTGAAATCGGTTTTTAGTGTACCGTACCAAAATGGTAAAACGGAACCCTTATGGTGAGACTCAGAGTGTCTGTCTGTCTGTCACAGCTGGATATCTCAAGAACTACTAATGCTATCAACTTGAAATTTGGAATAGTCTCAAACGTTTTTTACTTTTTTTTAGGCGTCATAGTTTTCGACTTTTGATGATCTCCGAAGTTTGCAAAGAGAAAAATCTGAAATAATTCTATGTGATAGAAGTTTATGTAAAGATTACAGGAAAAATAAAATGTAGTTTCTTAATAGCACACTTCTACAGAAATCATCAACAAAAGTTACACTAGTTCCACTATAGGTCAAGAGACGGCGCTGACCTAAAACTGCGATATTCTACACCGCAGTGCGCAGAGTTAAAATTTTCTAACAAATATAGGCCTCGCCGATGAAAATTTAAAAACATATGATGGTACGGAACCCTCGGTGCGCGAGTCCGACTTGCTCTTGCCCGGTTTTTTTTACTGGACCTATTCCTCGGCTGGATGTAGGTAACCTCTCTTTTGTACTTCCCAACAGTGCTTACTATTATCCAATTGTGCGAACCTAAATAACATACCGTGATTGTCACCCACGGAATATTACTATACTAAGACGTGTTCACATCCTGTCGTGGCATAGGTACCTACGCCTACTGATTTGTTTATTTGGAGCAATATTCAGTAACGTCTTTCTGAGCTTCCTCTAACCTACTAGCATCTATCATTTGGCTTAATAGTCTCACGCGTAGCAACATCAGTATTGCTCTGTGGTGTAAGTTTGCAGAAGAGTAGCTACTTCCAGCTGTGGGGTACAATAATTAATATTGATTCAACATCATTATTATCCTTCAAACTCAAACTAAAAGCATTTATTTTAATTAAACCATTTACACGCACATTTTAATTGTCAAGAAGTCGGTCAGTCAGAAAATATGAAGCTAGTTGCCCATTCCAAAGCGTAGTAAGTACCTACCTATGGAGAAGAACGGGCAAGAAACTCCTTGGACACTCTTTTAAATTATATTTTTACAAAAATATTAGTTACATAATTAAAGTTGTATTTACAATTATACAATACAAAGGAAATTGAGTTTAGGTACCTACATAATGCAAAGATAGTCTTGCAATCTTCAGCAGCTCCAACAGTATTTTCAAGTGTTAATCAATTGTGGTTGTGCAGCAGGACCAGCATTGAGCCAGGCACTTTTATCAGCGATGTTCTTCTAATTAATTTGGGGTGTTGACCCCAAATTAATTGCGATAATGCTGTGTTGACAGGGTTATCATCTTTTTCCATACATCTCTATTAGCTGAATCTCAGAAGTCACCCTTTGTAGTCATATCATCTTTCACACCACCCACCCATCCGCCGTTTCTTCAGCTTTCTCTTACTCACAAAGCTATCCAAATTCATACTTAAAACTTTCTAGGTCACTTATCTTTTCTACAATATATATGTATTTATATTTAAATAAGTACGTAACTTAGCTGTCTGTGTGGTGCCGGACTTAAAGAATTGCACCACCCCTTACTTCCCGTGGGTGTCGTAAAAGGCGACTAAGGGTCTTACCGGAGAATGGGCAGCAGCGTTCTCTATTTATTCCACCACCATACCATACTGCGATCGCCAACCCGCCTGCCAAGCGTGGCGATTATGGCAAACCCCCCCAAAATTGGGGGAGGCCTATGTCCAGCAGTGGACGTCTATCGGCTGAAACGACGACGTAACTTAAAAAGCTAACCGCCTTAAAATAACAATATGTGCAAGTATAAAACAGGAGGAGAAATAATAATCAAAAGGCATAAAAATTCATCTGTATCGTTGTCAACAGGGAAAGTGCCCAAAAGGCTGGCAGTATTGCCACGTTGAATGGCAATGCAGATTCTTTGGCCGAAAAATAGGCCAGCCACGGTCATGTGAAAAGTCGACCAAAAACTAAGTCGACACTCGGACCCCTTGGCCCAAGCGTTTCAACCCCAAACGGCTCTAACATGTGAGTAGTGTACCTATAAGGAATAATCAATTGTAAAAAGTCAGTAAGTTCGCTAACTTGTCTTCACGTTTAGCTAGGTAAAAGCTCTCCTTAGATCATCTGAATTAAGTACTAAAGCTGGTGACTGGGAGCATAGTTATCGACGCGAAAATTCACTTTGCCGTTTGACTGAGCTCAAAGAGTTTTCCTTATAAGTTATAAGGTGACACTTTGTCACCTAGATTCTTATGAATCCTGAGAAAGAAACCTTTTTCCTTTGGGTACCTAATTCGTAAGTCACTGACCTTACATTTATTTGTTTATCCTGTGAAGATGCCATTGGGAATACCGAAAGGGGACGTCGGGGAAGGACACATCGATCTCATTGATCAACACCTTATTTTGCCCACCGTCCACTTTGAGTTTTTTTTTTTTACTAGAACCCGCATTTTTTTTACTTGCCATCTGTCTTCTAATAGCCCCCTGAAAGTCTCAAACGAGACTGTCTTCCACACAAAGGCGTTATCGTCCACGTTAAGAACCTATGGTCAAAAGTGGTCAAGAGTGAAGACCGCGTATGACAAGATAATAATTTTGAACATGAATGAAGCAAAAGGCTTGAATGTGAATCAAAAAACGATAGTAGCATTCTGTATGTTTGCCTTCCCCATGTGAAAAAGGCGTAGTTTATATAATTATGTTTGTTCTTTTCCTGTAACTCAATGTTGACAGGATAAATACCTAATGAGTAGGGACTTACTTCTCGTATGTCGCTCAACTAACCTAAATACCTACCTACATTATTAAGAATTCAAAAAACATTTTCCTCTTCCATTAAATAATGTTAGCAATAAATAATAATAGCTTCGATTGACATCATTAAACCTTAAACAATTCACTTCGCACATACCAAAAACAATAGAAAATCTGAAAAAAAACCTGCGTAATTGTAAAAACCAACCACATCCGGATAGGCCTAAAACTGCGTATTTTTGATAGAAATAGAATAGAATACTCTTTATTATGTACACCATATAAATTACAGACGTAAAAATAAAAACCGTACAAAGGGTGACACAATTGGCGATCTTATCGCTAAGAGCGATCTTTTAAAAACAACCTTTGGATGGATTAAAAAGGGGAAGGAGAGACAAATACTGTAGGTAGTCTGTGGTGTACCATTTACATTATACAATAAATACATATATAAAGTATATTATAGGTACTAATCAAAATAAATAAATAATAGGTGTAGGTGGTGTGTAATAGGTGTGGTGGGGTGTGTGTGTGAAATTAGGTGGTGAATAGGTGTAGCTTATACCTAGTATATATATGTATAAAGGAATTAGATGTGTAAATAACGTGGGTATTGAAAATCTTCTCGCGTCCACCAAGGAATTGTTGTATATAACCACAATACATTATAGTAAACGCTTTGCATAAAACTAAGGCTGTTTAAATATGCATACATAAGAATCAATTTAAGTACAATAAACATACATTATAGTGATGAGATCAAAATGAAAGAAACGACGTCGGTATAGGATGAGATAAAACAAGGGAGCAATTTAGAAATTCTGAATATCTACCAAAGTAGAAGGGCAACGGGGTAGCAACTAAGTTTTAAATAAAATACAAATTTAAAAACTGGTCAAGTGCGAGTCGGACTCACACACGAAGGGTTCCGTACCACAAGGCAAAAACGCCGAAAACAAACACGTTTGCTGTATAGGAGCCCCCCTTAAATATTCATTTGATTTTGTTTTTAGTATTTGTTGTTATAGCGGCAACAGAAATACATAATTTGTGAAAATTTTAACTGTCTAGTCTAGATGATGATGATACAAAAGATAAAGGCTAGAAAAGCGAAATTTTGAGATAGCGGTTGATAGAGATGAATAGAATAAGACACAGTGCTACCCTAAAAACTTCTTCTCTGTGTTTTATCAAAAAAACTTATTGCGAGAAATTTATACATGCGATTTTTTTTTGCGAATTGAAATTTTGTACATGGTGTTCTACCCATGAATATAAACAACTTTTACTATGGGACCAACGCTGAAATCACGAAAAAAAAATCAGCTGTTTCATATAAAACTTCTATAGGTACCTACTTGACCAAAATGTATGAAACAGCTGATTTTTTTCGTGTGTACAGAGTTGTTAAAATCAAATCATCATGTAAACATTTGGATGGTCTTTGAAAAGTAACCCTGTAGAATAAGTACTAATTCTGGTAGAATAATGGTAATATATTCTGGTAGAACAATTTCCACGAAGTTTTCATAGAAATAAATTCTACTAGTGTCGCGTCGCGCCTGCCAGCAGGAGCCGTTAGAAGAAGAACATTTACAAGGGGTGAGGGTGACACAATAGGCAGTCCCCCTAGGTCACCGTCATTATACGACATCCTTATTATAAGATCCAAGCTAACCTGCGACTGACAAGTTCTACAAAGAATCATTACTCACGCTATGCATATCAATTCCTCATCGAATACCAACTCATATCGTTAACATATTTTCCACCATTCCTATAATAAGTGAATCATTTTAAAATTGATTTCCCGCAAAGCTATTAAAGTAATTTATACATTGTTAAGTAAGAATAAGATCGTAGTACTGCGCCGGCGCCATTACAAAGTTATACAATAACGTTTTAATATCATTATCATGCTACTGGTAGGCTAGATCACGACGTGCGCAGTTTATAGCGGGTCCATTATCACACGAGATGAGACTGCTGACCGTTGTGTCATCCTTCGTTTGTTTTTATGATCTAGTATCTTCAATAATGGCTATAGTATTTGTGGTCGTGCCATCTTGTAGTACAGACGGCACATCAAGCTACTACAATCTGTCAAATTTCTGTAATAGATTTTCAACTTTATCGCTAAAGCATAAAATTCAAAGTTGATTGGGAAAATTTTACAGTTTCAGGTAGCTTGATGTGCTGGCGTCTGTAGGTACATTCTTTGTAGACATCTTCGATAGAGGAGGCTTCTTAAGAGGTGAAAAAGTTTTAGTACGAACCCAAACCTTATCCATCACATTACAAATCGAGATCTAAAGGCTCTCCCTCATCTTCTTATTCTTCTTTTCGTATCGATGGTACTTTTCCTCGTCGTTTTTTTTTTAAATTATTATTATGGCTTTTGAGCCCTGTAGCTGGCCACGTTAATTGCAATCCTTTACTGAGGTATGTGGTACAGTAGAGGATGCACAGCATGTATTGGTGGAATGTGTTCGATATACTAACAAAAGAAACGCACTTCTCAATACTTTGAAATTGTCGAAAATGGATGTTGAAATGTTCCATGGTATTTTAGCCTTATTCCCGTTTGCCGTATTTTGGCCTTGTGAAGGCCGCAGGAACCCGTTGGATGCGGGAAGCACAGAACAGGTCGAAGTGGTGGTGATTGGGGGAGGTCTATGTCCAGCAGTGGACGTCTTTCGGCTGAAATGATGATGATGATGATTTTAGCCAAGCCTCTTCTAAAGCAGCAAAAATATTATATACTTTAATATTCGGTAATAAATTCCCGAGGCTAAATAATAACAGCCGCCCAGGTCGATCGCTTAGGTTAAGCTACGCTTGCCGCGGTTGGTCTGTGGATGGGTGACCATCTTTACATACCGAGACCCCTCCGTGCCTCGGAAAGCACGTTAAGCCGTTGGTCCCGGCTGTCATTCGTGGATCTTTGACAGTCGTTACGGGTAGTCAGAAGCCCGAAAGTCCTGACAACCAGTCTTACCAAGGGGTATCATATTACCCAGTAGCTGGGTTGTGGAGGTCAGATAGGCAGTCGCTCCATGTAAAATACTGGTATTCAGCTGCATCCGGTTAGACTGGAAGCCGACCCCAACATAGTTGGGAAAAGGCTAGGCAGATGATGATGATTCGGTAATAAATTAGATTAAGATTAAGTTTTGTATGATTCAGGTTAGTTTATATAGTTTAGTTAGTAAGTTGTTATTTGTAAAAGCACGATGGGATTGACATCGTCGCATGAGCGTTCAAAAATCCCTTAAATAAAAAGAAAAAAAAATCTTTTCCCGCGACCTAGCCGTGTTACTTCTGCCTATTTAATTTATATGTATAACCTATCATGCTGGTTTCAATTAACTCGCTACACTACCTAACAGTTGACAGCCTGCGCAGTCTACTTGCAAAGCCCTAGCCGTCACAGTGGAATCTTGGATTTGTTACACGCGCCATTACTTTAGTTCTAGCCTAAACCTTTGGGCCATGTTTTGTTTTTCGAACATTATTTTGAATAGGGTAAAGTTCTTAATACAAAAATTACAACTAAGCACCGAACTAAGTTGTCAGTTTTGTAAATAACTACATTTCTATAACACTATAAGGGCTGATTTTTCAATCATCAGATAACTATGTATATTCGAGGAATAATTTTATAAAAACTGTCAAACGTCAATTTTATTCCTCCTTCAAAAGTTATCTGGCGATGGAAACATCAGCCCTTATGTTCATAATTTAAAAAAATACCTTTTTTTGTAATAAAGGGGTGTCAGTTTTACAGTTTGTAGGTTGCCGAAAACCTAGTTTTGGCTTTTCACCCTTGACCGGCACCACGAAATAACATTTCGATGTATCCTTAAAATTAGGTTTTCCGCTTTATCTACCTATCCAGGAAGATAAACAAATACCACAACAATGAATTTAATGAATGCACCGATCGATACGGAAATATCGCATTGAGATTTACATAAATTGATTGTAATTAAATGCGTTTAAATTAGCGTTTGTAATGAAAAACAGTTTTCTTACGATCTTAAGACAGCTAAGTATAGCTAGATTACTTAGGTTTGTCTTTTAAGTTTTACTTTGTAACTCATACAAAAGCGCAAAACTCTTAACGCACATGTACTCTGGATGAATAGTTATTTCACACTCTTCAGACTAACACTAGTGTCATCAACTGCCTAGCCTTTTCCCAACTATGTTGGGGTCGGCTTCCAGTCTAGCCGAATGCAGCTGAATACCAGTATTTTACATGTAGCGACTGCCGATGTGACCTCCACAACCCAGTTACTGGGTAATACGATACCCCTTGGTGAGACTGGTTGTCAGACTTTCGGGTTTCTGACTACCCGTAACGACTGTCAAAGATCCACGAATGACAGCCGGGACCAACGGCTTAACGTGCTGTCCGAGGCACGAAGGAGTCACAGTATGTAAAGATGGTCACCCATCCACAGATCAACCACGGCAAGCGTAGCTTAACCTGATCGATCGCCCTGTGCGGATGTTATTATTTAGCCACGGGTCCCTTAAGACTAACACTAGTATTTTTTTAAATACTTACGTGGCACCTGGTTCAAATATTTTGCTAGGGTGGCTTGACAACTAGCAGACATTCAACTGAACTCGCATTTCTCGACCACAAAATAACATCTCCACAGTACAATGGAAACAATATAATACCTAAACTAAAATAGAATAATGTAGCGCGTCCCATTGTAGAAGTTTCCCGACGTTGCGCGGGCGCAGGCTGCAATTATAATGCAATCTGCGCAACGGAAGCGTTCTTGTAATGTTGTCTTCATTACTCTGATGCAGAATGGAGGGTACTGCGACAGAGGATACAGCTAATTACATCTTTTTTATGCACGTTGATTGATTTGTCAACGTATTACGTCTTTTTGAAGTAGGTAATACAACTTAGATCTGTTATGACTTATTCGCAATATAAGTATTTGTCAGCACAAGGTCTCAGAATACACAATAATAGACTAGCTTGCTATCAAGTTCGCTCGCATGAAGTGCAGAACTACCCAACGGTAAAGCAGCACCGAGATAAAAAATCATCCTATAGACGTAGGATGCCTTTCATCCACAAAATTTTAAAAATAATAATTTGTACCATGAACTGGGTTAGGAGCAATGATATAAGTTAGGACTCAGTTTATGCGTGAAAGGACAGACTTAGGACTCTGTTTTGGACAGAGTTAGGACTCAGTTTTTCAAAAATATCCGATACACAATAATAATACGTATATCTCTGACATACTCGTAAGTATGGAAACAAGTCGCGACACATGTCGCGAATTGTTCCGAAATCAAAAACACTTTTCCGTAAAAATCAAACATTTCAATGAGTTTTTCCGAGTTTTACGGAAATGTACTCGGGAAAACTTTGACAACTATTCTGATCACAATGCAAGACTCCGTATGGCAGTTAAAACAAGACCGAACATTGTTCTGTTGACCATTTTCGATATACAGGGTGTTTGGTGCATCGTTTGCCAAATGGAATTGGCCGAAAGGAGAGGTCATTTGCTATCTCTTAAGGCCTAGTAACTCATTCCTTATTACACCGGTTTTTTTTATTATGACTTTTTAATTTTTATTTAGAAAAATACAAGAACTCTGCATTTAAGCTTAAATTTAAAAAAAAGTTTTGAGTATAGTCTTCCAATTTCATTTCAATTCTTATGTTTACTCTTGTATGGTTCTATGAAATACAAAATTACTGGCTAATTACATCTAGTTCCTTTTTAATAACTCACAAAGTTTTTGGAAAAAGGAAAAATATACTTAACACTCAACTTTAAATTGCTGTAAAAAAAAACTAAAAGGGATCAGGATCTTCGAATTCTTTTAAAAAGTTTTCTGCCTTGTCCCCTTTCCAACGGTGTGCAATATACCAAAAAAAACTTTTATTATCTTCAGTAATTCGCTAAATGTGTAGGTAATCGAGACACATCAGGCTGATATTCGATATTACGGTAAGAACACTAGTTTTCACATAAATAACATTCTGTAAGTAGGTGGATAGTGTTATCTCACTCTTACGCAGTCTCTTATCTCTTTCTAACTTTTCTCGAACTTGAAATAAAAAATAAACTTTTATTTAATAAGTTTAGTACCTAATTATAAATTTTGTTCAAATTGTCCGCCACTATTGCGTACACACGCAAAATATTCGTCTTATCTCGACTTTAGTGGTGTGTAAACGTATTTCTGCTTTGATAGTGACATACAACTGTACGCGCTAACATGGAATGCAAACCCTTTTAGGTCTACTGCGTACCTCACCGATGTTCTAGGTAACGGCTTTGACGTCACTCTGCAAGACGTCATATTATCCCGCGCGGATAGTGAAAAATGCCCCTTGGGAGAAAGTAATGCATTCTTACGCGTATTTTGTTTGTTGTAGGTCTCGAGAATCAAGACTATGATAACCGTGTCCAGTTTTGTCGTTTTTTATTACACTCGGACGTGGATGATCCAAACTTTTTAAAAAGAATTTCTACAAACAGACTTACCCTAATTTTCTCGGCTCGGCTACCAATTTTCAGTGAAGACCTGTCTTTTGTTTTCATCAAGACGGTTGTCCCGCTCATTGGAGATTAACCTTCAGGGAGTACTTGCATGTTGCATTCGGAGGGATGGCCCTATTTCTTGGCCTCCACGTTCCCCAGACCTGACTCCGTTAGATTTTTAAGTCCAAAGAACTTGTTTATGCCACGGAAGTTAAGACTAAGGATGATTTAGTCCAAGGCAGCTTTCATCACTATCAAAGCAAAAATACGTTTACACATCACTACAGTCAAGATAAGACGAATATTTCGCGTATGTGTATGCAATAGTGGAGGACAATTTGAATAATTTTTTTAATTAGGTACTTAATAAATAAAAGTTTATTTTTTATTTCAAGTTCGAGGAAAGTTAGAACCCTTTTTTTTTTTTTTTTTTTTGAGGATGGGAAATCATCAAATGACTCCTCCCGCTCTGGGTGGAGCGGAAGGGAGTGTCAGACTCTTACTGACTAAAACCCACCCGTGTTCCTTCCTTAGCCCTTTATGTTCCGGGCCAGCGGTAACCCTTTCGGACAATCCCGCTGAAAAGTTAGAACCCTAGAAGAGATAAGAGACTGCCTAAGAGTGAGATAACACTATCCACCTACATAAAGAATGTTATTTATGTAAAAACTAGTGTTCTTACCGTAATATCGAATATCAGCCTGATGTGTCTCGATTACACATTTAGCGAATTACTGAAGTTATTCAAAGTTTTTTTTGGTATATTGCACACCAATGGAAAGGGGACAAACTAGAGAACTTTTTAAAAGAATTCGAAGATCCCGATCGCTTTAAGTTTTTTTTACAGCAATTTAAAGTTGAGTGTTAAGTATAGTTTTCCTTTTTTCAAAAGCTTTGTGAGTTATTAAAAAGGAACTAGATGTAATTAGCAAGTAATTTTGTATTTCATAGAACCATACAAGAGTAAACATAAGAAATGAAACTTGAAAGCTATACTCATAACTTTTTTTTTAATTTAACCTTAAATGCAGAGTTTTTGTATTTTTCTAAATAAAAATTTAAAAGTCATAATAAAAAAACCGGTGTAATAAGGAATGAGTTACTGGGCCTTAAGAGATAGCAAATGACCTCTCCTTTCGGCCAATTCCATTTGACAAACTATGCACCAAACACCCTGTATATCGAAAATATCCTAGTTTTCGCTTTTTATGTTGGATACTTTTCACGATATCTCCAATCTCCAAGGTCCAACTTGTATGCAGTTCTTATATAACCTTATCAACTAACTTAATCATTTCGTCGTTAAAACCAGAGCATAATCAGAACAGCCGCGCCGACGTAGGTGAAAGTGATAACATTGTGATAACAGCTACCGCGATGACGTATTGTGTACCGAGTATATACCTCCGCCTGATAAGGTCTAGCGGCTCTATTGTTCTAAATTATCTTACCATGTTTGGTTCACTAATATTTTCTTAAAGCAAGGTCGTGGTTGGAATTCGCAAGGCGATACTGTAATCAGGTGGAACGAAAGACAAAAGTTCCAAAATTTTACACTTGGAAACCAAATTCGATCTGAGTCTGTGCAATATTGTTTGATAATGACTGTCGGCTTACAACTTTATTGAAATTATGTACCTAAACCAATTTGGGTTTTCAGTAAAAACCTTATTAAAGTTTTTGAATAAAATTGAGGATTTTACGCCACGCTTTCATTAGAGCGGCAAATGAAGACGCGTGATATCTATTTCCTTAATTATTCTCGCAGAACCCTTTAGCCGTAAGTAATGTTTTATAATTAGGCGACTACATTACCTAAAACGCGGTATTTGTCGGACTGCATAGAAAAGAAAGAGAAGCGCGATGACACAACGCTGGTAATTTATTGCGAAATATGAAGCAATTAGATATATTATATTTGGACAAGAGAATTAAAACACTAGTACTTTAGCATGTTGCTTGTAGAATAATCTGACAAAAAATCATAATGATTGTATGTATATTAATTAGTATGGTTTTTATTGTAAAAATAAAGTTTTTAGAGGTAACTGTATAATTTTTTTCTATCGTATCAAATCAGTTGTACTTATTATGTTTTCAACACACTAGCTACCTAGATATCCTGAAAAATATTATATATTTTTCTGATTTTGTTTACTGTAGTCGATCATATACTTTTATTGTTTCTAAAACATGCGTTTTTGTGATTAGGTCCTATATGCCCCTTAACATAGTGACTCTGTTTATGCAAGATTTTTATTTCATAGCAAGCATACACCATCGACTGCACGATCAGGTGAGATGGTGGTGAATTAGGTGAACCAATAAATTTATTTACGTACGAGTATATTATCGGACAAAATTATGTTACCACAAAGGAGGTCGGCCTTCTGAACTATGTAGTATGTAGGTATATGTTGTATCTTAGAAAGCTTAGTTCATAAATTCATCAGTATGTTTTATTGGAACCTAACAATGTCCAATTCCTTAGCAAACGTACCTCTAGCAGAGAATTGGATGTCACACACATACACAAACTGACGCCCTCTTCCCATGAGAGTACGCAGAAACTACAGAACGCCACCTGCTACAATCGTTACCACAGATAGACCTAGATAACGCAAGTATCACGATCTGAATGAAAACAAAGCGTGCCATTTTTTGACTACCTACTATGACGTCACAAGCAGTATTTAGTGATCGGAAAATCAAATCAAGGAGAAAAAAAGAAGGAAGGAACACGGGTGGGTTTTAGTCAGTAAGAGTCTGACACTCTCTTCCGCTCCACCCAGAGCGGGAGGAGTCATTTGATGATTTCCCATCCGCAAAAATAAAAAGGTGGGCACGTGAGCCAGCCGGGTCAGCGGGCCTGCTGCCGAGTCAGCGGGATTGTCCGAAAGGGTTACCGCTGGCCCGGAACATAAAGGGCCAAGGAAGGAACATGGGTGGGTTTTCTCCACCCAGAGAGGGACCTTGATGATTTCCCACCCTCAAAAAAAAAAAGCTGGGCACACGAAGTAGCTGCTCTCGTTATGTAGGTGTATCTAGGTATATCTGTGATCCTTACATACTCCTTTTGCTTCGTTTACATTACTTGCACGCCGGTTGCGAGTACTACGCATCTGGCCTTTCTGAAGAACATCACCAATAAGATAACTATATTCTTATTTTCTACGTAATAGTGATTTTCGATAGAGATTTTCTACGTAATAGTGATTTTCGATAGAGATTTTCAACGTAATAGTGATTTTCGATAGAGATTTTCTACGTAATAGTGATTTTCGATAGAGATTTTCTACGTAATAGTTATTTTCGATAGATTTTTTTACTATTTCAGTTTCTTCTGTAATAATAAAATAATAATTAAAAAAACTTTATTTCAGACTAGGTCCATAATATTGTTAGTATTTTGGTGTTAGTAATAATAATGCTTATGTAAATAGGTTAGTATTGTTAGTTTTCAAGACAGTAATAAGATTATTAATTCAGGCCTAGGACTGTCCCCACCCAGTGTTCCTGAAAGGGACAGTACGCTCTCGGACTGTTACCTATAGTAGGTTAATAAACATACGTAACATTGAATGGAACAATGTTGTTATCAAAGTGTAAATAATAGATAGGATTAGCTGATATTGCACATAAAATATAGTCAAACACAACGCTTGATTATCTAGTGAAAGAACAGTGATATTGTAATTAATTGTTTTTGTAGTGATGGATTTTTTTCTGATGATAATTCGTCACTGGAAAGGAGAAAATGCTAAAGCGCCATTTGGGCCAAAATGAGTTAAATAATATATATAGGTATCGTTGGATTAGATTTTTTTTCTGCGTCGATCTGTTTAGGTTTCAAGACAATCTGAGCCAATTTTAATTGGTAGGAGACTGATGGGGAGATACTTTATATTAAAATAATAAATGGGAAAACGTTTCCACAATATAATCAAATTCTTCGTAACAGCACTATTTTGATCATCTATACATATAATAAAATTTTAGAAAAGTGGTGTCTGTACAATGGTAATATATAAAAAAAAAGCAGCAGGGGTTGTTATTATATCGATGCCGAACCCGAAATTGTAATTAAATTTTTTTTTGTCTGTTTGTCTGTGTGTTTGTGCACGCTAATTTCAGAAACGGCTTATTCGATTTAGATGCAGTTTTCACTAATATATTGTAGTAAGCTTCACTTAACATTTAGTGTTTATTTCATGTCAATCGGTTCATAAATAAAAAGTTATGTCAATTTAAAGAATCACGGCGAACATTTGTTAAGGTATTCTATCAGAGTACGTTCACGCCTCGCACCTGCGCGTCCGTGGCTATATAAAGCGCGCTGAGAGCCGCGCCGCTGCCATAATTCCGATCCAGCCTTGCTGCCCTCTCCCAGCGACGCCCTAAGCCGAGGTCCGTACCCCACAGGAGGGGGTGCCCTTAGCGTGTAGTCGCTTAGTTTTTAAGTTTTGATTGTGTAGTTAAGTTTATAAGTGTATTATGTCCTGGCTGGAGGCCTTAATTTATTGAGGCATCCACAGGAAAGCCCAGTTAAGCAGTCGACAACCCCTCAGGTTAAACTATGAGATGACCATTTCAAAAAAAAAAAACGCGCCGCTGCCATAAGGATTCAGTTATTCGTAGCGAACGAACGTATCCTGGAGAGTATAGGCGGATTCGATTATTGCGATTCACTTGAATACTGACTGTTTGCATATTTCATCTATAATATAAAAATGAATCGCTGAATGTGTTGCTAAGCGCAAATCTCGAGAACAGCTGAACCGATTTCGCTAATTCTTTTTTTAGAATATTCCTTGAAGTACGAGGATGGTTCTTATGCAGAGAAAAATTTAATATATCTATGGGAGTAGGGTAGAAGTAGGGTAGGAGTAGAGTAGGAGTAGGGTAGGAGTAGTGTAGGAGTAGGTTAGAAGTAGGGTAGGAGTAGGGTAGGAGTATGGTAGGAGTAGTGTAGGAGTAGGGTAGGAGTAGCGTAGGAGTAGGGTAGGAGTAGGGTAGGAGTAGGGTACGAATAGGGTAGGAGTAGTGTAGGAATAGGTTAAAAGTAGGGTAGAAGTAGGGTAGGAGTAGGGTGGGAGTAGGGTAGGAGTAGGGTAGGAGTAGTGTAGGAGTAGGGTAGGGTAAGGGGTAGGACACCACGCAAACGTAGTAGCGCCGGGCAGCTAGACATAATTTATATGGCAAAACAATGTTTGCCGGGTCAGCTAGTACGTAAATAAATGTTACATTGGACCACTGTGATATAATGAAAGATTTTTACTTTTCTTCTCGTCCCAGCGTCCTGCAGTCGGAATGGTTGCGACTGCGAGTCTGACAGTCAAAGTTCCTAGAGGTATCGGTACTTCTATCCTAGAGTTATCCTAAAGTTCCTAGAGGTATCGGTCTTATTCTGAGCACAGTATTGTTGTTGTGGATTTTTAAATTATCTAATGAGTTATTAACGTAAGTATATGTGATGGCTTAGAATACATAATAGAACCTACCGGTATAGGGATGGTTAGTAACGTGGGAACTACTCTATTCCCTCAACATTTTTGAGGGCGCTATTATAACACTTGGGCTTTAATCGCACATTCAGTTATCCTAAGAACTTGGCCCAATCAATGTTAATAACAATGGCAGCCTTGACGAATTCGGGTGTAATCGAAACAGGATGAACTTGCCCATAGACACACACGTGTCAGTAGTAGCTTACTCGTACTACTACTTAGGTACACGGGTGTGTCTATATGTAGAATGGATTTATGGTTTTACTTTTACATATTTTTTCATCTACTGTCGTCCCGCTTGTCAGTTAGATAGACCCCTAAGCACTTGTTTTATATTCTAATCTTAAACTAAATTAATGTTTGTCTTGTATTTATTGCCAATAGCTTCTAACGAACTCGCGGATGTTGCATGTAAGTACTTAATAGGCTATAAACTCTACAGTACGTTAGTATATAATTATTTCTTTTTCAATCCAAGTACTAAAAAACAGCAACCCTAAAAATCACGAAGGGTCTTAGTTAAACACTACAATTTGCCGTGTGCTGACAATAAAAAAGAAACAAGACATCATTCTATATATCAGGAAGGTAAAGCTAAAATAAAGTGTCAATTAAATAAATATTCATCGCAGTGAACAGTAATATGGCGTTTATATAGAATACTGATGAGGAGAACATTCTAATTAGCAGGAAGAAGGAGGGAGAGGAACGGAAGGAGGATGATGCCGATGGTTGGCGGGTTAGGTCGCGACCTACACGCTTATACATATTTGGAAGAAGAACTAGGAAGATGGGATGATGGCGCTTTCGGAAGCCATACAAGCGCCTAGGACATTCAGTCAGATGCTGATTGTAATTGGAGCAAGGATCTTTAAAAAACCTCAACTGGTTTTGGGATACTGTTATACCTACTCGTTATCAAACTGTTGGTCGATATTAATTTTTTTTTTAAATCTTCCATACACAAACGCTATGACCAGTCGATTTACGAGTTGTAGGAAGTGGGTTCGAACCCAGACAGGCGCTTCACTTTGTGTAAATTTCATCACCACTGCGCTCAAAACCGTGAAGGAAAACATCGTGAGGTCCTAGATCAAAAAATTCGAAAACATGTGACATCTACCAATGTGTACTGGGCCCGCGTGGTAGATTACAGGCCAGTCCCTCTCGAAAAGAGGAAGCCTGTGTCCCAGTAGTAGGCATCATCATCTGCCTAGCCTTTTGCCAATGTTGGGGTCGGCTTCCAGTCTAACCGGATGCAGCTGAATACCAGTATTTTACAAGGAGCGACTGCCTATCTGACCTCCACAACCCAGTTACTGGGTAATACGATACCCCTTGGTAAGACTGGTTGTCAGACTTTCGGGCTTCTGACTACCCGTAACGACCGTCAAAAATCCACGAATGACAGCCGGGACCATGAGGCACGGAGGGGTCACGGTATATAAAGATGATCACACATCCACAGACCAACCGCAGCAAGCGTAGCTTAACCTGATCGATCGACCTGTGCGGCTGTTATTATTTAGGCATGGGCCCCAGTAGTAGGCATATTATGCACAAACACCCAAACCTGGAAAAATAATCTGGAGGCCTATAATACAAAAAGTATTTAGGTAAGAACTGATATCGTAGCAGGAGGTTCTGAAGTTTCTGGCTACCGTCATGGAAAAAACTAGGCGTCTCCATCTCAGTAAAAATCTTGCCGCATAATCGACATTTGACATTGAAGATCGTTAGCAATAATTGGTAAGAGATACATAAACGGAAGGAGACGAGCTGATGTGCATGTGAATGCGTCAGGTCGCGACCTAGACGTGTATTGGACACACACGGAAGGTGGCGCTTTGGAAAGTTAAACAGGTAAGTATGCGCATCCTCTTGGCAAGCTAACGATCTCAACGGTTGAATGTCGGAGGATGTTGTTGCTAGCGAGGCAGTTTATAAACTTTTTATTTGCTCTTTATGGACTTCGTTATAAGTAGCAACATCTTACGTGAGAAAGAAAAAGTGTTTATTGGGACTCGCGCAGGGACATCACAAACTAAACTAAACATACTCATAACATAAAAAATAACAAAATCAAAACGTAAATAAAAACAGTAAATCCTGTACGACGCCGACGCCAAAAGAATATTAAAATATAAATAAGCTAATCGCAGACAAACAAATACTATGGGACGGAATACGATTGTCAATAAAGGGTGATATTATTTACCGACTTCAAAAAAAAGGAGGTTATCAATTCGACACGTATGTATGTAATATTATTGGAATTGCATTATATTCAATCTATTAGGGCTTCCAAACAAATATACCAAATTTTATACGATAACGAAACAACGTAGTATGTTTGTCCACGCATTTCTCCGCAACTATTAACCCTTAGTCTGCCGGAACGTAGATCTACGCGAGACACAATGGCTTTTTAATTGTGTCTGTAATTACGGCACACAAGCGGTTAATCGGATCGTGACCATTTTTTTTTATTGGCTTATTTTTTTTTGCGGATGGGAAATCATCAAATGACTCCCCCCGCTCTGGGTGGAGCGGAAGGGAGTGTCAGACTCTTACTGACTAAAACCCACTCGTGTTTCTTCCTTAGCCCTTTATGTTCCGGGCCAGCGGTAACCCTTTAGGACAATCCCGCTGACCCGGCAGGCTTCGGCCCTAGGGGCCCTTCCTCGATGCTGACATCTCTTTGAGGCGCGCGTGGAACACGTACGCGCCGTCCGGCACGGGCCTGGTCCTGATCGGACGGTGAGCTACCCACTACTCTCCGCCCGCAGGCCCGCGCCTACAGTGGCCGGGAGTCGTCACGCGGCTCCCGACACCGGGGGCGTCCCCCGCGGCGGTTGAGACGGGAGGCTCTCTTCCTGAACCGTCCCGCCACCTCTTTCGCTAGCAGAAGGAGGTGACTGCCTCCCACTCCGTCTCGCCCCGGACCATGGCTTGCACCAGGGCCGGACGCGAGAGGTCGCCGCCGCTGCCGATCGCCTGTACGAGGACACGGCGGTGCTCCGCCCAAGCGGGGCAGACCTCCACCGTGTGCTCCACCGTGTCCTCTGGGCGATCCTGGCTTATAGGTGCAACAGAACAGTGCAAGTTTCATCAAAAACGATTCAGTAATTTTCAAGATATGTACCTACTAACACGTGTAAGTGAGACGGCCTGGCTTATTGATACGAGCTACGGGTGTAGTGTCAAAGAGAAAACATCTCAAAACCTTGGTCGAATTCTAATGCAAAAACTAAAATTTACGAAATAAAAAAATAATTTAAAAAATTAAACCGACTTCAAAAAGAAATTAACTCAAATTATGAAAAAGTTTGATTTCGGAAGTCGGTGGCAAAAAACTAAAACTATACAGACCCCAAATACTACACAGATCCCAAAGACATCGACTTAATGCCAAAACAGTGTAACGTAACATGCAAATCAGTAGCTAATTAAATAATCGTACAATTATTATCGCACAGGAGATTAAAACAGAAGACGAACAAGCAGGGGATCGAGGATATGGAGGTAGGGTTCAGGGGATCAGACCGGAATAACTCGATAATTGTTGGTGTCTGTGAAATAGACGTCAATTTTTTTTTTTTTATTGCTGAACGGGCCCGCCCTTGACCTCGATTACGCTTGATGGAAAGCGATGGATGAGGTCTATGATGGAACGAGCATGTCCAGAAGATGCTTAAGGCAACACAGCAGGCTGCTTGACGCAGGACTCCGGTGGGAGGGTGGTCGCAAACCAGGCGGGCGTTAGCCCTACCACCGCAAGGGAAGAATTGGCCAGTCAAATAAGGTGTTGGGTGTGATTGCCCAGGATGCGCCGAGCGCTCGATCCAGTTGAGTAATTGGAGGAACAAAGTGCGCTATACGAGGAGGCTTCTTCATGCATCCCAAAAATAAGGAAGGTCTTTAGAGCCTGTGTTGCGGACGACGTAGCTTATAAGTTTCAGTTTTGATATTAAAGTAAAGTAACGTAGATTAAAGTAAACTAGATTGTATAAATATTGATTGAACATTGTAACATAGATGATAAGAACGAAATAAAGATCATTTTAGAGTAGGGCTAGTAACTAAGATGTAGTCGACTAGAAAGTTCGGATAATAAATTAGAAAGTTAGAAAGTATGACTGTGAGGGAGGCGGCGGAGCGCGGTCCAAGGACAAAGAACAAAGGATCTTCCCGGAATAACGGTCCGCGCGCCCCGTCGCCTCCTGCTACCTGCGCTAGGATATGGCTAGCGAGTACTGTATAAAAGCCGGGTGGCTGGCTGCATTTTTGGCATTCGACGGATACTCGCCAACCACTCAACAGCAGCAAGCCACCCTGGGAACATCAAGAGAATAAATCAAGAAACAAGAAACCCGAAGTTTGAATTACAACATACAGTCCACCGCGTCAGCTGGTCCTTCGCTCCGGATCAAAATTAAGAAGATCGCCTTGCGAAGATTGAAGACGCTCAGCTGGTCCTTCGCTCCGGATCAAAATTACGACGATCGCCTTGCGAAGATTGAAGATTTCATCAAGACATCAAGTATGAAGAAATCAAGCATGAAGACTAGAAGCGTCAGCGCCAAGGAGAACGAATCGGAATCAGGCTACGACAGTCGACGCCCACGCACGTTCGAAGATCCACCTAGGTCGCCGTCGACCATCGCGTCCGCGCTACAGCGCGCTCCGTACAGCGCGCCCGCGGCTGGGGCCGACCCCGCCGCCCCCGCGTTCGCGACCGCACCCCCCGTCACCGCCGCCGCGACGGGTAGAGCTGCGCCGACGACGACAGGTAGCGCGTCCGCCGCGCCGGCTCCTCCGGAAAGTAGAGCCACCGCGACCGCGTTCGACTATGGCGACACAATCACCACGCCATCCGCGTCATACTACCCGGCGACATCTCCCGCACTACGAACCCAGGACTCGGCAAGAACTATGACAGCTGCACGCGACACTTCTGTGAGGGAAACAGCAAGTACGATACGTTCCAGAAGGTCGTATAGCAGTGACGTGGCACGAGTAAAAAAGGCAGAGTACGAGGCACAGAAAAGGATCGCTGCGATAAGGAACGAGCAACTAGAACTGGAAAAGGCGCTCGTCAACAAGCGATTGGAATACGAAGTGTCGGCGATTGAGGCAGAGGCCGACGCCCGCGAAGAGGGCTCGGTGCGCATGAGCGAAGATAGGGTGGACGAATGGCTTCAAAGTGTCAACCGAAGTCATCCTCCAGACGCGGACCGGCTACAGGAAGAGCAGCCACCGCACCCCGCCGCCACGCACGCCGCCCCGGAAGCCGCCGCCTACATCGAACGCGCTACGTGCATTAACGACGCCGCACCTGCCAGGAATGACCCCCGAAGACAACGATCGGCCTCGCGGTCACCTACCAGAGGGGAACGACGAGGAATTGAACTATTGGCCGACACGTTGGAAAGGATGATTCAAGTACGCCCGCCGCCACGTCAAGCGACCGAGCTGCCTACGTTCACCGGAGCGGCTATTGAGTGGCTGCCTTTCAAAGCAGCGTACGACGACTCATCGAAGCTATGCAAGTTTACTACGGTCGAGAACCTAGCAAGACTACGCAACTGCATCAAAGGTGAAGCAAGGGAAGCAGTGTCAGCACTTCTGTACACCGCGTCTGATCCCCAAATGATCATAAACACACTGGAGCAGTACTATGGGAGACCGGAAATACTTATGGATCGAGCGATGGAAGACTTAAAGAAACTACCTCGACTCACAAGTGCGGCCAGTGATTTAAATTCGTTCGCAGTAAGGTTTCAGAACATAGTGTGTGTGTTATCTAAGATGGACGCCCGCGGATACTTATGGAACCCGATGTTAGCGCGTGAAGTGGTTGACAAGTTAAGCCCGCACATAAAATCAAGATGGTGCGATTACGCTTCGGAAAATATGGAACTGTCACGTTAACCGGAAGTGTTACTACTATCCAAATTCCTGATGCGGGAAGCTGACCGAGCGATGAAGTACGCCTTCACAAATACGACACTCGCGCCCGCCTCGAAAAAAGAAATAAAAAGTGTGACGCAAGTAAACCCAAAGAAGAAATCGGGTCGTGAAGTAGTTTACGCAACGTCGGATAAACAGGAAGAAAGGAAACAAGAGTGTTTGTGTTGTGACGGTGACCACGAGGTACCTAAATGCGCAAAGTTCCGGAAGATGAACATCGACGAAAGATGGGATTGGGCGCGCACTAACAAGGTATGCTTCAAGTGTGTAACTAAACGTCATCGACGCGAGCATTGCCGAGCTAAACGTTGTGGCCAAGGGACCTGTAGCCGCCCGCATCACGCGCTGCTACATAAGGAACCGGCAAAGACAGAGGCGTCGCCCAGTGAAAACACAAATATAGCGACCGACGTCGAGAACGAAAAACCACAAGAAGCAGTAATGACCGTCTCCGCGTCAAGCAACGAGTCACAGCGTGTATTGTTGAAAATATGTCCGGTGATATTAAAAGGGCCCGGCGGGCAGGTAGCAACGTTCGCCCTGTTAGATGAAGGCTCAACGGTATCGCTCGTCGACGAAGAAATAACACGCCGTCTACAAGTAAGCGGGCCGGCCTCGACTTTAAGCATTCAAGGTGTGACCTCACAGCAACGTGAAGAATACAGCCAAGCGGTCAAGCTACAGATACGCGGCCAAGACGGTGAATTTCAGGAGCTACGCGCGCGAACTATGAAAGATCTGCAACTTCATAGTCAGGCAGTGGATAGGTCGACATTAACTAACTATCCACACCTCCGGGACATACAAAGAGACGCGCTCTACGGTGAAGCCGTACCGAAAGTACTGATAGGTGCCGACAATTGGCACCTGATAGTCACACGCGAACTACGCATGGGCGGGAAGAATGAACCCGCGGCCTCCTACACTCAACTGGGATGGGTGATCCACGGGACCGCGCCGCGCGCCACGCTGAAGAAACAGGCGGGGCAAATAGTGCTACACTTATACGACGTGTCCACAGCGAAGCAGACAGATGATGTACGTCGTGTGGAGGAATTAATGAAGTCGCACTTTAAGATTGATGCCCTGGGAGTTTCATTGGCTAAGAAGATCAAACCAGAAGATCAGAAGGCGATCGACGTGGTGAACAGCACCATGAAAAAGGTCGATGATCACTACGAAGTCGGGTTACCATGGCGTGACGAAAATGCTGCGATGCCCGACAACTACAGCTGCGCCGTAAGAAGACTCAAGACTATTGAAAGGAAGATGGATTTATCACCGAGCTTCGCGGAACAATACGGCGCAATGGTCAAGAATTTACTTGACAAAGGATACGCCCGGGAATGCGACGGGACCGAAGACACAAATAAGAAGGCGTGGTACCTACCTCACTTTCCCGTCGTGAACCCGAATAAGCCGGGCAAGATGCGCCTAGTATTCGACGCCGCGCATCGATACAATGGAGTGTGCCTGAACGACTGCCTACTGGAAGGACCTGACCTTTTGAACTCATTGCCCGGGATCCTGTTCCGGTTCAGAGAGCGCCCAGTAGCCATCACAGCGGACATTCAGGAAATGTTTCTCCAAGTGAAGATAAGACACCAGGACCAAGCAGCGCAGATGTTCCTCTGGCGGGGGGAGGAGCGAAATGAACCCCCGAAGAAGTACAAAATGACGTCAATGATCTTCGGAGCTTCGTGTTCGCCATTCATCGCGCATTCAGTCCGAGACACCAACGCAAGACTGTACGCAGCGCGGTACCCTGACGCCGTGCGAGCTATAACATCGAGCCACTATATGGACGACTACGTGGACAGCGTCGCGACTGAGGAGGAAGCAATCAGTACGGCACGCGAGATTATAAAGATCCATCAAAACGCGCACTTTAATTTGAGAGGCTGGTGCTCTAACAAGCCCAACGTGGTGAGAAACCTTACACGTGAGAAGCAGGCACATAACACAGAAGTACGATTCGGACACAAGGAACAACAGAACACAGACAAAACATTGGGCCTATTGTGGCAGACCGGTGCGGACGAGCTAGGCTTCAACACGGGACTGAGTCGACTGTCACCGGAAATAAAGACAAGGGACAGGGCGCCGACGAAGCGAGAAGCCCTAGGAGCAGTGATGGCGGTCTACGATCCGCTGGGCCTCATCAGCCACTTCACGGTCACCGGCAAGATCCTGCTACAGAACCTGTGGAGGCACGGCATCGGGTGGGACGAGGAGATCCCGGAGCAAGACGCGCAGCGCTTCGAGGAATGGATCCGGAGTTTGGACGCCATAACCAAGCTTCGCATACCGAGGTGCTACGGAAGAAACCCAGGTGACCTCTTGGACCTGCACGTCTTCAGCGACGCGAGCGAGCAGGCGTACGCAGCGGCGGCCTACTGGCGGATCAAAAGGCCAGACGGAAGAGTGGAGGTAAGGCTAGTGGCGGCGAAGGCGCGAGTAACCCCCCTCAAGCCGGTTACTATCCCACGATTGGAGCTGCAGGCAGCGGTAATCGGAGCACGGCTGGCAGAGACCATAACGAAGGAACACCGGGACAAGCCCAGAAGCATAACGTACTGGACGGACTCTCAAACAGTCCTCCGGTGGATAGAAAAGGACGCCGTAAAGTACACGCCATTCGTGGCGCACCGCCTAGGTGAGATCGCCGAGCTAACCGACGCCAGCCAGTGGAGATGGGTGCCCACTGACGACAATGTAGCAGACGACGCTACGCGCCCCGACTACGCCATCGATATGAAACCAGAAGACCGATGGTTCACCGGACCCACGTTCCTGTACAGCGACGAAGAGTCCTGGCCGAGAGAGAAAACAAAACATGACACGACCGAAGACGAAGCGACGTACGCAATAAGCGAAGAGAGGAGGGAACGCCCTTCCCACCTACCTGACATAAGTAAGTTCTCTTCATACCAACGATTACTGCGAGCAACAGCCATGCCCCTCCTTTTCAAAGAGAAGTGCAGGGACAGGACCATCCAAATGACCGTCGACCTAATAGAAAGGGCCGAGAAATTATGGATAAAACAGGCGCAGCTCGACAACTACATCGAAGAAATACGACTGCTACAGAAAGGGAAGCCGGTGCCCAGGTCAAGCAGCCTCTATAAATTGGACCCTTATATAGAGGACGACATACTCAAAGTTAGAGGAAGGATCGGACACGCAGCCGTGTTAGAAGCTAAGAAAACGCCAGTGATCCTACACGGCAGACACCCGTTCACGCGGCTACTGGTGGAAGACGCACATCGCAGAGCCGGTCACGCAAATAATGAAAGCGTGATCAACGAACTAAGACAGCGGTACTGGGTGGTGAACCTACGCCCTACAGTTCGTACCATTGCCCAACGATGCCATGCATTAGAAAAGCCATGCCAGTGAAACCGATTACGGGGGACTTACCCGTAGAGCGCGTTACAGAGGCGCCGCGACCTTTCACCTACTGTGGGACCGACTACTTCGGACCTATGACCGTAGTCATAGGTAGGAGACACGAAAAGCGATGGGGAGCTCTATTCACTTGCCTGACTACGAGAGCGGTTCATCTGGAGTTGGTGTCAAGCTTATCCACTGACTCGGCACTAATGGCGATCCGAAGGATGGCGGCACGAAGAGGTTGGCCTAGAGTCATGTACTCGGACAACGGCACGAACTTCAGAGGAGCGGACGCCGAGCTACGAGCGGCGTACAAAGAGTGGACAAAGGGCTTCGTCCACTTCGGGCTAGAACACCGAATGAAGTGGAAGTTCATCCCGCCTGGAGCGCCACATATGGGGGGAGCGTGGGAGCGACTAGTACGCTCCGTGAAGACGGCGTTGGGGGCGACTCTGCACCAGAAAGCGCTGAAGGAAGAAGTGCTGCTGACAGAGGCCGAGCACACTATAAACTCTCGGCCTCTGACCCATGTCTCTGTCGATCCTAAGGATCCGGAGGCCCTCACGCCTAATCACTTCCTCATTGGAACTTCCTCAGGTCTTCCTCACACCGGGCCTTGCGAGGAGGCTAGCCGCAAGCAGTGGAGAATCGCCCAAGCGCTCGCCGACCATTTCTGGCGGCGCTGGGTGGGCGAGTACCTACCTACGCTGGTACCCCGAGGGGCGTCAGACGACCAACGACGCCCCCTCCAGGCCGGCAGCCTGGTCGTCATCGTCGACCCAGCCCTTCCCAGGGGCACGTGGCCTCGAGGCATCGTGGAAGCGGTCTACAGCGGTCCAGACGGCAAGGTGCGGTCGGCCGACGTGAAAACAACGGCGGGCATCCTGCGGCGTCCAGTCACGAAGCTCGCCGTCCTCTGCGTGGAAGAGTAGGCTTCGGTAGCCCTGCGCCGGGGGGAGGATGTTGCGGACGACGTAGCTTATAAGTTTCAGTTTTGATATTAAAGTAAAGTAACGTAGATTAAAGTAAACTAGATTGTATAAATATTGATTGAACATTGTAACATAGATGATAAGAACGAAATAAAGATCATTTTAGAGTAGGGCTAGTAACTAAGATGTAGTCGACTAGAAAGTTCGGATAATAAATTAGAAAGTTAGAAAGTATGACTGTGAGGGAGGCGGCGGAGCGCGGTCCAAGGACAAAGAACAAAGGATCTTCCCGGAATAACGGTCCGCGCGCCCCGTCGCCTCCTGCTACCTGCGCTAGGATATGGCTAGCGCGTACTGTATAAAAGCCGGGTGGCTGGCTGCATTTTTGGCATTCGACGGATACTCGCCAACCACTCAACAGCAGCAAGCCACCCTGGGAACATCAAGAGAATAAATCAAGAAACAAGAAACCCGAAGTTTGAATTACAACATACAGTCCACCCCGTCAGCCTGCAAAAGTGAAAAATTTTAAAACACAGCCTGTATCTGAAAATGTATGTGGTAAAGATCATCAAACTGAACCACTTTCACCATGGGACCAACAAGTAATCGCGAAAAAATTATCAGCCATCCCATAAAAATCTTCAACACCTACTCGACCCAAATATATAGGACAGCTGATTATTTTCAGCTGATACACGCTATAGATTCAAAATACAATATGTATATTATAGTCAGTCTATAATGTTCCCACTGCTGGGACGCAGGCGGACCCAGTGCAGATTGGTAAAAATGTCACATGTCTTCGAATTTTTGGATCCTCACGGTGTTTTCCTTCACCGTTTTGAGCGCAGTGGTGATGAAATTATTGACAAAGAGTGAAGCGCCTACCTGGGTCCGAACCCACCCACAACTCCTCTCCGTGAGGAGGAATGGGCCGTAATCCACCACGCGGGCCCAGGGGGGGTTGGTAGATGTTAAATGTGTTCGTTTTCTTGGTTCTAGGACGTGCAGATTTTCTCACGATGTTTTCCTCAACGTTTTTGAGACCAGTGGTGATGAAATAAATTACACAAAGTAAAACGACTGCCTGGGTTCGAACCCGCGACGTACAATTCGTAAGTCGGGGCCGTTACCACCGAGCCACCACTGCTCTCAAAAACAATATAATGATGTGTTCTGCAAAAGTCACCAAAATATTGCGACTTGTACTCACGGTTACACATCAAGCGATACATAAGAAGTATAAGCTTGTAGCAGTATCTACAACGCCACATGCGAACTACGCGTCATACTGACGTCACACAAAATCCTGCATCTCGCAAGCAGAGTTTACCGCGCAACTACCATAGGTATATACAACGGCCCAACATGAATTATCGGGCAGCTGAGATTCGCCGCTCGACGCTCGCCGTGAACGGACGTGCCGCTCCCCGCCCGCTGCATCGTGACTCACCGCTCTCGCCGCCCGGCCTCGTTACGCTTGCCGTAACGAGCTCCGTAGTCCCCGACTACGACCGACTTCTATCAACAGCTGTCTTTTTCAAGGCACTGTTGTTAGAATTGTTTCTTCGGAAATATCGTCAAAAACGTTTCGTCGCTTGTTGTGGCCCCTTCAGGGTAAAACCACAGTTTCGTGGTCCTTGGCGGAAACCTCACGGTGTTAACGAAGCCAAGTGGGTGGTGCCCCAATCCACCAGCCTGACCCCTTCAGGGTGAGGCAGTCAATTGGAGTCGGGAGCTAGAACCTTGGCCTTGGGGGATCTCCTAGTCAAGTCTAGCTTCGTCACTAATCTTGCATTCGTCCACAGCTTTGCACCTAGTACGGTTGGGTGTGTCAACCCCTTCGTACTAGGACCGGTCTGGGTGTCTCTACTCCCATTTCACTAGACCGGTTAGGAACCCGTTCGCGCAATAAGATTAGCGACGGGATTCAAGCTTAGGGCTCACCCTAGGTACTCACCTCCCTGTCTTCACCCGACAGGGAGGGTAGGATCACACACCCGGGCACTCCCACCCGGGGTTAGGTAATTAGGATTTTTACGCCTCTATGCGTAGTCCCCTTTCCCTCTCCTAGACCACCATGGACGCTGTTATTTTAGCGTTCGTCAAGGAGGTCCTTTTTAAGGATCCGTCCTTCAAGGCGAAGTACGGTCCTCAGCTGTTGGCATATCGCCTAGCTCCCTCCCCCTCCACCGACCCCGTCGCTGATTTCAGTGACGTTCTCGAAACCCCGACTGTCTCGGAAACACCGGCGCCTTTGTCCGTCCCGACAAAGGGTTCCGCCAGTATTTCCGAATCGACTAAGGTCGCCGCAGCCCCCTTGTCGGCACCCATTGTCAAAGCCGCCATTGTCCCAGAGACAATGGACTCTTTACCACCCTCCCAACCCGAGGCTATGGACACGTCCATACCTCAACCCGACCCTGACGAAACCCTCTCTGACTCTTCCTCCTCCGAAGACGACTATCAAGTTGTCGGAAAGGGAGGTAAAAGAAAGAAGGGCTCCTCTTCCCAAGCTTCCAAGGCTAAGAAAAGCCTAGCGCCTTCCCCATCTCCCCTCCCCCCACCCCTCCTCCCACCTCACCCACCGCAGCATCTCCCGCCGCTTCTCAGGCCGTCCCTGCCTCATGCCCTAGTGCAAACCCGCCAGCTTCTATCAAAAAGAAGCAACGTCCCCCGCCCCCTATCTACATTCAGGAGAAGTCCAAATGGACAGAAATCTCCAAAATGTGTGTTGATCGTAAGATCAACTACACAAACGCTAGGTCCACCCAACAGGGTATTAAAGTCTCGGTTCCCTCGTCCTCGGACTACAGGGAATTCACCCGCCTTCTGCAGGTACGGAATTATTCATTCCATACCTACTCCCTCCCGGAGGAAATCCCCACCCGCGTCATAATTAGGCACGTGCCGAAAGAAATCTCCACTGAGGAGATCAAAGAAGACCTTGCTTCACAAGGCATCCCTGTTTCCGCCGTCCATCGCTTGCACAAAGCGAGGACAGACCTAGTTTACGACATGGTCCTTGTCGTATGCGACCCCACAGACGGACATCACCCTATCTTCAAGGTGAAGTCCATCTGCTCCCTCTCGGGCATCTCTATCGAGAAGCCCCGAAAGTCCAACTTGATTGGACAATGTCACAGGTGCCAGCTATATGGCCACGCCCAATCTCACTGTTACGCGACACCTAGATGCGTCAAGTGTCTAGGAAATCACGGAACAGCTGACTGCTCTCGTCCCAAAGACCGCACTCTGTGCACAGAGCCGCCGAGCTGCGTACTCTGCGGTCAATCCGGGCACCCGGCTAACTACCGGGGTTGCCCCAAAGCCCCTAAAGCCCCCTCTCCCAAACTGGCCAAGCGCGCAAGCGACCGCCAGCAAAGAGAGAGCCCCTCTGTGAAGATCCCATCTTCACAAATGCCCGAACGGCTCAGTCCTCAGAGACCCTCGCCCTGGGCCAATCTCTTCCACCAGAAAGCTCCCGCAGCTTCGGTGCCCTCCCAATCCCCGACCCTCCCTGCACTGATGGCAGTCTCCATCCCACCGCCACCAGTAGCCCCCGCAGCCCCAGTAGCCCCCTCGGCCTCAGCTGCCGCTATGATAGTTCAACCTGCTACCACTCCCTCTGGCCCCAGTAGGTTCCCCCAAACCCTCGTCCCTGGCCCTCAGCCAAACAGCATGGAGGTGATAATCGGTGCTTACGCATCATTCATCGCCCCAGCTAACGCTATGGCAGCCGAAATCCAAGCCTGGCAAGGCAATCCTCGGCGTATTGCCGAGATTTTCAATGCGTATCCCGAGATTACGCAAGTCCTCACAACTCTTAAATTCTAATTGCTCCCAATGGATCAACAAAGAATAAGTGTAAATAAACCCCGATCCCTTAAGCTAGGCTTCTTCAATGCCAATGGCATTTCTAGTCAGCGTGATGAGATCGCCACTTTCCTCCGCGATCATCAGCTTGACATCCTTTTAGTCCAGGAAACCTTCCTAAAGCCCCACAATCGAAACCCGAACATTGCCAACTATAAACTAGTTCGCAACGACAGGTCTCGATGTCACAAAGGCGGTACCCTTATTTATTTTAAAAAGTTCCTTCATTGCTCCCCCATAGACCCTCCTCCTCTACTCTCTCACCTGGAGGTCTCTATCTGTCGGCTTGGCATGACTGGTCATCAATCTATATCAATCATCTCTGCTTATATCCCGCCCTACACTGGTTCAGAGGATACCATCTCTCTCACCAGCGACTTCACTGCCCTCTTCGGTATGAGTGACTCCGTCATCATGGCGGGGGATCTTAATGCCAAACATCCCGCCTGGAACAGTAACTCGACCTCTACCAGAGGGAGATTCCTGTTCAACCTAAGCTCCACCCTTAATTTCGATGTCATCGCTCCGATGCATCCCACCCATTACCCGGACGATCCAAACCACCTTCCTGACGTGCTCGACATAGCGCTGCTCAAGAATGTAAACCTCCGTTTGCAATCTATTGAGACGCATCAAGAGCTCAACTCTGACCACCGCCCAGTCATTATTCACCTAGCCCCCTATTCGGGCCCCCGTGATCCCAACCAGCCCCCACAGACCAAAGTAGTGACTGACTGGAGGAAAGTAAGCGAAAGCCTACAATCCACCACGTCACCTCACTTAGATTCCATTCCCGATCATATTGTCTCAGTCGCTGACACGACGGGAGCGATCGCCTCGTTTACAGAGCACGTCCAATCCGTATTGACGGATTGTTCACGGGAAGTTCCAGTGATGGAAGACCATCGCTGGAAATTACCGGCTGACGTACGTGATCTGATAACCGAGAAGAACGCGTCCATTCGTGCCTACGACTCCTTTCCCTGCGATGTGAACAAAGCCCATATGCGCCATTTACAGCGTGCTGTAAAGAAACGCATATGGGAATTGCGCTCTGAGGAATGGAGCAAGATGATCGGTGAACTAGAGCCCAATCACCATGCCTTCTGGCAGCTTCAGAGGAAGCTTCGCTCCCCCGAAGAGGCCTCTATGCCTCCTCTCGTACGCCCTGATAAGACCATAGCCTTTGACAACATCGAAAAGGCCGAATGCCTCGCCGCCAGCTTAGAGTCCCAATGCTCTCCCAGCTCTCAACCAGTAGATCAAGCGCACCTCGACAAGGTGAACGCTGAGGTCGAACGTAGAGCCTCCCTCCCACCAGTCGAAGACCCTGATGATCCTCTGCCTCCGGTCACTCCTGACGAAGTGCAAGACATCATAAAAGGGCTCCAACCCCGCAAAGCCCCCGGTTCGGACGGTATCACCAATAAGGTGTACCAACTCCTCCCCGCCCCCCTCATTTTGCTCATGACCGCTATCTTCAATGGCGCTCTGAGTAACAACATCTTCCCCCAAGCGTGGAAAGAAGCCACGGTCATAGGTATCCCCAAGCCTGGCAAACCCAAGTCTGAGCCCTCCAGTTACCGACCCATCAGCTTGCTCAATGTTTTTGGCAAAATCTATGAGAGACTTATTTATAAGCGTCTCAGGGATTTTGCCGAATCAAAGAGCCTCATCCCCAACGAGCAGTTTGGTTTTCGAGCTAAACACTCGTGCGTCCATCAGGTCCACCGCATCGTTGAGCACATTAGCGCTGGCTTCCAGCGCGGTGCGCCAACAGGTGCTCTATTCTTCGACATTGCGAAAGCATTCGACAAGGTCTGGCATAATGGCTTATTATATAAGCTCTACCAGCTAGGTGTGCCAGACCGTCTCGTGCTCATCTTACGAGACTATCTGTCGGATCGTACCTTCCGCTATCGCATAGACGGCGAACTCTCTCCCCCCCACCCGGTCCGTGCCGGAGTCCCCCAGGGTGGCGTTCTATCCCCCCTCATATTCACCCTGTTCACCAGTGACATTCCCAAAAGTAAATCGGCTCAGTTGGCTCTTTTCGCCGACGACACCGCTATTTACTATACGGGTCACAGTCAGGTCTCTATCGCTCGCACTCTCCAAAAATCCGCAAAAGCCTTAGGCGATTGGTTCCGGAAATGGAGAATCGAGGTCAACCCCGATAAGAGTCAGGCGGTTCTCTTCAGGAAACCGCGAATTCTCCTCCCCCCCCCTCCCCAGCCCGATCACTATGTATGGCAAGCCGATCCCTTGGGACAAGCAAGCCAAATACTTAGGGGTCATTCTCGATGACCGACTTAGTTTCGGAGTGCACATAAGGACGGCGCGTTCGCGCGCCGCCTTCGCTCTCGGCAGGCTCCACTCCCTACTGACCTCCCGCAGCAAATTGTCACTCAAGTGCAAATTGCGCCTCTACACCGCAGTCATCCGTCCCATCATGACGTACGCTTGCGTAGTCTTCGCACACGCTAAGCCTCATCACCTGCATAAAATGCAGACCCTTCAAAACCGTTTCCTCAGAAAGGTCACGGGAGCCCCCTTCTATGTCCGAAATGTGAACCTTCACGTAGATCTCAGACTTCCCACCGTCCAGCAGTTCATGAAACGCCTCTCAAAGCGTTTCTTTGATACTGCCATTAAGCATCCCAATCCCCTGATTGCGGCGGCCTCCCGATACACTCCCTCCCGCATAAGTAAGATTCGCCGACCAAGGCATACCCTCACCGTCCCCGATGACGCCACTACCCTCCGTCAGGAAAGTAGAAAGAGCACAAGCACACTGAGAAGACACATAACCCGTCGTCCGTCATTCCGCCCTCGCCGTCGAGGCCCGTCGCGACACCCCGTACCATGTCCGCCCCGACCCTTGCTCGATGTAGTGCCAGCCCGCGCCGCAGCTGAGCCTGTAGATTTAAATTCCCGACTGTGACCTCTGAGTTTGTTTCGGCTTTTTTTCTCAGAGCAGTCTGCTAGGAAAAGCCGGTCTCATCATTCGTTAAATAATAATAACCTGATCCAGCCTGTCCCTCTTGCTGCCCTCTCCCAGCGACGCCCTAAGCCGAGGTCCGTACCCCACAGGGGGTGCCCTTAGCGTGTAGTCGCTTAGTTTTTAAGTTTATTTATGCCCTGGCTGGAGGCCTTAATTTATTGAGGCATCCACAGGATCGCCCGGTTAAGCAGTCGACAACCCCTCAGGTTGAACTGCGAGATGCCATTTTCAAAAAAAAAAAAAAAAATTATCGGGCAGTTGCCTGGCAGACACAACAACCGTCTGGTCGGAGGTTCCTCCCTTTTCTATGGAGGATTAGTGAACTTTACACCCTGTTCCTAATACCTCTTTAAGCTAGTTTCTGATAGTACGAAGAAGTTGTACAATGCAGTCAGCTAAAACTGGAAATGTACAGCTTGATGTGTCGTACCGTAGTGTTGTCCGGGCTTACTATATGTGCGTGTGTAAAACTGGAAATGTACAGCTTGATGTGTCGTACCGTAGTGTTGTCCGGGCTTACTATATGTGCTATAGGTAGATATGACTTTCTCGTTCGTTGGCAACAACCTGAAGTGATATTAAACCAGGATTAGTACCGGTCAATTAATTTAGAAACTGGATGAAATAGTGACCGGGGAAAATGTTAAGAGTTATTTAGATTTATTTAATCCGTTGCATTAATTTATTAGATGGTGTATGTTTTAATTGATTAGCGTACTGCGCAGGTACTCTCCTTCGGCTCTTCCGCGCGTGTGCGCATTTTACAGTTCAATTAAGTAAACTTCCTGTTATTTATTGAGAAGTATGGTCTGTTAATCTATTTAAATCATCTCGTTTTAAGGCGGATGAGATAACATAACCCGCGAAAATGATATTTTCTTACTTTTTTTTTTAATTTGCAGGTCAGTTTAAGGTAGTATGTTGATTAAAATATGATTTGCGACCATAACAAATATGGCTTCACAGAATTATAATCATTAGAATCAGCAACACAACTCCTTCAGTTAGAATTGGCGTCAAATGACATGATTCCATGAAATAGTCATTCAATACTCATATGAACTTAGAGAAGAGGGGCTCGTGGCTAAACAATAACAGCCGCATAGGTCGATCGATCAGGTTAAGCTACGCTTGCTGCGGTTGGTCCTTGGATGGGTGACCATCTTTATATACCAAGACCCCTCCGTGCCTCGGATAGCACGTAAAGCCGTTGGTCCCGACTGTCATTCGTGGATCTTTGACAGTCGTTACGGGTCGTCAGTAGCCCGATAGTCTGACAACCTTGGTAAGACTGGTTGTCAGACTTTCGGGCTACACGATACCCCTTGGTACGATACCCCAAGGGGTACGATACCCCAAGGGGTATCGTACCCAGTAACTGGGTTGGTTGTAACTGGGTTTGTTGGCTGGGCTGGGTTAACTGGATTGCAGATAGATTCATATAAAATACTGGTATTCAGCTGCATCCGGTTAGACTGGAAGTCGCCCCAACATAGTTGGGAAATGGCTATGCAGATGATGATGATGAACTTAGAGAGAGAATATTGATGATTTTTATGAACATAATTCCATGAATAAAAATTTAATACGGCCGCGAATCATATTTAGATCAACATGCGACCTAATACTGACCTGCAAATTGCAAAAATTGGCGAGTGCGAGTCAAACTCGCACGCGAAAGGTTCCGTACCACAAGGCAAAAACGCCGAAAAAAACACATTTGTTGTATGGGAGCCCCTTAAATATTTGTTTTATTCTGTTTTTAGTATCTGTTGTTATAGCGGCAACAGAAATACGTCATTTGTGAAAATTTCAACTGTCTAGCTATCACGGTTCATGAGATACAGTCTGGTGACAGACAGACAGATAGACGGACAGTGGAGTCTTAGTAATAGGGTCCCGTTTTTACCCTTTAAAAAACGTAAGATTATTTGAATTTCGCGGGCTACCCAGACGCTTTCGCCATAAATAAATCTATAAGTACCTACTTATCAAGAATAAATTCAATCGTTTTTACAACCTCTGAATATTATATCCTGACATACTTTAACGGTGGAAAATGTTTCCGGAAAGAAGCTTGAATATGAAAAATATCCATTTCCTGGTAATAAATAACATAAGCCGAATATTGTATTTTTTTTAAATATAAGATATTCCGCTGTGTCATATTTCTAGGTTAAAAGCACCCATCATATAAAGGAAGTATGCCGCATGACCTGTGCCTTGACCGTGGCCGTTGGCTGCGTTCGCGCATCCTCAACATTCACTCAACATAATCTGTACAGACTACAAACTATGTTATTTGAATTGGCATTTTCGTCATCGACGCACGCACATATGCAAAATGTTCGATGGCAAAATTTTACAAATAGAATAGGTATGTTTCTTGGGTGACAATATCGGCAGAAGGGAAGGCAGGCTTATACCAGTTACTGGGTTATTCTGGAGTCAAATAATAACGTCCTGCAGCAAATCAGCAATCAAAGGTTAACAATACGATAGAGAGAGATTAGTAGAGTGATACCAAAATAATTCAGCCGCACATCTAGAGCATGTACCTGAAATGTGTGGTCATATTTAAGGGTGTGGTACAGACCATCGAACTGAATAACTTTCTCCATGAGACCAACATCGTAATCGCGAAAGAATTATCAACTGTTCCAGACAAAACTTCAATATCCAGTATATTAGATATTACTTACTCGACCCAAATCGCAAAAATATTTAGTGATTACGATGTTGGTCCCATGGAAAAAGTTGTTCAGTTTGATGATCTATCGATCGATCGGTCGACTGGACTATTAGTCCAGTCGATCGTGGCAAGGCAAAAAATATTTCCAACTACAAACCTGATTTGCTAATCTAGCGAAAGATGCTCAAACGATGATTCTGATCTCAATCGCTCACATTAATATAAATAAGTAGTTACTAAGAATTATTTTCAGTTTTATATTTTCCCTGTTAATAAAATAAAAAATACACAATTATGTATACATAATTGTGTATGCTGTTTCATATAAGATTTCAAGAAGTATGTAATTGGTAGACCGCATTTTCGTCAGTGAACAGCTAGTAGATCTTGCGTCTAACCAAGTTGGCCACCCCTGATCTATACGTTCGTCTCCCTTAAATATGACCACAGTTTTCGGGTAAATGCTGTATAGGAAACTTCTTTCGTAGAAAGCACTCTAAAGCCAGCTTTTGAGTGCTCCTTCCAAATGTGAGATACAAGTATGTGCGTGTGCCAAGCTAGCGAACTTTGTAGGACGTTTGTTTGTATGTTTGGCGAACGTGGAATGCATGCTGACAAGATTTCTTTGCAAATTATAATATTTTATAGCATTAGTCATGCATGACGCGCTTGAGATTATCTCGAGTTTAACTCCTATTGTTGTTTTATGGCAGGAGAATAATATTATTATAAAGTACAATATGGAATGTAAGCATTGTTGCCATCACGGGCAAAACCTGGATGGAGCAGGCACACGAGCGTGAGGGTTGGCAGAAGAAAAGAGGGGCCTATGCCCAGCAGTGGGTGAAGTCACAGCCCGACTTCACAAGAACAAAAATAAAACAAAACAAACAAACAAAACCGGCCAAGTGCGTGTCGGGCCACGCACAGTGTAGGGTTCCGTAGTAGCCCGTTATCACAATGTATTACGATTCTGTTGGTCTTTATTCTGAATATAAAAAATAAACATTTTCATATTTTGTTTTTCAATGCAAGTCTATACCCGTTATAAACAAGCAACTACTTCATCTTAGTCACTTTAAAGGATTAATGCTAAGGATTACTAAGGATTACGTATTTGGTACAAAATTATCCAACACCCAAGTTCAACGACTATTACTGCTAAACTAATAAAGTTATCTTAACCGCTATACTTCTCCTTTAAAGTTCATGAAATGCACCATCATCACGCATTTTTTCAGATTTTTCAAGCCAGCAGTTTAGGTTTTAGAGGGGCGGGACGCCCTACTGGAACAAAAATTTGCACTTTAAAGTTTAATATTTCGTAAACGGAGCATTAAATCGAAAAATAATTTTAGCAACCCTCAAGTCATTTTAGAAGACCTATTCAACGATACCCCACACGATGGGGTAGACGACGAATATATTCATCCCCACGTCACATGTAGGGGAGCTACCCTAAAAAAAAATATTTTCCAAAATTTTATTTTACCACTTTGTCGGCGTAATTGATATACGTACTCCTACAAAATTACAGCTTTCTAGTACTAACAGTCTCTTAGCAAAACCTCGGACAGACGACGCCGGATACTAAATGTTACAAAGACAAAACATCAAGGCGCAACATAGTCCTAGTGTCAAAATGTACAAATTGCCTAGTGCCAAAATGTTATCTTGTCCAAATGCCGCTATGATAGAATACGTTAAAGCTGAGAACAAATGGGTAAAAAAAAAACTGTTTGTTCTTTGGAGATTGTAAGAGACGCTGAACAAGTTTCACGATTAACGCACCTCCATAGTGTTGAGCCACTTTTATTTTTAAGCCTCACACGTTGATATTGCGACTGGCGGCCATCTTAGTGACGTAGTCGAACTGTCAGTACCGTTAAGCGCTAACGTGTATGTGCGGTGTAAGAGATCAAAATGACGTCACGCGGCTGTTATTGTGACAAGGTTCCATCGCAATATCAACGTGCGGGGCTTATACGTTGGTGAAATTCAGTCTATAAGAACCAACTAACACGCAGTCGTTTCCTTTTTGATTTTTGGAAAAAATTAAACTATTCTCCTCCATTGTAACAAAATGGGTTTGGACAATGATTGACACAGAACCAACACAGAACCTGAACAAATGAAATGACATTTCAATCATCTTTTTTGCAATGGTATTGGACTTTAGCGAAGAGAAGAGCGTTTGTCAGCGTTTGTCTGATGCTGTCCCTAGGAATAGACGTGATAATTTCAAACTCTGTGTTCATGGCGCTAAAACAACTCTTATGTGTAAGAGTATCTTTTGCATGGCTCCGACCATTTTTAATAAATTGCCCAAATCATGAAAAACATTAAATATATCTGCTCTTAAAAGTAAATTGAAGAGTTTATTAACTGAAAGAGCATATTACAGTATAGCAGAGTTAATGAAAGAGGACAATTTTCCTCGTTTTTGAGATGACAATGTTGTATTTTTTGACATGTTATTGATCTATCGTATTTTTTTTTTGTAATGATTAATTGTAATTTGGAATTGAAATTTTTTTAATGACAGTAACACATAGTTTGACCAATTTATTTATTGACTACTTTCACATTGAACTGTATCTAAAAAATATAGTTATTGAATTGTAATTTTAACTAACCTTTAATGAATAATGATGAAATGTAATTTTGATGAATATTATCACGGTTTATGCACCATCTCTTCCTACCAATTTGTACACCACGATATGCGGCTGAACATGTTAGAACTTTTCTGTATCCCATTATTATCCTGCATGCAATGTACACCATGTTTAAACAAATAAAAATTTACTTACTTACTTACATAAGAGATTATAATTAGATATCCAGTGCAGAGAAGTATGTTGATATCAAGTAAGTAACAGATAGGTGTATGTAGGCTCAGTCGTTAGTGATCCTACCTTCGAAGCCCAGGATTGCGGGTTCGAATCCTGACTGTGTGACAATTGGACCACAATGCATTTTGGCACAATTATGTTTTATCTTTTGTACATTTTGACAATCTAACAATTAGACCCTTACGCATTATATCACATTTTTTTTTGTCTTTTGCCCATTCATATACATTATGACTTTTGTACATTTTGACACTAGGACTATGTTGCCAATTGATTTTTTGTCTTTGTAACATTTAGTATCCGGCGTCGGACAGACAGACAGACAGACGGACATGACGAAACTATAAGGGTTCCTTGTAGGAACTACGGAACCCTAAAAAAGCTGTGAAACGTTTTTTTACATTTTTTTTTTGTTTAGTTTCGGATTAATCTACACTGATCGATGGATTGAAGACTGGATGATGATGATGATGATGATGTAAGTATCACAATAATAATATGTATATCTTAACCAATAAAAAATAGTCGTCAAAATCGGACTACTTATTCTGATGTAAAAGTAATTCGTGCCATACATAAAAAAATATTTACGCCTCGATTTAAGAACCCCCTCCTTTTTTTTTTGTTGGTTATAAATAAAACAAAAACCTACAACTATTTATGTTGGGTTACTAAATACAACAAATGTTTGCCATACCTACCACTGATTGACACTAATTGAACAGAATTATCAAAGGATCAGCTTAAAGTTAAAACCAAATCTAACTCAGTCATCATGACCCATGATATTATGAATATTGCTGTAAAGTAATAAAACAACGTTTAAAAAAAATACAACTCGTCCACAGACATACAACACCTCACAGATTATTACAGAAGCAAGTCACGTAAATGCATTATATAACTGGACTTTGTATAAAAAACTCGTAAAACATTACATCCGGTTGTTTTTATATAATTTTAATTTAAATATGCATCGTGTTTTATCCTGGGTTAATAACATTATAATGTTATTGTTTAATTTGTTTACAAACTTTCAGAAAAGTACTTACACTGACTATAGAAGTATGAGTCTACCAGAATCTCAGGGCATAAAAAAAAATTGTGGTATTCATATGGCAATGTCAATCCATATGAAAATCTCAGTCTTTTTTTTAGGGTTCCGTACCCAAAGGGTAAAAACGGAACCCTATTACTAAGACTTCGCTGTCTGTCTGTCGGTCACCAGGCTGTATCTCAAGAACCGCGATAGCTAGACAGTTGAAATTTTCACAAATCATGTATTTCTGTTGCCGCTATAACAACAAATACTAAAAACAAAATAAAATAAATATTTAAGGGGGGGCTCCCATACAACAAACGCGATTTATTTTCTCTTTTTTGCTCGATATCAGAAATGGCAACAGGTAGGCACTTGAAATATTCACAAAATACTCAGTTGTATTTTAACTTTAATAATAAATAATAAAATTAAAATAAAATAAATATTTAAGGGGGGCTCCCATACAACAAACATGTTTTTTTCGGCGTTTTTGCCTTGTGGTACGGAACCCTTCGTGTGCGAGTCCGACTCGCACTTGGCCAGTTTTTTTTATGCCATGAGATTCTGGTAGACCTATAATGGTTGAGATACAGTTCCTGGATTGGATTAAGTATGAAATATATTTATGAAACGCGACACCGACGACATAACACCAACCCGAAACTTGTCCACACCACTTTACAAAATGCCAAAAGTTGCCCACGAAGCGTAGTGTGGGACTCGCCTCAGCTAGATGAACTGATGATCTTAAAAAGGTGACTGGGGCAGACTGGATGCTGAAAGAGACAGACAGGATGTTGTGGCGCAGCCAGCTGGTTTGTCCACCGTGAATAGTTTATCCACCCATGTCGCCGTGCTCGGAGGGTGGACAAAATTGACAGAGGGGAATAGTATTTTCTCCTCTCCCCGTGGATAAAATGTCTCCGGCCATGCTAGCCCTGCAGGGAGAGGCCTGCGATAGGCTGAGTTGAAAAGTTGCATACCACGCAAGTTGCATACATATTGCAGACAATTTTCTATTAAAAAAAAATGACCTGTCAAATTGATGAGCCTAACTCCTTTACCCCGCTGCTGTCACTGCTATAAGGTTCCCGTGAAGTAGCAGGCTGCAGTCTCCAAAATACAAGTAAAAAAGCCTGAACAAGTAAGTATTTCTAAGCCAGAGTCCATTATATCAATAGCTACTTCGACATCAGTCTCACGTTCAAACAAATCAATTAACGTTATCGACATCAACAATTTATACGTATTATGTCATTTACACATTGTCGTTAGTTAGTTCATACTTACTCACAACATTGAAGCTTCACAGTCACGACTTGGAAAATTCTACTCCTTTATATGTAGGTAACAAGCGAACCGCCCCTGCTTCGGGCGCAATGGTGTCAAAACATCTAGATTTCTGTGCTATCAGGGTTATTGGGAAAACACCAACAACCTCTTTTTTTTTTTTTTGGTGGGTTATCATCAAATGACCCCTCCCGATCTGGACGGAGCGGAAGGGAGAGTCAGACTCTTACTGACTAAAACCGACCCGTGTTCCTTCCTTAGCCCTTTATGTTCCGGGCCAGCGGTAACCCTTTCGGACAATCCCGCTGACCCGGCAGGACCAACAACCTCTTAGGAGGTCATTGTACTCATCATTATGAACAACTTTTATTATGGGACCAAACCTGAAATCGAAAAAAAAAAAAAACAGCTGTTCCCTACGTTTTGACGAGTTACACGAATATAAATGTAGGGAACAGCAGATTTTTTTTCACGACGTCAGGTTTGGTCCCATAGTAAAAGTAGTTCATAATGAACAATGACCTCTAAAGAGGTTGTTTGTGTTTTTCCAAAAACCTTGTATAAGTTATCGCCTCGTTGGTCTAGTGATCGCAAGCGCTACTGCTGAGCATGAGGACCTGGATTCGATTCCCGGGTCGGGCAAAGATTGGGTTTTCCATCTGGAATTTCTCATAGCAGCCTGGAGACTGGGTTTGTGCCTTGTTGATTTCAATAGGCTCGCCCCTTAATTATTACGTAGGAGTTTAACATAACTGGCGAAATGTGGGTGTAGGTACCTACTACAGATACACCTCTGCCTAACACTTCGGGGATTAAAGGCGTGATGTTGTTATGTTATCTGAGTTAAATATAACAAAAAAATAATAACATTTATTCAAAAATTATGAAGACTAACGTTGAATACAGTTTTTCTTAAATCTATGTCGAGTTCACCCATGATTTGTGCCTGAACTAGGTAATCCTAACTAGGTATCCTAGGTAATAACATACGGGAAACTAAAGAAAAGAGCGCATTTTTAACAAAATCCCTTTTTGATGTTTTCTTATGTTACCTACCTATTAAACCCTAACTGATTAATTGTTCAAAATGATGACCATTGTTTTCAATACATAGCTGGATTCGACGTCTCAAGGATTGTACTGCATTCAAAATTTGAATTTAGAACATAATGTTGTGAAGGTGACTGTGCTGCGGGTGTATTGAGCATCATTTCGAACAAGGTACGGGTAATGTCGCATGTCGGTATGAATACTTTAAAATAAGAAGCAGTTTATTAAAATCCAACATTTTCCTTAAGTTTGCCGTATGTCATTACTTCCAAGAATTTGATCCTTATAAGGGACACTATCGAGTGGTGTAATAATACAGTGTGTGTTTTTTTTTATCAAAATCAACGGGTTCGATTCCTGGCTAGAAATATTGATTTTTCAAAAATCCAATGATGCAATTTTAGTTTTCATCAAAATCGAGCCCGTGACTCCTTTGAGTACTTTTCGCTATTCCTCATAGTTTCGGATTTGGCCATCCACGACCACTTGGAAAATTCACCCTGTATATGCACATTAACCTTCCGAAATAAATGCTCTATATGATGGTGAAAACAGCATCAAAATCCGTTGCGTAGTTTAGACGAACAACGCGGTCACACAGACAGACCGACACGAAAGCAACTTTGTTTCAAACAATTATACATTTTACTCAGGTGCAAGATAATGACAAATAAATGATTTATAAGGCGTCCCCACGTGGCTTTTCAATAAAACGCTTGGTTTACATGTATGAACGCGTGTGGGAGTGTCAGATCGCAACTAGATAATATATTATAGGTAGTTGATTGCAAATGGCGTTATAAAACCCCAGACAGATGAATAGATAGTGGAAATTACACAAGCCGGTGGTGTGGCGATGTTGTGGTAAGGATGGCGCATGCGTTGACTATGTTTATTATAACATTAAATGCCAGAGGACATTTTTAGAGAGACTATCATGAATGGTGCACGCTAACACAATTCCTTTTCTAAACAAAGGAATTCCGTGTGGATATGCTTTTGCACAAAAGATATAGAGACCAAAGTATAGTTGGAGGTATAAGAGCTCTTTGTACGTGAAAAGGTGTACCTCAACAAGTTTTCATAGTGATCCATTCAAAACTGACGAACCATGCCAACAAATACACATGGCGTATATACCGCGCCGTATAGAAAAAACGTGGTCATCAGAAAACTTCCATAGTGATCCACACAAAGAGATTTAAGATAGGTACAATAGAGGGGCCATGCAAAGAAATGTCTTAGAAAAACTGTGATCCCATGTCTCAGTGCCGCCATCTGGTAAGATATAGCATAATTAGAGCGGCAATTTATTCAATTAGGTTCAGCTATCGCCCGGTAGATGGCCAGTGTTGCTAGTGTTGCCAGATACGATTTTCAATTCATCGATTAAAAATCGGATCGGTGGTGCCTGAAAAATCTAATATAAATCAAATCAGTTAGATAAATATCGAAAACTAAACAAATTAGGCAAAAATTGAATCAGGCAGAAAAAATATTCTAAGTACAATTTTATTCGCTACTATTCATTGTCCGTGTCACCGTCTATGACAACGTATCAGTTTCAGTGTGTGTTTTTAAGTAAGTAGTTATTTACATTTTAAAACAAAATAATTTTAGATGCGCCTGCTTTGCCGCCGAACTATTATGCTTTTGTGTTTTATATTGCTTTTTGTGTAAAGTAGACCTTTTTTGCAATTGTCGGTTGCGTTTCGTTTTTTGCAAAATTATTTTTTTACACTTTTGTTTGCAAATATTTGTAAATCTTATATCGATATACGTATATCCGAGGCGAGGTCCAAAGTCCGTAGATCTATGGATAAATCCGTAGGTCTGGCAATGCGGGGTGACACTAAGTACAAACTATAAAATCTGTAGTAGGGATTTTACCATATAGATTCAAACGTATCGATAATATTGAAAAAAGTTAGTAAGACAATTTTTTCGCATTTGAATAGATTGAAATAAGTGCCAAAAAATTAGGAAAGCATTAAAATTATCCATAGTTTCAATGTTTACAAATGATTTATTTAAAAAAAATATTTTTTCATACAAATTACTAAATTATCGTTATTATCTTTATATGTGTGTTGTATCAGTATGAGACCATACTGAAATGGTCTTTTGAAGAATTAACTACTTGACATGATCTGACCAAGATTATATCTGGACCTCTTGAGTTTGTTTTGGCCTTTCTTCTCTGATTAGTCAGATAGGAAACGCCGACCTCATCTAGTTTTTAAAATATGATTGACGTATAAAAGTGTCTGTACAGACACCAGCACATCAAGCTTAGTTTTTAATTCTTCTAATATTATTACCCTCTTTTATAAAATCAATTAAACATGGATCGATTTTAAACTGAATGTTACTTGAATGAATCGATAATTTTGTCACACCACTATATTAATTTCGTTAAAAAGTGGTAACACTTAAGCTGTCATTTAACCCAACTATAGTAAAGTTACTCAGCAATAGATGGCGTTTAATACAAAATAAACAAATTTTCTAGATCTTTTTATGAAAATTATTTAATTCTAATTACTGAGTAAATATAGATAATACATACGAAAATAAACTGAATTTAGGTCCAGTTGTTTTACCATAACGAGACTTGCAGTAACGTAATGCGCAACTCGGCATATTTCCATACAAAATATTTTTCTTTTGTTGGAAACGAATGCGTCAATGCGACTTGACGCGCAGGCGTACCATACTAGACTGAGAGACTTGTTACGCCTAGGTCACAAGTACCGGGACACTGTTTTGTTCGCAATGTCCCGTATATTGTAAATACTTTAAATGTCTTTGGATCCACACAACACTGACGACCGTACGTACCTACACACGGTGAACAAACCGTAGTTTTCACGGCAAGAAAAACGTGTGAGTACTCAGGGCCTAAAGGGTGGTGTTAAGGGATGAAAGTATTTCCTCACTTCGTCACTGATGGCTAAATTTTCACAAAATTAAAACAGCAATCGTAGAGAAACATTAAGTACTTAGATTATCAACGCTTAACGAGAACTAAAAACTACTTACGAAATCAGTAGTTTAGTTACCAGAAGTGGTAGTGTGTAGACATCCAATCAAGGGAAATACAGCAAAGCTTTATTACCTAACTGGCTGTACCAAATTATTTCTCCTATTTAGGGATAGAAACACGACTTCATTTCTAGAGAAATTACTATATTATCGTAAACGTTGAACCATAACGAAGCAAATAATCGAATGTACCAGGTGTACGTTATGCAAGGCGTGTGCGCAAACTCATTACGCATAATATGTGAACATGTCCCGATGCTATCACTCAGCTCCAGTTTCATTTCCAGGTTATAACAGAACTGTCTTTTGCCTAGATTCTAGATATCTAGGTTATGTTTCCAGATTATTTGCTGTTATGTGATTATTTCTAGTTTTGCTAAGTGTCTGTTTGCGACATATTAAGACCTTTTTGGGAACTTATGTGCCTTAGACTTGTAGGTATGCATCTATTTTACAACTTATCAATATTAAGAATAACTAGCTGCGCCCCGGGGTTTCACCCGCGTAAGTCGTCTCGAGTCCACGGAAGTATCGGGATAAAAAGTATCCTATGTCCTAATTCAGGTCATGGTTTACAACATCCAAATCCGTTCAGCCATTTTAGCGTAAAAGCGAAACAAACAAACACATAAAACCTAATCTTTTCTCTAATATTAATTTAGGTATGGCCACACACAAAGTTTTACCAAGGGGTATCGTATTACCCAGTAACTGGGTTGTGGAGGTCAGGTAGGATAGGAAGCCGCTCCATGTAAAATTCTGGTATTCAGCTGCATCCGGTTAGACTGGAAGCCGACCCCAACATAGTTAGGGAAAAGGCTAGGCAGATGATGATGATGATATGGCCACACACAAGAGCTTACCATAGGTGTGTAACTTGTGTTAGTAAGTGATGTGTAGTAGAGTAGGTTGTGGAGGCACCTGCTGTATACTACCATCTTCCTATATTTCAGTGCCCCGTTGGTCTCGTGGTCACAAGCGCGACTGCTGAGCATGTGGTCCTGGATTCGATTTCCAGGTCGGGCAAAAAGTGTTATTGGGTTTTTCCATTAAGAACTTGTCAGTAACTGCGCGGAGCTTGGAAGTCAGCCTTGTGATACCCCAGTCTTACCTTGGAAAGCACGTTAAGCCGTTGGTCTTGCGCCTAATCTCTGTCCGGTCGTGTCGGCTTGCTGCCTCATCGGAATATGACAGTGAGGGAAGAGTGAGTGCATTTGTGTCTGCGCACACACTTGTGCATTATAAATATTATAATATCCCACGAGTAGATGGCTAGTCATTGCTGACAACGGCTGCTATGGTGTCACCGTCAGGGATTTTAATTTTGATAACACAAAAAAATTGTCGTTAATTAGTCGAAATTTGTCGCCAAATATCAGAATTTGCCGGTCACTGGTTCAAAAGATATAAGGGTTTATAGGTGGTCGATCTGGAGAGAGTCTCCCCAGCAGGGCCACGTTTACATCTCAAAAACTAGGGCACCTAGCGAAGATCTGTTTTCTCCCATATTTTGTCGCCAATTAGTCGAAATCAGTCGCCAAGTCACAGATTTAATCGGGTCTTAGTTTAGGAGACATAATGAGTTCATTTAGTAAGGTATAGAGCCTAGTATCCAAGAGCTAGATCGAAGAGTTCACGAAAAATTGCCAACAAAAATTATTTCGATTTATAAACCCTTATACCTTTTGAACCAGTGACCGACAAATTCTGATATTTGGCGACATATTTCGAGTAATTAGCAACTAATTGTTTGTATCATCAAAATTAAAATCCCTGATGGTGGCCCTACCAGAGTCAGTGACACGCCGCTATTGGCGAAATTCGGTCTGGAGGACGATTGTATTGCAGTGGCAACACGGACGGTAAATTAAGCCCAACAAAATGCTTGTTGCAACTTTGGAGAACACATATAATATTTCCACTAGGTCCATAAGACGAGTCAATTATCATCAATTATATACTGATCTCATGTTGAAGACATAAGACCTATAATTAATGTCTAACAGAAGTGACGAGAAACAATAAAATCTAATTACCTATTTATTTAAATTTATTTATGACCAGTTGTAGTCTAGCTTATTCATTATTTCCGTAGTATTAACATGCTGGTTAATATGATAAGAAGGTATGCCTGTGCATATACCTAGGTAATATACAGTGTGGCAGAGACTTCGATGAGCAAACTGTACCCAAGGATTTAGTACCTACATGATTCTGAACACCCCTGCGTTGAAAGTTTTAGTCGGTTATATAAAAAAAATGCTGTTCCGTACATTCTGACCGCGTAAGTATTGCAGTTTTCTATTTCTATGAAACAGCAGATTTGTTTATGATAACCGACGAAAAATTTTTACGCTACGGGTTCAAACTCAAACTCAAAGCATTTATTACAGCACTTTTGAATTGTCAAGAAGTCGGTCAGACAGAAAATATAAGGCTAGTTGCCAATTCCAAAGCGTAGGTACCTATGGAGAAGAACGGGCAAGAATCATAATTATGCTGAATTCATAGTAAAGGTTGCACATTGATGTCGGGATGTCACCCTGTATTATGACTGAGCATACGTACTCTTCTTATATTATATAAGTACTTAAATAAAACAAAGTCGGGTTAGTTTCACCATTTATGACACAAGAACGGCTGGACCGCCTTTAATTCGCAAAATACGCGCATTGACGTGGAGTTGCGGAGAGCCGAACACCAGCCCGTATTACCTATCACCTATGATCTTTGATTTGTTGGATTTGTCTCCGCCCTGAATAGCAGAATATCTATTAAAAACATGGGAAAAATTCATGAAAAAAACATTTTAGATAATTCATTTCTGAAGCGGTACGAAGTTCTCCGGGTCAACTATACTACTACATAGATGAGAGTATAATGAAATGAAATACCTATGTAAAATCATTGCGAAAATGTTAGCCTACCCAAATTCGGTAGGTTGTGTTGTCTTAAAAATAGATGACAGGTATGTACCTACCTACTTACAATGTAAAAATGATCACTTCAATGAAATTCAAACCAACATCAATCATCAGCCGACGAAATTTTGGGGAATCCTGTTAATTGGCACCGCTGTTTAGTCTTCTAAGCAAAAAATAAAACTGCAACGCTAAACCAAAGCTCGTGAGAATCGAAAACAATAGTACCTACCTACTTCTCATAATAACATCACTTAAGTATTATTATACTGACGTCAGTGGAAAAGAACTTGTGTTAACTTTAATTTTTCTCGAGTCTGACATATATAATCACTTGTCGGCTAATCTCCGAGATCTTCCAAGAATCGAGGAAATATTATAAGGCTGTCTGGATGCTTTGTATTTGTACCAAGTTATTAAAGTTTAAAACAACGCATTATTTAAGCAAATAATGCGTTGTTTACTTACAATGCACTTTACTAATAAGGTCGTGGCGAGGCAACATTATTTTCATATAGAAGTTTCTTGTAGTGAATCGGTTCCTTATTTCTTTTGACATGGACTTTTCCTTAGAGTTAGTTTTGGTCATATACCATTAGATTCGTTTGTGTTCATGTAACAAAAAAAACTTCATCATCATCATCATCATTTCAGCCGAAAGACGTCCACTGCTGGACATAGGCCTCCCCCAAAAGGGGGGGGTTTGCCATAATCGCCACGCTTGGCAGGCGGGTTGGCGATCGCAGTATGGTATGGTGGTGGAATGCATAGAGAACGCTGCTGCCCATTCACCGGTACGCCCCTTAGTCGCCTTTTACGACACCCACGGGAAGTATGGGGTGGTGCTATTCTTTAAGTCCGGCACCACACGTACCTAAAAAAAACTTACTGCTCCGGAACTAACTTTGACATTTTGTCTAAATATTGGAACAGAAACTTTAAACTTACTATCCATTACCAAATATTCGTCGCCTCCAGTCAAATAGGGTTAATTACACACTGTTGAGTTGAAATGCATTTGAATTTGACAACATACATTGCGCTATTTACGTTGTCGAGCAGACGCTATATGAAGCAATGGATTAGGAATTTATTTCCAAACCCTTCAGATTGTGAAAGAAATTGTGTTACCGCAGTAGGGGTGCTGTTAAACCACTATCATTATGTATGAGCACAGTTTACTTCAACAAAGATCCAAGTCGCATCTTTCTTGCATCCCATATTTAAATTAGGACACACGCCATTCTAAAATTGAAGATTTTTCCAGACGCTATGTACTGGCAATCTAGATTCAGGTACTACGTACGTACTCACTTGACATCAATCCCCTAAAAACATGCAAGCTCCTAATGCATGATTACGTCAGAACTCGAAACACGATCTATAAAATCTGACTCGATCAAAGACTATAGATAGAAAACTTTTTTATTATAAAATAATAAAAAAGTTTTAAGTTCTTTACTAGATGTTGCCCACGACTTCGTCTACGATCCAGGATAAATGTCTATGTCCTTCTCCAGGTCATGGTCTAGCATGTGCCAAATTTCATACAAATCAGTTTAACCGGTTTGTTACGCCGCAGTGTGAAAACGTAACATACAAAAAATTGTACATTTCTTCTTTACGATATTAGTTAAGATTTAATTAGGGACTTTGCGTATGACAATCCCATTATAACTCTACATCATACCCTAAATACACACTGCCATGGATTACGTTTTGGCAGTGAACCTGAATAGACTCTTCGCATCATCACCATTCGGTTAAGACAGAATTTTGTGGCATGTGCCTAAATCAAGTTGGTTCAACCTCAAGACCCCAAACAGATCATCTCATGTTTTGAACACAGTCCATTGATAAGTGAGTGATGAAGTCTTCTACGACCCCAAACAATTAAGCTAGCTTTTTTAGGTTTCCGTACCAAAATGGTAAAACGGAACCCATAAGGTGAGACTCAGTCTGTCTGTCCGTCTGTCTGTCACGGCTGGATATCTCAAGAACTACTAATGCTATCAACTTGAAATTTGGAATAGTTTCAGATGACGTTTGGCCAACTATTTTACAAATAAGAAAGAAATAATAATTTTTTTTTTAAGCATCAAGTACCTACTGAAAGGTTGTCTGAAAAATTCGAAGAATTTTCTCGCTGGTCCCAAAAAACCTCAGCGCCCAATGCTTTTGAATAAGTTTGCTAGAACAACAGCTCTATTTACCTACTCTTTTTTCAGGCAAATATCACACTACGCAGAGCTTGGATCAGTTGGATCGTGATAATTGTTTCAATTATTTACAAACGTTCCTCTGGCGGCCCATTACAATAGAAAATCAATTGTGTCTCATTAGCGGGGATCAAGCGATTAATAACTGCAGATCATTCAATTAATCTGGTGATGCTCTAAAGTTGCTAAATTCAGTAGACCTTCATTAAACAGCAGCTATCCATAATTTCATACTAGTTCATATTATAATACTATAAATCCATACTAATATTATAAATTCGAAAGTAACTATGTGTTACCTTTACACGCCTAAACCACTGAACGGATTTCGATAAAAGGCAAAAAGGCATCCTGGGGAAGGTCATAGGGTACTTTTTGTCCCGGTAAGTCGTTCCCGTGGGATAATTCCCGACATCCACGTCGACGAATCCGCACGCAGAAGCTAGTTCTAACCAGAAAATATTCTTACAACAAAACACATACGTAACTACTTTATAGCACCAGATCAGTGGATCAATCGTCCAATTAGTAACTATTTATAAGAAGACCTGGGTACTACATAATCAACATAATAATACATGGGTATAACTCATCATTACTGCATACCTAAATAGGTAAAAACCTGCGTACAATAACAACAAAAAGGATAAGCGAAACAAAAAAATACACCTACCACAGTATATAAATGAAAACAATATAACAAACAATTAAATAATGTAACAATAATAATAAGGATCATTCTTTGTTATTTCCTGTGGACACGTAACGTTCTAAAGTAGAGCTTTTATCTAATTCCGCTGAAGAGGAAGGTATGAAGAGAATACTCGGAAATGCTTAGGCAACCATTTTAACCTGCCACGCACATAGAGAGAGCCCAAGTTTTATGTCTTAGCCAACAGCGCTGCCATCAGAAGTCGAGTTATACTGGCCACAGTAAGATCCATAAGGTCGTTTCTATTACATAGAAACCCTAGTCTTGCAGCCACTTTACGCGTTTTCCATGAATTATGAATACTTTTGTTTGCTATGGAAAATTCTATGGCGAAGCTGCTTTGTCTCGAATTACTTTTAAATGCATTTTATAATGATATGACGCATCGGTGCACCGGTGCATTAAGTGGAATATTATTCATACGATGATAGGTGATACAAGGTGACCAAATACCTACGAGTAACTATTGACAAAGGTACTAAGTACCTACCTAATGGTGATACCTACTGACATTTATTTCAACAGTTGTGATCTTGGAAGATGATAATTCTTGAAAAAACAAACGACGGCTTTAACTAACATTGTAATATAATTAAATGTGTGTATTTTTGTACTAATAAAAATAAGAAATAAATATCACATCTTTGGATGTTTTCAAGAATTTTAAAACCTTTATTAATTACGTTTCCAAACACTTCTATAAATAGCTTGAATTCATTGAATAAGTGGCAAACACTAATTAGGGTCAAAGTTGAACATAAAACTTGCACTCAAACGGTCGCGTGCTTTGCTGAGTTAACGTTCGCGTTGTTATCGCCACAATGAGACGCATCGTCTTGTCGTGTTGTTTGTTTTCCAACCGATTCTACATAGTTCGAGAGCTTTCCATTAAAAAAAAACTAGCGTTACACAATTCATCTTGATACGAATCGCAGACTGATAAACACGCAGACTGGTACGCTCCTAAGTTTGTTCCGTGCACGGTTTTAAAAGGCTTAGTTCTATATAAAACCTAACAATAGGATTACTTCACGTCTCTACGCAAATGCATCAATAATACTGTACCATTCTAGAGCCGAGACTGTCTGAAGTGAAGAACAGATCGACGTCCCAAATATAAAAATAGAAACACGGCAGTACTCCGCGCGATTTTACACCGGCTTTCTACATCTAACCTAAAAACTAAATTATAATAACCATTCATTACATGTGCATCATTCCCAGTTAGCAGAAATGTCTCAAGACGAGGGCTTCTTCAAAAAGTTCCACGATACTATAAACGGCGCTCTGGATGACGTGACGAGGAACAATTTCGCCAATTTAGAGTCGAACACGAAGCGAGTCTCCTACTTGTGCAGTCTACCGATCGTCAGAAATTACAATTTAATCGACGATTTGCAGAAATGCCAGACAGGCGGCGAGTTTCCCGTGAAAAAACACTTGGAAAAAGCGCGACACTTGAAGGATGAAGGGAATAAAGCGGTGCAGAAAGGTGACTGGGCGAAAGCAATGCAGCTATACAGCCAGAGCATGGTTCACATGCCGGAGAAGGAAAGTAAGTCCGACGGTAACTACTTCGGGAAGTAACTGCGCATGTCCACGTAAAAGGTCATGCGATATGTAAACAAACAGAGCATTTTATTATTCAAAACCAGTTTATTAAGGAAAATGTTTCAATTAATGCTCTGATTTTGTAATTATTTACTTACAAATGAAACTATTTTTGTTTACCATTATAGACATTCCAAGAGCTGGTGTTAGATTTAACCACAATAGATATTTATTAACATTATTATTGTGTAAAATTGTTTTCCTTATAGTACCTATAGGCTTTTAATATGAATACCTCTACATATAACAATAGCTGATATAACATTCTGCGATGTCATTATGTGTGATGTGGCTTAGGGAACAAATAACTTTTCAGCTAAAGCTCTGACAACGATTTTGCCAAGGTTTTCCTCAACAATTCCTGTTATTTGTATAGACAAAACATAAAGTTCATTTATTTATATATAATTTACGTGTCGGTTACATGTTTGTTGTTTAGAAATGTATCACCGAGATGGTGATATATTTCTTAGTAAAACGACACGGAGTAGAAAAATAGGTATAGAGATATCCGATATTGCACGAAAAATATATAAACGAAATGAGTAACATCTGATCCTACAAAGGATGGGGCATTTCCTGCCTGCTAAAAACTAAAAACCTGATAAAGACTAAAATTAATATCTTTTTTACAGCTGAAGAGCTTTCCATAGTTTTAGCGAACCGATCTGCGGCGTTAAATCATCTGGAACAATATGAGGACACTCTGTCTGATATCAAACGCTGCCTAGCTCTAGGGTACCCTCGCCACCTCAGGTACAAGGTTTACGAGAGACGAGCTAGGTGCCTCCTAGTACTGAAGAGGAATAAAGAAGCTATCAGCGCTTTTCAGTAAGATATCCTTTAGTAGTCTATTATTCTGAACCGATTCACTGATAGAGGAAGATATATTTTTGACTTTCAATTTTCAGAGACACCATCAGCTCGCTCGATGAAGCCACAAAGTTGGACAAAGAGAAAAGGCAGAAGATGCGCACGGACTCCAAACTCATGCTTGAAATATTGAACAAAGGCCTCGTCTTAGCCGGGAATCCGAAGGACCCAGAACCTTTGAGGAGAACTCCACCCAAACCAAAACTTCCTGGGAAGAACAATCCTCAATACCCTGCAGCTTCAGAGGCAATTCAAATAGATTATGATAATGTTAAAGGGAGATTTGCAACAGCAACGAAAGATATTGAACCAGGAGAGGTTCTGCTGGTAGAAAAGCCACATAGCGGGGTTTTATTGGCGGAATACTCGAGCACACATTGCCAGAACTGTTTCATAAAGTATGTTTTATTCCTAAAGGAATTTGAATAAGCTCTTACTTTCATAAGAAAACGACTTTATAATGAAGTTTTTTCCAGGTGTCCAATTCCTCTACCCTGTCCAAAATGTCCGAACGTCGTGTTCTGCGGCGATAAATGCTTGGAAACAGCACAGAAATCTTACCACGCCTACGAATGCCACATCCTCCCGCTCTTATGGAAGTCAGGATGCTCAATTACCTGCCATATAGCGCTCAGGATGATCACACAGCGCAAAAAAGAGTACTTCACCAATGTCAGTCAAGAACTGGATACTAAACCAACTGGTCCTTACAAAACTGATGACTACAGAAATATTTATCATTTGGTAGCCCATGAAGATAAAAGGTCTAAGTTAGATTTCTTACATAGAACTCAAATGACAGCCTTCTTTGTAAAACTGCTGGAAATCAGTGGGTACTTCGATGGGAAACCAAGAAGTAAGCCCGTGGAAGTAGATGAGCTAAAGACTATGGCTGTAGACGAGAAGTATAAAGAAGATGTGGCTTTAATTGGCGGTCTTATACTGAAGAATCTGCAAATCCTAAAGTTCAACGCTCATGAAGTGTTTGAGCTGCAATGTGCCAAACCCAAAGTGGATAAGAACGTCATAAAACATGAAGGAAAGTCAGTGTTTTTGGCGGGAGCCGTGTTCCCCACTCTGGCGCTGTTCAATCACTCTTGTGATCCTGGTGTTGTGAGGTGAGTTGATAGCTTTTATTTATTGCCAATTTTTTTAAATTGTTTCCTAGATAATTATCATCATTCCGCAACAAATCATAAGCGTGGTTTGTTTTTTGATTGCCATTTACATTCGTTGCATTTATAACATTCTTGAGTAACTTTTTTTTTTGCTTATTTTTTCATATGAATGTACTTACATATTATTATTATTTTACATATTAGCATAGATTATGTACATACTCTGACCTCTCTCATACAACTTGTATTATAGAGGTCAGTGACATATTATCATGTTATGGATTTGAAATACTTGTATAAAAAAAATTGCTAATTGCTAAAAATGAAGGCAGTTTTAATACATCCCTGTTCTTGAGTTAAATTTACAATAGCATAAAAAATGTAACCGGCTTCTGGGAAGCATTTGGGCCCTTAGTAGTCTTATAGTCTTTGTCTGCTGTGTGGTAAAATTTTCGGTTTCTTCGAAGGTTGCGGATTTTTTTTGTATTCTATTAAAGACCTATTTAAATGCACAGCACACACTAAACGTACCCGTATCTAGCAGATACGGGTAGTAGCCATGTAGTTGTAGATACTATCTACAACCACAAGGTGTTAAGTACTTATTTTAATGTCGCAATATTCCATGGTTCAGATATTTCTGCGGCAATAGCATCGTCGTTCGTGCAGTGAAGAACATCAAGAAAGGCGAGGAAGTGTCCGAGAACTACGGTCCTATCTTCACGACTGTCCCCAAAGAGAAGAGGCAGGCAGAGTTGAAAGAGCAGTACTGGTTCGACTGCCAGTGCACTCCGTGCGAACAAAAGTGGCCCATGTATGAAGAAATGACGGAAAATTATATGAGATTCAAGTGAGTACCTACATTTTTAAATAATTTTGAGCTTCCTGCAGACAAAAATATTAAAGAAGAAGTTATCCTACTCTTGAAATCGAATTAATTTACCTTTGTGACTGGTAGCGCCATCTAGTATTGAATAGTGGAAGGTCGGCAAATCTCATCAGACTATTAGTCAACTGCCTCGTGGAAATCTTAATTTAACATTTGTTTTTTTTAATTGCAAAGAAGATGGCTGATAGAACCCTTCTAAGCACATTATTTTTTAATGGATAAGACCTAATTTTTATTTTAATCCTTCTAACGTCATTCTCAGATGCGACTCAGACCGTCCCTGTCCCAACGTGGTGGCGGTTCCATACGACAGCAAGGAGTTCATGGTACAATGCGGCCTCTGCCAGCAGTACACCAACATACTCAAGGGATTGAAGGCTTTGCAAGTAAGTTGAGCTCACGTATTAATTAATGCTATGTACAGACTCACATCAAGCTACTACAATCTGTCAAATTTCTTTAATAGATTTTCAACTTTATCGCTAAAGCATAAGGTTTAAAGTTTATTGGGAAAATTTGACAGTTTCGGGTTGCTTGATGTAGGTACTGGCGTCTATACCTACTGTATTTGAATAAGAGGAAGTCAGATCAGACAGAGGTATATTCAGTGGACCACGTTATAGGTACCCATTATAAGTATACACGTCGACACATCCAGCTACACATTTCCAGTTTTAGCTGACCTTGCATTGTATAGTGTTTCGTACAATCAGAGGTCATAGGTACCCATTATAAGTATACACGTCGACACATCCAGCTACACATTTCCAGTTTTAGCTGACCTTGCATTGTATAGTGTTTCGTACAATCAGAGGTCAGCTTATACTGGTTATATATAGCTTGATATGTAGCTGTGCGTACAGTCAGCCTCAATAAGATCAATTTAAAGGGTAAAAACGGGACCCTATTACTAAGACTCCACTGGCCGTCTGTCCGTCTGTCACCAGGCTGTATCTCATGAACCGTGATAGCTAGACAATTGAAATTTTCACAGATGATGTATTTCTGTTGCCGCTATAACAAACAATTCTAAAAACAGAATAAAATAAATATTTAAGGGGCCTCCCATACAACAAACGTGTTTTTTTTCGGCGTTTTTGCCTTGTGGTACGGAACCCTTCGTGTGCGAGTCCGACTCGCACTTGGCCAGTTTTTTACTGTCTTCAAGCTCTGCTCCCTTACACAGTTACATGCAGCATTCCATACAAAGCTTAATACATATTGTAAACTTTATTTAATTAAGGTATACATTGATACAATATTTTATGGAAGAATTATAGTAGACAATTAAAATGAATCTTTGACCGTGTATTCATATTGAGGCTGAGTGCAACTAACCAACAAAACCCATGTTATTCCACATTTTGTTTGAGGCAAAATGGTTCACATTCAAGTTCATTCCCAAGTAACTAAGAGCGAGACTAGTCTGCCAATTTTCAGGAATAATTTCAAGACGGGTCACTACTAAGACTAATTAAATTTATAAGATACTTATAATTTTAAGACCACTACTGAGACAAACTATATTTATAAGATACTTAGTAGGTACCTATTAGGTAGGTAGGTAGTGTAGGTACTGTGATGACTATACCTAGTCATTACGTTCAAATGTCCAAGTGAACGCATTTACATCAAAGCGCCTATTCCATCACTGTTATTCGAAACACAAAACCTACTAGAAATAGTTTGAAAGATCATTCTAAATTCGCTTGAATGTTCGAATGCAACCAGCGATATTTTTCTGCCAGCCAGCACAACACAAGGTCGACTTTTGGAGGCAATCTTCACAGTATAGGTCTAACAGACTCTCATGGCATAAAAAAAAACAATGTGATTTTTACGTGGCAATGTAAATCAATATGAAAATCACAATATTTTTTTATGCGTCGGGTACAGAAACGGCTATAATTTGAATAAAGAAAAAAAATTATATTCCTAACTTTTGCGATGCATCTAGTGAACATTCTGCCATATAAATTGCCATCTGCCATATAAAATGTATTGAAAACTTCCATTACTGAAGTAGACTAACCAAATTAGTACATCAAATACCTAAAGGTATTTCAGTAGATATCCGCGTACGAAGACACGTAAATAAATTAGAGTATACATGAAAATGATACAATAAACATAAGTGATATAACTTGATACACAATAATAAAACATATATTTTGTATGTCTATGTGCAAATTAAGTGAGAATTGTTTGAATCAACTGACTAAAAACTTTATGAAAATTCCCTGACGATGTCATCATAAAGACGACGTGAATAATTATGTAATATTTATTGAAAAAAAGGAACTGTAATGACTTGTCGCAATATGAGACTTATGTCATTGACATAAGGTTTTAATTACAATAATTGAAGCGCGTTCCTGAAATTCGTGAACTACGCTGATTGATTATTATCAAATTAGATTACAGCTAGAGCCTGGGGCCGTATTATGAGGTTTTAATATCATCATGATTTCAGTGCGAGAGAGAGAGAGAGACGAAGCTATACATGACCTATAGCACTATCCCTTTTTCGGGCAGGAATCATGATGGCATTAATACTTCATAATACGGCCCCAGAAGGGATAGTTCTTTCTGACGCGAAAACAGTTTTGAACATTGATAGGAACAGAGAAAAACATTTGTAATATTATAAACAAAGTTTATTTAATAAAGTAAATTCGCAACCCACTTAGGTATACATAATTGTTGAACTTTATCAGATGGATCACATTCAAATTCATTCATCTATGCTTTAATAAACCTATGAACATAATTTATAAAATAGGTGCTAAGTTTAAGGGCGCGTTCCCACTATGTCATGACGATTAATTTATCGTTGGACGACTGTCGTCTCTAGCTGTTCCCATTGGATCGTGACGACATTTTTACTGTTCACGGCAGTCGCCTTGTCGTTTGTGTGATACGTGCTACGATAGATAGTCGCAATAACGACACATGATTTGTCGTTACCATAAGTCGTGACGTTTTTATATCGTTTTACGACTGTCGTGCTAGCCGTTCCCATTGACTTGACAATCTGTCGTCACTGCAAAAAAAAGTCGTGGACGACAGTTAATTGTGTAGTCCTATATGTGAACACCTCCATTTAAATACACAAGCCACGACGCTTTAAACGACACGATAATCTGTCGTCACGACATAGTGGGAACGGGGCCTTAATCTCATAAAATGAAGAAGACACTATACTTATTATGTGACAAGATCTTAAAATAATACATGATAACACAAACATACAACTAAAACAAATTAAACATAACATCGCGCCTGTATAACACGTTGCCCGACCAGGGAATCGAACCCAGGGGCCGTATTACGAAGTATTTACCTGTTTCCAGTGCGAGAAAGGGCTATCGGTCATGTATGTCCGTCTCTCTCGCACTAGAATCATGATGGCATTCAACCGTCATAATACGACCAGGACCTTATGCTCTGCAGTAGCCCTTGCGACCACTAGACCAGAGGCAGTTAAAAAATTAAGAGATAGAGCATGGTGACTGTATTCTTGGCGGCTCCATCTATGCTCATAGGTGTATAGAGGTATGAGGAATAGAGCGTACAGTTCACTCATCCTCCATAGAAAAGGGAGGATCCTGCGATGACTCATGTCGGGCCGTTGTATATATGGTAGTTGCGCGGTAAACTCTGCTTGCGAGATGCAGGATTTTATGTGACGTCAGTATGACGCTTAGTCGCATGTGGCCTTGTTAATACCGCTTTAGGTCAGCATTCAACCAAAGAGATGAGAAGACTACTATTCACAGAGCATGAGGACGCCTCAGCAGCCACTGCTAGAGGCGGCATTATCCAAACTGTCCATATAAACCAAGAGACATACATCCATATTATCGTAACTCTTTCTGTTCCCTTTTCACGCCTAAACCACTGAACGGATTTCGATAAAATTTTGCAAGAAGATAGATAGCATCCAGGGGCACATAGACTTCTTGTTGTCACCTTAGGATAATTCCCAACATCCACGCAAGCGAGGCCACCGGCAGGAGCTGGTGACACTATCACACTAATATTTTAAAAGCGAAAGTTTGTGAGTGCGTTTGTATGTTTGTTACTTCTTCACGCACAAACGGCTGGACCAATTTTGATAAAATTTGGTATGGATATAGCTGACACTTCGACATTTATGCGGGTGAACAGCGGGGCGCAGCTAGTGAGATATAGAAACTAATGGGTTTGAAGGCCGTTCGGGACAGAATTTGTGCGCTCAACGCCGCTACCTTCTTTATACGCTGCCAGTGTGGATATCGTGCCCTGTGCTCCTATAGTACCGCGTGTAATAGTCAAACTTTTAATAGTAATTTTCGAACGCATAAACTTCATATCACACATATCTCTAAGTTCTGCCTACATCCGACTATTCTAGGTATACCTGGCGCATTGCCTTAGTTACCAATCCTAGAGTTTTCTCTCCAAACTTGTAACTATAGTTCAGTACATATAAATACCATAAACAGTGCTATAACAGAATAGAGTGTCGTTCCTATACTGTTCGTCTGCGTAATCATCAGTCTCGGGATCCCATATGCATCTCTGGCCGCACTTAACACCAGCACCTTTCATTTCTATTATCGTTGATTGTACTACGATCTTGTACCTGAAATGAAGACCGTGGTTTTGAAGTTATTAGGAGAAAGCACCACACATAAAAAATATTTCGTTATTGCGGGTTCGACATTATCATGGTTTTTGCCGAAAAACGTCCACTAGGTACTGGGCATACTTAGGCCTCTCCCAGGAAAATGGCTAGTCTTAAAAATACTTACCGACAGTTGGAATGCTTTAATAGTTTGCTTGGTAGTCAGAAGCCCGAAATTCTGACAACCAGTCTTACCAAGGGATATCGTATTACCCAGTAACTGGGTTGTGGAGGTCAGATAGGCAGTCGCTCCATGTAAAATACTGGTATTCAGCTGAATCCGGTTAGACTGGAAGCCGACCCCAACATAGTTGGGAAAAGGCTAGGCAGATGATGATGATGATGAGTTGGAATGCTTTAAGGCGCTACCTCGAAAATAAATCGTATCGAGTGATCTACTAAGCGAGCGAAAGTGATGCAATTACCTACTTTTGAAACGCAAAAGAAGAGAGATGGCTATAATGTGCATGCGCTCAGAATAAAACGACGTATGTGCCAAAACGAATTTACACCTTTTTTAACAAAATAAATGAATTAAATTTAAAACTACTTTGAGTAAAATTTGATATGATAATTCTCGAAGTAAATTCCATTGAATAACTCTTAAGCCTTACGCCGTGATGTCGAAAAAAGTAAAAAAATTTATATAACTTTGCAATTTTTTTGTATCGAGAAAAATTATTTGAATCGTGTAAGTATTCCTTTTACATGATACTAGGACCAGAAAAGAGAGTCAAAAAAATATAAGTACCAAAATGTTAAATCCCTATTCCACATACTTAGTTAGAAGTTGTTTGGTATTTTAATTAATTTAATTTTAATTTTTTATTTATTTTTATTTATTTTTTTTATTCCCTAGTTACACGAAATAGAAAAACCACATTTTTTTCAAAATATCACCTTAATTTGTTTCTCAACACTTTGATGATTATTGAGGTATGATTTATGTATTCCATTCAAGTAAGTAATAGAAAAGTAACTAACTTTTTATACCCTGTTCCCGCAACAACCAAATCAATCTGCGTATATTTGAATCGGTATTCGAACCAAGCCTTGGCCACAGAGTTATAACATCTTATTAATTTTGACTGTGACTGTATGACACGTGAATTGACGCGGAGACGAGTGTAACCCGGTATAATTTACACAGCTCAAACTAGACATCCAAAAGTACGTTGCATTCTATAGAATGAATGAGCCCGCGCATCATCATCATCTGCCTAGCCTTTTCCCAACTATTTTGGGGTCGGCTTCCAGTCTAACCGGATGCAGCTGAATACCAGTATTTTACATGGAGCGACTGCCTATCTGACCTCCACAACCCAGCTACTGGGTAATACTATACCCCTTGGTAAGACTGGTTGTCAGTCTTTTGGGCTTCTGACTACCCGTAATGACTGTCAAAGATCCACGAATGACAGCCGGGACCAACGGCTTAACGTGCTTTCCGAGGCACGGAGGGGTCACGGTATGTAAAGATGGTCACCCATCCACAGACCAACCGCGCCAAGCGTAGCTTAACCTGATCGATCGACCTGTGCGGCTGTTATTATTGAGACACGGGCCCCGCGCGAAATAAGCAAATGGCATCAAAGAAAATTTCCACTGCTGAGAGCCGCAAAATATGCTTGATTGTCCAATGTACTATAAAGCATCATAAATACTATATAACATATACCTCTTCATATCAAGTTCTTGTACTCGCTGCCGTATTCCGTTGGCAATGACTTTGGCCCAGCGCGGCGCCTGATCGGACCGGTACTGACGCCCCATCAGCTGCTCTTGCATCGTCGTCAGGATTATGTCCCTTACGTTGGCTGCTTGGAATCTGAAACACGAAGAACAAGGATAAAACATCTAATAGCTACTTTGAAATATTCATTTGTTAACTCCCTCTCACAGAAAGGAGAGGAATTCCCCCTTGCCAGAAGCCCGGAGTCCTATCAGTGGAAATATTATAGGCTAATATTATGCTATGCTTTTCTATTGTAAAGATATAGGAGTTAACAGACCAGCCGGTCGATTCTGTAAAAATCTCACTGTGAAAACTTAGGTGAAGTGAGTTTGTTTTTGCTAGGAATTGACACTATTGACAGTTCACTCCACGCTCACTTCACCTAAATTTACACGGTGAGATTTTTACAGAATAGAACCGACGTGTTGTTATATTTTTTTTCAGATCCTATTTTGTAGTAAGTAGTTTGAGTTTCTCCTCCAAACTCTTTACTAAAACAAAATATCGAACTTCGGGAAATAAAAATACCTATTTGTTCAGTCATTGTGTCAAAGTCCTCAAATCATCAAAAGGTTATCTATCTTACTTTTCGCCAAGGCCGGGTCGCACTTCATACTTAGGAGGTGCAAGAGCTTTCTCTTCCACTGGACTGACCTCTTCCACTATATCTAAGTCAGGTTCTTCAGTCACTGGCGCTACTTCTTCAACTTCTGTAATCAACAATACATTTAATTAGATTTGATTTACGTTACATAAAAATTTGATTTGTATCCAGACAGAGGAGTCCAAATTTTCGATATTTGTTATATTAGAAAAAGAAATAGGGGTCCACCAAAAAAAAAATCCCATGAAATCTTTTACTTCATATTTTTATTATATTTTTTATCCCCAACATACAGACTCTAAACTGTCTAGTTTGGGGCTTACAGGCAAATATTATATTGTAACCTAGATGTAGATAATATTTAATGCTACTCTTGGTGAACCTGCTTCCTGTATTACCTGACAATAAAATGTGTTCTATTTAGTTAATTAATTTAAAAATCAAGTAGTACTTTACCATCTTCCTCATCTGCCATGATGGGCTAGGAACTTGTTAGCATAAGAAGTAAATTATCTGGAAAGAACAAAGACTCCACTTTTATTTTGCTTATAGATTTATATGATTAAAAAACAAAATACAAGACTCAAATACTGGGCAACATCAGGTATTAAGTGTACTGTTTCACTTATATTAGGAGTAAGTGATGTTCTCAAACAATAAATATAAAAGAATTACAATACTTTTTGTTATTATACATTGGAACTTTAGCTATTTATGCGACTTTAGTAAAAGATCACAAATAGCTCATTTATTTGTTCCAATATCCACAAACAGTTTTTTTAATATTATACCATTATTTTCTCAGGACACAGAAATGATGTACCGCCTTGGCCGTGCAGCAATGGACGGAGGACAGTATGGAGAAGCAATGAAGAAGTTTGTTGCCGTACTGAAACTCTATGATGAGACGCTGTCCCCTCCCTATCGATCTTACTATGATTGTGTTCAAGACCTTAGGCGTTGTATGTTGGCTATGGGAAACTATAGTATTGTTTAAAAGCATAGAGTCTATAATGCAGTAGGCCAATTATGTCAGTGGTAACCATAACCAATATAAGCTGGCCTCCAAATCTATTCAAACTGTACTACGCTAGGCCAGCTCAAGCTCCAAGTGTTACCACCAACATGCGGTCAACTGTACCTGTTATGTGTTTGCTAATATGTAAATTTTTTAGTTTTTGCCTGTAATTTGGGACAATTTTATTTATTAAATTTGTTTGTAGATGTGCTTTGTGATTATTGTTCAGTTTAGAATTTGATCTTTTATTGAAGTTATTTTATACAAATGTTAGATTTTTTAAATGTTTTTTACTGACCAAAGTTATAACTGCTACTAACTTAGAATAGTTTGTTATTAACATTAAAAAAATAAATTGGTACAATACATTTTGTTTTTATTAATTTCTGTTTATTATTTATTACTAAACACAATGGTCAGCAACCACAGTAAAGTGAAGCCATAGTCTATCCAATTTTCCTACCCAGAAGTAATCCATAAACCATTGCCCAAAGAGTATGTACGTAAACAAATTATCTGTTTGTACTAAAACAACTAAAGACAGCAGTGGTGGCCCAATGTTAACAGTCCCAACTTAGAAGTTCACAGGGTTCACGGCTTACAGGCGCTTTACTTTGTGTGAATAATTTCATCACCACTGCTCTCAAAACGGTGAAGGAAAACGTCTTAAGGAAACTGGCACTTCCAGGAACCAAAATTCGAAAACATGTGTGACATCTACCAACCCGCACTGGGCCCGCGGGGCATATTGTAAACCACTCCCTCCCGTAGAGAGGAGGCTTGTGTCCCAGCTGTAGGAACATTATCGGCTAGTTACGACGACAAGCGCAAATTGAGCAAAAGGAAACCAATAATATTTGTTTTATTCTTAGACCTAAAAATCAAAGCATTCCGCCGGCACCCGGATTGTAATCACCATATCAATCCAGAGAGAGATCCAAATCACCCCTCGGACAAATTTTTACTCATAGAATTATCATTCTATGAGTAAAATCATCATTGTTTTTCATAGAATTCTAATCTAACCTCAAATGAACCGATTTTTTATAAAGAGTTGTTTATCAGTAACTTTAATACTGTGTTATATGTTTGTTATTTATCTTACATTTATTTGGAGAAATGCCCCGAAGAATTATTGTTCAGCGTTGGTTCAAAAAAATTATTTTACACAAAATACAATCATTCCTTTCCGTTACTATGACAACAATAACATGTCATGCAATGTCATGTCATTCATTGGTCGAATGACAGATAATGTCAAAATAGTTGGGTTCCTTAGTAATACAAGGAACCATTTCGCCAAAGAGTAAAGTAATTTCGCCAAGTCTGACTGTCGATGTTGTCTGTCCGCTGTTTAATTTGGCGACCCTTGGTAATAAAAATCTGTGATTTGGCATGATTATAGATAGGAATCACGCCTACAAAGCTGTGAAACAAATCATAAATTTGAAAAAATGTATTGGGTACAGGTAAAGCGGGATGATTATTTTTGCTCATCTTTTCCATCGTAACTAGTGAGAGGTGCCGTTGATGGGTTTTACAAAAATCTTATTTACCTCTTACAGCTATATTTACAGGTCTTAGGGCTGATTTTTCAATCGACAGATAATTTTTATTCGTAGAATAAAATTGACGTCTGACAGTTTTTGTATGAAAGAACTGTCAAAAATTCAAAACTATTCCTCGGATAAAATTATCTGGCGTAGGAAAAATCAGCCCTTAGGCCGCTTTCACATTTAGGCGACTTTAGCAGCGCGACAGTCGCGCGACCGTCACCCATTCAGAATTTCATAATAAAAACAGAAGCGCAGCGGACGCGCGGCCGGTGCGCTTAAATGTGAAAGCGGCCTTAGACCTAATTCTCTATTGTGACTATCAACCCACTCTGTTTATATCACTCCTGCAGGCGTTCACAATTCGAGCTAAGTTCATCAGATTATTATTAAAATATTTTATTTCGACCTCTGGTAAATTCAAGAGGCTGAATTGCTGCCTTTGCTTAGTTGGACCTTGAATAGTTTAGTTCGGATTCGTACCCATTGTAGTCAACATAATTACGCTGTCTGTCTTTCATTTCATGTAGCTGCGGAGAACGGTGACAGATGTGGTGTGCAGCCAATTTCTGCAAGCGTATGGGGTTTTGTTGTATTCTACAATTCATTAAAAAGATTCTTATGATACGATAAGTCACACTGCTATTTAAGTCAATGGTATTTGTATAATTTTCGATTACAACCGCAGATATAACTTTGGTTTTCATAACTTTTTCGAATAATACCATGAAATACAAGGTCATTTTTACAGTTTATAAAACTGTGCAGACATAAAATTCATCCCATCTACGGAACCTTTCATTGTGCGTGGTCCGACACACACTTGGCTGAGATTTTTTTATAATCTGTCGTCAAAAACATATGCTCGTTCATTTTCTGACTCAACTCATCAACTCAACGACTTTTGTAAAGTCCATTGTCAGAACAGTAACAATCCCCGAACAAACCTTTTTATCAGAAATGTCAAAGTGCGTTTCAGATTTCCATAGTTATTCTATTTTAACATGAAAATAGACAAAGTTAAAAATTCTTCCTCTTGGGATTACATAAATCTATCCCTTACTAAACAACTTTTATGTTCAAGTAACGACATTTCTAAAACCGTGGACTTGAATCACGCGAAAAGCATTTTGTTTGGGAACTGCAACTTTGACATGTGTTTCAATTTTGGGGATTGAAAATAAGAATTAAGATTAAAATTGAACTAATTAGTGTTATTAATAAAATGGCTACATACGATAATAAAATTTGGCTCCTCAAAAACATACGAGATGCATTTATTGCGACCGACGACACCGTTTTATGTGAGATCGTTATGGCTGGAGAGGATTTTTCGAAAGTGTTTCAAAATAAAGCTATTGAAGAGAAGAAGAGGATACGGGAATTGAGGTTGACTCAGCCAGGACCTAGCAAAGGCAAAGATGGCATGGGAGACATATCTGAGGAGGAAGTGGGAAGAGAAATAGTAACACAGTTCGATCCTTACCCTGATATGGATGATAGTGAGGATGACGACCCGCTGTGCGGCAGCTACGTCCGCTACGAGGAGTTTGGAGGACACCGGTATGGTTTTACACATCCTTTAAGTCATAAAATATCTCTGTTATGGTATTAATTGGGTCAGACTTTTACATTGCTTATCTGGTGGTAATAGACAAACATTGAAGGCTTCAGTTTTCATCACCCTCCAGAATGTTCACACCATACTTTTAACTTAAACAGAACAGTTTGTTCTTCCCTTTGAACAACATTTATATTACTCACATTGACTCACTGCTCTACTGACCCAATTACAGATTTTAAGTGTGATGCTATGTCAATTATGTCATACTTTGTTATTCCACTTATGACATCATTTTGGCATAACAGTTTGTAACCAATAAGAGTAGTAATATTAAAGTTCCTCATTTATATTAATTGAATAAATTGGCTAACCTAATTTCATAATTTTCTAGGCAAAGATCCAACACAGCCCAATGGCTAGACAAGAAGGAACAAGCACTGAAAAAGGCAGCTAAAATTAAAGTAATAAAATGGGAGGACTCCTCGCCTCTCACCACAGACCAGCTGGCGGAAGTATTCTCAAAGTTTGAAGTTAAAAAGCCTGAAAAACAGAAGTCTTTATTAGCTGAACAACTTCAGAACTGCCCGAACCTACCTCACCGTCAGTATTTGGAGTATGCAAAGTTTGATGGGACTGCACAACTAGGATTACCTTTAAAGTCATTCAAGATTTTTATGACAATGCTTCCAGAGAAGCATCAGAATTACCCCCTAGTTGTGTGTGTCATTGCCAGTGCCAAGATCAAGGATTTAATAGGCTTCACATGCTATAAATACAGGTAAATGCTCTATTATTTAATGCTGATATTAGGTAATGTCATTTTATTACATAAATAAATTTATTTATATATGTAAAAAAATTGTTAATAAATCCAATGAACAATAATAAAAATTTCTTCTTCAGCATCGAACACCCAGACATATCACTTGGATCTGTGCATGATTATGGACTTTGTATAGCAGAGGATGACGGAGAAGTTGACTGGGCATTCCCTTGCCTTGATGCCAACGAGCCTTGTTCCAAATTCGGGTTCACATGTCTCGGTCTTGTGGAACTAAAGAATAAAAATGCAATGACCTTACCTCCTTCGTCTATTCCTGAAGACGGCATGAGTGGGGCCTTTCATGTGTTCTCAAAGGTCACGGACTCTGGTCAAAGCCATCACAATCCATCCAGACACAACACAGGAGGGAGTTCAACATCTGAAGCTGTTTTAATAGCACTAAAGGCTTTGAATGAAGGTAATGTTGTTAGTTATTATTTTAGTTTTTCCTTGATCTGTGGTTATTGTCAGTATATTCGCAATATAATCAGCACTTTCAGTTTCTTAACTTCATCAGAAAAGTTAAGAAACTCAAAATGACAGTAATCCTTTTCCAACAACACTAGAATTTTCAAATTTTATTCCATGGACTGTAAGGTCTTACGCGCTTATAAGGCGCGAATTTTGCGTACTAAAGATTACAAAATTCGCGCTTTGACGTGGTGTTGCAGACACCAGCTAGTATTACCTATTACTTAATCTTTATTTAAACTTCATTTGCAGTAGTGGTACAGACACCAGCACATCAAGGTACCCGAAACTGTAAAATTTTCCCAATCAATCTTGAACCTTATGCTGTAGCGATAAAGTTGAAAATCTATTAAAGAAATTTGACAGATTGTAGTAGCACAGATTACTAAATAGTTACTATGTAACAGATACTTCACTCAGTAGAAAATTTCCAATACCTACTGCTATAATAGCCTACTCCGTCGCGTCAGCCACCGCTGCATGCTAAAATGTGCCTAAATGCTCAAGCGTAGTTGTGATTTAACGATTAAAATTTAACAACGTGCGTGCGCTTCGCTTGCGAAAACCGCACTGAATTTGGTCCGCAAACAGCCCGAGACCGCTTGGCCGCCCGGCGGTAGGTAATTATAGCGCGCAAGTACATGGAGTGACGGAGGCCTGGTAGTAGCTTGATGTGCTGGCGTCTGTACATAGACGGGCTCCACCAGTCAACCTCTAATTCAATCCTTGGTACTGCTAGATCATGCTCACATTCTCATTGAATCTTGCGGATCTGATATACAGGGTGGGGTGGGGTAGGGACATTAACGCACAAACTATCAAAATCTTCTGTGACTTTATTTCAGGTAGTGGAGAAACAGACCTAGGCAAGATGCAATCCCACATAATGGCGACAGAGGCACCTCAGTACAAACCCTACAAAGTGCAACTACTTCGCAAAGTGAGAACTAACACGTCGGTACAACTGGGCATCTCGCTAGACAGGATAGAGGTGGAGCCGCTAGTCACGCATAAACACGCTTTTTGGGTAAGATAGTTTTAGTAGTTGATACCACACATCAATCAATTAATCTACGTAGCCTTTTCCCAATTATGCTAGTCAAAGATCTACGAATGACACAGCCGGGACCGTTTCCAAAGGTGCAAGGTCACCCACGAACTAACCCCGGCAAGTGTAGGATCGACTCGTGCGTCTGTTATTAGATTTGATACCTATCACACATAACACCACGCTTGTAATCCCCTAAGAGTTCGGCAGAGATGCACTTATAGTACACCTACATTTTGCCGACGGGTCTCATTACAAGAATAAGGCTTTGGACGATGTCCCGTAATTTAATCGTTGTTCACTTTTAATTTGTGTCTTGTTTGCCCAGCCTTATCGCTGCCATTTCTAATGTGATGTATAAATCGGCTTCATATTGTTTCCTATAGCATTTCAAGCCCGGGTTAAGCAGACGACAACCTCCTGGATAAAACTACAAGAGGCCATTAAAAAAAAAAATCCCATGCCATTGATGAAAACTTCTCGAAAAAAAGTAAACTTAATTTAATGAGTTAGGTACCCTGTTCGTTAAAGTTAAATACCTCGTCTAGTCGTGTTGGTGAAAATAATAATGATGTTCCTATCAAAAAACATTAGGTACATTTTGTTGGTTTGTGGTAATCTTCGGTATTACCCGACACCATAGATTAACAAATCGGGAAAATAATATTCGGAAAAAACATTACTTATTCCTGTTTACATTTAACGCCATTTCTATTTTATGAACTATTTTGGAATTTTGATAAGGAAAATTATTGGGTATTCTTTTGTTAATAAATTTGTTACAGACGGGCCCGTGGCTAAATAATAACAGCCGCACAGGCCGATCGATCAGGTTAAGCTACGCTTGCCGCGGTTGGTCTGTGGATGGGTGACCATCTTTTCATACCGTGTCCCCTCCGTGCCTCGAAAAGCACGTTAAGCCGTTGGTCCCGGCTGTCATTCTTGGATCTTTGACAGTCGTTAGGGGTAGTCAGAAGCCCGAAAGTCTGACAACCAGTCTTACCAAGGGGTATCGTATTACCCAGTAACTGGGTTGTGGAGGTCAGATAGACAGTCGCTCCATGTAAAATACTGGTAATCAGCTGCATCCGGTTAGACTGGAAGCCGACCCCAACATAGTTGGGAAAAGGCTAGGCAGATGATGAGTGTGTTACGCAATTAGGGTGCAGGCCGTATTTTCGTCAAAATCCTGGCTCTTACGTGTCATTTTCGTTTTAAAACTTTTCCGATTTATGACCTAGTTTTACATGCATTGTAGATTGGTTGTGAAGGTTAGATAAATACTGTAACTGGGTTGTGGAGGTCAGACAAATACATGTAAAATACTGGTATTCAGCTGCATCCGGTTAGACTGGAAACTGACCCCAACATAGTTGGGAAAAGGCTAGGCAGATGATTGGGTATTCTTTTGTTAAAGAACCATACATGAGTCATGACACTCTCGGTCTTTATACAGGGTGACAAGGACATCGAGGCGCAACCTGCTGGCTTGAATTCTGTACTTATAAAATTAGTTATTAAATAAAAATAGCTGTTTCATAGAAAAATGCAATTCCTACGCGGTCAAATGTATGGAACAGCAAATTAATTTTTTATGATAAATGATTTATTTTCTGTAAGTAGGTTTGTACAAACACTTTTACACGTCAATCATATTTTTTTAAACTAGATGAAGTCGGCGTTCCCTATCTGACTATTCTGAGAAGAAAGGCCGAAACAAACTCAGAGGTTACTGTCTCTTTTAAAGTCCAGACAAAATCTTGGTCAGATCGTGTGAAGACCATTTAGATTGGTGTCTGAAAAGGTATTTTGAGGAAAGAACCACACAGATTGAGCGAACCTGTCCAATCAGTGCACGCATTTGACAAAAATCGTGCAGCTCAACTCAGAACTTGAGGAGCTCAACGATTCGACGAACAATACCAAAGAAAGGACATTTGGATAGGCCGCGTAAATTACTCAAACTGGCAGATCATGCTTAAAACTAAGAAGGAAAACAGAAAAAGAAATGACCCACATATTCCTTACATTCACAATAATAAAAAAAATACTAAGTAAATATTCATGTCATTGTCTAAATAAAACTCATCAATGTCAATGTGTATATAAAAAATGCGGACATAATCTTTGAGGATCATATAGATTAGTGTCTGGAATTGTCTTTTGAGGAAAGAACCACACAGATTGAGTGGACCTTTCCAGTCTGTACACGCATTTGTCAGTAACCGTGCAGCTCAACTCAGAACTTAAGGAGCTCAACGATTCGAAGAACAATACCAAAGACAGGACATTTGATTTTTTAATAACCGACGCATAATTTTAACACGGTGGGGTTCAGAATCATGTACCGAATCCTTGGTAAAAGGTTGCGCGTCGATGTCCCTGCCATCCTGCGGGCTAATTGTTAACACACTAACAGTAGCAATGGGTTTCATTTTGACAGTTCAACAACATACATTGCGTTGTTTACGTTGTTCAGCTGACACATGTTTCGAACATATGAAGTAGTGGATTAGCAATAATAGTGTGTTACGCAATTAGGGTGCTGTAGTAGTCAGCGGGATTGTCCGAAAGGGTTACCGCTGGCCGGGAACATGAAGGGCTAAGGAAGGAACACGGGTGGGTTTTAGTTAGTAAGAGTCTGACACTCCCTTCCGCTCCACCCAGAGCGGGAGAAGGGTTATTTGATGATTTCCCATCCAAAAAAAAAAGGGTGCTGTAGTATCTACTTTTATTGGCTCCGAAGCTTAATACCAGAATCGCTAAATACCAGATTCGCAAATTACCAGACTCTCAAAACACCGGATTCGCCTTATACCAGATATGCAAAATACCAGAAACGCAAAATACCAAAAGTACAGTCCTAAACAATTGAGTTCTGTTTATAGACTATCCTGTACACTGACCTCTATAATTGTAATATAGAGGTCAGTGATCCTGTATTAGTAACTATTTCTTCGATGGATAAACTGAGATCATTATACAAAAAAGGTCGTGACCTAATTATAAACTTATCTTCTTATCTATTTTTTTTATTTTTTTTTATTAATAGATATGCTTGTCTTTCTGTAGGATCAATTAAAAGAAGATCAATAAAATAAGTTTGTTAAATTAGTGATTCTGTTATTTTCAACTGTACAAAATCTGTTATTTTGCGTTTCTGGTATTTTGCATATCTGGTTTATGGTGAATCTGGTATTTTGCGAGTCTGGTAATTTGCGAACCTGGTATTTAGCGATTCTGGTATTAAGCTGCGGAGTCCTTTTATTAACGTCGACTTCTGGATATACACTTACCCCAAGCTTCGCCTTAACGACCGGTCTTGCTCTGCCTTCATCTAGCATACTAGCGTATTCCTGCGACCTTCGCCAGGTCCACCTTGTGTGAGACCTACCCATGGTGCATTTTTAAATGAACAGAATATTTTATATTTATGTAGGTACCTAAACCTAATATACAGGGTGTTTGGTAGAAGGACCGACACAATTTTCTTAGGGATAGGAAGTGTCATATTATCCTAGTTTTCACCCTTAACACCCGTCTTAAGTGTCATGGTAGGTAATTGAGTTAATATGTTTCTTTCTTAATCACCCGAAATATCGTCACAACTTTTTATGTGGTTGTAATAGGGCGCAATATTTTTTGGTGTAATCTGCAATGTACATTTATGTACAATTGGTTGTAAAATATGACTTGGATGTTTCCAAAGTCAATTTCAAAATTCATAATAAAAATGAAAAATAAAACAATATTGTGCTAGCAAATGACACCCCCAAACCCTCAAAAAATTGTGCCGGTCCTTCTACCAAACAACCTGTATAACCTAATGAAAGCAGTGATGGCCTAGAGGTAACGGTCCCGAAATATGAAGTAAGTCGGGTAGGGTCCGACCCAGACAGGCGCTTGATTTTGAGTAAATAATTTCATCACTGCTGCTCTCAAAACGGTGAAGGAAACATCGAAACAATTCCACGGCATGTCCTAGAACCCAAAATTCGAAGACTTGTGACATCTACCAACCCGCACTGGGACCGCGTGGTAGATTATAGCCCATTCCCTCTCCAAGAGTCCCGAGGTCAGTGTCCCAGCAGTGGGAACATTATTGGCTGATTAAATCTAATAAAAATATTTTGTATTTTCCCATTTCGTTCCATGTGCAGTCAAAATCGAAGTACTTTCTACACAGTATAGACTCGGTGGCGTGGTGTCAGATCCTGGAGACGCGGGGGAACAGGACCACCTTCAGGATAGTTTACTCACCTAGTCATAATGCTGCCTATGGTGACAGAAGTAGTGCAGGTAATTTCCTATTTATTTAAGTATACCGTTTTCACTTTATACGGTGCATCAATGGCGCCATTTTGAAGTGTACTGGTCCACTGGAGGGCATTCACGAGGAAGGGTGCTAGCATAAAGAAGCGGGTTTTCGGTCCCATACACATCTCTGCAGGGTCTTCGGCAGGAAACGGTTACATTATAGAGGTATGAGGAACAGGGTGTAAAGCTCACTCATACTCTATAGAAAAGGGATGATCCTCCGACCAGACGGGTGTTGTGTCTGGCGGGCAACAGCCCAATGATTCATGTCGGGTCGTTGTTGCGCGGTAAACTCTGCTTGCGAGATGCAGGATTTTGCGTGCCGTCATTATGACGCGTTGTTCGCATGTGGCGTTGTAAATATCGCCACAACATGTTTTATCTGTTTCCTTACGTGTAAGCGCATAAGTTAATGTAGGACTATTCACCCGCACCGATCGCTACCGACTTGTCTTTACTAGGAACCCGCTTCTTTAAGCAAGCACCCTAAGTACCCCGACGTACTTAGGGTGCTTGCTTAAAGAAGCGGGTTGTCGGGTGTCGCATGGCTTGGACAGCCATGCGTTAAATAACGTATACCTCTCCGTGTTTCAACCATTTTCATAATTAAGGAATGGAATCACCCAATTTATTGTAAAAAAAATTATATATATATATATATGTATTTTTTTTTTGTAGGGAACAGTTAGACTGATCATATTTAGCACTAGCACTTCCCCCGTGACTTCGTTCGCGTTAATTTCATATTTTCTCCTATAAATTCTATCGCCCCACCACATCAAAGTATAGCCTGCCCGCGCTTTTTACTTTTTTAGCGTCCTTTCTGACTTTTTTTCGTTTTGCTCGGCTCCTAAGGGTCGTAGCATTTTGTTTAATAAATAGCCTTATAACCTTTCTCAAGAATTGTGCTACCAATGCAAAAATATTTTTTCAAATCCTACTGGTAGTACGGTCAGCAACAAAAGTCGATTAACACTTCAGTTTTTTTTAATTTCAGTTATTGAGCAAAATATTTCTTCAAAATTGCAGCAGTAGTGCAATGTACAAATATTTTGCTCAATAACTGCAGTTAATTACATGTTTTAAATATAACTGAATCAGTTATTGAGCAAAATATTTGTACATTGTACTTCTGCTGCAATTTTGAAGAAATATTTTGCTCAATAACTGAAATTAAAAAAAAACTGAAGTGTTAATCGACTTTTGTTGCTGCTTTTGTAGCAGAAGTACAATGTACAAATATTTTGCTCAATAACTGATTCAGTTATTGAACAAAATATTTGTACATTGTACTTCTGCTGCAATTTTGAAGAAATATTTTGCTCAATAACTGAAATTAAAAAAAAAAAAAAGAACACGGGAAGGAACACGGGTGGGTTTTAGTCAGTAAGAGTCTGACACTCCCTTCCGCTCCACCCAGAGCGGGAGGAGTCATTTGATGATTTCCCATAAGCAAAAAAAAAAAAAAAAGATTAAAAAACTGAAGCGTTAATATTTTGCTCAATAACAGATTAAAAAAACTGAAGACTTAATCGACTTATGTTGCTGACTGTACCAGAGATTACGTTCGAACAAACAAACTCTTCATCATCATCATTTCAGCCGAAAGACGTCCACTGCTGGACATAGGCCTCCCCCAAGTTGGGGGGTTTGCCATAATCGCCACGCTTGGCAGTCGGGTTGGCGATCGCAGTAAAAAAACAACAACAAACTTTTCAGCTTTATTATATTAGTATGGTAAATTTTAAAAATTTAATTTCCAGGCCACACCACAATGTTCCAGCCAAACGCGACATACAAAATGCACGACTTTGAATGTGAACACGACATGGCTAAAGAAATAGTTGAGAAAGTTAACACAATCCTAGACTTAAGGAACAGCCCGTGCCGACGCGAATACAAGACTGCCAAAGAAAAGAAACTACAGACAAGACGAAGTTTTCACACCAAACATTTGAGTTGAGTCTTGTAGATACTCCTGTACAGTGTAATATACTCCTGCAAAAGTTCCTTTAAAACACTCTTAAGATTATCGAGTGATACTGTATACATAATTAGGACTCGAATTGTGACGTTATAACGAAGGCCTCACATGTTGGGTAAAATGTAGTTCCCAAAATACCATGACCCAATATGTAGAGGCGTCAATCACATCTAGTATTTAAATAAACCTGGGATAGGAGAGAAAAAGTTCGTTAAAAGCATATCTCAACCGTTCGGAATTATTTAGGTTTAATTGACCAGGAAAATTATGTTTGTTTAATCTAGTCCTTTCCTGCCCTGAATAATTTCAAATGGACGTATTTATCCTCGATATTATAGAACTGTATATTCTCAGTTTAAATCAGCATTATATGTTATAATTATAATTGGAGAGATGTATAAAATACTGGTGTAGTGTATGCTTGAAATGTGCTTAGTGAGTGCAAGATATGTTTGATGAGGCTTCCAGCCGTTAAATAAATTTGAGTGAAAATAAATTCGTTCACAATAAGGATCGGTTCATACTGTAGTGTTGAACGCACTCCGAAATAAATATTATGCTTCTGATAATAGGGGAGAGTATTCCTAAGCAATGAGCAATACTGCAAAAATAGCAAGAGTTTAATACTGCTTCAAAACCAATTAAAAATATTGTATTGAACTAAAAATATTCCAGAAGAATATAGATGCTACAATGTGAATCGAAGTAAGGTTAAAATTTTAATAATTTTGTATCTAGAAGTAAGACATTTGTAACATCTTAGAGTGTTGTGTATTTCAGTGTAAATGAGTATTGAGTCTTAAATTTTATGTATTATATTCGTTTAAGTTGTAATAACTTATTTTCGTCCATATTTAAGTTGCGTTAGAATTTATTAAAGCGTTTAACGTCGTACAGAAATCCTGTCGGATTCATGCAAATATAATTCAATGCAATATTATGTTGAAGATGTCTCGGATAGTTTTAACTGTGATGTCTTTTATTCTTCTTAGTATTTCTAAACAGAGCCACTAGTTGCATTAGTAAAGAAATCTTAATTATCAGTAGTGATTTAAAAAGTTCCCAAAACTGTTTACATGTGGGTACAGTACAGGATTTTTAAAAAGAACTACTCGTCAGGCCTTATTACTAATGAAAAGTGCATTTAAAGTTCCTATGTTCGCATTTACAATAAAATCTAGTGGCAATGTTACCACCGAAACTGTCGATAATTATAATTTTCATTCATATTTACCGGTTGTCTAAAAAAATGAAATATATTCTAAGTTCTACAGTATGTTGTAATGCCGCTCAGATTATGAACAAACATCCACTGCCAGAAACAGCTCAATTTTTAATTGGAAGTGATCCATTGTGTGCCTTATTGTAATAGTAATTAGTAATGAATTTGTACCATTGGGTAAACAGATATTATTGTGATGATTAAATGTATGGGAAATGAAATAATGAACTTGATGAAATGTTTGTATGGAATAGATTTGCAATTATACTTAATTTTCTTTTAATGAAAGCATTTTGTATGCAATGGATTGCTTCATAAATATTCAATGTACAATCTTAATTCTAATACATATTTGTATGAATGAAATAATTTATATGATGATTTAATGTTGATTTCTGTATGAATCGAATTTATGTATCATGAATGAAATGTAAGTTACAATGGAATAAATTGTTATTCATTATTTAAAAGCATGTCCTTGGTTTCTATTAAACCTATACAACCCCATTTCTGGAAGCAAAAAATCAAAACCATTTCAGCCGAAAGATGTCCACTGCTGGACATAGACCTGGGACCAAGCATCGCCACTTCGACCGGTTCTGGGCTTCTCGCATCCAGCTGATTCCTGCGGCTTTCCCAAGGTCATCAATCCACCTAATGGGAAGCCTTCCAAAACCACGTCATCCGGTACGCGGTCGCCATTCCAGAACCTTAAGGCCCCATCAGCATTGCTCGCAAAAAAGAAAGGGGGAACCGACCTCAACACTAATAATATGTAACATAATCAGGAAAAACGAAAGTTTTATCAGCCTAGGGTAATCTAGGAACAGTTACATGAAGAAACACAAGTTATGTTAGTGTTTTTATTATAAAAATATTTACACAGTCAATTTATGATATTATTATATTTACAACTAATATCTACTGATATATGAACAGCTTGATTCTACATCCTAGATTAAATATTGCCTCTAGGTATAAGTTTTTATGATTAAACATATTCTCTTACATGGTAATGGCACATTTTACACAGATGCACGATTGGGTGTTGATTTAGAAGACAACCAAATTCTCAAACAAGATTTAAAGACAGAGACAGTTTAGACTCTGAGTCTAAGTCTCATGACTTAGGCCCGGACTCCACTGAAGCGGACTAAAGCGTGCAGGAATCGACCAATCACAATGGTTGAAATCCTCATCGCGTCACTCGTCTCGTCTGTGATTGGATGATTCTTGCACGTCTCCGCTCCGCTCCGCCCAGCTCCGCTTCAGTAGAGTCCGGGCCTTAAGCTACGGTTTCCTAGAATGGCGGTGGCGACCACATAACAGCCGCAGAGACTGCAGTCATGAAATTGATGGCATGGATGGAAACACCCATTTTTTTTTTTTCATTTTTGGCAACTGAGCTGATGCTGACATTCTGACAGCAAGATGAGCCGTCGAACGTTGCACTTTGTGGTAGTTGTTATTCGTTAATGTTAGTAGTTGAAAAGACAAGCCATTTCAGGGTAAACTGCAGACGCTATGTGGCGGTCGCCGCAGTCTTAGGAAACCATAGCTTTAGGGCGACTTACAGAGTGCTGTTTGAGATTTCATACTTTTGATACCATGTATGGATTTAATTACATAGGCATATACTCACAAAATAATGCTTCTACAATTCTAACAAAATCCGAACGGTGGCAATTACACCTAAAATCATTTAAACCAGTTGCCAGAGACATTTTACCATCTAACTATATACTATGTACAATTCCAACATATTATTATTTTCATTCTGTTGGTTCAACAGTACTATTCTCTAATATGTAATCTGTGACCATGCTGACAATATTTTCGCTTTGAGTCAATATTACTTCGTCAAGTTCATTCGCCCTTCGGTACAATGCTCTCGTCTCTAAGACTGATTTGTGGAGCTTCTGTTGACTGTCAACTAGTTTGGACATGTTAGGTTTTCCTTTGAGGAATTCTATGTCTTCATTTGATAGTGCAGAGTAGGGGATTCTTGATCTGCTGGGTGCTTTTACTGCCATCTGGTATTGTCTGTAAAAAAAAATTAGGAATGAAGATGGTAATATCTGGAAGGAGTGGAGGGACGCCTTTACCCAGGAGTGGGACAGAGCAGGCTTGGAAAAATAAATGTCTTGTGAGAGGATTTTAACTATCCATTATCTTACACAGCAACAATCTGTGATTGCTAAATTGATTTATATACCATGATAAGATGAATTTAACTGATGACACAAAATCTGCCTTTCCAGTGAAATACACTCACCGGCACGGAAACTTGGCCACATGTAAATGTCATGATATTTTGCATTTAAATGTAATAATTTAATTTTTGACACTGAAATAAAGGTAGATGCATTCAGTAAGTGTTTCTTATGCTTTTAGAACTTGAAATTGAAAATGTCCTACACTAATAATTTTATTTATTAAATTGGCAACTTTTGCAGAAACAAAGAATTTTACACTATCAATTTTGAAATGCTAGAATAAAAAAAAACCTAAATTGTCTTTACATTTAATTTTATCGGGTGTTTCCTCCTCTAGCCCTAATAACAGCCTGCATTTGGTCTGGCATGCTTTGAATGATGTTTCTGACATCATCATCAGTATACCGCAGTATGCTTTCCCAAGCAGTCAGTGCTGCATTTCGAAATAGTTTCTGGCGGGTTGGACGTGGACTGTTTCTTTCTCTCGAGCATGTCCCAGATATGCTCAATCGGATTTAAGTCCGGCTTAGGCGGCTTACACACTGACCACTACAATTTTTGAATGCCAACTTCTTGAAGGTATTCTTCAAAGCAATGTGCAACGTGTGGGCGTGGTGCATTAGGTGGAATTGGTTGTGCCCAATGTATCCCGAGTATACCAAAACATGTCTCTGGAGGACCTTCTCAATGTATCAGGCTGCAGTAAGTCGGTTATCGATAACCAACGCCGTACGAACATCGAAACTTATTCCTCCCCAAACCATTATAGAGCCTGTGTGGCGGTAATGGGTAGAAATCTCTCTCTTGTCCACATTCGCTCCCAACCGTCCGGAGCACTTAAAGCTATTCGACACAATCAACACTAATCTGTGAACAGCACTCTAGCCCATTGCTCGTGAGCCCAGCTGGCGTGTACACGTGTGAATTGAAGTTGAACTACTTGGTGATGTCCGATGTCCATCTGACGCCTCCACTGCCTGCTCTACGGGAATAGTGTCCTGTCTATCTGGACCTGACGGAGTGTTCCCCGCCTTACTGCAGTGGGGTGGCACCTCTGTCGCCTTAAAACTGCTGCCTTTACTGAGAGCGTGCCTGGCCTTTAGATACGTTCCCAAAGGATGGAGAGAAGTGAAGGTAATATTCATCCCTAAGCCAGGTAAGGGGGACTACACAAACGCCAAATCCCACCGACCAATCAGCCTGACCTCCTTTCTACTGAAGACCCTGGAAAGGCTGTGCGATAGGGAACTTAGGGATGGTGCTCTGAAGACCATACCGTTACACGGTAACCAACACGCATACAGCTCAGGTAAGTCGACTGAATCCGCCCTACATCTGGTAGTCAGCCAGATAGAGGAAGCGATTCATCAGAAAGGCACTTGTCTGGGCACTTTCATAGACATCGAAGGAGCCTTCGACAAAACCAACTTCTCCAGTATCAACAGCGCCCTCTCCAGACATGGAGTAGAACAGGTACTAACGGACTGGATCACAAACATGTTAAGTAAACGAGTGGTTCGCCTTGAAGGTGAGCAGCAGCTGGCCATGATAGCCAGAGGATGCCCCCAGGGTGGGGTCGTGTCCCCCCTTCTATGGAATCTGGTGATTAATGACCTCATCACCAAACTCAACGCCAACCGCTTCTACACAGTAGGTTATGCCGACGACCTTGCAATCCTGGTTTCGGGGAAGGTAACGGGCACGATATGCAACCTCACTCAGCAAGCGCTACGTATCGTGGAGAGATGGTGCAGGGACTTTGACCTTTCAGTGAACCCCGCTAAAACTGAACTGGTTATGTTTACATAACCAGTTCAGTTTTAGCATGAATCAATTCTATTTTTTCGTATTTTTTGACGTTCAAAAGTGCCTTTTAAGTGCCTACTTGAAATAAATGTTTTGACTTTGACTTTGACTTTGACTTTACCCATAAACGAGCGTTAGGGCCTTTTCGCCTACCTAAACTGTTCGATACTGAACTCCAGCTGGCCAACGAAGTCAAGTACCTTGGTGTAACACTAGACAGTAAGTTAAACTGGAGCAGTCATCTGGACAACAAACTGAACAGGGCTTGCATAACCTTTTGGCAGTGCCGGAGAATGATAGGTAAGAAGTGGGGCCTATCCCCAAAAATTACACTCTGGCTGTACACTGCAGTGATCCGCCCCATGATAAGCTACGGAGCTGTGGTTTGGTGGCCTCGCACCAAGCTAGTGACAGCCTCCAACCAGGGGCGGGCATTCCATAGAGTGATAAAGACAGTGTCTACCTCGTAGAACTGATCTAATATTACATAAGTAAGTCAATAAACAAAACTTAACAAAATATAAAAATTCTTAAATCATAAATCAGCTCCACCTACCGAGCGTCTTGACTAATTTCCTTGATTCGCGCTGCAGTCGCGCCACCACACAATCTCAACGGCGAAGACACAAACTATTCGTCACTAAATGTTTAGATGTGTGCTCTCGCGGTCAGTCGTGCTCATACGATTTTATGAGTGTGTGCGCGCCTATAACTACGTGGCACACAATGAAAAAAATAACGCACACAACTGCGATAATAGGCAGTGTCTTTACTGTAGTTTTTCATACAGCAGAACACGAAAACTGCCGAACTCGCACCGAACTCGCCCGAACGGAAGTTGGCTATGCAATGCAAGTACCTATTTCAATAAACTTTTTTTTTTGTGTGTCTGTTACGCAATTACTCCGCCAATTGTGGACCGATTTTCAAAATTCTTTTTTTGTTTGAAAGGGTATACTCTCGAGGTTGTCCCATTATCATCAAGTTGGAATCTGATGAGAGGATTCCATGGAAAACGAGGGAAACCCTCAAATTTTATAGGCAAAGCTATAACGATTTGGGTATTTTTTAAAATAACTTGAGCATTTGCTCTCAAAAATCATCATTTGGTAAAGTGGAGCTGATGAAGAAGACCACAGATGGCCATTGGAACTACTCAATGACAAATATTTCACGGGTTGCGATTCGATTACTTTATTAAGGTTGCTAAGCAATTTATGCCCGTCACAAAGCGTATGGTGAGTGGTTGTTGAGGAGTTCTCCTGGTTCTTACCAGAAGAACTCCTCAACAATTAACGTCCCAACATCGGTAAAAGCAATATTTTGTAACAAGTGATGAGCAGTTGACATTAGGCTATTGTAACTTAGATAAATTACAAACGGACCGAACGAAAAAAAAAACAACCGACTTCCAAAAAAACACTACAAATTGAAAAATAACTTTAATTTCTGAAGTCGGTGTCAATAAACGAAAATGCGGAACCAAAGACACCGACTTCCGAAATTAAAGTTATTTTTCAATTTGTAGTGTTTTTTTGGAAGTCGATTGTTTTTTTTTTTTTGTAAAATGTTTTTATTTGTCGTAAGTATATTATCCTTTTTTTTCGCGTCAACTCGGAACTACGAGCGACAGAGACGCCAATAAGCGTAAATCTATGGATATTTAAGCTGGCATTTGGCAATTACCTACATCATCGATCGACAAGACGACGAACCGAAACCAAAGTGCAGTATTTTTGGTGAGATTTTTATTGCCTACCTTCTTCGAAAAACCTGTGCACGCCCCTGCCTCCAACAAACTGCAACGCATGCAAAGACTAGCCTGCATGGCGACTACGGGCTGTATGAGGACTACTCCGACTGCAGCGGTAGAAGCCATCCTGGGAATCCCGCCGCTCCACCTGTTCATACAGCAGGAAGCGACGATGGCGGCAGTACGTCTTAACACACTAAATCTCTGGGGTAAGAGTAATACACCACACACCACGCTGCTCGAGGGACTCCATAAGGATTTCCCCATCACAAAAGCCATAAACGACCGGGTTCCTAAACAATTCATGTTTGATAAAAAATACAAGATCCAGCTTCACGAGGATCGCCTATGCGAGGGGTTGTGGCCCACAGAGCTGCGAATCTTTACGGATGGATCCAAAACAGGTAGTGGCACAGGAGCTGGAATCTTCTCGGAGGAATTCAACATACATATAGCCACACCATTGGGGGTCCACAACACAGTGTTCCAGGCAGAATGCATGGGCATCTCACTAGCCGCTTCAGCCATTATGGCCAGGGAAGTTAAGGAACACTCAATCCGCATACTCTCAGACAGCATGGCTGTTCTGCAAGCGCTGAACAGTTACACAGCTGACTCTGGGCTAATATACGAGTGTCACCAGCGCCTCAACCAGGTGGGTAACCTCAATAATATAACCATTCAATGGATCAAAGGACACAGCGGTTCGCTAGGCAACGACGCAGCCGACGAACTTGCCAGAAGAGGGTCGAGTATGGCACCCGTGGGACCCGAGCCCATCGTGCCACTCCCCTTCGGGTATATACGCACTCTGGTAAGGAAACGCACAAGAGAGCAACACAATAAACTATGGACGGACCAAGGTGAATGCAGGCAGGCGAGGGAGGCACTTCCCACATTGGATGGCTGCCTCACGAAACAGGTTCTCCGTCTAACAAAACAAAAGCTGCGTATAGTTACCGCAGCTTTAACTGGCCACGGGTCATTTAATAAACACCTCTTTGTCATAGGAGTAACGGACAGTCCGTTGTGCAGGGCCTGCATGGAGGACGACGAGACAGCGGCACATGTGCTTCTAAACTGCCCGGTGATCGCCACGTACAGGGCAAAGTACTTCGGTAACCCAGGTACCCTACGTGAGACGGTCAGTAACATCAAGGCGTTGCTGGCCTTCTTTGAGGAGCTGGGGTGGATCGAATAGTCGATTTTCCCACCCATACGCAAAATACGCGCATTGACGTGGAGTTGCGGACACCAGCCCGTAGTACCTATTACCTATTAGTGTCCTGTCTCCTGGTATTGTTTTTGGTTATTCTGCATCGACGAATGTGTTACATTAAGCACCACAGCAACTTCACGCTGTGTCAACCCTTGATTGATTAATGCCTGTGCAACCTGTGCTGCTGTTAATGGCATTTTTATTGGTGTTAAAGCACCTTCAGTTAATCAATAAAAAGCACAAACCACAATAATTCAATAAGCTAACCATAAACTTTTACAACACACAAATTCAAACTTGCAACTTAGTCGCTGAAGTGACCATTCAAATAAAAAATTAAAAGTTTCACCATAATGCACTCAAACATAATGAATTACCCTCTTGAACTAAGAGGAAACATTTTTTTGACATACCCTCGGAAGAAACTCATTGGAAACACTTTAAAGTAAATAGTATAAAAAAGGTCTTTGAAAGTTTGATTCAGACGACCCACTGACTGATTCTTAAGTTGAAAATGGCAAGTTTCGTTATTTTTTAGTGGCAGTGTTTATGGGTTAAATAAGATAAATACGTACTGTCTCAGGTCATGGTATTTGTTTCGCCTCTCATTTACTTCCTTCTTCCACATCTCTTTCTCAGCCAAGAGTTTCTGATAATATCTGAAACATGTTTACAATGACAATGCTCAATGTTGACACAAATGCACTTATGATTTATAAAGAACGTCGTTACTGATAAATAGTTAAATAGTATCTTTACCTCGTCATGTCCTCGGAGCGTCTCTCGGTCACGTCTGACTCTTTCTTATTTGGGTTAACATTTTCAGACATTAGATGAGGCACTGAAAGAAGAATTTAGATTACAAATCATTTCACTTAATCCACCAGGGCATGCCAAAGGTATTTTAACTTAACAAGCAATGGGATAACTTCTTAAATTTAAATTAAAACACTCAAGTATCAGCACACCTATTGAGTCCCTTCGTTCAAAGAAAGTTGAGCGTCTTCTTCTCGGTGGAGACCGAAAAGATTGATTTACTTCAGTATCAGTAATGGAATTCTCCATTATCACTTTCACCAATTTGTTAAACTTATTGTTTCAATTATATTACGAAGCACAAGTAAATATTTTCAAAATTACAAACACGGCATGACGTTATAAACGGACGCCGACTTTGACGTATTGCGCGTTCGGAAACTATAAATTAATTTACTCTGTATTCGGAAGTCCAGTCCAAACCAAACGCGATCTCGTCTCGCCGTAATGAGTCTATGGTCCAAAGATCTAACCGCACCATTCAGTTGTGCCGGTTACGGATTTTGTAACCGGCAGTAGCATTTGTAGCATTTTACTTGAACGTTGGACATTCAAAACGGCGTTTTATAAAAACAAGCAATTCTCATGACACACTCAATTAAGTATATAAAAATTATAATGAAACCCCCTAAGACGACCCACTGACCAACAACTGGTTTATTAGGTAGGTACCGGTTTACTTTAGCTCAATAGAACCATTATTGTATGGTCCCGGTTTAGGTTGGTTTAGCTGGTTGCCTACACTCCAGCCTTAAAAGGTATAGACGTCGGAACCAAACCGGTACCAAAATAAAATAAAAAGAATCCCCGGTCCTGCTTAAATTAAAATAATTTTTCATATACCAAGAAAGAGAATAACAATGTAGGTACCTACCTAGCGTGATCGTACTAGAATTAAATTTTATATCTAACTAGCAGCGCCCCACGGTTTCACCCGCATAAGTGTCGATACCGTGGGAATATCGGGATAAAAATTATTCTATGTCCTTCCCTTTCCCGGGATTAGAAATGGGACTATACCCGGTAAAAACCCAGACTTTGGGTAAATACCCATTTGTGCCCATTTTTACCTTCGCATTTTTAATTTATACCGGGTAAAAATTAAAATCAGTGTAATTGCAAGTAATTATTGTATTTTTAGGGTTCCGTAGCCAAATGGCGAAAAACGGAACCCATATATTTACCATATATTTTATACATTCGTCATGTCTGTCTGTCCGTCCGTACGTCACAGCCACTTTTTTCCGAAACTATAAGAACTATACTGTTGAAACTTGATAAGTAGATGTATTCTATGAACCGCATTAAGATTTTCACACAAAAATAAAAAAAAACAATTTTTGGGGGTTCCCCATACTTAGAACTGAAACTCAATTTTTTCTTCTTCAAACCCATAAATTTGGGGTATCTATGGATAGGTTTTCTAAAATGATATTGCGGTTTCTAATATCATTTTTTATAAACTGAATAGTCTGCGCGAGAGACACTTCCAAAGTGGTAAAATGTGTGTGTGTCACCCTGTAACTTCTAAAATAAGAGAATGATAAAACTAAAAAAAATATAAATGATGTAAGTACATTACTATGTAAACTTCCACCGAAAATTGGTTTGAACGAGATCTAGTAAGTAGTTTTTTTTTTAAATACGTCATGAATCGTAACCGCAATTTACCTTTCATTCAATCAACTCAAATATAATTATGTATTAAAAAAAAAACATTTAATTTCATAAACATAAAACTTATGCATAAACCCGGATGTTACGGAACCCTCGGTGCGCGAGTCCGACTCGCTCTTGCCCGGTTTTTTTAATAGATACTTTGACAATACAGAATTTTATTATTTATTTTTATTTGAGACCGTCGTCAGCACAACATGCGCGGACATTGTTTTCTCATTATGACAAGAGAATTTCGTTAGCTGGCTAGAGCTCCGCCGTTTTGTTGAGCACGCGCCGCGCAGTCACGCTTCGTTTCTGTTTTCATGTGTCTAACGTCTGAGTTATACTTTTACGATTTATATTCAGTTTTTTTCAACGGAATTGTGTGAAGTTTTGTTCATAGAATACTATAAAAGAAGGTAAGTGCATTTTAACTCCTAGTACCTATAATATAATAGTATATTGTAGATAATAATATATATGTATAATATAGTACACACACTGTCTGCTAAAGTATCCAAATATAATCACATTTCGACATTCACGAAATAGTGTTTAATGCTTTACTTTAAATAATAATAATAGTAAATTTTGGATTTTTAAGTCTAAATGAACTTGGCCCACGTGTTATTTTCTAACGTTTTTTATTTGAATTTTTCACATCGGTATTCGGGCTCGAACTAACAACCGTCAAGAAATACTGTGTCAAAATTAATATTTAGGTACTAAATATAATGTGTTAAATGTGTTTTGTACTTACTAATTATTAACTTCATTAAATTCACAATGTTTTGTTTATACATATAATGGGAAAAAGCAGAAAGAAACGAGATGAAATTTGGAAAACTATCGTGTGGGTCCTGTTATATCAGTAATTTGCAAGTATTGTGATCATAAATATAAAATAGCAAACGTCAACAAAATGGGAGATAATTTGGTAATTTAGTCAAATGTGATAAGTGCCCAACTGTTGCTAAAAATGAGCTGAAGAATCAAACTGACGTAAATATCGCTAATTCTACTAACGCTCCTGTTATAACAACGACATTCTCGCACCCAGCCCCCCATGTTGGTTCGCTGGATTCAGGAAATAGTTATCACAGTCTGTGTGTCAGCCATCATCGTCATCACAACGGCAATCAACGGATGAGAAAGACATCGAAAGGCTGACAGTAAAACTAGCAAAGGCAGTATTAATTTTTGGATCACCTTTGACCCTGATAAAATTGTGGATAGACTTTAAACGAAAAATCTAAGTAATTTTTACTCATTTATTTTGTTTTGAAATGTTTTCACGATTGTCTAAACATAATATACAGAGTGAAATTTTAATGGTTGTTTTGCTAGAGCGAATGATTTTGTCTTGATAGTACAATGGATTTATAAAAAAATAAAAATAAAGTATTAAAAATGGCAGATTTACAATTATTGTGAAAAAAAAAAACTCGAACGCGATCTCGAACCAATAGTATAGCTACAGCGCAAACGGACGGCTGCGCGTGGTCGTCCTGCTACCTGCAAAGATGGTAGGTAGCGGGCGGGCGCACGTGAGTTATTACTATTGATTCTCACGCTTTCGAGTTGAGATCATATTTTTATAATGAGGATCTTTACTTCCATTTTTTCACGGCAGGTGGCACATCGTCGACGTGGCCATAGGAAGCTGTCACTTACATACATTTTGTAACCTTTATTTCAGCTGTTCTTAATTTTCTCGATAATGCCTTTGTGTTTTGATGGATGTACTAACCCCGGTAGGTAGATTTATTTCAGAAAAATAAAAAAAAAGTGGAAAAACTCTAAACGTCGCAAAAATATATTTTTTGTTTTTCTTTCATTTCTCTAAGCTTCCAGGTACAATACATGTTATCGATAACGATGGTGGACTGGTGTCAACACAAAAAATTGCGATTAAACTGACGTAAGCAAGCCATCGCGCCGCTAGCGACATCTGCGCTGAGCTTTGCGTGTGGATCCCCATTATTTGAAAACAATTTATTTTATTTTATTAAACTCCATGAATCAGTAGCACTACTGAATGCAAATCGTTCTGCCGCGGTAAAACAACCACTAAAATTTCACGCTGTATGTTACTTACTTAAATACTAAAGATAGTGTGCAGCATTTAATTAACTTTAAAATATGTGCAATCGGTACAGTACCTACTCAATATCTGTTTTATTCTGAACAGTTTATTTTATTTGAATATTAAAGATTTAAAAGATATTTAACTTCGTTTTATTTAAAATCAATATTTTATCTTTAATGGTCAAGGTCAAAATAAACATGGTAGATCGTAATATTGATGACTAAGCCAATTAAATAGTATAAAGACAGTATTCATTTTATGACAAAGCCATTTAAATAATATAAAGACAGTACTCATTTTTTACCCGGTATTTTTTATGAATACCCGGTAATAACCCTCCTTCTGACGCAGTCGGGTAAAAAGGGTATTTATTCTTTTTACCTTTTTTAACCTTTCCTTCCAATTTTTACCTTCCCGTTTTTTATCCACCCGCCCATCTCTACCCGGGATGCATTTTATCTCTCTGCCAAATTTTATCGAAATCCGTTAAGTGGTTTAGGCGTGAAAAGGTAACATACAGACAGACAGAGTTAGTTTCGAATTTATAATATCAGCATGGATTTGAAAGATAACAGTAAAAATATTCTATTTCCAAAAAGATTCAGAAGAAAAAACGTGCGTGAAACGGATTTTTTATTCGGCTGACATTTTTAATTTGACGTTTTGTTTTCTTCAATTCAATCAATTCGTCAATCGGTAAATCTAAATACCTACCACAGTTTTTCATTTAATTTCGCATAGTTGAAAGAGAATCGATTGCTATAATGTTTTGTTCTCGCAAGAGAACCTAAAATTCAATGGGTAAGATTGTGTTAGTTTGCGTTGTGATATTTATGATAACTTATTGTTTTCATGTGCGAGTCGTATCGCATAGTGCAGCAGTGTTTGTGAAATAAATAGTTTTTTGTGAATGTTTCTCAACAGCATGCAGTAATGGAGTTCAATGAATACCAGACAAAAGAGGTATTGGACCCGGTAGACATAGATTTTTACTGTGATCGATCCCGAACACCGAGCCCGACGCCCGTATTCACCACAAATGTATGTTGCGATTTGGAAGACATTTTGAGCGACGTAAGTGCACAATGTTAGTTTTTCACGCGGTTTTTCAACGTTTCGCATGTAAGAATGTACTTTAAAACATAAATGAGGCTGGGGATAACGCAACAAGACGACTGTTTGTTTAACAGCGTTGCAGTCGTCAGGTGAGTCGCGTTGTGTTTTATTTACATAGGTACGTATTATAACAGCATATCAACGAGTTTTTTGTTTGCTCTCTTAACCTGCCGGGAATATTAAGTTATGTGTGTTTGTGTACCAACCAAGAGGAAAACCTTTTTCTAAATATAACTCCAGACAATTTATGTATTTATTGTTTAAGTTTCTGAATTTTCAAAACATTGATAGTGCCCACTGATATGGTCATTTCACTGCTATGTGTTATCAACATAACAACATTGTTATCTTACAATGGCATCTTATTAGATAATATAAATTAAATTGGGCCACTATTAAGTTAAGATTACATTGTGTAACTTGATTCTTTCTCATACATTAACTCATAGTGGTCTCACAATGGACTGACCCTGAATTATACTCTAGTAACAGTAAGCTTGTATACACAGTTCTTATTATTATGTATGATTTGGCTGCAAGATATGAAAATGAGCAGTCAGCTTTACCCATCAAATCATTTGACTTCATACAATAAATTATTATAATCACAAGTAATAATTTATTATATTTTGAGACTAAATTAATGTTCTTTTTAGACATTCTTTAGTCTTGTAAACCAAACATTCCAGAAAATGCTTAAAAAGAAGAAAAATTTATAAACAAGTACATTTTTACTTGTTTATAAATTTTTCTTCTTCTATTTATACATTTTAAAATCTTTATTTTAGGCCATATCAGAAACCCTGCAGGGCTCTCTCCGCGTGAGTCGCAGTCAGCTGATTAACCAGGAGCTCACAATTCGCCCGGAGGCTAACATAGAGTCCAACGTACCAGAGGGATTAGACCTATACAAGGTTATTTTTGAGGTGGAGAGTGACACAGAGGTCAGGATGAGCGAGGTTGATGGTGCGGGAGTACAGAATAACTCATTGGGTGTACTAAATAACTCGGTGACTGAACAGGTTAGTGTTTTGTTTTAAAGCTGAATATTTTGTATTGTTTAGCCTGTCTTGTCCCACTATTGAATGTCTAACAGACTATAATGGTACAGGCGTTATTCAAGTTAACAATAAAATTTTTTGTGAATAATTCACTCATCATCATTAACAGCCTACAGCAGACCGCTGCTTGACATAGGCCTCTCCAATTGCATGCCATTGAACTGAATTCTCGGCAACTCTCATCCAACACTATCTTTTTGTTATTGCCAGTTTGCACATCTACTGGGCAAAATGTCTGTAACATATTATATTATTTTAAAAAGTCATCATATTGTTTGAAATTAATTCTCTAAATAGGATATTGAAAGCACTTTTACATATCATATTCTTAAAAAAAAAAAAAGTAACATAGAGATGACATTTCCTATCTGACTACCCATGAGAAGAAATGGCGAAACAAACTCAATGGTTAAAGCAAAAAGCCTCTTTTCAATTTCAGACATAAACTTGTCTGATCATGTGAGAACAATGTAGTGCCTCAGGCACTACATTGTTCTCACTCAAATATGTGTGGTTCATTCCTCAAAAGACCATTACAGGCACTGTGCCTGTAATGGTCTTTTGAGGAATGAACCACACATATTTGAGTGGACCAGTCGAGTCAGTGCAAGAATTTTTCAATAATTGTGTACAGTAGCGGCCCTAGGGCGGTGCGACGGCACCGGGCGCCGTCATGGGGGGCGCTGAAATCAACCGAAATGTGACCACCAGGCACCAGGCACCAGGCAACGAATAGTTACTGATGGTAACTATTTGATGACCGATGATAGTAACTACTATAAAGCGTGGACGCTTAGTAAATATGGGCGCGCAAACGGAGCGGGCGGCGCGGAAAGGTCCATTTTGGAAAAAGCTTGTGGTCATTTGCAAATCAGTTTGACAGAGGTGCCACATTAAGATTTAGCACCACTTAAAAAAAATTCTAGGGCCGCCGCTGATTGTGAAGCTCAGCCCAGTTCACAGATTTTTTTTCTCTAGTGTTATTAATACATATTATTATAACTTATTTCATCTGTTCCAATATTGAGACAATCTAAATGCTAAGCTTGAATTGACTGTTTATTGGATGAATACATGTTTTTTGAGCATAATACATCAGTATTGTATGCAGTGCACTGTGTCAACTGTGAGCGTGCACAATGGGCTGGGCCCTGTTTTGTCTATGTATTGTGTACTACACACTTACAAAAAGAAAACTGGTGTAGAACACTACAATATACATATTATAGCATGGCTTATGTTGATAAACCTTGCCCGGGTAATATCAGGTTACATAAACATTAATTTTAATAGTAGTTGTCGAACCCAGGTTAAAATAAAATGTTCTCAGTTATTAGGTAAAAACTATCATAGAATTAACAGTAGATTGTGCTAAATTCCACCTAAAATTGTACACTTTCATTGACCAGCAAAACAACTAACTAAAGTTCTGTATAAAAAAAAATGATTTCAATAAACAAAGTTTATAACAATGCCAGAGAAAATGGGTTGTACAAGGTCAACCTATTATATTGTTATAGTTCCTCAACAGGCCACCTATTGCATCGTTTTGATAAATCGCATTACAGTGCACTCGGGCACAGTCGTTACGTAAGGCGCATAATCCTCGTTTGGAGACGTGTACCTTCTCCAAACGAGGATTATGCGCCTTTTTACTATTTGATAGGTGAATCAATCGATCTGCCTAGCCTTTTCCCAACTATGTTATGGGTTGGCTTCCAGTCGTACCGGATGCAGATTTATACCAGTATTTTACATGGAGTGACTGACTATCTGACCTCCACAACCCAGTTACTAGGTAACATAATACCCTTAGTAGGGCTGATGGCCAGGCTTTTGGGCTTCTGACTACCTACCTGTAATGACTGTCAAAGATCTACGAATAACTGACCAACGGCTTAACGTGCTTTCCGAAGCAGGGAGGGGTCCGACCCCCGGACCCGTGCGGCTGTTATCATTAGCCACGGGCTTCTCCTATTTGATAGGTGAATATAATTCTTATTCCTTATCCAAGGACGACTAGCTACGTGGTTTCAAGGTTCAGTGATTGTTAGTGATACGGCACAGCTGCACTATACAAGGTCGATAGACTAAAAACCATTAAATAGCATAACTGAAATGTTTTCTTTACATTTCGTGTCCCTCAGGTATTTGCGAGTTGCTTTAGGAAATTGATACATTTTTTTTTATTGCTTGACCTCGATCACGCCTGATGGAAAGGAATGGATGAGGTCTGTGATGAAACGAGTATGCCCAGACGATGCCTAAGGCACTGGAACTCCCTCGCATCGACGAAACACGGTAGGCTGTTTGACGCCGGACTCGTTACCCGGCGTTAGCCCTACCACCGCAAGAGAATAGAAAACTATTGTTGACAGCAGGCTGCTTGACGCTGGACTCTGGTCGCAAACCAGGCGGGCGTTAGCCCTTCCACCGCAAGAAAACTATTGTTGAACAGACGCGATCACATCAAACTACTACAACCTGTCAAATTTATTTAATAGGTTTTCAACTTTATCGCTAAAGGATTAGGTTGAAGGTTGATTGGGAAATTTTAACAGTTTCGGGTAGCTTCATGTGCTGGCGTCCGTACCCACTGTTTCTGCAGCGAGATATCGCGAAAATGATGTCCGTCTGGTTATAATTTAGCATAACATACCATCACGCCTATTTCCCGAAGAGTTAGGCAGAGGTGCACTAATAGTTACCCCACATTTCGTCGTTTATGTTTAAGTCCCATGTAGTCCCAGGTCTCTGGGGTAATCGCGTAACACACTATCAGTAGCAATGGGTTTCATTTTGACAGTACAACAATATTCATTGCGTTACTTAAGTTGTTGAGCAGACACATTTTTCGAACATATGAAGCAATGGATTACCTTCAAAATTATTCACATTGATATTGATAGTGTGTTTGGCAATTTGCTGATTATAATTTGTTTGTACAAGTTCGCCACGCTACTGACGCTACAGAGTTCAAACGAGGTTACTTGTTGTTTGCTCTGAAATCTTTTTATTTTTTATTTGAAATGGGTTTGCTCTTGACTCTTGTCTAGGTCAGAGGTGACAGAGACAAAGTCGACGATGGAGTGAGCTTACCCAGAAGAAGCCTGTTCACTCTTACTTTTAAGAGATTCGGGTTGTATGCGCTCGGAAACACAGACGCATGTTGAGAGAGGCAGTCAATGTTACGCATCTAACGCATTTAAGGCTCCCGCAGACCGGCGCGGCGCGACCTTATCAGAATTTCTATGAAACCTTCATGGAAATTGTTCTATCAGCAGCGTCGCGCCAGTCTGTCGATGCCTTTACACGTGATTGTAATACTTCTGTTTTTAACCTTTGCAAGATCTTACTGGCTGCTTTATTAGTTCACGTAACGTCAAACCTGTTTTTTCCCGAAAGGTTAGGCTGAGGTACTCCTACATTTCGCCTGTTACGTTTAACTCTTCGTATGAACGAGGATCCACGCAAGGCACAATGGCTTTTTAATTGTTTCTGAAATTACTGCATTCAACCGGTAATAGGGGAGAGCCTATTGCTATCAACCGGGCACAAATCCAGGCTCCAGGCTGCTACTGGAAATTCCTGATGGACAACTCCAATAACTACCCGATCTGGGCGACCGAACACAAGACATCATTGCTAAGAGACCGTTAGTACTAGAAAGCTGTAATTTTGTAGGAGTGCGTATATCAGTTACGCCGACAAAGTGGTAAAATAAAATTCTGGAAAAATTTTTTTTTTTAGCGTAGCTCACCTACATATGAAGTGGCGATGAATATTTTTTTTTGTCGTCGTGTGGGGGGTATCGTGAAGGGGGTTGAAAAGTTCTTCTAAAATGACTTGGGGGTTGCTAATATTATTTTTCGATTTAATGCTCCATTTACGAAATATTAAACTTTAAAGTGCAAATTTTTGTTCCAGTAGGGCGTCCCCCCTCTAAAACCTAAACTGCTGGCATAAAAAATTTGCGAAAATTCACGATGATAGTGCATTTCATGAACTTTAAAGGAAAACTATAGCGGCTAAGATAACTTTATTAGTTTAGCAGTAATAGTCGTTGAAGTCGGGTGTTGGATAATTGTGTACCAAATACAAAATCCTTAGCATTAATCCTTTAAAGTGACTAATATGAAGTAGTTACTTGTTTATAACGGGTAAAGACTTGCATTGAAAAATAATTTATGTTTTTTATAAAGAACAACAGAATCGTAGTACATTGTGATAACGGGCTACTACGGAACCCTACACTGTGCGTGGCCCGACACTCACTTGGTTTTTTTTGTTTACGGGGTGGAAAGTCCTCATGGATGTCCGCCGCCCTGGGGCGGGCAGTGGGGTCTGTCAGACTCTTACCGACTAAAAACCCCGGTGTTTCATCTCACACCCACACCGGGGGTCGCAGGAACGTACGATCCTTCCGCAACCCCCGACTGTCACTTTAACCCCTAGACCTTCGTGGCGTTTATTTATCTTAAACGATGGAAAGATTCACTGGATTGATTGTTTTCGAAATCTTGCCTGACCACCCAGCACCTTACACCACTGGCCACCCACCGCTGTTTTCATTAATAGAAATAGGTATTGCAAGAAACTTGTTTTTTTACCGGCTGGGTGCGTTTAGGACGTGACTCAATATTCAACACAAAAGATTATACAGAAAAAAAGTTATAAGGAAAGAGGAGTGGTCTAGTATCGGATTGTTATCGTATTACCGTGTGATTAGTTTGCAAAAAATATTGTGCAATATTTCTACACTTCTGTGGGTAGTAAGAGGTTGATGATGATTATTAGTAAACGCTATTATGCATAAATATACACCTACGTGAGTGCAACAGCAGTCTGCCTTGATGTACATGACAAAGCTACTTCCAATAGACATCATATTAAATATGAGCCTAGTTCAGCCTAAGCTGCGCAGTCAACTGAGGCCAATCGGAAGGGCGCAATTAACTAATTACGTTAACAAATCTATAAAAAAACCGACTTCCAAAAAAACTCACCGTTTTTTTCGTTAAAAAGTTTTTATTTCTAGATTTTTAGTCGGTTTGTTTATAATGTATCTAAGTTACAATAGCCTAATGTCAACTTGCCCATCGCCTTTTACAAAATATTACTTTTAAATTGAAGTAATCGAATCGCAACCCGTGAAATACTTATTATTTAGTAGTTTAGGTGGCCATATGTGATCTGCTTCATCAGTTCCACTTCACCAAATGGTGGTTTCCGAAAGCAAATGCACGAGTTACTATAAAAAATAGCCAAATCGCTATAGGTATGCCTATAAAATTTGAGAAGTTCCCTCAATTCCCCATGGATCCCATCATCAGAACTGGATTTTGATAAAAATGGGACCAATCTCGAAGTACAAATATCATATCATATATATTGAATAAAAAAAATAATTTTCCAAATCGGTTTATAAATGACGGCGTACTGAGGTAACAAACGTGATGTCTGTTTGTAATGTCACAAAATAACAGCTTTTTACTAAATGCATAATATGAAATTATATACGGTAATTATAACAAAATAAATCTTGTTTTTGTCTGTGTGTTCCGTCTAATCTCCGAAACGGCTGGACCAATTTTGACAGGACGTTCATTATCAAATTGCTGATGATGTAAGTTACTTAGGCTTACTACTTACTTTTATTTGAGAAAAAGGACTACGGTTCCGCGCAAAAAAATAAAAACTCGTGAATCGTCTTCATACGTAGGTACCTACGTCATACGTATATCGTCGAGAAATGCCACTGTAACTTTTCTATGGTTAGTTACCTACTAGGTATTACAACTTGCCCGTAAAACATGCCGCCTACGCACCTGTTTAATTTCCATATCGAAATATGTGATACCTTTCATACGTACTTGTTACGTATACCTATTACCCATACCCATAAACGGATTGTTAAAAAGCAATATAAATCTAACGAACAACGTTGCGATAGTGCGGCAACATTATGTACATACGTGTAGGAACTATTTGAGTTTATTTGACCGTAAAACTTGCAAGTGGGACACCAAGTCGCGCTGTAAATTGGTTTAGCGAGGCGGGCTGATCAACTTTATTATGTTCACCCTGTGGCCAGACTCACCTATGTACGTATATACATACATATATGCACCAGTGAATTAAATTACTAGGATCATGCTGGTAAGTTTATGTTTAACGTTTGTTTTAACAGTGAATTTCATTTTTTATCGACTTCGTTCGCGTGGATGTCGGAAAACAATAATGTGTCTCTTTACTAATTCTTTTTCTAAAATAAAAGTTAGTTACTCCTTATAACATCAGCCATCTGCCAGTGAAAGTCCCGTCAAAATCGGTCCAGCCGTTTTGGAGGTTAGCCGGAACAGATACAAAAAAAAAGTGTATTTGTATAGAATACTAGTAGCGCCTCGCGGTTTCACCCGCATAAGTGTCGATCCCAAGGGAATATCGGCATAAAAATTATCCTATGTCCTTCCCCGGGATGCAATCTATCTCTATGCCAAATTTTATCGAAATCCGTTCAGTGGTTCAGGCGTGAAAAGGTAACATACAGACAGACAGACGGACAGAGTTACTTTCGAATTTATAATATTAGTATGGATGTATAGGTCAAAAAATTCAAATACTATCATCATGTGACCATGGCTCTGTCAGTTTTGTTCTGGGGTTTTCCCTGTGTCAAGGTAGAAAGTGACAATTTGGTTAGTGAATAGAAAAGAACTGTCACAATTTATCACATTTTTAATCTAAATTAATATTTTAAGGTGAAAAGATTTGATTTCTTGTATGTTTGTATTATATTATTTTTATTTTTTGTTTCTTTTTATTTTTTTCACGCTTAAACGGCTGAACGGATTTGGATGAAATTCGGCACAAGGGTAGACCTTGACCTGGATTAGGACATATATACTTTCTATCTCGATATTTCCACAGGATCGAAACTTATGCGGTTGAAACCGCGGGCGCGGAGCGTAGCTAGTTTCTTATAAAATTTGTGTTATCAATCGAGCAACTTGCAGACCACTGCTAGAAGGCTTCTACCACTTTAGGTAGTCCCTTGTAGGTGTAGGAGTGTAGGTGCAGTATCTAATCACACTAATATTATAAAGGCGAAAGTTTGTGAGTGTGTGTGTGAGTGTGTGTGTGAGTGTGTGTGTGTGTTTATATGTTTGTTACTTCTTCACGCTCAAACGGCTGGACCAATTTGGATTAAATTTTGTATGGAGGTAGCTGATACCCTGGATTAACATATAGGCTACTTTTTATCCCGATATTCCCACGGGATCTAAATTTACGCGGGTGAAACCGCGGGGCGCAGCTAGTCACAATATAATAATATAATATTATATGTAGAGGCGAAAGTTTGTGAGTGTGTTTGTATGTTCGTTACTTCTTCGCGCACAAACGGCTGAACGGATTTGGATGAAATTTGGCACACAGATAGCTTATAACCAGGATTAACACATAGGATTTTATCCCGATATTCCCAAGGATAGACACTTATGCGGGTGAAACCGCTGAGCGCAGCTAGTGTTTACATATTTGCTGGGTAAACAACTAACGGACTCTTAGCCACAAGCATCGCAACAAACAGGGTTTGGAAGATATGGCGATAAAGAACGTCACTGTAGTTTGTAATGTCAATAATTTTGCAATACTGCAAACACGATAATTAATGCCTGCTCAAAAAAATTATAAAGTAACATGAAGTATAAAAATTCTAGGAAATAGGTATTGCAAGTAGAGTGAAGTTTGCTTAGGAATCAATAATATTGGTGCTTGGTCTGGTGTTCGTGGAAGTAAGGTCTGATGTTACGGTTACATGAAGCCCCTACTTTTGACTGAGATCAATAATACTTAGTGCTTTCAATTTTGTAGGTTTCGTTCGTGTTCATAAAGTTCTTAAAGGTCAGAACATGAAAAAATAGAAAAAACCTGGTAAATAGGTACATAACATCTGTATTAACTGAAGGTAGAGGTGTATGTATTTCACCAGTTATTTGTTATATACTAGAAGGGCAATTCTCGTAATTTTAAGAACGTTCACAGTCTGATCTCAGTCTCAATCTGTCAAAAATACCTCTAATTTCCCTACATTTTGATAAGTTTTTGACAATTGTTTGTCGCCGAGATGCTACTGCGATGATTTTGAATGTTTTAAAGTACGAGAATTGGCCTTCTGAAGTTCTGACTCAAGTCTGCTACTGAGCATTTCTTATTGGATAAAACCTTATAAAGTTTGCGCGTGCTGCGACTTGAATCTAAGGCTGGATTGAATGCTACACGGATGGTCCATACGGACGTCCGCTGTCCGGAGCTATCGTATAGAAATCAAATCTCCGCGGGCAGTGCACTACTAAACGTAATAATTGATTGAGGGGCCCGTGGCTAAATAATAACAGCCGCACAGGTCGATCGATCAGGTTAAGCTACGCTTGCCGCGGTTGGTCTGTGGATGGGTGACCATCTTTACATACCGTGACCCCTCCATGCCTCGGAAAGCACGTTAAGCCGTTGGTCCCGGCTGTCATTCGTGGATCTTTGACAGTCGTTACGGGTAGTCAATAGCCCGAAAGTTTGACAACCAGTCTTACCAAGGGGTATCGTATTACCCAGTAACTGGGTTATGGAGATCAGATAGGCAGTCACTCCATGTAAAATACTGGTATTCAGCTGCTTCCGGTTAGACTGGAAGCCGATCCTAACATAGTTGGGAAAAGGCTAGGCAGATGATGATGATGACGATAGCTCCGGACCAACAGACGTCCGGACGGACCATTCGTGTAAGGCCGCTTGTATACGTCCGTTTTTCGTCCGGTGTCCGTTGCGCCGAGGGGAGGCGGCGTTGCATCCGGCGTAAGTTTTTCGCCGGACCTGTGTCCGGTGCATGTGCACATATTCATTATAAACCATACACCACCGCGAATCCGGCGAAAAAAAACGGTCCGTTGTCCGGTGAAAAAAACGGACGTATACAAGCGGGCTAACACTAAATCCAGCCTAAGACCCCACACGGTCAACAGTCGCGCTTGCGTCTATTAGGAGGACATCGAGGCAACCCCGAAAAGAAAATGTGGGATTACCACGTAGGTACATATCGAGCCTTTACCGCCGTTTTAGCGCAACCGACAAAAAACAAATTTTACAGGAGAAGGTTTTTTTTAAATATTTTTAAAAAGAAATGTGCTAGTAAATTGAAATTTTACATATATTAATGATTTTCAGACATTTACATATAATTATATATGTAAAATTTCAATTTACTAGCACATTTCTTTTTAAAAATATTTAAAAAAAACCTTCTCCTGTAAAATTTGTTTTTTGTCGGTTGCGCTAAAACGGCGGTAAAGGCTCGATATTTCCATGACGTACATACCTAGAACGTTTAGAAGCAGTATTAAACTGCCTAAACCTGACTGTCAGTGTTTACTTAATCGGCTCCAGAACCGTATTAATTGGTTTAGCGGCCATCGATAAAATAAATTTCATTACCTATAAAATGGTATACGATCGTAAAGCCACGTAATCACGGGTCAGTTAAAATGTGGAGCAAGTGCCTATTAGCTGTGTTATCTGAGTGAACTTCAAATTAGGCGATGAACACACAGCCGGCAAACACTCGCAATAGAATATTAATGAGGCGTCCTTGATAAACTTTTTGTGAAGAGCAAAACGTGGTAAAATGCTGATATTTAGCCTAAAAACAAGGCTGCCAGGTTACTCACCTTTAAGTACCTTTATTTGTAGCTAGTCATTCAGACTTTCGGCAAAGACTTAAATTAATGTAGTATCTTCTAACACAATTGTGCAGCTTCGTGAATTTAGTTCTCTGTATCCGTTTGCTCGTAACTCAATTTTGCAAAAAATAGGCCACGCCCTGTCTCCTCTTATTGGTATAATCTATAACATTAAGAGAATATAAAGAGACTTTGTAGCATATTCCCTCGTATGTTTATAACAATACTTACTGCAATCACCAATGACAAAGTTAGACGTAAGACATAAAACCTATGATATTTTTCTCACGACCATTTATTGTGTCGTTAGGTATGGGGAGGCCCATGTTTAGCAGTAGACGATTGTCCGTTACTAGTTGAAATGATGACTCAATCATGCCAGTTACATTATAGTTGCGATAAATATTGTTAGATCAATGTTTGACCGCATATTCTTTCATCTAAGGCAGAAAAGTAATGAGATTTTGAAAAAAATAAATGCACCTAGCATTTAATCTTTTCAAAATCGCATTAATTTTATGATTCATTATATTTATGATAATAGCCTGACTGACCACGGAATAGACTATTCCGTGAGCCTGACTAACAGAGGTCAAAGCCTGAATGCCAACATTGTTTAGAGTTGTAAATAAAAACACATGCCGATTAATATGCACCCACGTGTTGCATTCAAATTGGCGTCTTATCTCCAAAATTTATCGCAATAACATTATGTTCTGATACAGAAAATATAACAAAAATTAAAACCGGTCATTTCGTGTTTTTTGTCTCAAAACGGCAAAAAATCGAAGACGTGTGACATCCACCAACCGCACTGGGCCCGCGTAGTGGATTACGGCCCACTCCTCCCTCTCACTAAGATGAGGCCTGTGACGGCGAGCAGCGGGAACATTATAGGCTGATTAATGTATAGTGTTCTAATATTTACCAGTGTGTCCTATGTGTTACAATCGGTGCTCGCGAACGATAATTGTCGCCGGGTTGTTTTGGTTTCCAGTCATTGTGCGTCCATTAAGCTTGTTACCAGGCGCCTGGACGGTCACCTCGACACAACGCCTCACTGTGGCTCTTGTTACGACGTAAAAATACCTTTATCTGTTTTATTTTGTGGACTTGACAACGTGTGCAGTGGCCAGTTCTCGAAGATTTGAGCTTATAGTGTTGTGCTAATGACCTTTTGACGATGATGTAATTAGGTGAAGAAGGCTGTGTTTTGTTTACCATTAAGGCGAACGACATGGCGACGATCATAGTGTGTGGGAAGGTATTAAAACAATAGAAATAAGTCATTTTATAGCTATATGTATATTAAATAATTTTCGTATTTAATTACTTGATGTTAAAGTGTAGGTTTCACTCATTATAAAACGGGTTTTCAATGCTTCTATTTTCCTTATTTCCGCTAGGCGACTACTATCACATTGTGCTATTATTATCAAAGCTGCAAATGATTTGGTATTTCCTGAGATAGTAAATAAGGTCAAAATCACTCTGTCATTTTCTTATCCAGATGATATCACGGGTGAATGATTGTACAGTGTATTTCAGTCCTTCTACTACAGACTTGTAGTTATGTATTTCAATACTGTATAACCCACTATACTGTTGTGTATGAATGTAGAGAAGTTGCGGTCGCCGTATATGATTCATTGGGAGGAATATAAACAGTTTAATATTCAATCCATGGCGAGCACACGTATCAAATGTATTGTAAATTATTTACACTAACATTTGAACTTCAATCAAATATTGTGATATTTTTAACAAAATATTTTTATTGGTTTAAGTAAAGTGAACATCGAAACATGACGCACACAATGAGATATTCACAAATTGTGGAAAAGGTATTTAGTATATTTTATTTTGATTGCTGTTTTATATGTCGGGTTTTATATAGGGAAAGTCCAAAACTTGTACATACAATAAGATACATACCTAAGTCATATAATTGAATGTGATTTTAAGATTTAAATTATTATGCATTGTTGTTGTTTGCGCATGTTTCTTTTCTAATTAGTATAAATATTTCATGCTAGCTGTTGCCCGCGACTTCGTCTGCGATCCAGGATGAAAAGTTACCTATGTCCTTACCCAGGTCGTGGTCTATGCATGTGCCAATTCAGCCTTTTTAGCGTGAAAACAACAAACAAACTGTTGCATTTATAATATTACTAGCAGCGCCCCGCGGTTTCACCCGCATAAGTGTCGATCCCATGGGAATATAGGGATAAAATCCTATGTGTTAATCCTGGTTATAAACTATCTGTGTGCCAAATCTCATCAAAATTAATTTGGCCGTTTATGCGTGAAGAAGTAACAAACATACAAACACACTTACAAACTTTCGCCTTTATAATATTAGTGTGATTAAGTGTGATAGCGTTGTTGTCAAACCAAAACCTGCTATGTGCAAAAAATATACTTTTGAGATATTGACAAAAGAAGTTTTGACAAAGTTTTAGCTGCTGCACATAGCACATTTTATTGTGAGGCCATAGTTCCACAACTAGTGGTCATAAGCACATAGCAGTTCTTTTATATGAGAAATGAGGCAGTGACCTATAAGCTGTGGTCAAAATCTTGAAACCACAAAAAACGGCACATAGCAGATTTTGGTTTGACAACGACGATAGTTGGGATTGTATTAAACTAATCTACCATAGTATTAATTTAGAACCTGCTTGAGATAATACCTGTCCTTTAATATGCAAACCAGAAGCTTATAAACAGGGTAACATATTTGTGTAGTGTGGCATTCAAACACTAAACTTAATGCCGAATGCCGTAAATCTACTAATAGACAAAAATATGAAGAATTTGTTTTTTTTTTTGTTTTCTTTGTTTGAACGCGCTGCACGCTGATCTCTGGAACTATCAGTCGGATTTGAAAAAAAAATTGTGCCTTTTGATAGTTTAATTCTTGAGGAAGGTTTGAGGCTATTTAATATCAAGCTACGATCCTTAGGAGCCGTACAAAAAGAAAAAAGTCGGAAACAACTCTAAGCGAAAATGAAGTAAAGGGAAGTAAAGCTATAGGATATATTTTATGTTAAAACAAGAAATGTGGAAGCTAGTATTACAATAAAATAAACGATTCGTCCAGTGCCATTTAAGGAACAATTTAACAGACGGTTTTATAACATAAACCATGATAAATTATTCATTCCATTATGTATAAATTAATAATGAGTCACTAACGAAATAATGCTCGCCCTTACAAAGTTCCCGTAATTGCAGTCATTATGACATTATTAATTCACGCCTATTATTATTCGTGCATTATTATGATAATTATGTAAGATTGATAGATAAATGTTTAAAAACAAATAGATTATATGATTATAAACAGTAAAAATATATTACATACTATGTAGGTAGGTATTTGACATTAATAATCTAATATAAGTATAAATAAAAATAGTGATGCGTTGGTAAGCGCATCAATTTTCGGTTTTAAAAGTCCGATTCCGTTTTTAGTGGAAAGAAAAATAGAAAAAGTTTCTCGAAATATTTTCTTATTTGGGAAAAACTAACTACGTCTTTTTTATGGGATTTTTCTGTCGGATCTGCCATTATTGCCATAGACTTGTTACTTAAAACCTAATTGTGTTTAAACATTTGAAGAAACGAGTGTTCTTGTAAAACTAATGGCAAAAGCCAATGACTCTAATTCTTGCTTTCCCCTTTGTGGTGACCTTTAGCTTTACCCTTACCCTAATGTTAGTAGGTACATTGTTTAGTAGTTGCTGTAGGAGGGTGCTATAGGGATGTTTTTATAGGTTACGTTTCACTGAAAGACGGACAGTTGATAGAAATATTCGTTCCGACACACACCATAACGCGTTTCTTGTTTGAGTCAGTTATTTTTAAAGGGTAGAATGTAGATAGATGGTGTTATTTCTTGAAAGTAAAGTGTGCTGGCCTTTAAACCCCAATTTGAATTATGAATTTTATTACTATAGGTAGGATAATTTTTTAATTCGTCGATTTGCCATTAGTACATACGATTCTAGCTAGGGCCTAGGGTTATATTATGGATTGATGGCAAATGGACAAAATTCAGAAGGCTAGATAGAGTCTAAGCCTATAAATTTTATAGGACATCATTACAAAACCGGCACTCGACTCGTGCTATTATTTTATACATTTTCTCAAAATTTTCCTCATTCTCTACTCATTATGACATCAACATTCCAAACTAGAGCGTTTACGACGTACGGCATTTCATACAAACTTTCAAGCCCTTATTTTTCTAAATTAGTGAACCGATTTTAATGAAACTTCATACACATAAGCATGATATAAAGGTCTAAAAAGTTACTTAAGAACATATTCGAAAAACAGTGTTACAGCTAAATTAGACCGAATTTAAAGTTTCCATAGAAACAGAGATTACCAGTTATATTTTTTTTAATAAGACATTTCGAAAATTTTCTCTACTAACTTTTTAGACCTTTGTATCCTGCTTATGCGTATGAAGTTTCATTATAATCGGTTCATTCATTTCGAAAAATATGGGCTTGAAAGTTTGTATGAAATGCCGTACGGCGTAAACGCTCTTAAGTCTGAGTCGACTCCCATTCAGTCCCAGTGCACCGTTTCGCATCAGTATTTAATACAAAACAACTGCCAACCAGTAAAATGACACCAGCCTCCTTTTCTTTCAATTTCAAATTCTCATCTATTCTTCTTATATTTCAGGAGTCGTGTCGGCTGGTCGGCGGGTCCAAGTTCTACGAGATGATGGACAGTGCCACGTCCGCTGACGTGTCCACGCCGTCCCCTACTGAGAAACACGACCACATGAAGCCCACAGAGAGTGACGATGAAGGTGATTCTCTCGTTCTAAACTTAAATGTATTGAGTTAGAGTTCAAAATGCCATTATGGTCTTATAGTACCTATACCAATATTTAACTCGAGTAATTATTGTCAATCCGACTGTCTGTTTCAATTCTGAGTAGGAAGAAAAGGTAAAATACCTCCCTAATAATAAATCTGTATATTATAACCAGCTTTGCTAATTCCCAATATGGTTTATATTGGTAATATAGGTTTTGCTTTAGCTGTTACCCAATATGGTTTATCCCCATGGTATGTTGTTGGGATAGATAGATTAAAATTAGTGCTATGCAATTTTTTGCGTCCTAACTCGATTTTTGTGTCTACGGTGACTGGCCTATTAATAAAAAAATTAGATTTCGGAGTTTCTACTGGCCTCAATGACTACTTTCAGAATCATGTAATATTATGAAACATTTGGAACATCCTTTATGAACATTATTTATGCTTGACTGCTCTGAATTATTTATCGATAAGGATTTCTAATAGCACCTCGATAAATGTTCCAACAAATCCTCTATAAACCATCCACAAATCGCTCTTTGAAATTGAAAAAATAAACATTACCACATTATTCCCATATTAAATGAAATCTTACCAGTTTCAGACGTAGACCAAGAATGCACAGTGTTCAGCGGTGTCAGTTACCTGGGCGCACAAAACATATCGGATCCAAAGTCCGAGAATGACATACAACGGATCATGAAGGAGCTCAGCTCTATGCCCGAGAGTAGAGATGGGATCGCCGTGTCGATATCGATACCGGTGTGCTCGCAAGGACTTGTCGTGTGAGTGTTTTTGTTTTATCTTTTGTGGTTTGTGAAGGAGTTCGTCTTGAGAGGTACTGCGACCGTACCTTTTTTGCCGTCAAACAGCATTGCTGTGTTCCGGCTAGAATGTTCTGGGATGGCAACGCATCCGGGATGTTTCTGGTATTACAGATGTCCACTGATGGACATAGGGCTCCACCAAGTATCTTCAAAACGGTCTTGCGCTAGCCGGCAAGTTCCCGCGCCCTTCAGAAGTTCGTCGAGCCGGCTCACACTTTGCCAAAGTACACTTACTTGCCTTTTTAAAATTAAGTTTATCTTACGATACGATAACAGAACACAAGTTAGGGGAGCGGCAGCTTTTTGCCCTTGCCTAACATTGACATTAAGATACATCGATTTTGTCATTATTTAAACTGGCTGGCTTATCTTTATGGTGAATCCAGGGCAAGTTAGAGGTTGTCTGAATGACATGCTCTATGCGGCCAATGATCAGGGTCTAAAAGCGAATGTACTCTTAATCTTATCACCACGTAGGTGATAATAATAACTTTCGCTTTTAACGGCAACGCCTGTAATATGATAATTTAATACATAATATACAGCACGCCTCGTTTTCCCGAAGGGTTGGACAGAGGTGTACCTCGTATACCTAACGTACATCCACATTTCGCTAGTCAGTTTAAGTCCCATGGGATGAAGGGTTAGCCTATTGCTACCAACCGGGCACAAATCCTTCAAAATCATATATATTATGTGTCTTACATAAACTTCTCCATTACTTTCTTCGGAAGTTTTAGCCGATAGGACTGGCAACAGTACCTTATAATATAATTGCAATAAACATTTTAATTATTTATTATTAATGTGGTCCTATTTTCTTAGAAATTAAAATAATTAAAGTTAGCCGTGAAACGAAACTTTAAATTAATTGGTAGAATGGAACGTAAGATGAGTGAATGAGAGGTGGGAGTGCGTGAATGAGAGGGAGAATGACGAATGATTGAAATAACAAACAAGACGTTACGAAGATTAAGAATATTAAGATTTTTGTATTTTTGTGTTTAACGATCCAAAATAAACGAAGAAATCCCGAAAAAGTGCTTCTCTGTTCAAGCCCAACTTCCACATTAATATAAAATTAACACACTGTTTAAGGAACCTCAAACAAGTTTTCACAATACGCTGAGATAGGAGATCAACATTTAATAAGTGGACTCTTACATATCGTAATATCTCATGTTTCTATCACCCCAATTTAGAAGAATTCAAATTTTTTAACAACTTATTTATTAGAAATAAATTATTCTTATTCTTGAGGGGGCCCGTTGCTAAATAATAACAGCCGCACAGGTCGATCGATCAGGTTAAGCGACGTTTGCCACGGTTGGTATGTGGATGGGTGACCATCTTTACATACCGTGACCCCTCCGTGCCTCGGAAAGCACATTAAGCCGTTGATCTCGGCTGTCATTCGTGGATCTTTGACAGTTGTTACGGATAGTCAGAAGCCCGAAAGTCTGACTACCAGTCTTAGGAGTCTTACCAAGGGGTATTGTATTACCCAGTAACTGGGTTGTGAAGGTCAGATAGGCTGTCGCTCCATGTATAATATTGGTATTCAGCATCCGGTTAGAATAATAATAATAATAATATATGTTTATTGTACAAAGAGAATACACAAGGTTGGACATACATTAAACATGATTGTACAAACAGTGGGCAGAGGCAAGTTGAACAGCTGGCTCCTGAACTAAGTAAAAGGATACTTGTATCTCAAGAGCCAAAGTTCCTCATCGTTCGTTCGTTCGTTTCAGCCGATAGACGTCCACTGCTGGACATAGGCCTCCCCCAATTTCGGGAGGTAAAGTTCCTCATAAACATTGATTATTATAACAATCAGGTTAAACTGACTCATTAATTATACATATGTATCTGTATTAAAAACCTATTCATGAGGTGATCATTAAAATATTTTCTGTGGAGTCGTAAGACAAATTCTGCAACCAATTGGTGAGCTTTGCTTTCAGTGTAAACTTGGTCAACGTGTAAATATCAATTGACCGATGTACCCTATTATAAAGACAATAAGTCTGACAACCAGTCTTACCAAGGGTATCGTATTACCCAGTAACTGGGTTGTGGAGGTCAGATAGGCGGTCGCTCCATGTAAAATACTGGTATTCAGCTGCATCCGGTTAGACTGGAAGCCGACCCCAACATAGTTGGGAAAAGGCTAGGCAGATGATGATGACCCTATTATAAAGACGAGCGCTTAGGACTGAGTAATGGCGGCTAGCAAGTGCGGGACGACATTGAATGAAGAATGGAAGCCGACCCCAACATAGTTGGGAAAAGGCTAGGCAAATGAAATTGTTCTTATTCATCTCAAAATGCATTTTACTTTTACCATATCACTAACTCCTTCTCATTTCATCCCCAGGCTGTACCAAGCGGACTCAAACAGTGTCATGACACGATACGCAGTAAATCGTATCTCGTTCTACGCCCGAGGTGCGGCCGGGACGCCGGTCGCTTCGTGCTTCGCGTTCACATGGTCGCACGGCGAGACCAAGGAGTCTGCTGTGTATAGGTGCCATGTGTTCCGGTGTCACATCGCTGAGGCTGTCAATCAGGTTTCAAGTAAGTACTTAGCTATAATTCGCGCGGAAGAATACCTATATTGTAACCTGTGTATTTGTGATACATGGGTTACAATATAGGTCTTACAACATACTGTGAGGGCATGCTGTCATCAGCCTCATGGGCATACAAATTTAAAAATAAAATAAAATAATAATTAAACAATAAACAATTCACAATGCGACACTTCTTAATAACTCTTTTCAGACTGAGTTTAGACATATGCATGTCAAATAATTTTCGTTTGTTACACTATTCTGTACTAGAAAAACAAGATTTAGTTGATGGCCGCGAAAAAACAAAAATATGCCAATTTCAGTCATTTAACCCTTAGTCTGCCGGAACGTAGATCTACGCGAGACACAATGGCTTTTTAATTGTGTCTATAATTACGGCATACAAGCGGTTAAGTAACACCTAAGCTGTGCTTTTACTGCAACGAATTAAAAGTCCGACTATAGGTAGTTGACCGCGCCTTGGGTGGGGGCGGGGGTGAGGGCGGCGGGGTTGCCTATTGTTCGCAACGCATATACTGAGTAATGACAAAGCGGCCCCGCCCCTCCGCCCCACCGCTCACATACCTAAGGCGCGGCCAACTAGTTCAGCGTGGACTATAATGATATTTTGTATAGAAGCGTCACGTTGCTATTTCGAAGCTATCAGGCCCTTTCAAAACTATACTCAAGCATGAATCTTGGTTCTGAAGTCTGAACTGGCAACTAATACACATATATAATCTGCCTATAGTGTTTCCACTCATGGGGCTCGGTCCTCCTCTCAAAAGTGAGCTGAAAACCAACACACGTGGTTTTCGGTTCTAGGACATATTATCTTATTTCTAACGATATTTTACTCAAATCTAGCTTAAAAACTGGCCAAGTGCGAGTCGGACTCTCATACGAAGGGTTCCGTACCACAAGACAAAAAAGCCGAAAATAAAAGTTTGTTGTATGGGAGCCCCCCTTAAATATTTATTTTATTTTAATTTTATTATTTATTATTAAACTAAAAATACAACTGAGTATTTTGTGAATATTTCAAGTGCGGTACCTCTTGCCATTGTTGATATCGAGCAAAAAAGGGCAAAAAAATCGCGTTTGTTGTATGGGAGTCCCCCTTAAATATTTATTTTATTTTGTTTTTATTATTTGTTGTTATTGCGAGCGGCAACAGAAATACATAATTTGCGAAAATTTCAACTGTCTAGCTATCGCGGTTCTTGAGATACAGCCTAGACAGAAAGAAAGACGGCGAAGTCTTAGTATTAGGGTCCCGTTTTTACCCTTTGGGTACGGAACCCTAAAAACGAGATTTATGCGTGAGCGACATTTTTATCCGACTATTACGCGACAGCAAAGGCAGGGTTATGTTTTTGAATGTCCTTATTCAAAAACATATCCCTGTCTTTGCTGTGAAGGAAGGCGCATAGACTTGTTCTTCTTAGCATTCACACAATGGTGAGTCTATGCGGATGTTGACGCTTGGTTAATGTGCAAAGCACGATCGTTTGATGAATAGATCCGTTTTCGCAGGATGCATTGCATGAAGAAAGCCCGAACTTATGCCCGTTATTAAGGAGATTTTTTTTGTGTGCTCTTATGATACTCATAGAGTAATAATACTATACTTGTTTTAAATTTTAATAAAGAATGGGTACAATATTTTTCTTTCTTAAGCTAATACAAAGAATTTAAGTAGGTACCTAACTATTTTGACAAATTATAGTTTACTAGCTTCCGCCCGCGGCTTCGCCCGCGAGATATATCGATTAAAACTATCCTATATCCTTCCCCGGGATGCAATCTATCTCTGCCAAATTTTGTCGAAATCCGTTCAGTGGTTTAGGCGTGAAAAGGTAACATAAAGACAGACAGTTACTTTCAAATTTATAATATTAGTATGGATTTAGGTGGTGGGTGGTCGTGGTCGTGGGTGGTGGGTCGTGGTTAGCCCTCACGACGGGGGACGCGGTGTCCCAGGGTGGGGTCGTCGTGGCGGTGTCACTCGACATCGCCAACGCGTTCAACACCCTGCCCTGGAGCACCATTGTGGAGGCACTCCGGTATCACCGGGTGCCGCCCTACCTCCGTCGAATAGTCGAGGCGTATCTGACGGAAAGAGCCGTCAGCTGCCCCGGTCGTGATGGGGAGTGGAACCGGCGAGAGATGTCGTGCGGTGTCCCACAGGGATCGGTCCTGGGGCCGCCTCTGTGGACCATCGGGTACGACTGGGTGCTGCGCGCCGACCTCCCTGATGGCGTCAGCGTGGTTTGCTACGCTGACGACACGCTGGTCCTGGCGCAGGGGAGGTCGCATCAGGCGGCGGCCGACGCGATGACACGCGGGGTTGCGATAGTCGTGGAGAGGATCCGGCAGTTGGGTCTCGAGGTGGCATTGCACAAGTCCGAGGCCATGTCGTTTCATGGGCCCCGGAACGCGCCGCCATCGGGATCCCAACTAACGGTAGGAGGGGTTCACATCGGCGTCGGGATGACGATGAAATGCCTGGGTCTCGTCCTCGACAGCCGGTGGAACTTCGTGGAGCATTTCCGACGTTTGGCCCCCAAACTGGAACGGGCCGGGGCCGCCTTCAAGCGGCTCTTGCCCAACCTGGGGGGGCCAAACGCCTCCTGCCGGTGGCTTTACGCGGGGGTCGTGCGGTCCATGGCCATATACGGGGCCCCGGTGTGGGCGCGTTCACTGCGGCGGCGAGCCGCCCACTACCTGAACGCGCCCCAGAAGGTGGTAGCCATAAGGGCTATCCGGGGCTACCGCACGATCTCTGGCGAGGCGGCAAGCCTCCTTGCCGGACTGCCGCCATGGGATCTGGAGGCGATAGTCCTCGCGCGCCTGTATGAGTGGCGCGCGGAGGCACTACGCCGGGGGGAGGATCCGCTTCCGCGGCAAATCGCTGCGGAGCGGACGGATCTCCGGCGCGATCTCATGGCGGCATGGAAAGAGCGACTGTCGCAACCCAGCGCAGGGCACGCCGCGATAGCGGCGATAAGACCCCTCTTTGAGGAGTGGCTAGAGAGGCGCCACGGCGCCCTCACCTACCGCCTGACGCAGGTCCTCACCGGACACGGAAGTTTCGGGAGGTTCCTGCACATCATCAGGCGGGAGGAAACGCCCGGGTGTCACCATTGCCAGGATCGCCCAGAGGACACGGTGGAGCACACGGTGGAGGCCTGCCCCGCTTGGGCGGAGCACCGCCGTGTCCTCGTAGAGGCGATTGGCAGCGACGGCGACCTCTCGCGTCCGGCCCTGGTGCAAGCCATGGTCCGGGGCGAGAGGGAGTGGGAGGCAGTCACCTCCTTCTGCGAAGCAGTCATGCTAGCGAAGGAGGTGGCGGAACGGCTCAGGGATAGAGCCTCCCGTCCCAGCCGCCGCGGGAGACGCTCCGGGCGTCGGGAGCCGCGTGACGACTCCCGGCCACCGTAGGCGCGGGCCTGCGGGCGGAGAGTAATGGGTAGCTCACCGCCCGATCAGGACCAGGCCCGTGCCGGACGGCGCGTACGTGTTCCACGCGCGCCTCAAAGAGATGTCAGCATCGAGGAGGGGCCCCTTAGGGCCGAAGCCTGCCGGGTCAGCGGGATTGTCCGAAAGGGTTACCGCTGGCCCGGAACATAAAGGGCTAAGGAAGGAACACGGGTGGGTTTTAGTCAGTAAGAGTCTGACACTCCCTTCCGCTCCACCCAGAGCGGGAGGAGTCATTTGATGATTTCCCATCCTCAAAAAAAAAAAAAAAAAAAGGTCGTGGGTTCGAACCCAGGCAGGCAGTTTATTTTGTGTAATTTTTATCATAACCACTGCTCTCAAGAACGGTGAAGGAAAACATTGTGAGGAAACCGGCATGTCCTAGAATCAAAAATTCGAAGACATGTGACATCTACCAGGCTGCACTGGGGTCGCGTGGTAGATTACGGTCCACTCCCTCTCACAGAGAGGAGGTCTGTGTCCCAGGAGTTACACTATAGGCTGATTATGCTATAATGCATGTTTGGTATATTCTTATGACACTCATAGAAACATGGTTGAGGTTTCTATGCTAGAACTATGTTCAGTGATTACGTTTGACCTTTCTACAATAAAATTAAATGGCTGATGCTCGTACATCAATCATCACCATAGATCGGAGAACGTAGATTGATTTTTGGTACTTGTTTCATAAATGCCCACAGAAAGAATAACATGGATAAGCCATTTTCCCGGAAAGTAATTCCGGTATTTCCGGATCCAATTTAGTATTTTTAATGTTGGTAGGTAGTGATTATTATTACTACTCAATTCAAAACTTAAAGGAAGGTATCAAAACTAAATTAATTTATTATTTATCTGTTGTTTCGGATCAATGACCCCAATTCAATCTACCTACTCCGATCTATGATCATCACACTCACATTTCAGAAACACATTACCAACAGTACTGAAAACGAGCCACATTAACATCAACGGCACACGAATTTAAATTGCTTCTACAAATTCACATGTCCGTCCTTCCACTCATTACGATTTGTTCTGATAGTTACCATACACTAATGTGCCTTGTCCAAATAAATAAACTAACTCAGTCCGCGTTCGGAACTGATGCGCGGTACACGAATTACGTAATAATGTGATGTTTTAAAACAGCTGTAAATTAATTATTCATACGTTTTGTTTTATTTTGATCTCTAGTGTAAACTGTATTTTTTATCTTAAGTGAAAGTGATAGATAGTGTTTTCTTTTAAACCGACAAAAAAAACGGAGGAGGTTCTCGTTATAACTATGTTTATTTTATCGTTCCTGTTCTAAAGTAAAGAAATACTGTTGGTTTTGAGCTATAAAGGTAAACTTAACATTCTTGGACCAGTATTTAACTTTGTAATATTTATTGCTTATCCAATGATAAGCAGTAAATACGTTAGTTCAGATAGAATGGAAAGAGTGAAACAATTTTTACTTTGTTCGTACTATTTAACTAAGGGCTGATTTTTCCATTTCCAGATAACTTTTATTCGAGGAATAAAATTGACGTTTGACAGTTTTTGTATGAAACAACTGTCAAAATTTCAAAGTTATACCTCGAATAAAGTTATCAGATGATTGAAAAATCAGCCCTAATATTATTAATACGAAAGATATTCCAGAGAGAGATGGAGTTTTTTTTTTCGAGATTTCTCTATCGGTCTGTCTGATGAAATTTGGCACGCAAATAGTCCACGGCCTGGGTTAGGACATAAGATTTTTATCCTGGTTCTCCTGGCGTAATTTCCGATCTCAACGCAGGTGCAGCCGCAGTAAAAACTACTATTTTATAAAAGGGCGTATGATCCGAAACAATTAACGGTAGCTTGCTTTACCTGTCCAAAATAGGTACAGTATTTCCCACAACAAAAGACAGAGGAACTTCCTTGTCAGGTATAAAACGAATGTACTAACATAAATAGTCCACACACCTATTTATACATTTACAATAGTATAACAATAACAAAGCGGTTTACCTACATCTGACTAACTTGAAAACTATTAAGTAAGTACAAACTTGTATTTCCTTTTTTGTTACGTAAAGTGGGTGCACTCGCCGTTAAGAGGAAACACGGTCGGAGAGACTTTTTAAAAAAGCCTAAGTAAAAAGTCATAATTCGAGGTTTGGCTCTCGCCTATTTTCTCCTCCAATATTGGACCAATTTAAAAGATACTTCATAAACAGAATAAGAAGGATATATACTGTGTCCCTATGTTTTTCCTTTTTCATTAATAGTTTTCAAATTTGTGCACTAGGTCTCTGTTTACAGCGGCAATTTTGAGCATTTTTTGAGGGTTCTGGTGCTTATAAAAATAATGTATCATCAAAAAGGAAAACATAGGGACACAGAATATATCCTTCTTATTCTGTTTATGAAATATCTTTTAAATTGGTCCAATATTGGAGGAGAAAACAGGCGAGAGCCAAACCTCGAATTATGACTTTTTACTTAGGCTTTTTTTAAAAGTCTCTTCGACCGCGTTTCCTCTTAACAAAATGTCACAGCATTCGTCAGTACAGCTCTTAACATAAATGAGATAACACCTTTCATCTTTCTGTTGATTGATATAGCAGATACGCGGCGCACTGCGGTGCAAAATAAACGTTGAAGATAAAATTAGAAGTCATGTAATTGCTTAGTAACATCTGGTAGTCTTGTGTTGGTTATTTCAATGTTGGTGTTTTTACTTCCTTTTTAAGTGAACCTGTGTATTTTTATTGCTATACAGTGTAATTGTGATAGTAAATTGTGTTGTGTCATATTGTTACCAAGTGTTTTTAAATAGGTACTTAACGTATTTATTTCCATAGGTAGTTTCGTATTTTTGGTTTATTAGTGTTCTGTCAACTCTCGTTTTCATAATGGTTCACATTCAAAACAAAGTAATGGGCATATTAAGATAAGAAGATATTTATACATACATGTAAGAATTCTTTATTAAATAATTTGTTTGTTCCGCCGCGATACATACATGTAAGAATTATAATTTGTTTGTTGCGCCGCGCTCAGTTCCGTCTAAGCAAGTAATCTGGAAGCATTCTTCTTTCCTAGCAAGATTGTAATCCAATTTGTTTATCTGTTCTTAGTGATCGCTTTCTAGGTAAGTTAGCACTTTACAAGCACTATTTAGAAATATGTTATAGCTAAAAATACTTCATAACAAAAGTTTGAATAAATTCCAATACCTATTCAATTATCTACATAACATTCAAGATATTATTTTTTGTGCTTTAGAATTTGAGAGCAATGGTGGCCCAGTGGTAACAGCCCCGACTTACGAGTTGCAGGTCGTGGGTTCGAACCCAGGCAAGGCGCTATATACTTTTGTGTTAATAATTTCTCACCACTGCTCTCAAAACGGTTAAGGAAAACATCGTGCGGAAACCGACATGTTCTAGAATAAAAAATTCAAAGACAGGTGACATCTACCAACTACCAACCCGCACTGGGCCCGCGTGGTAGATTATACTTCACTCCCTCTCGAAGGGAGGAGGCCAGTGTCCCAGCAATAGGAACGTTATAGGCTTATAAAATTTGTACTTCAGAATTTAAGTTATCAGTAATAGTTATTTCATAAAATCACGCGCTGTTATTTATTTTTCTTAACAGAGCAAGAATTTTATCTCCTGATAACACAGATGATTCATCTTATTATCTGCTATTTGATACAGCGAGCGATAGGGTTCCCCTTGAAAATAAAGGAGCACTAATTTTGTTCAACCTCTAAGTATCCGTTGACTCAAATGTCAATACAGTCATCGACATAATTGTTTATAGATAACGGTTTTCGTATCGTGTTACCGCTGTATTATTCTGTTAATACTTATTGAGAATACGGTTTTGTTCACAAATGTTAACTGTCGCAGTCCACTAATGTACATAGGCTTTTCCCAAGTTGCGCCCTCCCCAGACTTCGCAACGGCCTAGAATTTTACTCGAAATAAAAATATTGAAAGAAAATCTTTATCTTAGGGCCGTAAAACACACGGCGCCGCCGCCGCTGTACTATAGTACGACTTTTAATTTGCTGCAGTAAAATGACACTTCTTAGTAACTCATTTCGGACTGAGTTTAGAGACATGCATGTCAAATAAGTTCCGTTTGTTACACTATTCTGTACTAGAAAAAAAAGATTTGGTTGATGGCCGTAAAAAAACAAAAAGACGCCAATTTCAGTCATTTAAGTAACACATAAGCTGTCATTTTACTGCAGCGAATTATAAGTCCGACTATAGTTAGTTAGTTACCTTTGGATTTGTATAGACATTTACACATGGCGAGTCTTGAATGGTTTTGATACATACTTATTTATATTGTCCTGGCGATGATCGCCAACAGACGGAATTGCCCTTTTATCCGGCAATGCTGCAGCAGACATATTGTTACCTTGTGACTGTTTGTTTTTGTCTGTGCTTGTTATCCTGTCTGTATCGTTTATGTATCTGGTTGTATATGAGTCTTGTTACTTGAATTAAACTTATTTTATTTTTTTATCATGGTGACACTCTGCCGCTGCGGCGCTGTGTGTAAACGCCCTTGACTACTTGTTGAGTCACCTCACTCGATTAGTCTCCTCAGTTGATTTGGGCATTGTTATTTTCATGGTTAATTATGCTACCCTAGACTTCCCGCCCTAGCCTCCCTTTTTGAAGTCATCGGACTAGCAAGGGAGCGTCCCACGCTGCACAGTTCACAACTATGTACAATACGACAGACGTAACTTGGCGAGCCTGAACATAGGCACTAAGAACTTTCGCGCATGCTCACTCACTCGTACTCGCCTCATCTCACCATTTGGTTCGGGCTCGCCGAGATACATCGGTCGTATTGTATACCCTGCGTATTCTTTCTAAATACTCCATGGCGGCAACCTGGTGCTGCGGGTTAATTGCGTAACACACTATCAGTAGCAATAGGTTTCATTTTGAGAGTGCAACAACATTCATTGCGTTACTAACGTTGTTAAGTAGACACATTTCTCGAACATATGAAGCAATGTATTAGCAATATCCTTCAAAATGATTCAGATTGAGATTGATAGTGTGTTACGCAATTGAGGGGCCCGTGGCTAAATAATAACAGCCGCACGGGTCGATCGATCAGGTTAAGCTACGCTTGCCGCTGTTGGTCTGTAGATGGGTCCCGGCTGTCATTCGTGGATCTTTGACAGTCGTTACGGGTAGTCAGAAGCCCGAAAGTCTGACAACCAGTCTTACCAAGGGGTATCGTATTACCCAGTAACTGGGTTGTGGAGGTCAGATAGGCAGTCGCTTTAAGTAAAATACTGGTATTCAGCTGCATCCCGTTAGACTGGAAGCCGACCCCAACATAGTTGGGAAAAGGCTAGGCAGATGATGAGTGTTTTACGCAATTAGGGTGCAGGCCGTATTTTCGCCAAAATCCTGGCTCTTACGTGTCATTTTCGTTTTAAAACTTTTCCGATTTATGACCTAGTTTTACATGCATTGTAGATTGGTCTTCATTCAATTCAATCAATACAATGTCCATGGAAACGGTTCAAAGGAAATATGACGTCAAATGATATGCGCTGTACTAGAACTAACCTTCCGACAAACAATAAATATTACCCCAAACTACCCTAGTATTTATTGAGTACCCTAGTATCTATTAAATTCGTCGAAACTTCCGTAATATCGATCGTGTGACGTCAGAAACTCGGTGGAGTTGAACGTCTGTCTGGCCTGAAGGCTGCCCGATGACCCGATTGACGCGCCGACGTCGCGAGGCTGGGGCCTTCACTTATATTTTATGATTGGTTCGCTACTGAATTCATTAGTCACTTTGTGTTGGGAACAGTTTGTGAAACTCCGTGTAAATATTGTATTAAAAGTTCTGTCGGTGCCAAAGCTGATCCTGTAACTTAGTTTTGTTTTGACCGATTTACCCTGTGTTGTTGGACGTTATTTTCAGTTCATTTTAAAAGTACACGGAAACTTCAGTGTTACTTCAGTGTTAATCTTAAACCCAAATAATATGGAATGATAAATCTATCAAGGCTAATATTGCTAATACACTAGAATACACAATATTTATTTTTCATTCTTAGAAATAAATTAGAATCTATTATTATTTTTTGTAAATGTTGTCTTTCAAAAGTGCCTTATATGTGGCTATTTGAAATAAATGATTTGACATTGACTTAAAAAAAATAACACTTGAATTTATCAAAATACGTGGTCACAATGTAAGTTTTTTTTGTTCATATAATCAGCCAATATCACGAATAAAATCCTCTGTTTACATTCCACTGCGTTCAAAATAACTCTTTGATTCCAAAATAAACAGAAATCGGTGAACAAATCGACTCTTTGACAATCTCGTTTCTATATCGCTAGGAATGAATCACAATACGATCGCCGTTCGATTTGTTCGTTATCAAGTCGATTAGATCATTAGCGGGTTTCTGTTATTCATTAACTCGGTTGTTTTCGCGGACAGCGCATGTAATACAGCGTTTTATTTTTAAATTATGTTGAGTGTTGCATAAAGACTTTTTGACAGCGAGAATTGGTAGATCGATGTTTGAACTGTGTTTTTCGTACCTATTGAAAGTGTTGTGGACTGTGGGTGGAGTTTGTTATTGTTTGGTGTTGTGATTTTATAGTGTTCAGTTTTACGGTTATTGTTGGATTTAAAGTAAAGCATAATACATCTTGTTCAGGTAAGCATTAGAACTACAAGAATTAAGAACCTAAGCTTGTACAGAAAATAGAAAATATTTTGTTGTCCAGGTAACTCAATAAGCAGGTCCACGGGTTAACAGCAGGTTGAGACGACATGAGTAGTTTAAAATATTACCTACAGCTGGGTTACAATATATTATTTGCTAGTGAGCTCCCAACTAAACAGTTACCCTGTATCATGGGGCTTGGAGTATCCAAATAATTATTTGTTTAACAGATAGCTAATTATTTTTCCTTGATTCTGCTCATTCACCGAGTAACGCGACTGAACCTAATGATTTTTTTATTATTAACTAGTTAATTAGCCTTGGCAAATTAGAATAGTAATACACTTGTTTACTTCCTCTAACCTATCTCAATTTCAATTTAATCTCGTAAACCCACGTAACGTATACTCTAACTAAAGTTTTATCTGGTTTCCGCCCACTCATTTGATACGCGTCAAAATGAGTAGCTAAAATACTAATGCATTGATGGATTTCTCCTCGTATGACCGTATCAACATGATGCCCTTCAACGCAAGGACAACCTTCGCATAATAAACGAAAGTAATTTTAGCTGAAACTTTGATATAGTGTTGTAGGTGATTTAGTTTGTTTGCAAACTTCAAACCTATGTTTGACCTGCACCCTAATTGCGTAACACACTATTACTATCAATTGGAATAATTTTGAAGCATATTGCTAATCTATTGCTCCTTATGTTCGAAAAATGTGTTGGATCAACAACGTAAATGACGCAATGGATGTTGTTCAACTGTCAAAATGAAACCCATTGCTACTAATAGTGTGTTACGCAATTACCCTGCCGGTCAGAGGATCTACTCCCTTAGCATGAAATACGTAGTTTCGCGTCGCGGTAGACCCCGTAGAAGATGGCAAGACGAGCTGGAGAAAACAAACGACCAGTGGTCCACTTAAGCCCTGGATCGAAAGAGCTGGAAGTTATCGGGAGAGGCCTTTGCCCAGCAGTGGGATGATGCGGGCTTTTTTTTTTGAGGATGGGAAATCATCAAATGACTCCTCCCGCTCTGGGTGGAGCGGATGGGAGTGTCAGACTCTAATGACTAAAACCAACCCGTGTTTCTTCCTTAGCCCTTTATGTTCCGGGCCAGCGGTAACCCTTTCGGATAACCCAGCTGACGCGGCAGGCTTCGGCCCTCACGGGCCTCTTCAGTTGATGCTTTTTTTTTGCGGATGGGAAATCATCAAATGACTCCTCCCGCTCTGGGTGAAGCGGAAGCGAGTGTCAGACTATTACTGACTAAAACCCACCCGTGCTCCTTCCTTAGCCCTTTATGTTCCGGGCCAGCGGTAACCCTTCCGGACAATCCCGCTGACCTTCAGTTGATGCTGACATCTCTTTGAGGCGCGCGTGGAACACGTACACATTCATGCTTTTATCTTGTAGTTTAGGCTTTAGGGTGTCAGTCAGTCACTGAACTATTTTATCACATTCTGTAGATGATAAAATGTGTAATTTGAAGTAAGACCTATTATGCCGTTAGGACCCCTGACCTTAGTCTGATTACAGGTCATCAGCCTCTTTGTTGTCATGCTTAGATTTCATTATAAGTTTCATCTAAAGGCGGCACTACACTTCGTGCATTTATACAAGTATTCCAGTTAATTACGGTATTGGAAAATAAAACTTAGATAAATAGAAACAGGGTATAATTTCGAATGGCTAAATAACGCGAATGTTTGACAAATACGCCTAACCAAGTGCAGTGGTTAACGGTTCAGTAGACTTCGAGATAACAATGTTATTGTTTACGCAATCGAGGTCAATTGAACTGACTTGTAATGCATTGACGTGATCGCAACGATTTCACATTATCTGTGTGACAGTTAGGGGCACTTTTCAATTGATTTTAATGGAATAAGTGTTGGTTTGTATGGTTTTTGGGCTATTTAGTAAGTAGGGTCAGCTTCTCAGTATATTATTATATTGCAGACTAGTTGCGTCCCGCGGTTTCACCCGCATAAGTCTCGATCCCGTGGGAATATCGGGAAAAAAGTATCCTATGTCCTAAATCAGGTCATCGTCTACCCATGTGCTAAATTTCATCCAAATCCATTTAGCCGTTTTAGCGTGAAAGCGTAGCAAACAGACATAAAACATCAAAGCTTTTCTCTATATGTATAATACTCAGGGCTGATTTCCATCGCCAGATAACTTTATTCGAGGAATAAAATTGACGTTTGGCAGTTTTTGTATGAAATAACTGTCAAAATTTCAAAATTATTTGTCGAATAAAGTTACCAGATGATTGAAAACTCAGCCCTTAGTAGTTTTGATAAAAAGCTTTATTTATTTATTTATTAACTCAACATCACTCTCATTACAGGAATTTTCTAATTCAATAGTGTGGCCATTTGCCATAACATATTCATATGAAGCAACTAATAATAATCATTATTATTTTTCTGTATCTTTCTCAGGCTGCTTCGCAAAAGCATTCGAGCGAATCCCCCGCTCAATGGCGTCATCGCTGGTAGGTGACCTGAGCGCGGCCCCTTCAATGACTGGGTCGCTGACCGAGGGCACCGGACCTGTAGTACCTCCGATGCAGCTCATGCATGTGTTGGAATGTACCGTGGATATCAAGGAGACTGATGCTAAGGTAGGTTTGAGTTACAAATTCTTTATTAAAAATAATGATGGCCAGGCCAGTACTATTGCCACAGGTGAACGCGGCCCCTTCAATTACTGATTCACTGACCGCCGGGTACCACCGATACAGTAATGCTATGTTGTAGAAACCTCATCGTGAAAACTAAGCTGAAGTGAGCTGTCAATAGTGTCATTCCCGAGCATTAGGTGGAATGACAGCTCAGTTTAAGCTCACTTAACCTCAGTTATCACGGTGATCTTTTTACAGAATAGCACCGCTGTTCATAGACACGAGCGTCAAGCGACGACGTGCGTCGACAGAGGGTGTCGACAGATGCAGTTGCCTCTTTGGCCCCCCCATATTAGGCGTGCGCCGGGCGCGAGCGTTCCTCGGGCGTGTGACCGACGTGAAAACGTGTGCGTGTGCGTGTGCCGCGTAGTGAAATTCACTACGCGGCACGCACGTCGGACACACGCTCGAGGAACGCTCGCGCCTGGCGCACGCCTAATGTGGGGGGCGCCTTTCATTGACGTGTGTCGCTCGTGTGTATGAGCACTTAGAATGCACTGAATTGCACTGTGGATATTAAGGATCTGACGCTAAGATACAGTCAACAGCAAAAGTAGATGATCAAAATCAGAAATTCAATACTAATGAACGGAGTTTCGCGTCAGAACTGTGTGGCGTCGAAGTGATTTCTGTGTGAAGTGATTTCTGTGTCTGATTTGGTCATCTACTTTTGCTGTTGACTGTACAACCCGATTCAAACTTTATGGAAGCTCTGAAGTGCGCTACTTGGTGCGCAGTACCTCCCTCATCCCCGCTAACACGTGAATTTGTTACTGCGCAACGACTCGCCTCATGTTCCGGGCCTCCATAAAGTTGGAATCGGGCTGTAGAATTATATTATTATTTATTCTTCAATTTAAAATCTATACTAATATTATAAAGCTGAAGAGTTTGTTTGTTTGAATGCGGTAATCTCAGGAACTACTGGTTAGAATTGAAACATTATTTTTGTGTTGAATAGTCCATTTATCGAGGAAGGCTATAGGCTATATAATATCACGCTATGACCCTTAGGCGCTGAGCAGCTGGTGACGCCGCGGGGAACAGTTAGTATATTATAATGGCCAGTACTTCAGCCAGTTTTTATTGAACAAACAAAAAAAGTGTTTTCAAGGGGTTGGAGCATTCGATATAGTTTTCGTCGTCGTCGTTTCAGCCGATAGACGTCCACTGCTGGACATAGGCCTCCCCCAATTTTGGGAGGGTTTGCCATAATCGCCACGCTTGGCAGGCGGGTTGGCGATCGCAGTATGGTATGATGGTGGAATACATAGAGAACGCTGCTGCCCATTCTCCGGTACGATCCTTAGTCGCCTTTTACGACACCCACGGGAAGTAAGGGGTGGTGGTATTCTTTAAGTCCGGCACCACACAGACAGATATATATACAGATACTATATAATATATAGATAGATATAGTTTTACGCCGCTTAAAATTTGTTCGTGATTTCGACTCGTTTTACCCGATCCGAGGTTTGTGTGAGGACTCCTTTTGCTTTGTGTATGACGCAAACAGCATTATTATGTGAAACCGAATGCAACGTAGTTTCAGCGGCCTATTTTCAGCAGCGTAATTAACGCTCTTCAACTGAGTATGGATTTTCAGCCTACATCTGCAGCTAACTTTATAACTTATTCACATTACCATCTTGTTAGCATGGTAAGGGAACAGCCAGTAACAATTTTTCTTTATTTAAACTATTATTTTCTTCTCTATTTCCAGGGCACATTCAGCCATGTGCCGAAAGAGCGGCTCGGATTCAAGCTGCGCGGCGGCATAGACAAACAAGTGACCATAAACGTGAAACAAGTCACAAATAACATACAGCCCGAATCTGATGATCCACAGGTAAGAAATCATGATTTTCATCTTACTTGTTTATAATAATAGGAGTAATTCCTTCCATGAGAGTCAATTTGTAAGGACAGACCTTTGCATGCAGTGACTATGCAGCAATGTAGTTAGGGAGCTGATGTTAATTAATCCTTCGTATAAACCTTAAGGCACAATGGCTTTTTTATCACAGCTATTCAAAAAGAGCTAGTGTATGTTAATAAAATAGTTCTTTAATCCCTAGGGACTAAAAGTGATTTGAATTTGGAATGTGGATATTGTTAGTAAAAGTTCTAATCACCAAAGAGATCAATCATGAACATTGTATAAACAAGTAACAGGCGGTATGATAAAGAAAAACGAGCGCAAACCAAAACAAAAAAAATAGTTTGTGAAAAAAAAACGCGGGAGAAGCATTCTGCCTCCGTTCGTGATTGTTTACTCAAAATTGTTTGTAAATAAATAAACATACTATTCTTATTCATAAGTTGCACTTACTTATTTTTTCATAGAGGGTGATAAAAAGTAGAGTGTCCACCTTGGGAGCAACACTATTTGAAGCTCGAGTGACTTTAGAACCCCTCGCTGCACTCGGGATTCTACTCAAGAACACTTTGCTCCGCTCTAGATTCAAAGAAACACTTTCGCCTTCAACATAGTTGTTTGCTCCCTTGGCAAACAATCTACTATTATAATTGTTTCTATAATTACGACATTCAACCGGTTAAAGGGATTCTTTTACCTTTGTTAATTTGGCCCAGTATTGTTGCTATAAAGGAAGAAATGTGAGTAACAATAATGTGTCAATGACCTCTGTTATTTACGTTTCAGTCAACCTACACCGGTGGATTGTACATTGAACGCTGCTTCGGTATCCTTCTTGCTCCCGGTAGGAGCGTGAAGCATTCAGACATGCGGTTACTCGAAATGGTAAATATAGCTCACTTTTTATTTTCCCAACAACTTCAGATATCCTTGCTTTGCTGTCTACCTTTAGCTATCAACTCAGCCTATCGCAGTCCACTGCTGGACATAGGCCTCTCCCAGGCAGCGCTACAACACCCTGTACTCCGCCTTTCGCATCCAGTCTATCCCAACCAATGTCTTAAGGTCGTCAGTTCATCAAGCTAGGGGCGTCCCAGACTGCCCTTGCCGATACGCGGTCGACAAACATGGCCAACAGATCACGTTGAATAAGGCTTAAATTTCCGAAGCTTTAAAGCAGTTGGAGAAGTTTTTCTGCACAGAACAAATTGCTTGTATGGCCTACAGAAACTTTGTCTTTAACCAAACCTGTGATACAGTAGCATCCCTTAGTATGACAACGTTTCTTTTAGATCCATCCGGCTCGAAGGACCAAAAAGATGGGATAGGATCTTTACACCTTTTAATGATGATAGTTGAGTGATACGCAAGAATACGTAAAAATAGATTTTATCGATGATGAAATTAATTGAATAATAATGAGTGCACGCGATTTGAATGACATTTGTGTACTAAAGTGTAGACCGCACGTAGCAAGTAAAGTGCTGACACAATGGTGTCAAATTTGTACGTGTTTGTATTACTTATAAATACTTTTTTAACTTTCAGGTAAGCGGTTCATCAGGCGGGTCTGGTTGCTCAGTGTGTGCGCTATGGAACGCTGGCGAGTCAGCTCTAGCCGCGTTCAATGTTGCCAGCGGTGACGGAGCGCCAGCGTATATGTCTCTCGCACTGGATCTTGTTATTAGAGGCATACCGGATCCTTTGAGGTGAGACTTGTGACTATTTTAGATTAATAATAATTATATTGCTTAGTAATTTGATCGAATTCGAATTATTTAATTATTTGATCTAGTTCGAATCATATTTCTATGTGATTTAATATAAATAAAGGGAATTGTTGGCCGGGTATCCGAACCCTATTTAAAAATGGCCAAATCTATAAGTCCTATTTAAAAACAATTAGGAACACAATTCTCATTGTTAATTGTAAGAAAACTAAGTTTTAAGAGCGTTTTCGCCGTACGGCATTTCATACAAGCTTTCAAGCCCTTATTTTTCGAAATGAACGAACCGATTTTAATGAAACTTCATACGCATGAGCAGGATACAAAGGTCTAAAAAGTAAAATAATTGTCAAGAAAACTAAGTCTTCTTAGTGAATACTAAGAAAACTTAGTTTTCTTAACAACTTATCTACAACATTAAATTGTATTATAGGCCTCTCAAAAATTCAACTGGTTTTCCTGCAGGTTGATCATCGAGACTCCAGTCAAAATATTCCCGCCTACAGAGAGGTTCTGGTATTATTCAAAGAGGCCTCTTGTGCAACAGTTTTATATCAATCTGAAAGAGGTAAGAACACATTGCTTACCGCTTCTATACCCTACCCTACCACGAAGACATTTATTACTAAGTAAGTCCATAACGAAACTTCATATTTAATTTTCCATCATGTAACGTTATTTCACTCTCTTTTCGAACACAATCTACAATACCATTAACTAAATAGACGTTACCCTATCTATCACCAAACTTTGTTTAGCGTAAATCTACACTTACTATTTATTCCCTAGTGATGTAAATGTAACTTTCATTCTGCAGGTCCAACAATTAATTTTATTCGATATTCTTCCTTATTCCAGTCAGTAGACGCTCTCGGCCAGCTCCAGTACGAGGTCGCAAGCATCGAGACATCAGACGAGCTAGACCGCTCGCGTCTGAACTTGCCGCTGTCGCTGTCCAGCTTGCTGCCGTCGCCGCTGTCCAGTGCACCCGCACCGCCCTCGCCTTCTGAGCCGGACTCCGGTACGTACTGGTAAAATGAAGCAGTGTTGTTGTTAGGTGGTGGTTGTCTCGAGTATGTTGAAGTAGACCTAACGGCCAATTCTCGTAAAAGAAACGTTCAAAATCTAGTCGCAATCTCATCTCAACGACAGTCAAAGTGTCAAAAACTTGTCAAAAACGTAGGGAAACTAGAGGTATTTATGACAGATTGAGACTGAGATCAGACTGTATGTTCCTAAAATTACGAGAATTGCCGCCAGGGGCCGTTCAAGTATTACGTAAGCGGATTTTTTGCAATTATTAACCGCCCCCTCCCCCTTGTCAGCAAAAATAAGCAAAGCTGTTACCCCCACTCCCATGCTTACGTAAACATTGGTACAGTCAACAAAGGAGATAAGTATACAGGAGCGTCGGATATAGTTGAAGTTTAGTAAGAAACCGGTGGATGTTCTCAAATAAAATTTAATTTTACTAATAGAAAACAAACAGCTCATTTATTAAATTAAATTTCAGTCCAGAACATCCATCGGTTTCTTAGTAAACTTCAACTATATCCGACGCTCCTGTATACTTATCTCCTTTGTTGACTGTACATGCATTTTTCAATGTGTTCTGGTTTCTTTTTTTAAACTTGAGCAGCAGTTATTTGCGTTTCGTTTTCAAGCATAGACAAGTAGGGTTGCCATTATGTGTTCAAAACAAAATCGACTTTTTGTAGAAAATCCGAAAAAGTAAAAAAAAAAAATACTGCTGACGTAATCACCATCCATACCCCCATCCCCCATGTCATCAAAAATAAGCAAAGCAAAGACCCCCCCCCCCCCCCCCGCCCCCGTACGTAACACTTGAATGACCCCCCATGGTATCATTAGGCGATAGTAAAACTGGATGGGACTAACATAGAATTGGGGTAAATGGCATCCTGGAGGTCTTTTTCATTGGGGTATACTGATCAATGATCCCGTACCTATAAAAAGACCCGGCGAACTGTGCCAGTCACTGACTGCAAAGTTGAAACCTCTTAATTCCATTTCAGACGGTGATGAACCTCTACTTAGTGGAACTGGTGAAGTGTCAAAAGATTGCGGGGAAGATGTACTCGTGAATTGGGCTCAAGTGTTAAGGAGGTAACATTTTGACATTACCATTACTTGTAGAACTAGTTTTATCTCGAAAATATGCTTGTATTCATTTTCTTTGCTTAAAGGTTCCTGAAATAAGAAAAAAACATAATTTTTTCTTATTGCAAATCTACATACACAACCAATGCACCGTCACTAAAATTCAGTATCCTAAAAACAACATATTTGAATTGTAATGCTAACTATATCTCTCAGCGGGATTAAGCATTACCGCTGGCCCGGAACATAAAGGGCTAAGGAAGGAACACGGGTGGGTTTTAGTCAGTAAGAGTCTGACACTCCCTTTCGCTTCACCCAGAGCGGGAGGGGTCATTTGATGATATCCCATCCACACAAAAAAAAATGCTAACTATATTTTACAAATCTCACGTTTACAGTTGGACAGGACCACGCCCGCGTGCCTTGAATCACTTAGTACGCGTCGGCGTGCCCGAAGCGTTACGTGGTGAGGTGTGGCTGCGACTGGCCGGCGTCGATCAGAACGACAAGCTTATGGAGACTTATAGGACGCTTATAAGCAAGGTGAGTAAGTTAACCTCTCACACGTTTGCGCGCCTACCTGTCGAAACGCCCCACGCGTCGGAGTAGTTAAATGGTTGCAGTTAAGTCATTGTTTTACTTAACAATGACAAGTGTACACAACAATGTCATTGTTCTATCAATGACATTGTTGTGTACACTTGGTGTAACGTTGACGTTTCGAGCACTTTTTCTCATGTACGCTTGGTGTACACTTGACGCATGAAGGTTATGAATATAGATAAAACGTAATTTTCAAGAGAGGCTTGGCAAGAGTATTGGTCGATCGAAACTGCCGGTCGATTCTGTAAAAATTTCACCGTGAAAACTTAGGTGAAGTGAGTTTGTTTTTGCTACAAAGTGACACTATTGACAGCTCACTCCACGCTCACTTCACCTAAGTTTTCACGGTGAGATTTTTACAGAATAGCACCACTTTACCTTATTTTGAATAAAATGGTACCCGAAAGCGTAGCGTGGGTGGCACTAGGTGGACCTAACCTAACCTGGTTTAAAGGAGGTCTCCCTCCTACCAAAGACGTCTTTTGACTGATGTGATGACGATGATTGAGTACTTTCCGGCTCAAACTAGGCCCTATCCATGAACAAAACACTCATCATCCATGTTACTGGTCCATTTGCTGAACTAATCCTTTACTACACAGGACTGTCCCTTTGAAGCAGTAATCCAGCGCGACATCGCCCGCACGTTCCCCGCACACGACTTCTTCCGCGAAGCAGGCGGCTTGGGACAGGACTCGTTGCTTAGGATGGCGAGGGCGTACGCCGTGTACGACCATGAAGTGGGCTACTGTCAGGGACTCAGCTTCCTCGCTGCTACATTGTTGTTACATGTGAGTATAGTAGATAGAACACAAAAGGGCTAAGGAAGGAACACGGGTGGGTTTTAGTCAGTAAGAGTCTGACACTCCCTTCCGCTCCACCCAGAGCGGGAGGAGTCATTTGATGATTTCCCATCCACAAAAAAAAAAAAAAAAAAAAGTATGATAATAGCATAATCAGCCTAATCTGCCGTCATAAAGAAAAAATTAAGAAAAAGGGCACAACTAACATTTTTTTCCAAAAGTGAGTAAAAAAAAACTGGCATTTGCGCCTTTTTTTTCTGATTCCAAATATATAACTCAATTTTGAAAAAAATGTTAGTTGTGCCCTTTTTCTTTATGACGGCAGTAATATGTTCCCACTGCTGGGACACAGAGGCCTCGTCTCTTGTAGAGGGAGTGGGCTACAAATCTACCACGCGAATCTAAGTATGATAATCATAATTCTGCTTTGTCACACTGACTAGCAATACCAGTGTGACTTACGCAACGAATTAGTCTTGTTGGGACGCAACACTGACCTGTCCCTAAGTTATTTTAACAAACATATGGCATAAGCATATAAGCATGCAATTATTAACCCCCTCCCCCCGCTCGTCAGCAAAAGTAAGCAAAGCGCTTACAATGCTTGCGTAAACTTTGGTACAGACGCCAGCACATCAAGATACTACAATCTGTCAAATTTCATTAATAGATTTTCAACTTTATCGCTAAAGCATAAGGTTCAAAGTTGATTGGGAAAATTTTGGGAAAGTTTCGGGTAGCTTGATGTGCTGGCGTCTGTACATGCATTTTTCAATGTGTTCTGGTTTCTTTAGTGATTCATGAGCAGCAGTTATTTGCGTTTCGTTTCCAAGCATAGACAATATGTGTTCAAACCAAAATCGACAAAATTTTGTAGAAAATCAGAAAAAGTATAAAAATAAATACTACTGACTTAATTACCATCCAGACCCCCGCCTCGCCCCCCCGTGCCTCGGAAAGCACGTTAAGCCGTTGGTCCCGGCTGTCATTCGTGGATCTTTGACAGTCGTTACGGGGAGTCAGAAGCCCGAAAGTCCTGACAACCAGTCTTACCAAGGGGTATCATATTACCCAGTAGCTGGGTTGTGGAGGTCAGATAGGCAGTCGCTCCATGTAAAATACTGGTATCCAGCTGCATCCGGTTAGACTGGAAGCCGACCCCAACATAGTTGGGAAAAGGCTAGGCAGATGATGATGACCATCCAGACCCCCCATCCCCTATATGTCATCAAAAATAAGCAAAGTAAAGACCCCCCGCCCCCCTGTAATACTTACGTAATACTTGAATGGGCAGTAGTAGATCAAAAGACTAAATATTTTTGCTGATTTCATTGATACATAAACTCACACCTTTTCCTAGTGCTGATAGTTGGCAACCACGAAACACTACATGCTAAGATCCTTAAACATTCCTCTTGCTTCGTATTACTGACCTTACGATGTTATTTCAGATGCCAGAAGAGCAGGCGTTCTGTCTGCTAGTACGGTTGATGTACGGATATGGCTTACGTGAACTGTACAAAGACGGCTTTGAAGCTCTCTACATGAGGTTGCATCAACTCGACAGATTAATGGAGGTAAAATATTTTATAGCGATCATTCCTATCTATATACACGGTGAATTTTCCAAGTGGGCGTGGATGGCCAAATCCGAAACTATGAGGCATAGCGAAAAGTACTCAAAGGAGTCGCGGGCTCGATTTTGATCAAAACTAAAACTGCATCATTGGATTTTTGAAAAATCAATATTTCTACCCAGGAATCGAACCCGTTGATTTTGAAAAAAAACACTGTATTAGTACACCATTCGATGGTGTCGCTGATAAGGATCGCATTCTGGGAAGTATAATGACAGTATACAGACCATCTTTAGATAGTCTAAACTTGTGAAGTACAGTAAATGTATATTCTACATATTTGTATTGCAGGAACAACTCACTGACCTGCGCGTTCATTTCCAAGAGTTAGGCGTGGAGCCTCACATGTTCGCCTCTCAGTGGTTCCTCACTGTATTCACTGCACGTTTCCCTTTGCCGCTGGTAAGTTATCCTGCTCTACAACATATTTGGAGTCTTGAAAGTTGAAACAAAAGGATGCGAAAAATTCACAGTGTTTTTCACGGAGATGCAGACACTGCATTAAAATTGTTGAAGATTATACAATTACAATTCGAGATTTACCTAAACTACTCATACGAGTAGTTAGACATCTACGACACTTTTATTTACTTGTTTTAAGATAGATTAGATTTTTTTTACTCATTGCTTGTACCGTCGAGGAAACTTACATCTGCAAAATTTGAAAACAAAATCCCGTGCACACGATGACCACACCTGTTGGCAAGCGTTACTATAGTGGCCGAGAGCTGCAAGCAAGAATAGCCCTTACCTTACGGTGTATAAGTAGATGTAAGTTTCGAAACTTATATCTGCCCAATTTGAAAACAAAATCCCGTGTACACGATGACCACATCTGTTAGCAAGCGTTACTATAGCGGCCGAGCGCTGCAACGCTGCAACGCCCTTATGGTGTATAGATGTAAGTTTCAAAACTTACATCTGCCCAATTTGAAAACAAAATCCCGTGCACACGATGACCACATCTGTTAGCAAGCGTTACTATAGCGGCCGAGCGCTGCAACGCTGCAACGCCCTTATGGTGTATAGATGTAAGTTTCAAAACTTACATCTGCCCAATTTGAAAACAAAATCCCGTGCACACGATGACCACATCTGTTAGCAACCGTTACTACAGCCGCCGAGCGCTGAAACGCTGCAACGTCCTTACGGTGTATAGATGTAAGTTTCGAAACTTACATCTGAACAATTTGAAAACAAAATCCCGTGTACACGATGACCACATCTGTTAACAAGCGTTACTATAGCGGCAGAGCGCTGCAAGCAAGAATAGCCCTTACGGTGTATAGATGTAAGTTCCTTCGATGGAAAACAAAATCCCGTGTACACGATGACCACATCTGTTAACAAGCGTTACTATAGCGGCAGAGCGCTGCAAGCAAGAATAGCCCTTACGGTGTATAGATGTAAGTTCCTTCGATGGTACAGACGCCAGCACATCAAGCTACCCGAAACTGTCAAATTTTTCCAATGAACTTTGAACCTTATGTTGTAGCGATAAAGTTGAAAATCGATTAAAGAAATTTGACAGATTGTAGTAGCTTGATGTGCTGGCGTCTGTACATTTAGATAATCGAGTTTTATTATTTTGTACGTTTACTTAATACTAAGTATAATTTCATTTCAGGTGTATCACATTCTGGACGTGTTCCTGCTACAAGGAATCGACACGCTGTTTCAAGTTGCGCTGGCGCTGCTGTCCCGGTCGCGCAAGGATCTGCTGTCACACGATTTTGAAGGTGTACTCAAGTATTTTAGGTGAGTTATTTGTAGGGAATACATTCTATGGTAAGGCTAGTTGCATAGCGCATCTTTGAGCAACGCGGAAGGGCGTAAATATGTTGCAAATATAGGTAACTAGCAGCGCCCCGGGCCGCGGTTAAACCCGCAGAAGTGTCGAAGACACGTGGCGCCATCTACTATCATAATAACGTTATTGTTGTTTTTCTCGGGAACGGCGCTTTTTTTCGTGATGAAAGGTACCCTATGTCCGTTTCTGTACACCTGACAACGTATAGGTATGCAAAATTTTAGGATGAGTGGTGGAACAAACAAACAAACTTACTTTCACATTTATAATATTAGTTAGGATGGTATTTCATTAGAAGAGAACTTTCTTTATATCTTTGATAATGACGTGGATCATTTAAAAGATAAATGGTGAGGAGCAGTGGTAGACCAGTGGTAACGGCCTCGACTTACGAGTTGTAGGTCGTAGGTTCGAACCCAGCCAGGCGCTTTACTTTTGTGTAATTTATTTCATCACCACTGCTCTCAAAACGGTAAAGAAAAACATCGTGAGGAAAACTGCATGTCCTAGAATCAAAATTTCGAAGACATGTGATATCAACCAACCCGCACTGGGCCTGCGTAGATTACGGTCCACTCCCTCTCATCATAACAGCCGCACAGGTCGACCGATCAGGTTTAGCTACGCTTGCCGCGGTTAGTCTGTGGTTGGGTGACCACCTTTACATACCGAGACCCCTCCGTGCCACGGAAAGCACGTTAAGCCAGGCAATCGTTACGGGTAGTCAGAAGCCCGAAAGTCAGACAACCAGTCTTACCAAGGCACAGTGTTTTTTTTTGCCTTCAAATCGGACATGTTATTTTTTTTAAACAAGGGCTTAGAGTATTCCACGACAAATGCCAGAGTAAAACTCCCGCGTGGATAACTTTTATAGTTTTTCATTTAGAGCTAACTGAATTTTTGATCCCGGAATTTGCAAAAATACAAAAAAAATGTATAACTTTGAATACTTACACACGAAACTAAAATTTCTTTTTTAGTTTGAAAGGCCTAAGGCTAGGCTAAATTACAAGCATTTTCTGGATGTCCTGCGACTTACTAGTGACGAATAAATCGCGATAAAGTGATTTTTGTTTTCATTTTTTTCTGGCTCCGGTTTTTGATTGGGGTAATTTTAATCAGCACAAATCAGTTGGTTACTTATATGCGCTAATAACAATAAAAAAACGAATTCCCTAATTCGTGGCCGGAAGGAGAAAAAAGACATTGAAAAAATCCCGGGTTCCCGGGATTTCTCCACATATCCATAAAAGTTATTAAAAAGTCTCGCTTTCGTTGGAAACAACAGACGTGTACTCGTTATGGTCATATTGAGTATGTTGTCGAGAGTCATCGTCTTCATCGTTATCGTCGTCATCGTCGTCTTTTTCAGGAGGGTCGAATGGCTTTAATAAATTTAATATTTCGGTCGTAAATGGTATCCGTTTCCTATTTCTTTGGCGCCAGCTAAGTCCACTATAAGAAATTGTGGGGTCTGAAATAAATAAATAAATCGCGAAAAAAATCAGCTGTTCAGTACATATGTTCGCCTAACTCGTCAAAATTTACTGAAAAACTGTTTTTCTTTCGCGATTTCAGAGAGGTCCCATAGTAAAAGTTGTTCGTTATAATGAGTACAATGACCATTGAGGATTTACACGACTTAAATTTAACTATGTAGATGCGGGGTTTTGACACCTAATTATACCTAACTATACTTAACTATATCTATCCTAACGAGGGTGGACCCCTTCCCGCATCACAAATTACCCTTCACTGGAAAAAACAGCACAGCAGCAGTGATTGTTGGAGCGCAGGTTCGAATCCATGAGGCGCTCACCACTGACTTTTCAAATTCATGTGCGTATACCTAAACAAATTTTATCACTCTATAACATCGAAAGAAAACATCGTGATTTTTCAACGGTGTGTTAAACCATGTCAGAGGACTTTGGGCGGTTTAAAATTTTGATAAATACTAGGTTGTTCATCAACCAAACAATACGATGATGATGATAACTGGAAAAAAAAATCACGAGATCCCGGGATTTTTTCAAAGTCGTTTTGCTCCTTCCGGCCATGGATTAGGGAATTCGTTTTTTTATTGTTATAAGCGCATATAAGTAACCAACTGATTTGTGCTGATTAAAATTACCCCAATCAAAAAACGAAGCCAGAAAAAAATAAAAACAAAAATCACTTAATCGCGATTTATTCGTCACTAGTAAGTCGCAGGACATCCAGAAAATGCTTGTAATTTAGCCTAGCCTTAGGCCTTTCAAATTAAAAAAGAAATTTTTGTTTCGTGTGTAAGTATTCAAAGTTATACATTGTTTTTGTATTTTTGCAAATTCCGGGATCAAAAATTCAGTTAGTTCTAAATGAAAAACTATAAAAGTTATCCACGCGGGAGTTTTACTCTGGCATTTGTCGTGGAATACTCTAAGCCCTTGTTTAAAAAAAATAACATGTCCGATTTTAAGGCAAAAAAAAACACTGTGCAAGGGGTATCTTATTACCCAGTAACTGGGTTGTGGTTGCAATCACTCCATGTAAAATACTCAGGTGCATCCAGTTAGACTGGAAAAGGCTACCCAGATGATCCCTCTCACCGAGAGTTGGCCTGAGTTCCAGCAATACTTTACTCCTAATATACTTTATGCAGTAATACATAATTTTGTTTGTCCACAGAGTAACGTTACCAAAGAAGTGTCGCGCTGAAGAGTCGTCCCGTCAGCTCGTGAAGTTAGCGTGCAGCATTAAAGTGAAGCGACTGCCCAAATATCAACAGGAGTACGAGAAATTCATTAAAGGTGAGCTTTAGCAGTTCTAACTGCTACTGAGACATGTCATTTAAGAATGATGGAAATCTAATGGCTGATCTTTTTTTTTTTTTCAGAATCCGCTGAAAAAGAGAAAATCAACGTGGAGCTTGAGAGGCTGAAAAACATCAACACACAATTACAACAGGAGAAAGAGTTGCTAGAAGCACAGCTCACAGAGGTAAGGGACAAATCGATTTACATGTTTATCACGATAAAGTATAAAAATAATTATTAACTAAGTTCTACCAGCTAAAGCAAAAGGAGTATGTTAAAATCGTAGCAGGTGGCGTTCTGTAGTTGCTGCTTACTCCCATGAGAAGTAGTCTATTTAAGATTGTTTCAATTTAAACAAATATTAACCTTATTTTAATGGTAATTAAGTTGGTTTCAGAGTGACTAGCATTATTAAAAAAGTTATAAAAATGTTTGAAGTTGTAGCGTAAACTGAACTTTATTGTGTAGGAATTGAAGTTATTTTTCTATAAATTCATATTTGTTTATATTTTTGGCAAGTAAATCGCGAATGCTGATTACGTGTGTTATACCAGTAGGTATCTACAGTCACGAGCAAAAGTATGTATACACTTGGCTTTATTCAAAGGCGATTTTCACCTTTATTTTTTAATGACATTTTATATTATTAGGAATTACGAACCAATAGCTTTATGTAGTGTCATATTTCAACGTTGCATTCGTTATTTCGTGAAAAAATTGCAATTGAGAGTTGCCAAGTGTTGACATATTAGTGCTGGTCACTGTACAGGGTGATATTTTTAAAAGGTGTACGTAACGTTATGGCGTTAATTACTGATCATTGTTCGCAGGCTCGTTCGTCATCAGAAGAGAGTCATAAAGAAGCATCACACTACGCCGCAGTAGCGCGAGATTACCGCGAAATATGCGCAAGACTTGACAAACAGTTACATAACATGCAGGTCAGTTATACTTTATTCTATTGTAAATATCTGGTAAAAAGTCGTATACAAACTTTTATGACACGCGATTTCTTACTTACAGAGCATGTAAATAAGTTTAATTTTTCTTTGCAGGACTATGTCAAGGACTGTGTAAACTGCAGTTTGAAACTTGCGCAAAAGGATAATAAAGAAGGTAGATAATAAGCAAACATAAGTCAAAATTGTAACCAATATGTCTCAAGTTTTATCTTTACTGCGCAAAAATAGAAATCAACTGTATTGTCCATCCAATAAAGTCCACAATTATTTGCAGAGACAGAACAAAAAGACGATGACAAGGAAGGCTCGAGCGAAACGGAGGCGCGACTAAGGCAACGGGTGCGTGACCTTGAACTTGAGCTCGCGCAGGTCAAACTCGCACATGTGCAGGCGCAGTGCAGCAACCAGGTAAAACATTACTCAGCCTTGTATGGATAGATGGGATATTATGCTTAATTAAATGGTGTGTACCATTGTAAAACAGCAGGTTTGTAAACTTTTGAAGTTCGAAACAATTCCTTAGGCCACTCGCTCACTTGGTGACTGCCGACTACACAATCACGACGGAGTGGTTGCATGATTTGGGCGAGACTATTGTCCGGTTTGGTAACAGAAAAAAAAAAGAAAATACATTGATTTAGCATACTTAAATGCACAACATAATAATATATATTACTAGCAGCGCCCCGCGGTTTCTCCCGCATAAGTGTCGATCCCGTGGGAATATCGGGATAAAAACTATCCTATGTCCTTTCCCGGGACTCAAACAAACCGGGACTCTAAGTATCATCTAAAATGGTTCAGCGGTTTAAGCGTGAAGAGGTAACAGACAGACACACTTTTGCATTTATAAGACACTTCATATTAGTATAGTATGGATTCTGCAAAATTAAACAAAAAAAGTATATTCGGCTACAAAAAAAAAACCGGAATATGTGCCTAATGCATGACTGCACCAACAAGTGAAATTAGTTCTTGCATTGTCGTTAAATTCTGGGTTTGACAATTTTATCGATGAAAATACATATTTTGGGTCTTCAAAACCCTTATGAACCTATAACTGTGTCATCAGAAGCAGACTGGCGATCAATCTAACTGAATGTTTACTTCCCAGGAGCTGAGCCATCAACTGACAGTGGCTCTCAACGAAGTGCAGTCCGCCGTCAACCAAAAGCAATCCGTCGCGCCGTGGCTAGTGCGCACGCTCGGTAAGGAATATCACATTTGCACTAATCAAACTCCACCGAATAGGTACACAATTTATGCTACGTATATTATGCACTTATGATGCTGCGCTTGGCGTATTTGCCAATACAAAATATACCCTATTTAGATCTGAATAGAGTTTATTTTGTATTGGAGAAATAACGCCAATATTTGTACAAATACGCCAAGAGCAGCGCCAATGTGATTTAGACAGTCAAGTTCTTGCTGCTTTACTACCACTATGCCTCTTCTTTTTTAATTATTTTTTATTGCTAAATGGGCCTGCTCTTGACCTCTTTCACGCCTGATGGAAAGCGATGGATGAGGTCTATGATGGAACGAGCGTGCCCGGAAGATGCCTGTTCATTCTTGCTTTGATGGCAGACGACCTCTTTACAAAGTTTACTCACCAGACACTTGTTACGCTGTAAATCTCAGCTTTTTCAGCGCAACTACGCTTTTTTTGCGCAGCAGCTGCGTAATACATAGTACTGCTGCCGGTTTACGACGGTTTAATGCCATCATGATTCCAGTATGAGAGAGAGACGGAGCTATATATGACCGATAGCACCATCACTTTTTCGCACTGGAATCATGATGCCATTAATACTTAGTAATATGGCCCTATATAGACTATCAATTTCCTTCGTATAATACGCGATTTTATCGGTTTTACACCAAGAATTATTATTTTGACGTCAATGCAAAGGAGTTTGAGTTGCTTTATTAGGACAGTGCGTTAAAGACATGTTCACAATGTACTTGATATACTCCCGGACTCCTCAATCGAGCTAACCTGCCCTTCTATGTAAAAATGGACGTGAAAACAAATTCGGAACAATGATGACACCAAAATGAAGCCTATAGCAGTGTTCATAAGAACAGGGGACCTAAAAAGGCCACTTTGGCAGAATCATAAAAGGATAACATTATGAATCATAATGGACAGTTAACTGTTAAGTTAATAGTATCAAATCCCATTAGTGAAGGATTTTTCAGTTTTTTTTGTCTGTGTTAAAATAGCAATCAATCCAATCCAATCCCAATCTCTTTGATTGTACCTACGTAGTGCAGCGAAAAAAGAAAACACGGACTGTCTTCGCCAGATTATGATTCATAATGTTCTCCTTTTATGATTCTGCCAAAGTGGCCTTTTTAGGCCCCCAGATTATTTACATTCCATCACCATTTAATCAGTTATCTACTTCAGTGAAATTTATCTAAGTTGATTTTTGAGTGACCATTTGTAACAAAAAGATCCTAATAAGTTTCCTTACCTAATCTGCATTCGCGATTTATTTGCCATAAATGTAAACAAATATGATTATGGAAAAATAACTTTAATTCCTCCACAATAAAGTTCAGTTTACGCTACAACTTCAAACATTTTTATAACTTTTTCAATAGTGCTAGTCACTCTGAAATCAATTTAATTGCCATTAAAATAAAGTGGATATTTGTTTAACTTGAAAGAACGTCAATTTAAAACATGACTTTACATGGAAATGCACTGTGGCTAGATTTAGGAGTCCGAGAGTGCATTTAAACGTAGGAGTTACATTTTATTTATTTATTTTACTGTTTAAGTTAAGAATCCTCCTGTGATTGGGAAACACAACGTTAGAAAAGGAGAAAACCAATGAAAGCAGCCAACGTTACAATTATTTTGTATGTTTTTGAAATATTTGTCTTGGTCTAAACAGTATTAGATACCTACATTACATTGGTAGTCCAAAATGAAACAGCATCGGGCCCTGCATACACAGCACGGTTTCTTTATACAGGGTTATTGGTAAAACATTAACAACCTCTTAAGGGGTCATTGTACTCATCATTATGAACAACTTTTACTATGGGACCAAACCTGAAATCGCGAAAAAAAAAATCAGCTGTTCCCTACATTTTGACGATCTAAGCGAACATAAATGTAAGGAACGGCTGAATTTTTTGAGCTTTGGTCCCATAGTAAAAGTTGTTCATAATGATGAGTACAATGACCTCTTAAGAGGTTGTTAATGTTTTACCAATAACCTTGTATAAACCGCGCCGTAGAAAAAACGTGTCCGTCAACAAGCTTCCATAGTGATCCATACAACACTGACAACCGTGCCTACACACGGCGAATAAACCATAGTTTTCACGGCAAGAAAAACGTGTGTGTACAAAGGGCCTAAAGGCACACGTATCAAAATGAAAAGGGATCGTTACCGTATCAACTTGAGCCGTTCAGTATTCTTTGTATGAAACTCCTTACTGCAACGCACGCTAATCGGAATTGTAACGTTATCGCCTCGCCTCGGGCCAAGCTCACAAACCGCGCTGCGGTGCGTTACGGCTCGTCGTCCACCCGCTTACGTCTCTCCGTACTCGAGCTTACGTCTCTTCGTCCACCCTTGCCCCTCTCACCCCTCCGGCCTGCCTGCTGCACTATCAACCAGCGGTCGGCGAGCCGTAGCCGAGTCGACGTATCGGAGCTTCTGATCCGCTTTGGTTACGCGCTTACGTTAGGTTGATACCTGTTTGACGCCGAAACGAAAGGCGATACGGTGACGATCCCATTCCGAGTTGATATGTGTGCTATGACCTTTAGACTGACTGTTTTTCAATTAATTTTCTGTAGTACTATTTCCCATAATTTCCAATTAACATTTAATACATTGTTTCTATTAGTTTCTTCCTACTTGCATCTCTGTAACGACGTGTCCAAGAATTTGTAAATATATTGTTTGTTTTGCTTCATTGTAGGTCATTAACCAGAAATACCAAGTTACCAGTTTTGAGGTGATTTTAGTTATCTATATAATATATGTGCTTATGTACCGCTTATTGTTGTAGTGAGAGATAGAGCTAAGCTAGTGGTATATCTTGTTCATCGATTACCGACCGAAGCGTTGGCTTAGGTCCTCTACGGTCCAGCCGGGGATCTTGGAAGGCGCACAAGTTCTCATGATCCGGGGTCCAAGGGTGGGAAGGGAACAGCAGGGTGGTTTTTAGTCAGTCAGAGTCTGACCCCTCCGCCCGCCCTAGGGCGGAGTTTATCCATGAGGATTTTCCACCCCGGAACGAAAAAAAAGTCAAAAGTGTCGCACTGACAGCTTCTTCCGCTATAAAATCTCCAGGATTTTTCCCCTAAATTGATTTGTTTTAAACACACCATTTTTCAGAGCAAAATGGCCGCATTACTTATTTTGATCTCTGGTGCTACACGGCCCAAGATTGAGTTTCGAAAAATAAAAAACTGGCCAAGTGCGAGACGGACTCGCACACGAAGGGTTCCGTACCACAAGGCAAAAACGCCGAAAAAAACATGTTTGTTGTATGGGAGCCCCCCTTAAATATTTATTTTATTTTAATTTTATTATTTATTATTAAAGTTAAAATACAACTGAGTATTTTGTGAACATTTCAAGTGCCTACATGTTGCCATTTTTGATACCGAGCAAAAAAGGGCAAAAAAATCGCGTTTGTTGTATGGGAGCCCCCCTTAAATATTTATTTTATTTAGTTTTTAGTATTTGTTGTTATAGCGGCAACAGAAATACATCATCTGTGAAAATTTCAACTGTCTAGCTATCGCGGTTCTTGAGATACAGCCTGGTGACAGACAGACAGACAGACGGACAGACGGACAGACAGCGAAGTCTTAGTAATAGGGTCCCGTTTTTACCCTTTGGGTACAGAACCCTAAAAAGGGATGAAATAGATATTATATAAAATCATGCCTGTAATCCGAGGGGCTTCTGGCTAAGTAATAACAGCCGCACGGGTCGATCGATCATGTTAAGCTACGCTTGCCGCGGTTGGTCCGTGGATGGGTGAGCATCTTTACATACCAAGACAGCTCCGTGCCTCGGAAAGCACGTTCAGCCGTTAGTACCGGCTGTCATTCGTAGATCTTTGACAGTCGTTACGGGTAGTCAGAAGACCTAAAGTCTGACAACCAATCTTACCAAGGGGTTTCGTATTATCCAGTAACTGGCTTGTGAAGGTCAGATAGGCAGTCGCTCCATGTAAAATACTGATACTCAGCTGCATCCGGTTAGACTGGAAGCCGACCCCAACATAGTTGGGAAAAGGCCTGCCTAGGCAGATGATGATCACGCCTGCAATCCCCGAAGGGTTAGGCAGAGGTGTACTGTAGAGGTCCAGGCGGGACCTCCCAAATACCTATAATTAAAAGAACTTTGACTTGGATCTAATATATTTATAAGAAGACTACAGTTTGACGTTATTTCTAGCACTGCTTCTACTAAAACAAAAACAGCTTATTAAAATATTTGACACTTGCTTGAACGTTCGAATGGAACACCGGCAATTATGACCAGTACCTAGTGCTAAAGGTAGGACTACACAGACTCTACATGAGCTACGCCCCATCTTTGAATAAAAGTACTACAGTACTATTTTCCAAAAATCTAAACAAATGAATTAATGGAAAAATAACTTAAATTCCTACACAATAAAACTTAGTTTACGCTACAACTTCAAAAAATGTTATAACTTTTTCAATAGCGCTAGTCACTGAAATCAACTTAATTGTCATTGAAATAAAGTTGATATTTGTTTAACTTGAATTAGGGTGAGGGTGTGCACCACTGCGCACTTTTACTATACACGGATTACACCCGTTATGTTTCAAGTCCCATGTTGAGGAGGAGGGAGGAAGCGTGTTGCCATCATATGAAATAGATTTTACAATGAATTTATAATTTTGGTTTATTCCCGGGCGTCCCCGCCCCGTCGTCCCCACTGTTCATTGTTCACTCTTGCTCAGAAAGTCGTAATCAACAATTTTTAACAATCCGTGAAGTTATTATTTCCTTATTGAAAACCCCATTATTGCATTATGACTCTCGCTCTATAGAAGAACGAGTGGGAAATAAAAAGTTCCAATCGTCACCACCAGGAAACAGGAGGAATTAAACTTTTTTTTCCCACTCGTCCCATGTGGGGACGACGGGGCGGGGACGACCGGGAATAAACCATAATTTTCATACTTGTACACACATCTAAGGGTGCATGGACATCTCATTACGCTACTAATATTAGAAAAAAAAACATACATAAGGAATGGGAACTGTAGAAATGTGTGTGTTGGTGATGGTATGTTTTTTTTTTGTCTGTGTCTTTTCTAATGTATTGACTAACTCCTTTTCTCTGTTATTTCTGTCCTTTCTTGTGGTATGCTAGGGTAAACTGTGTCTTTTTCTCTCTTCACGTGTTTATGGAAAACTACAAAGTAAGAGGCTATTTCTAGAATCAAAGTATAAAAAAGCATGTAAAAAAACTGACATTTAATGTTATTCCAAAAAGGTTCCATCATGGAGGCTGCGCAGAATCGACCGTCATTCCAGACGTACCTACCCACAAACATAAACCCAGACCAACCAGCAACGCCACTTCACAGACAAGGCTCATTCTCAGGCAGCCAGGGACACAGCCACACGCCCCTTCACCGTCGCGATTCAGAACCTTACAGCCCCGACGTCGTTCGGAGGAAGAAAGACCACAACGCAACGAAACGACACTCCATGCTCGTCGAATCCAACCTGACCAAAGAGGCGAAGGAAATCAATCGGAGAAGCCATGACGTCACGATCGTGAAAAATCTCTCGATGGGTTGACCCTACCGCTCACACACTCCGGTTAGTACGATATTATGAACGAAATGATCATTATAATTATGTTTCGTATTATTTCGGTGTGGAAGAGTTTGTAAAGGAAACGTACGTTGTATGGACACGCACGCTACGAGTGTACAGTTTGCAGCGCAAGTTGCTTAGCAAGATATCTATACGGAACTTGTGGCGCCGCGTGTACAAGTGCACATAACCGTAACACTAGTCATAATGTAATATAATCGAACACATTATACAGGGTGGGAGGGACGTCGATGCAAAAACTCTAACCATACATTCATCACATGAAAATAAATTTTTCATCAGTTATCCAAAAAAATTATCTGCTGTTTCATAGAGACGTTCAATACTTACAATCAATCAAAATGTATAGAACTGCATCGTAATTGCGTAACGCAATATCATTTTGAGGGATATTGCTAATCCATTGCTTCCTTTGAGTATTAAACCAACTGGAGACGCCATTGTCAGGCAATCCCCGCTGCCAAAGGTACGAAACCGCCGGTCATAGCGGTTATATACATGTGTGCGTATAGTTTATGCTTGTGTTTGTTTTTTGTTTTGTGTGCGTGCGTAACAACGCGATCGAATTTCATTAGTGTATTATGGTGTTCCCCCGTCCCCCGCGATGAAAGTGACAGACATATTTGCATAGATATTAGTACTCGTGGTGTCTCCGGTTGGTTTAATACTCAAAGATTGCTTCATATGCTCGAAAAATGTGTCTGCTCAGCAATATAAATAACGCAATGAATGTTGTTCAACTGTCAAAATGAAACCTATTGCTACTGAAAGTGTGTTACGCAATTACATACTTCGCAGTTTTTTTTTATAATGAGAGGTTTTTCTTTTGAGTATTAAAAAAAAAAAAACATAGTTTCCAAGAACCCTGAAGATGGCGTTGAACTGACTACGTTACTAGGTGCCAATGCCAAAACGCTTGGAAAAAAAAAACATTGCGTCACGTCACATTCGCTCATTAAGTGACACTTTCGTTTGCTTTCGTTTTACGATCTCAAAATTACATCCAAGTGAAATAATAAAAAAATTATGTGACGTTTCGTTCCTTGCAGTAACTTACCAAGTTCAGCGCCATCTATCCAGCGACTAGGGAAGAGTTAAAAAAAAAGAAAAAGAAAATCCCTCATTTGCGAAAAATTTCAACGTTGCGTTGATTCGGAATCATGTACTTGAACGTAACGAGTTGCACGTCCGTCGTCCGTACTACCCTGTACTGTTTACGATTGCATAGTATTCTAGATGTATTGGTTACCTATGATGCCAGTATGTACTCCAATAGACACGACACATTGAGTTCGCACCATTCCAATGATTAAATTAATAGTTTATGAATCTCTCATTCGAAGGGAAGGTATAATCATCCATTTTGATATTAATTACCACATATTTATGTATTGATATCCCTCAATTTTGATATCATTTTCATTATTTGATTGCATTTATGCAAAGTTCAATTTTGTTCGCAGTAAATAATAGCCAGTAGAATTGATTAAAAAATATACTGAAATTATAAGTTTTACCTGCCCGCCATTTTTTTTTTTTTTTTCTAAATGTCTCAGATGACTCTTAATGGTTTTAATCCTGTTATGTTTTCTGTTTGCATTGATGTCAGCTATCGATATATATTAGCTTTCATGCGTGGCCGCAATTTAAAAAAAAAAAAAAATGGCGGACAGGTAGCCAAGCCCCATATAAAAATCTTTGATCGACAAAATTCACGTTACAGTGAGTGCCTTCCGGTTTAGGTTAAGTATTATTGTTTGGAAACTGAGTGCAAGGCTTTAAGGGAGTGATAGTTGACACCATTTACAGCATTTTGAGCCATACATGTCTTAGACGAAGGATTGCTTTTTTTTATTTTTACCTACAAACATTCAGTCAAAAATACCAACCAACTTTAACGGGGAAAAAATAAAATAAACCTACTTCGTCTAACACATGTATGGCTCAAACAAAATGCTCTAAATGGTGTCAACTATCACCCCCATAAGGCTTTGTATCCAGCTTCCAAACACCCTGTATATTTATTGAGAATTTTCAGTATTTGGCACATATCTAGCTACTCTCTTTTCCATAGTTCATCTTAAAAATGTTTATTACATATCAGAACAAAGCAATACGAACCAGACCAATTAGAACCATGTTGACTGCGACAATATCTTATTATTACAGTTAACTAGGTTGTAACTGGTTTTGTTCCTGGGATTACTTGCTTATTCATAAACAATCTACTGAATGCAGGGGGTCTACACCATAAGCACGAAGTCCATAGTTTCAGCGGAATTGACGAGTGTTTCCTATTCCGTATTACTCACGGACATAAGATTAGTTCGGGGCCCCAACTAAGAATTCAATTAATTAATTAATTCATTCATTCTTAGTTCATACAAAGTGAAAGTGTAATCATTTATTTCAAACTAGCCGCGCCCCGCGGTTTCACCCGCATAACTTTTCGATCCCGTGGGAATATGGGGATAAAACTATCCTATGTCCTTTCCCGAGACTCGAAACTATCTCTATACCAAAATTAAACTAAATCGGCTCAGCGGTTTAAGCGTTAAGAGGTAACAGACAGACACTTTCGCATTTATAATATTAGTATAGACAGGCATATAAAAGGCACTGTTGAACGTCAAAAGATATCGAATCGAAAACACGATTTGACAGCTGCCCCTACTCTCGATGTCCGAAAAATTTAATTTGTCACTTGTTTTGACAGAACAACTTCTTTCCGACGGGCCCGTATCTTTCTTGACGGACTCAGAGAGTAAACCCCCTGACTGATTCAAGTATAAGCAAGTATAGTCCATAATAGGTCCATAGTTATATACTAAACATCTGGAACAGACGAGAATTTAAAACAGTTCTAGTTTTATTCATAGACTAAATTCGATACTTCTATAGAAATATTGTCGACTCTGCATCTTAAATCGTTTGGCGAACACACACACCCAATGTCATAGATAACAAAGTTCAAAATTCATTGCAACCATAAAAATATTTAGGGCCTTTTGCAATCAAAAATCAACTTAGACTACATAAAGCTAAAGTAAATAATTGATTACTTGGGAATACATGTTAATAGTCTTAGATTGTGTTTTCAAGTATAGTGCAAGATGTTATGAAAATGTATCAAGGCGATTTCAAAATAAATGGTTATGGTTGCGTAGTTATCATTGAAACGAGTAGACGAACAACATTTGAGGGACCGAAAGAAGTGATCGATATTATTATATTATTTGTTTTATTTTGGTTGTCATTATAATTTCTTATGAATATATAAATTAATTTAATTTACCGTTAATTGATAATTATTTTCGTTTCTTATAAATATCATAGCTTTTAATTGTCATAGGGTAACTGAACGTATTAGAAATTATATTGAAAATAAAGGTGTAATAATTGTTTACGATGTAATTCGATTATTCATAAGTGAAAGAGTATATTATGATGTATTTTATAAAACCATATAAACATGAATAAAAAAATGCTTTGTAAGTTTTTCGCTTATAGGAAATTGTAAAAGTTTCGAGAGGCGGTTGAAAAAATATTTATTGAAAAACTAAAATTTAATTTAAATTCCAGTAGCAACAAACACTGTATAAATACATACAAATACAGTGAATATTTGAATTATTTTTACGTAGAACCAATAATCGAATATTGCTTTGTCCTTTTAACACTGCAACATGTCCAACACGATAAAAACTTTAACTGCCATAGTATAAATAGTTGTGTAAATGTTGAAACGAAAGTTTTTATGTTCTCTCGAAATATATTTGTACAATTTAAATTTTCATTGTTATTATGAAATGAAGTGTTTTTAAACGTAGACAGAATTATTGACGCAGTGTCTGATATTATTGATGATACTCTGAATAATTTAAGGCGAAACCGTCAGGGAGCTAGCGAAATTAAAATTTTCTTACGTCTTTGCAATTTGCAGGTCAGTATTAAGTTATATTATTATGTTGATCTAAATATGATTCCGGGCCGTAACAAATGTTTATTAATAGAACTATAATCATAAAAATCATGAATACAACTAAGTTCATATTACCCTACTGAATGACTGTTTCATGAAATCATGACATTTTAGGCCAAATCTAACTCAAGGAGTTGTATTGGAAGAAAGAAAATGCATTTATTTGCTGTAAACATGACGCAAAAAAATATGAAAAGGTTGAGGGAAACATGCTCATATCGCTCAGCATTATGCTGCGACCCTATGCAAGACGCGCTGGTTTTCATATTTTTGCTGATTCTAATGATTATAATTACGTAAAGTCATAGTTGTTACGGTCACGAATCATATTTTAATCAACATAAAGCCCGATACTGACCTGCAAATTGCAAAAAACGTAAGAAAATATGAATTTCGCGGGCTTCCTTAGGGCATCCCCTTAAAGCTCAATTTACACTAAAGAAACAATATATCTGTTTCCCTTTACATTTATAAATACAAAATGTTAGAAATTCATAAAAAAAACCAAGTAAAAACGCACCCTAAACAATTTTAATGACATTCCTGTCATCAGTAAGTAATTATTTAAAATTATGTGTATATAATGTTACCTGTTTATCTAAATAGTAATCAAATAAAAATATCACAGCGCTTATTTTTAAATGTTAATTAACTGATGTTATGTTTGTTGGAAGTTTCATGTATAAGTTAAAAGATATCAAATAATACTGTATGCTGATATTCTTTCGACTCTATGGTATTAACGCTCGATACGTTTGTGTACTAACAAGAACTGGGGAAATATTTCATTGATGTATTGCTATTCTATACATAAATTTCGTGACAGTACACAATTCGAAAGCGATCCAAACCTTGTTTAAAGGAAATAATCGCAGCACCACAATACCGTAACTCACTTTCTATAACAACCCAAAGGATTTTGATTAATTAATCTATTGCTTCATATGTTTGAAGAATTCGTCGGCTCGACAACGTAAATACCGCAATGAATGTTGTCACGCAATTACTCAGCAGTTTCACAACTCGAACTCGAAAGTGATATCTAAACAATAACACTACAGTTTTTATCAGATGCTTACTAGAATAATGAGACATTCTAATGGCTGCAGTGGAATCAACAGAAGCATTTTCCTGAATGTTTCCCCAAATATGTTATTTCCTAATCGGTACCTGTAGTTATCTTATGAAAATGTATTGTTTACTCGTACTTTTAATGCTAGCTGTTAAGGCTTTTCGAAGATATTATAACGCAGCGTAATTATATCATTTGATTGACAATAATATTTTGGTGTCCGTTATATGTATATTTGTTGCCGTGTTGCAGTTTTGTTTTGGTGTGTTGTTCCAATATGTTGGAGCCTACGAAGTATTCTTATGATTGATTGTAAAAGGATTCAAGTCGACCTTCCCTGACATTTGCATATTGTTAAATGCGTAGGAGATCTTTAAAATAATGATGATGTGCATTTGTTTTAGAGTTCTGTTGTTTTGTATGGAATGACGTGCGGTTTACAAGTACAGGGGCCGTATTATGACGTATTAATGCCACTTTTTTTTTTCTAGTGTAATAGAGAGACGGAGCTATAAAAGGCCGATAGCACCATCTCTTTTTTGCAGTGGAATAATGATAGGATTAATAATTCATATTATTGCTGTGTTAAGCCAGTTAGTCAAGAACGGTTACAGCCAAGATAACCTTCCTCAATAAAGTCCAATCTTCTCTGGCTAGGTACATGTCACTTTAGGTCTTTGAACTTTGAGCATATAGCAGTTCTTTTAAAGACATTCAAACAAAAGCAACTCCTGTGCCCAGAAAATGTAGTTGTTATTAGTTCGCGAAGTTTTAGTAAAAATGTATTAAAGTTATCGTCATCTATGCCATGTTGTATAATACTACCCGATTATATATTTCGTTCGGATATAAAGGATTTAACTATAATCTAGAGTTGCCTCGTTCACGACTTATTGAATGTACAGAACTTATTTTGATCTCTATTTTTATTATTATAAAAAAGTATTTATTAAAACTCGGAAAACATAATACAAATTATAAAATTAATACATTTATTACCTATTCAATTAATATTTTGACCGCCACACGTTAAAAAATCAAAATAGTGCCCCGGCGTCAAAGGCTGTCATATAGTCGAATCGTGACGTGCTGGGCACATTTTGGTTTGTCATCTATACATGACTGTGGCCAAAAGGTTTAATATATATTTGATTGCTTTATTATGAAAAAAAGACTATTTTATTTATGGATTCGATACTTTGCTTTGCAGTAAGAAACTAAGAACTTCACCAATGTTTTATCTATAGCTACAATTATTATCTTTAGTCAAACTTTGTGATAATTAAGTTCAAGTTGATGGCAAACATAAAAATGGAGCAAAAATATTTGAAAAAGTAAAGTTTGTCGTCGACTTTTCTTCGCCATAACTTCTCTGTACGTATAAACAGCTGCTTAGCAATGTTGTAGATGATTATGTTCGAATAGTGAGTAGTTACATAAACATAAGAGCTTTATAAATAACGCCAATATCATTAGATAATGATGCAAAGTTAGAGTGAGTTGTAATCGCTGAGAAATGTTGTTTTAGTCTGTCATTTATGAAAATAAACATTTTACAAAGATTGTTTTTGTTTTATTTGATGTAACCCGAGAAATTTTGAACCAGCGATTGTTCATAAAAAAATACACTCGATACGATGATAGACATAATCGTGAAAGCCGTTGAGCGCTTACAGGCAAGCATACTGCTTCTTGCAGGCGGTCGTTTGATTGGTTAAATAGGTACAGATAATGAAAAGTTATATTTGTTCATTGAGAACCTACTGAATCGCCGTTGTTCATATCCTCTTATCCACCACCGCGACCTCCAAGAGGTCAGCAACAATAGAAATTTGTTTCATTACACACGACGATTGAGATTTTAAGCTGTATAATGTAACTCTTCCATCGCAAAAGGCGTTCACGTCCATATTATTCCACAGAGTTTTAACATATTTTTCTGAAATTAAGAGCTACACATACCGATGGAACATTGTCCACTTTCATAGTTTGGATCAGTTCAGGTGAACTTTCTCAAAACAGCGCCATCTATTGTCGAATAGAATTTATCGTGACATCTAGCGTCGAATAGCAAAACGACGATTAGTAATGTTAATGATAACTAGATGTCACTACTATACTTTTCCACTTATCAACGCTTTGCTTTGGGATGGGCAGAATAACAAACAGACGTAGCTTATTACTTTTCAGGAATGCCTGCCGTTTTGCATTGGTGACTAAAGGGCAATCAGCACAACAATGGGTTATAAAAGTGTGTGTTGTGTACCTTTTTCCCGAGCTGGGAATCGAATCCCGACATGTCCAATGTGGCCGCGCTTGAAACCACTCGGTCGATGAGGCAGTCAGAATTTTAGACACGCTAAATAAAATAATTAAACTCGCATATATGAAAATATGCGTGTAGTTATAATGTATTTTGACACTTTATTATTCATGTCCGCCTGCGTCTACGATATGGAACGAATGGTGCCATGAAGCGGGCACTTTCGTTTTATTACGGAAGAACTTACTACTATGGTTTCCGCTTACGAAAATTGGCGTAAAACAATGTTTATTATGTTTTGTGAATAGGTATTATTAAAGACTGCTGCATGCCGTGTAGTTACTGGAAAATTAATAAACCGTGTCACCCCGCGTTGCAAAAGAAGGGATGGTGAGGTGGGATTAGGGTTACCGTTCGTCCGGATTTGTCCGGACATATCCGGCTTATTGGCCCCTCGTCCGTACTTTGTCTGGCCTTGTCATCTGTCCGGAATTTTAGCCGAAATAGGTATTAAAAAGTAAAATATCAGGGGGCCTAAAAAGGCCACTTTGGCAGAATCATAAAATGATAATATTATGAATTGTAATGGACAGTTAACTGCATAATCCCAATAGTAAATCGAATAATAATTGAATCGTAATAGTTAGTCGAATCAAAGCCCATTGGTGAAGGATTTTTCAGTTATTTTTTTTGTCTGTGCTAAAATACCTACCAATCAATCAATCCAAATCCAATCCCTGTCTCTTTGAGTATTCCTACGTAGTGCAGCGAAAAAAGGAAAACGCGGACTGTCTGCGCCATATTTTGATTCATAATGTTATCCTTTTATGATTCTGTCAAAGTGGCCTTTTTAGGCCACCTGGACTGTTTGCAAATGTCTAGTTTTTGTAAGGACTTTTCGAATTTCGTAATATAGGTAAGACAGCATGTCCCTGTGCGTTTTCCTGCTTACCCTTCTAATAACCAAGTGGTGGTGTGGCATAGGTACCTGATAGATAGACATGTTTACACATAGAAACTTCAGTCATAATTATCGTGTGACAACTGGCAACGCTCTTACCAAATAACATTGGCAACGAGATAATCAAACGGAGATACTGAAGCTCATGGACTATAAAAGAACCATTGTGATCTAACTGTCGCAATAAAAACACCGAAAATACATACCTATGTACATAATTAAAAATAATAACACCAAACCTTTAATTTATCCAAGTGTGTAACCTTTATTCGCGTGAGAATTGTACACTCTTGAGGCGTGTGTTTTTGCGTGTTTACGTAAAAAGTAAGGGCAGGTGCGCTTGCACTGAACATGTAATTCCCTTCGCTATAGTCGTGTGAACGGAAGTCGTTCCGGGTGGTATACTACTCGTGCGAGAATTACTGGGGGTTGCTTAGTAACTGAACTATTAATTTTTCTAGCTATTAATTATTGTTACTTAACATAGATTTGAGATCGGCCTGTCTATGTTGTAACCTAACGGGAGCAGTGGTGCCCAGTGGTGTCGATCCCGACTTACGTCTTGTAGGACGTGGGTTCGAACCCAAGCATGCGCTTTACTTTGTGTAACTAAATTCATCACCACTGCTCTCAAAACGGTGAAAGAAAACACAGTGAGGAAACCGGCATGTCCTAGAACCAAAAATTCGAAGACATGTGATTTCTAGGTACCAACCCGCGCTGGACCCGCGTTGTAGATTACCTACAGCACTTGTACTCCCTCTCGAAGACTCGAAGAGAGGAGGCCCATATCCCACTTATAGTGGGGCATTGAGGTATGTTGTGGTAAGATCGTTGCTGGGGTAAGACCGTAAGAGTAGGCTGATTATCGTCGTTGTCAAACCAAAACCTGCTATGTGCAAAAAGTATACTTTTGAGATATTGACAAAAGAAGTTTTGACAAAGTTCTAGCTGCTGCACATAGCACATTTTATTCTGAGGCCATAGTTCCACAACTAGTGGTCATAAGCACATAGCAGTTCTTTTATATGAGAAATAAGGCAGTGACCAAAATCTTGAAAACTCAAAAAACGGCACATAGCAGATTTTGGTTTGACAACGACGTTATGCTATGTAACGGCCGTAGTTGGTAACTAAGTTTTGATAATTTTACATTCTGCATTATTTTTATGTATGTTTTTGGTCAGTTAGTTTTCAAATTCCATAATTCGTAGGTAAGGCTACCCGGCTGCATATTAGAATTTACTTATTTAAATAAACCAAATACCTGTAGACATTAGAGACTCAATGAATAGTAAAAACCTAAAGAGTAAGCTGAAAGAAGTTAACTTTTAATAGCGCGTTGATCAAGTCTCAGGGCATGGCATGCTAAGACAGACCCCAGAGGTCTAATTGTGTGCTTTGTATAAGCTTAAGGAACATGTAATTTAAAATAAAAATAGAAAAATACAAGAACTTGAAAAAAATTCAAGAACCTGATTAATTTTTTTTCTTCATAATTTGGTTCCGACCTTTTTAGTTCGCTTTTAATGCAGTTGGGTTTTTTTTAATTGTACCACTAATAAACTGTCCTGTATCTAGGGCTCGTTTATCGGTTGTCCAACAGAACTTTCTGTTGGTCACACAAATATTTGTGCCGAGCGGTATTCGAATACGTGACCCGTAGCGCATAACTCGCACAATGCAATCTCTGAGGCACTGCGCCAACCGTGTCAAGCATTTAGGTAATCTGTTGTAAAACACAACAAGCTAATCGACGATAAACTGAAGCTAGTTGTCCACTTCGTTTGCGCTCCAGCTGTGCTCCGCACCGTGCATTTTGCTTTAAGTTTGCAATGCGGATGCCGATGCGTCATGTTCGTGAACGGGCGCCGTCAGAAGGGACTGGTCATCTCTTTGCTGCCATGGTTTATATTAATTTAATTTTATATTTGAATTGTTTTTTTTTCGTCTTTTCATTACGGACGCTTTTAACGTTCTCCATCGTTCTCACTTGCATAATTTTTAACATGAATGATGTAAACATGACTTTGTAACCGTATTATTTTGATTTAAACGAGTGTCCATGGAGTTTCTTGCCCGTTCTTCTCCATAGGTTGCCCATTCCATTCCTACGCTTTGGAATGGGCAACTAGTTTCATCTTTCTGACTGACCGAACCCTTGACAATTCAAAAGTGCCTGTAATTGGTTTAATTGAAATAAATGCTTTGAGTTTGAGTTTGATGCGGTTGTTTGCTAGTAGCGAGAGAAGGTTGCATTGTATCATCATCGCTAAATGATAAATGATTTATTTCTGTAAGTAGGTTTTTACAAACACTTTTACACGTCATTATATTTTTTAAACTAGATGTGGTCGGCGTTTCCTATCTGACTACTCTGAGAAGAAAGGCCGAAACAAACTCAGAGGTCGCTTATCAAAGTCATGTTGAATGAAAAACGAGCAATTGGCAACAAGACAAAATTATTACCACCATCCCGCGGTAAAGTTTTCAGCAAAGAATTCCATTTGTACCTGAATAAAAGTAACAAACACTTAAGGTGAATGGGTAGTTGAGACCGCGAAATTCAAATTTTCTTACTTTTTTGCAATTTGCAGGTCATTGTCAGGTTGTATCTTGATCAAAATATGATTCGCGACAATAACAGGTACATATTTGGAGAATTATAATCATTAGAATCATTAATACGTCTTTCTAAGTTAGATTTCTACCATTAACACTTTTCCATAAGAGATTGGTGGTTGGTGGTAGAAATCTAACTTAAAAACAAATATTAATGATTTCTTTAGTTGTTGATTATGAAACTGGCCGTAAGCCTCCGCTGTCCGTCCGTGCGCCTGTCTGTCTGCGAGCTGTATCACACAGACACAGTTTCACAGTGTGTACCTATTACTATTGCCACTTTATCAACAAAAAATAAAATTAAAATAATTGTATGGTGGTACGGAACCCCTCGCGTTCCAGCGTTCGGGAAGCTACGCCATATCTTCTCGTCCCACATACCGTAGAGTCTCAAGACGAAAGTCTTTGATCAGTGCGTGTTGCCAGTGATGACTTATGGCACTGAAACGTGGTCGCTCACAATGGGCCTTATAGGAAGGCTAAAAGTCACTTAAAGGGCAATGGAGAGGGCTATGCTTGGAGTTTCTCTGCGCGATCGATCACGAATGAGGAGATCCGCAGTCTAACCAAGGTAATCGACATTGCCAAACTTAAGTGGCAGTGGGGGCCAAAAGGTTCTGGAGTGGCGACAACATACCGGAAGACGTAACGTTGAAAGGCCTCCCACAAGGTGGTCCGACGACCTTGTGAAGGCCGCAGGAACCCGTTGGATGCGAGAAGCACAGAACCGGCCGAAGTGGAAGTGCTTGGGGGAGGCCTTTGTCCAGCAGTGGACGTCTTTCGGCTGAAATGATGACGGAACCCCTCGTGCCTTGTCATACCCGCATTCGGCCGGCTTTTTTTACATTTTTTATCTCTCGATAAATATAAGAAATGCCTCAAAAATTGATTGTTATTGTAAATGTTTTTTTTATTTTTGTTTTTTTTTATGTTTTGTTATTTTTTTAACCGGCGAAAAAAAACTGAGGAGGTTCTCAAGTCGACGGGTGTATTTAAAAAAAAAAGATATTGTTCTGTGTTCTAATATTTTACAGAATTTATTGTGCATGCTGTGGTCAGTCTCCTGTTATTGAAGGAGAACACCTACCAAATAATTTCATCTACAACTATGTAATGTTTAGTGTATATCTTTTGTTGGAGATCCTAAAATAAATAAATAAGTACATAATATAAGTATGTAGGTACTATACCAACATAATAATTGTTTGTACGTAACATTACTTTTTTAAGATCTAAAATCTTGCCCAACTATACAAAAATATAGGTAAGTATTAAAAAAGAACGCTACCTATTTCCTAATTCAAATTACGTCAACGACTTTCCTTCCTCAATACGTTACCGTCTTGCAAGAAGTCGTAATCAAAAGATAATAAAGCTTACCTTTTTGCTCCCATCCATCTTGTAAAGTGAACTTTCAATAACAATCATAGCATAAAATCTTTGTTGAGCACCGAGTTAACTATTTGATCGATCAATCTGATCATAAAGTACCAAGTAGTAACCACAAAAAGTACTTAAGATGATTTTTTTTTATAGTTTAAAGTCGATATTTGTGTCTGTCTGTGTAACCGCCCTGTTCTTCTAAACTACGCCACGGATTTCCATGCGGTTTTCACCATACAGCATAACAGCATATTCCCACTGCTGGGACACAGGCCTCCTCTCGGTGGGATGGAAGGGGCCGTAATCTACCACGCGGGCCCAGTGCAGGTTGGTAGATGTTACATTTCTTAGACTTGTTCTAGGACATGCTGGTTTCCTCACGATGTTTTTGACGTGAATACGTCTATAAAATTGCTTCCGTAGTGGGAGGCAAGTCAAAAAACTAATGATACAAAATTGGGGGATACAGTTTGGTGTTGCAGCTTCATATCTATCACCTCCAACCTAAATTAAATTAAACCATTGGATAGCTAAAGGATCAAAGAATTTATTACGCCAAGTGTGACGTGTGACGCATCGCGCGTGGTGGAGGGGGAAGCGCCGCCATTTTGAGGTAATTTTGCTGCGTATCGAGATTTCCACTTTTGACTCTCGTCAAAATTTAACGATTGTATACACAACATTAGTGTAAAATAGTGACAGTGAATATAATGTCTTAAAATAAAAAGAAAAATAATATCAAAAACATATAATGTCGGCCTATACGCGTCAAAAAGTCAAATCCAAATACAGAGATCGTATACGGTTGGAAAGGGCTTCTTAAGAGCAATGGAATGGTACCAGTAAAACACCCTACGACTAAGTCAAGCAGTGCCGGGAAAGTAAAAGAATGAATGCGGCCGAGCGGATCAACCCCGTTACGTAAACGTATTCACGTACAACACACGACCGTGTCCATGACACAGCCATACACTATTTTTTAACCATAATTTATTCCGGAAGGTTATTGTTTAAAACATTACCTAATATTAAACGTAGATATAGTACAGAAAACTCAATGTTCTGTCAAGTCGTAAAAGCCGTGCGAAGCAGGGGCGGGTCGCTAGTATCTAATATCTCCTATCTCTATGATCTAATAGAGAATGGATTTGTTCGAAATATCTATCGATAATAGCTAATTATGTAACTGAAAGAACAGTAATGGATTACTTTAACATTACAATTACTTTGCAGTGCAAGTAATTGTAGTGTAGTAATTGTAGTGTTGTAATTTGTACGCCGTAAAGGTAAAACATGACTGTGATCCTTTCTCAGATGTACTTAACATCTTGCATGCTTTGTGTGTGCATACTCATGTTTCTGACAAATAAATGAACTCTGAACTCTGAACTCTGAAGCTAGTGGAAACATTCTGATAGAAAGTGTTAATGCTCAGCACCCTAATTATGTAACGTACTGAATCATTTTGAAGGATGTTGCTAATCCATTGCTTCATATGTTCGAAAAATTTGTCTGCTCACCAACGTAAATAACGCAATGAATATTGTTGAACTGTTAAAATGAAAGCTAGGTACTGCTTATGTTTTGTTAAAGGTTAAAGTTAAAGATGAAGTATTTTACTTACATTACTTGATGTAAGTAAAATACTTCATCTTTAACTTTAGGTGCTGAAGAGGGAGAGGAAAGCCAAAGAAAATATAGATGGAATTGTGTGAGATATAGATGGAATTGAGATGGAATGATATGATAGAATAGGGAGTGAATGATAGCGTGACAGTTAACAGGGTAGAATGGTAGAATAACGTGTTGCACCGACATCAAGATTTTGTTTTATTGCAAAATGGGCCAGTTCTTGTCTTCGATTTCACCTGGTGGAAATCGATGGGTGAGGTCTTTGACAGAACGAGCAAGCCCAGAAGATGCCTATTCACTCTTGCTTTGAAGGCTGTCGGTTATACGTGGAAGGGAACACAGGCTCAAGTAACATGGGAGTGTCCCATGTTACTGCCAGTGGGCAGGAAGATGTTGAAGTAAGTAGGATCAGTCAACCATGGTAACATTTCATCTCGACAGCATTTTTATTGCGTAGTAGTTAGTAAGGGCGGTGTTCCGAGTCGCAACAAAATTTGAATCGGGATTGTACTACTGACGAGCGCTTGGCCATGCTTCTTGCGAAATAAGTAGCATTTTGGAATTCTGTGATGATAAGTTAAGTCGTCACGTCAATGACAAGTATACATGCAACGGTATCTCAGTAACCTCGGATATGAGTCTTATGACTTGAGCGGACTGATAACCAGCTGATAGGTGTACCGTGTTTTTATTTATTTCAGATCAGCTGGAAACAGCAGGTATCATTACCTATATATATTATTATCATTAAGTATTTTGCTTGAACTTTCAACTAGTAATCAACCTTCGAAATGGCTTCGGAGCATTAACTTATCTTTAGAAAACATTGCTTTGGAATTGTAAATAATTATAATTGCAAAATGTACGTCATTCATTACCGAATGATCTATTTTATTGGCAAGTATTTTTTACCTAACAATAATAAGATGAAATTGTTCATATATGTATAAAGGATGACAATCACCGTTACCAAAATTGTCATATTTATCTTTTTAATACCTTACGTTACGTTTGGTACCCTAACAATTTTATATAAGTAGTTATTTCCAAATTCAGTTTTTGCACATTTCTGATAGGTACATAGAAGAAAACAACTTAAAAAAAAACGTTACAAACAATTAATAAAAAGGTTGTGTTGTAGAACTAATAGAAAAACACTGGTCAAAATTACACAAAAAAATACTTAAAGCCATTAACTGTTAGGAAAAGTAAAGAATAAAAAGAAAACTTTTATGGCATCTCATGGGTTTTTTCCCGAAAGTAGCTAGTGAGATGTGCATTGTATAAACGTCAATCTAAAAAGGTTTTATGCAAATAGACTTAGGTAATGAATATTCACTAGAAAACAATACAGAAAACTATGTTGTTACACTGCAAGCTGGAAATGCCGAAGCGTTCACCAAAAAAACTACAGAAAATTGAGTTATTGTTGCACTGCAAACTTTTTCAGGAACAGACTGAAAAATAACCCGCGTTTATTTATTCGAAGCGGGGAGAAGAACCGATCGTGTCCGAACTCTTCGATAAAATACGAGTCGAGTCCGAATCCATTCGTGAAAGAGAAGAGAATCGTTCACAGTTCACGCACACAATGCATCCTACTTGTGTGCGGGGCTATCGCTACATAGACATGGGATATTGGAGTATCGATCGGTTCGGTACACTACCTGCCGTTCATGCCACCCTAGTACTTTCCGATCGGGCGACCATTATCGACGATTGGCGATACTTCCAATACATTCGGTCGCACACATGGACACCACGTGTGTTGCTCTTGTTTGTAAACATACGATACTAACTTGAATGTTTTGGAAAAAATATTGCATGTTATTTTTTTACTAAGGAGATTACAGCAAACAGATCGTGAGGTTTTAACTACAGTGTTGAGCTCTATGCTTCGCGTGACTGCATATATTTACTAGCCATGTCTTCGCCTCGCCTTCTATGTAAAGCAAATTAGCAACTTCACATAATAATATACTTTGTTGCGCCTTCTGGATCTGATGGCCAGTATATCTTGACACTCCATAGTGGCGCTGCTTGCCTTGGCGTAGCTCAACCTCACTTCAAACTTGGAACATTTATTTTAGTTCTTATTCCAGCCATAGGTCATATTAAATTGGTGGTAGAATAATTTCACCAGCAGTTCGCACGAGTGAAACTGTTGTCACTCGTTGTATAATTGTGGGTAACTCTCACAGTCATATTAGCACCTGTTAGTGAAATTAAAGTCTTCATATATTTGTGAAACAGTGGGAACCCTTTGACAGGTGAATCATTTTACTTGGACACTTATCGTATTGTTAAGGAGAAGCAAGAGAAAATGCGTAATGTTATAACATAATGTGTTTTAATTGTTAATTGTTTGCGTGGATGTGTATTTAAGAACAATGATTTCTTCCTTGTTACATACAGGGGCTTTTGTTGGCTAATTCAAATTTCCTAAATGTGCTCAACTTAGCTTAACAGTAAAGAATCCAGTTCTTCTATTTGGATTTGTATAGATTATCCTAAGTTTATTACTTTCTATTTCTTCATTTTCCTCATAAGGTAACACATTAGTAAGAGTTATTCATACCCATATGGCGCCAATCACACAGCTCAGCTCCCTTCTCTTTCAAATCTGTATCACGTCTTCATAACTTCGTTACTTTACCACTTAAAGTTAAAACAGCTCCCAAACAATAATTCTTACAGTCACAAGATCTAAGGGAGCCCTCAGTCCAGTCAAATCGTTTTGATCTCTCTTATTAGTAAGTCTTTAAATAGCCAGACAGACAGACTGCCATTGGTTTATTTGTGATGGGTTGCCTAAATCTGTACGTCTGGTTGACGTTAATGTTTGCTAAGTGGATCTCCAGATTTATCAACGCTTTAATGAATTGGAGAATCGAAATAATTAGAATGAATTGACTTTGTAATTACCCCATACTTCCCGTGGGTGTCGTAAAGGGCGACTAACGGTCGTACCGGAGAATGGGCAGCAGCGTTCTCTATGCATTCCACCACCATACTATACTGCGATCGCCAACCCGCCTGCCAAGCGTGGCGATTATGGCAAACCCCCCCATTTTGGGGGAGGCCTATGTCCAGCAGTGGACAATTTTCCAAGGGATAGGATGTGTCATATTATCTTAGTTTTCACCCAGAGCACCTGTCTTAATTAATACGGTAGATAATAGCGCCGCGATTCTGATGTTCACAAACTAAACTAAATTTAAGTTCATGCATCTTTTTCTTTCTATTTCATTAAGAAAAGAACAGAAGATAAATATTAGTTTAGTCCTGTCAAATTAGTCAACGCCTGACGTAAGTTGATGTATTTTTTGTAGCCAATTTTTTAATTTTGACAGGACTAAACTAGACATAGACAACTTTAGACGAGATTAAAAAATTGGCTATTAAAAATACGTCAATTTACGTCAGGCGCTGACTAATTTGACAGGACTAAACTAATATTTATCTTCTGTCCTTGTCTTAATGATTTAAATTTTGTTTAGTTTGTAAACAACAGATTCGGCGCAAATATATTTCTTTAAAAATAAATATCGTAACAACTTTTTGGTTTGTGATTGCAGCAGCAATAATTTTTTGTGTTATAGATAACGCAATCCACGAAGACGCGCCCCACTCTTCTTCCTAATCGCTTACAGTACAAGTTACATTCCGCTAGGGTTTTAGTTTCGTCGATACACAGCAATTACTTATTAGATTAGTGTGTATAAAAAAACAAAATACAAGCGGAATTAACTAGTGATTAGTAAGAAGTGTGAGGCGCGTCTTCGTGGATTGCGCTATCTGTAGCTGTAATGTACGTTTATGTACAGTCAACAAAGGAGATAAGTATACAGGAGCGTCGGATATAGTTGAAGTTTATAAGAAACCGATGGATTTTCTTGAATAAAATTTAATTTTATTAATAGAAAACAAGCAGCTCATTTATTAAATTAAATTTCAGTCCAGAACATCCATCGGTTTCTTAGTAAACTTCAACTATATCCGACGCTCCTGTACACTTATCTCCTTTGTTGACTGTACAATTGGTTCTAGAGAATGACTTGGGTGCCTCTAAAGTCGTAACATTGTGTTAATGGAACGAAACGTCAATTTATAAATTCATAATAAACCAGAAAAAAAAAACAATTCTGTGCTAGCAAATTACACCCCCAATCCACAAAATACAGAGAGTACAAAAGGCAATCTACATACAAAGTGCGCTCGAGCAACGCACACATAGACACGTTATCTCGGACGGGTTGGGACTAGTGCGAGCGCGAGTGCCATCCGCTTGAGACACGCGTCTGTGAAGTGCAAAAATGGAGCAACAAAAAAATGCCTATCTATGCTTGATTTATATAATAGTTTCCTATTTTGAATCAGTATAAAAGAAGTAACTTTTTTGTAAGGTAAATTCACGCCACCAACTATTAAGTAAGTTGAAAACATGCTGATTTTTTGTTTAGGTATGTAGATATTTGTGTTGTTTTAGTGTCATTTATTAGGTTTAGGTTAGGTTTGGGTTTTGCAACAGATAGGGCAAAATTAATTGTGTAAATAGGGTAATCCGTTTTGAAGTTATTAGGGATTTTCGATATTGAAAATTGACAAATGTAAAATTTTATGTTTTTGTTTTGTAAACTTTTTGTATTGTAATACTATGTTTATTGTTTTGTTTTAATATTGCAGAATAAGCTCAACAATAAATCAAACAACTAGATACGAGTGCAACTACCACGATAGTTTTTTGTGCATAAGCCAAAGTCGACAACCCTAGCGCGAGCGTCGAGCGTAGGTATGAAAAGTGAAGTACATACATGTACACATATACTCTCTGTATTTTGTGCCCAATCCCTCAAAAAAGTACCTATGTCCTTCTACCAAACATTCTGTATCTTAGTTCAAATTGCGACGTTCATTTGTTTAGTCGAGGATCTTATAGTGAGGATGACGTAAGCTTGATTAAAATAAATATCGTAAGTAACACTGTAGGCGTGAAGATTAATAAATTGTTCAACTAGTGCATAAAAGAAGCCATTTAAAATGTAAAATGGCTCGTTTATGCAGTTATACTCTCTGCTTTTCACTTCGATTGCGAGAAAATGAAACGCATAATATGTATAGTATAATAACAGTATTAAGTATTTTCATTTTTCAAAAATGTTACAAAATTGAAGAAAGGCTAATTAGCTAATTCCCGCTACGAAACTTTTTAAAAGTTATTTTTTTTTAATTTTCAACTTGTGTCATACGACTTGGGTAGTGCCAAATCATAAAAACGTTTCTTACTGTTTTTAAATAATAAATCCTATAATGTTCCCAATGCCGGGACACAGGCCTCCTCTCTGTGAGAGGGAGTGGGCCGTAATCCACCACGCGGACCCAGTGCGGGTTGGATGGTTGGTAGATGTCTATTAAATTAACGATAGAAAACACGGAAGGAAGTGATATAAATGAAAGAAAATAAAATGACGTTTTATGTGCGTGTGGCTGCTGGGCTTGCTTATCTTAATCTTAGAAAAAAAATTACATTATGCACTAGAGCATAAAAAGCGACTTTATGTCGCCTACGCACTGTAAATGATAAATGATAAATGATAAATGATTTTATTTTTGTAAGTAGGTTTGTACAAACACTTTTACACGTCAATCATGGTTTTTTAAAACTAGATGAGGTCGGCGTTTCCTATCTGACTACTCTGAGAAGAAAGGCCGAAACAAACTCAGAGGTCACAGTCTCTTTTAAAGTCCAGACATAATCTTGGTCAGGTTATATGAAGACCATGTAGATCGATGTCTGAGACGGTCTTTTGAAGAAAGAACCACACAGATTGAGAGGACCTGTCCAGTCAGTGCACGCATTTGTCAGAAATCGTGCAGCTCAACTCAAGACTTAAGGAGCTCAACGATTCGACGAACAATACCAAAGAAAGGACATTTGGGTAGGCCACATAAATTACTCAAACTGCCAGACCAAGAGAAAAAAAAAACAGAACAGAAAGAATAATAAAAAATATATATAAAAGTAACAAAATGACCCACATCGTCTTCACATTCACAAATCACAATAAATAAAATCTATACATATAATAAATCTGTAGAAGGGTCAATTCTGTACATTGAAAATATTGAAAAAATAAATAGCGGGGTGTGTTGCTGGATCGATACCAAACCCAAATATGTGATTAAAAAAATTTTTGTCTGTCTGTCTGTCTGTCTGTATGTGCAGGCATCACGTGAAAACTAACGGTTCGATTTCGATGAAACTTGGTATAATTATACCTTATTATCCTGGGCATAAAATAGGATACTTTTTATCCTGGAAAAATACGTAGAAAAAAAAATCTTATTTTTCGGTTTTATTCATAGACGTTGTTCTGTAGAACCGCGAACACACGTTGCATTACCCGTAGTGGATAATTTTCTATTTCAATTTAAGAGAATACAGTTTCCTGTAGCTTTGTGTTACGCCATGACAATAAATAAGGCTCAAGGTCAGACCCTAGGAGTTGCTGGCGTAGATCTTACCGCGAGTTGTTTTTCACACGGGCAACTTTACGTAGCTCTTTCCCATGTGAGCAGTCCAAGAAATCTTCATGTTCATATTCCGGACGAGCTCACTAACAATGTTGTGTATGCTGAAGCTCTCAATTAACTTTCTGTCGCATTGTCACGATCACTTTTTTATTATTGCAAACTTTTCGTCATTGTCAGTAATTTACTGCTACATGCTACTTATCAAGGTCGGAATTACTATGAAAAAAATACTTACTACAGAACGCGAGCTCAACAGCAGTAGCTCAATAGAGGGATCTCCTTAATTATTATAGGCTTAGCCGTATTTGGGTCCAATAGATATTTATAAGATGTCATTGTCAGAGTTACTCAAAATGGAGAAATAAACCATCCACGCGAAGACCGACATCCGCGCGGACGGAGTCGCGGGCGGAAGCTAGTAATGTAATAAAGACAAACTTTTAGAGCATGAGAAGTGAAAACCAGTTATAACAACAATGTAGAAAATAAAGAGATTCATTATTTTTTTCTGCACGCGGGAAGCTATAAATCATCTTGTAATGAATACTTTACCATCGAGTTAAACACCCCGCAACAAAATTGTTATATAGGTACAAGGTTATTGGTAAAACATTAACAACCTCTTAATAGGTCATTGTACTCATCATTATGAACAAGTTTTACTATGGGACCCAACCTGCCAATCGTGAAAAAAATGTTAGCTGTTCCCTACATTTTGACGAGTTATACGAACATAAATGTAGGTTTGGTCCCATATCAAAACTTGTTCATAATGATGAGTAGGTATGTACAATGACCTCTTAAGAGGTTGTTAATGTTTTACCAATAACCCTGTATAGTAGATATAACTTGATAAATGCTAACAAACTGTACCTATTATAACAAACTTGTAAAATATACCTAGCAATAATAGTTATCGCTATTTAATACTTTAGCTGGCTTCAATATCTCCCACGCAAGTATTAATGGCGAAGATGAGATGAACAAAAACCTCGTTTAATTCCAGTCTCCAAGTATCATAATTAAGAAAATTACATTGAATTGTTGTATCTGAAATAAACGCTTAAATAACTTAATTAACCAATATTTATTTAATAGAGAGCAACATGACATAATAATGTAAAATAGAGCATATGGCCACATTTATTGAGGCGTCAGAGGCGATGTTCAGTGGTGCGACAGCAGGTGAACGGACATTTGTGACACTGCAGATGGGATATGGCCTGTTCAGGAGCACCGCACTCACACTGGATCATGAAAGGAGCCTCCCAGACCGGCGTTCATATGAATCGTACTGCGATAGCAAACGCCCGGCGCACCCTGAACATCTAGCACTCGGTAACGCAGAGTTTAGCTCCGTCACCTCACACATCAGGTCCAGTTGGATACCAGCGTCAGGCACTAGTTGTCTAGCATTTTTGCTGAACTGGGCCTTTTTTGCGCAGCCGTGAGGCACATTTTCCTGCTAATTTCTTACATCGGACTTTACACATTTTTATCTGATGTACTTATGTCTTTTAGTATGTGCAAAATAAATCTATTTTATTAGGGTTCCGTAGCCAAATGGCAAAAACGGAACCCTTATAGATTCGTCATGTCTGTCTGTCTGTCTGTCCGTCCGTATGTCACAGCCACTTTTCTCCGAAACTATAAGAACTATACTGTTGAAACTTGGTAAGTAGATGTATTCTGTGAACCGCATTAAGATTTTCACAGAAAAATAGAAAAAAAACAATACATTAGAACCGAAACTCAAAATTTTTTTTTTAATCATACCAATACGTGTGGGGTATCTATGGGTAGGTCTTCAAAAATGATATTGAGGTTTCTAATATCATTTTTTTCTAAACTGAATAGTTTGCGCGAGAGACACTTCCAAAGTGGTAAAATGTGTGTCCCCCCCCTGTAACTTCTAAAATAAGAGAATGATAAAACAAAAAAAAATATATGATGTACATTACCATGTAAACTACCAACGAAAATTGGTTTGAACGAGATCTAGTAATTACTTTTTTTAATACGTCATAAATCGTAAACCACAATTTACCATTCATTCAATCAACTCAAAAATGAAAAAAAAACATTAAATTTCATAAACATAAACCTTATGCATAAACCCGGATGTTACGGAACCCTCGGTGCGCGAGTCCGACTCGCTCTTGCCCGGTTTTTTCTTCTTTCGTTTATCTGACCAATCATTTTACCACGATGGTACATCCAAACGTGAAGATAAAGATGCGACGTTATGAATTTTAGGTTGTTCGAGCCAAAGGTAGAGAGCAGAGTAGGTAATTGTAATTTTTCGTTCTACTAATAGTCATACTGTGGCCAATTTCCTCTTCCATATTAACTATAACTCTGGTTTTCCGGTGTAAAATAACTATTAGTATTATGATTTCAAGTAAAAGTAAAAGCGTGTCCAACACATAAGAAGAACAATCAACAGATTGCTTATACTTACGACGAAATAAGGTCATCATCATCATCATCAGCCTACAGCAGCCTACTGTTGGACATAGGCATCTTCTACTGCACGCCATTCAACTCTATTTTCGGCAACTCTCATCCAGCTGCTACCAGCCATCCTGCGAAGATCATCGCTCCATCTAGCCTGAGGGCGTCCCACCTTACGTTTACCGATTCGCGGTCTCCACTCAAGAACAGGTCTCCAACGGTCATCGGTTCTACGGCTAATAAGGCGGCCCTCTTGCCACTTCAGCTTGCTTATTCATTGGTTTTAACATTGGTTCTCTGCCAATTAAGCTCATGTTGTCGTATTAAGTCGTCAATAAATAGTTTACTAGTTCCGCCCCGCCGTTTCACCCACACTAGTCTCTATCCTGTGGGAATATCGGAATAAAAAGTATCCTATGCCTTTTTTTTTTTCAAATGACTTCTCCCGCTCTGGGTGGAGCGGAAGGGAGTGTCAGACTCTTAATGACTAAAACCCACCCGTGTTCCTTCCTTAGCCCTTTATGTTTCTATGTCTTAAACCAGGTTATGGTCTACCCATGTGCCAAATGTCATCCGTGAAATGTCATTTTAGCTAGCGTAAAAGTGTAACAAACAAACAGTAATATTATAAAGACAAAAGATTTGAATTTTTGTAAATCAAATGTTTTGTCTTTATAATATTACTACCAACGTCCCGCGGTTTCACCCGCATAAGTGTCGATCCCGTGGGAATATCGGGATACAAACTATCATTTGTAAGGACATAGGATAGTTTTTATCCCTTTATAGGTAGCATCTCGGGGAAGACCCCGGGATGCAATCTATCTCTCTGCCAAATTTCATCGAAATCCGTTCAGTGGTTAAGGTGTGAAGAGGTACCAGTATACAGACATACAGAGTTAATTTCGAATTTTTACTATTAGTATGGATTAGTTTAGATTTTATGTGAAAGCTTATCCTCTTACTCATAAAAGCATGAGAAACACAAACAAAAACTTCATCAATTTTCTTACAATATTGAGAACTTCAGAGAATTGGGCGGATATGATCGACATTACCCTTAATGTACAATACGACTTTGACCAACTTTGGTATTCCTATCTCTTTCTTATTCTACGATTAACTATAGGTTAGACAGAGACGGTGTGGTATGCAAATTGGTCGTGTTTGCAATCGGCACTTATACTGTCAGCCACGCATTCCGTAGGTCAGGGGTCGCGAACAGTTGGCTCGCCTTGTTGGCATATTTGGTCACAGCACGCGATGACATAGAGCTAGCTTTGGCGGTGGCCAATTAGGCATGCGTTGTATGTGCCTAATTAGGTACAAATAAATACTGAAGTATTTCTTACCTTGTTATTTTGACGTTTCATGTCTAATGTGTATTATACCTCTTTATACGAGTAGTCTGAGTCCAACCAAAACTCATAATGGAATTTACAATGAATTTTGTTTTTTTTTTAATATATTTCCATTGTCCAATGCATCTTCTGCTCATTATTTTTCACTAGCAGCGCCCCGCGGTACCACCAGCGTAATTTTCGATCCCGTGGGAATATCGGGATAAAAAGTATCCTATGTCTTAATCCAAGAATTGTACTATCTATCTGCCAATTTTTATCCAAAGCTGATAAACGGTTTACGCGTGATTGAGTAACAAACATCCAAACATCTTCACAAACTTTCACATTTATAATATTACGAGTAGTAGGATAGGATTTAAATTGTGCCAAGACCACTTCATCTAGTGTCCAAGTAGGTCGCAGTAAGGACAACCTCCACAAGTAGGGGTTCATGGACGGCTCAGACCTCGGATGCGTATGCGGCGTTTCTCCACAGAAAATGGCTCACATCCCATCTTGCACCGCATCCGTCAGCGAACGGTATTCGCGTTGCTGAATTTTGGGCAAAACAAATTGAAAAAATTACATATAAAATTTTTTCGTCTCATTTTTGCTATTGACACGCTAAGAAGAAGTGTCATCTAATGGGACTTGCCTCCGATGTGTATGCGGCGTCTCTCCACAGACAATGGCTCACATCCCATCGTGAACCGCATCCATCAACGAACGGTATTCGCGCTGCTGAATTTTGGGCAAAACAAATTGAAAAAATTACATATATTTTTTCGTGTTTTTGCCATTAACACGCTAAGAAGAAGTGTCATCTAATGGGACTTGCCTATAACCATGCTATTTAAATAAATAAAAATCTTTATTTATCCAAAAACCTTCAACAATGCTTAAGAACTAGGTCGCATGATTTCAGTGAATAAATGTCATATTTTTATTTTATTTATTCGGGAAAACAAACAAAAACACATTAAGAATTACAAAAAAGGTAGGATACAGAAATGATACAAATGTGAAATCAACCACATTCTCCACAGAAACACAATGAGACAATTTGGTAAATTTTAAGACTAGCGTTATAAACAATAAAAAAGGGGAATAAGCATCAACAAAACATAAAACTGTTAATAGTGCCGCATAAGTGGATATAGATAGAGTGAACCCTGATTCCCAAACTAGGAGGGTCCTGTGACTTAGGAGTCAGTGTTCTGCTGTCACTATGACACCAAAAACCTTTACTAAAAAGCGTGTTATATGGTTATACAAAATCATGGCAAAAACCGGTTTGAAAGTACAATGAAATATTTACGACCAAAGGTTTACCAAACCTTCCACATTACCTATGATAGCAAGTGTTTGCTATGCGAAACGGCCTGGGTCGTGCTATATTTTAGCATGCAAATAGTACTGCAATCTAGCCGATATCTATGTTTGTTAGATTTCAATAATCATTACTTTGCTCCATAATTGGTGCATGAATGAAATGCACTATTTATGAACAGATTAGTGCATTAGTTTTGTTTAAAAGGTCGATTGTGCTTTATATTTATATGGCCGCGGATATTGCTATATTGGATTGGTGGTTCGAATTTCATCTATTAAGCTAACATTACATTTATATTATATTTTTTCATCTTCTGTCTTCCCGCCTGTCAGCTAGACTTCTTTTATATTCTAACTAGCTGCGCCTCGCGGTTTCACCCGCGTACATGTCGATCCCGTGGGAATATCGGGATAAAAAGTAGCCTATATGTTAATCCAGGGTGCCAGGTACCTCCATACAAAATTTTATCAAAATTGGTAAAGCCGTTTCAGCGTTAAGAAGTAACAAACATATAAACACACACACACACACTCACAAACTCACAAACTTTCGCCTTCATAATATTAGTGTGATAGTGTGACTAGTGCATTAGTTTTATTTAAAAGGTGGTTTGTGCTTTATATTTATATGGCCGCGGAAATTGCTTGCTGTTAATTGGTTTGAATTTCATCTATTAAGTTTAGGAGTGGAAACTCATTAGTATAATATTATATCTTACAAAAAGGGTGTTGGATGGTTTTCTTCATCTTCAGAATACAAAAAGACTCTTTAAACATAATCAACATTCTTTTCCTGAAAGTCATCATAGCATAATAATCAGCCTAGGCAGTGGCGTAAATACAGGGTGGCATTGGAGCAAAATGCTACGGGCCCCCAGCCAGAGGGGCCCCCTGGCCCGAGAGGGTCATGAGCACAGGAGGATCCTAACATAAGTTTATAAATGCAAGTTTTTTTTTGAAAATGCGCAACAAAGGACAATTCAGGTTTCGAATATTTTGTACCTTTTTCCCATTGTTTGTCTAATTTTTTGGACAGGACCTCATGCTGAGCTGTAGCGTTTGCGACCACTAGACCAATGAAGCAGTCAGGTGTCAAATGTTGTAGGGGAAAATATGATATCTACGCGGAAGAAGTCGCGGAAAAGTGCTAGTAAAAAAAAAACTATAACATTGGTTGCTTTACATTGAGGGAGGGCCCCATACCTTGAATTTGCCACGGGCCCCAAACGGTATAGTTACGCCACTAAGCCTAGGTATAACATTTACACTGTTGGAACACAGGCCTTCTCTCTGTGATGAGAAATTTACCACGCAAGCCCAGTGCGGATTGCTAGATGGCACACATGTCTTCGAATTTTTGGTTCTACGACATGCCGGTTTCCTCTCGATGATTTCCTTCACCGTTTTTTGAGAGTGTTCATGTAATTACACAAAGTAAAGCGCCTGTCTGGGTTCGAACCCATGACGTACAAGTCGTAAGTCGAGGTCGTTACCACTGACCCGCTACTGCTCTCTGAAAGTCACGGTTGTACCGAAAGCAATTTACAGTAGTTAGTCTGATAACCCTGTAAGTAATTGAAGATAGGATTAACATACAGGTGGCAGACTACGAAAACAGCGACCAACTGCGAGTCGTGCCAACTGTGAGTGTTCCGTACCACAAGTGAAAAAACGCCCAAATAACCACGTTTCTAGTATGGAGACCCCCTTTAATTTTTATCTTTATTTTATGTTGTATTATTAGTTGTTATAGCGGCAATAGAAATACACACTCTGTGAAATTTTCAACTGTCTACCTATTACGGTTCATGAGATACAGCCCGCTGACTGACAGAGTGACGGACAGACAGCGGAGGTTTAGTAATAGAGTTCCGTTGGCACCCTTTGGGCACGGAACCTTAAAAATCGGTAAAACTGACATTAATTATTTAACCTACAAGACGTACCTACGTAACTTTTAAAAACGATCAATTGTCCAGAGTCGGTAAAACAATTAGTTTACATAACCCACAAAAAATTATCGACATTCGAGTTGAGAGATAAAATCTATGGAATACTTTGCGAAATATTCGATTCGCGGTACATAATCGTAATTATAATCGAGTAATAGTAAAGAAACGAATCGCACTTGTTCCGATTTCGTCAGAGAAGGAAGGAATGTTACTTGCCGGTCTATGGTTTGAATCGCTCTATGGGGGGCGAGCGCTTTGTTATAGGTAGAAGAAATTATCTATAGGTTACTTAAGATTTCAGATGGCCGATGGGGCCGAAAGGTTCTGGAGTGGCGACCGCGTACCGGAAGACGTAGTGTTGGAAGGCCTCCCACAAGGTGGTCCGACGACCTTGTGAAGGCCGCAGGAACCCGTTGGATGGAAGAAGCACTGTTATAAACTGTAAGACAGCCCTAAGTATATAAAATATAAACGCTGACGCCTCATGGGCGTCATGTAACGTTTCCCACAGTTGTCGCATTTTGTGACATATTCATTTGTTATATTGTAGTCTTTGAGTTAGTCATACTTTGAACTTCGTGGCGAACACACAAAAATCATAATTTTCTTGTAAAACCTAATAATTTTAAATTAAACTTTTCAAGGTTAAAAATAGTTTTTTTTAAAAAGGGACTTAGAACTTGCCCCGTAACAGCACGTAGCATGATGCTGAGCGATGGCCGTTTTGCGTGAATATGACGCCTATTTTCCCCCAACTTGTTCTTTTTAGGGTTCCGTACCCAAAGGGTAAAAACGGGACCCTATTACTAAGACTTCGCTGTCTGTCCGTCCGACTGTCTGTCACCAGGCTATATCTCAAGAACCGCGATAGTTAGACAGTTGAAATTTTCACTAATTATGTATTTCTGTTGCCGCTATAACAACAAATACTAAAAACAAAATAAAATAAATATTTAAGAGGCCCTCCCATACAACAAACGCGATTTTTTTGCCGTTTTTTGCTCGATATCAATAACGGCAACAGGTAGGCACTTGAAATATTCACAAAATACTCAGTTGTATATTTACTTTAATAATAAATAATCAAATTAAAATAATATACTTAAATACTCCCATACAACAAACGTGTTTTTTTCGGTGTTCGTGCCTTGTGGTACGGAACCCTTCGTGTGCGAGTCCGACTCGCACTTGGCCAGTTTTTGTGTTTGTGTTTTTGCTCTGCGTCTTGTTTACAGGAAAATAAACGTATTTTCTTTATTTTTACTACTGATCAAAAATGTATTCTGTTACTTTATCGTGAATGTCGTCAAAACTGGGACTTTAGGAGTGGCATAGGTAGCATAGTTGATATATAGTTTAGGTTCACGGATTTGGTTCCTAGCCAACGCAGTGTTTGTATTAAGCATCTTCACTGTGGATTAGACAGCCATCTTGCGTTAATCACGTACACGAATTATGACTTCAAGAATATAAATACATACCTACTATTTATATTCAGTACTGGTTTTTCTAACATTCCCTTTACAGCTTGAACTATAGAAATGCCTTCAGGAAGTCACGATTAGTTAATTAAACTCGCAGATAATAAAAAACAAAGCAATAGTTTTCATTACTCCGTTAATTAGACCACGTCTGCGGTAGAACAATGAATCGAGAGCGGAACAGCGGTTATCTTACCGACAACCGATAGTAAGGCCGTTTGTCCACCGCCACCGTCAATGAGACGTCAACGGGACGTCAACGAGAAACGAGATTAATCGAACCGAATGTGACGGCCCGGAGATGGCGATCGTTTGTTCACCGCGACCGAACCCGGCGGGGGTCGCGCCCGTTTGGTAACGATCCCGTTTAGTAACGCTCCCGTTTGGTAACGCTACATATCATTGGTTATGTTTGTAGATATGACGTACCTGAGCACACCTTAAAGTACAGTCAGATAAAAAAGTGTGCTATCTTCTTGTTCAAAACAAAATCCGGACGAACAGCGCCGGTGCGATGGCAGTGTGTGGACAACAACAAACAAGTTTTGTATTGCCGGCACATAGGCACGTCACAATCTCGGGCCGAGTTCTATCGCGCCGAACTACTCGAAAATTCGGGGGCCGGGATCCCGGCACTCGGGTGACGGACGTGCGGTGGACACATGGTCATAGTAAATATATGCATCGCTACTTCAGCACCGTCATCTCGTTCTCGTTAGCGTCCCGTTGACGGTGGGGTGGACAAACGGCCTAAATAGTAATAGTAACAACCGAGAAACGAACGTTAGTACGATTGTTCTAAGGAATGGTTCGGTTGCTCCATTTCTTCTACAAGAATAAAGCGATAACAGTTTTTCATTATTCGAAGTGTTTTGTTTTGGTGTTGACCTGGAAAGCTATGGTGCGGTGATTACGCTTTTTATAAATTAGTGTTGAGTGTTGTGCAGTTTTGAGCCATTTTGATGTCAGGCACAAACGCTTGAGCATAAGCATAATCAAAGTATAACGTTCCCACTGCTGCTGAGACATATGCCTCATCTCTGATCGTTAGAAAAGATACTGATGTCTTACATGTTAACGATAGTCTGGCTGTTCTTTCGAAATGGTTTGCAGCTAATAATCTTTTACTTAATGCGAACAAAACTAAATGTCTTAAGTTTTCATTACCAAATGTACCTCAAGTGGGTCTGAATTTAGAACTTGATGGCAAAAGTCTAGATGCTGTTACGGAAACTGTATTTCTAGGAATTACTTTAGATTCAAAACTACAATGGGGCGCACACATTAGAGCTCTCTCAAGTAGATTAAGTTCAGCTGCATATGCAGTAAGAAAAATAAGGCAGTTGACAGACATAGCCACAGCTAGGTTAGTATACTTTGCTTATTTCCACAGTATTATGTCTTATGGTGTTCTGCTGTGGGGATCGGCAGCTGACGTAGATTCGATTTTCTGTAAAATTACAGAAGAGGGCAATCCGCGCAATCTATAAAATGGGTCCTCGCGAGTCTCTTAGAAACAAATTCAAAGAAATTGATATACTAACTCTGCCTTCTCTTTATATTTTAGAAAGTATTTTGTATGTTCGCAAAAACTTAGGACTCTTCAAAATAAGAAGCGATTTCCATAATATAAATACACGTAGTAAAAATGAAATTGTGTTACCTAAATTTAGATTAACTAAAACTAGCAAGTCATTTCTTGTAAACAGCATCCGTTTTTATAATAAGTTGCCAAAGCCGGTTACAGAACTTAGCGATGGAAAGTTCAAAACCCTCATCAAACGTGTCCTAATCAAAAAAGCATATTATAAGATTAAAGACTACGTTGAAGACAAGGTAGTCTGGCAATAATTCCTTCTGCACATGTGGCTTCCCTGGCTTCTCATTAACGGCATAACTATGTAAATGTCTATTAACTGCTCTCAAATTACGATGTTTCATTTTTATTTTATTTTCTTTTTACATACTTTTTGACATAATTTCTTTATTATTCTTTATTATTTGACATTATATACTATTTGACATAATTACTTTACTATTTGACATTATATACAGACAATTCAAATTGTTCACCTCTATTAGTGGTTTTAAAGGGAATCATAACACTTGGTTTTAGTAGGTTTTTATTAATATTTTTATTTTATTTTATTATTTATCCTTTTGATAGATTCTTATTTTGTAAATGTGAGGACTTTGTAGGCCTTATGGACTTTAGATCTGTAGACCATTTTTTATTCTATCAAGTACTTGGTACTTGTTGACAGGCCTGCGCTGTCCTCCCATACCTACTGTAATCTGGAAACATTGTAAAAGCCAATTATTTTTAAAAAGAGTAACCGTGGAGTTTCTTGCCGGTTCTTCTCCATAGGAAACGACCAATTGGAACCGTGCACCTAGCTTCTGACGTTTCATAAGTGCCCATGTTGGTTTATGTGAAATAAAACATTTTGATTTTGATTTTGATTCTGTGACAGGGAGCGGGCCATAATCCACAGAACGGGCCCTGTGTGGGTTGGTGAATGTCCCAAGTCTTCGAATATTTGGTTCCAGGACATGGTTATGACCACAGGTTTCCTCAAAATGTTTTCTATTGCTATACTTGTGAAAGGATTTCTATAGTCAGTAAAATGACACTTCTTAATTACTCATTTCGGACTGAGTTTAGAGATATATGCATGTCACATAAGTTTCGTTTGCTGCACTATTCTGTACTAGAAAAACAAGATTTGGTTGATGGCCGCGAAAAAACAAAAAGACGCCAATTTCAGTCATTTAAATAACACGTATGCTGTCATTTTACTTCAGCTAATTAAAAGTTCGACTATAAAATTTCCTCTATCTGGAATCTCTTCATTTAGACCTCTCTCCGATTAGTTTCAAATGAAAAGTTCCTTCATTGGAAAAAAAACATAATTTTATCAAGTTTGTAGTATCTCTCTCTCTCTTCAACAGTAGGTATGTTTCAATGACCGATCCGATTCTACTGCTCCATTTTCTAAAACATAGAGATTCACAAACACAAACATACATTCTAAAACAATTTTCTATCTAAATATATAAAACTCAAAGGTGACTGACTGACTGACATAGTGATCTATCAACGCACAGCCCAAACCACTGGAGGGATCGGGCTGAAAGAATCATGTCCAGTCTTGACCTGAAAATTTTCGACCGCGTCTAGTGATGAAAAATATCTTAAAAAATTGCATTTTTTTTGCTTATTTCGTATCACTTAATTGAATTTTCAAATGAAGCCAGGAAAAAATACAATTTATATTATGTTTATCATTCTCAATATACTTTTGGAAACGGAACGTGTTTTACACACGTTGCATTTTAAGTGTACAGTTGACAGGTTACGCTTAAAACGGACTTCTTTAGCCGCAACGAATGACAGGCTGCCGCTGTGACAGTGTGACCGCTGTCATTTGTTTGACGTTTTGCAGTCGTTCGTTTCATAATGTACTGTGCGATTTTGGATTTTCTGATACTCTTACAACTTTTGCATTTTCCATGGACTTCGATTAATTTAGCCTGTGTTATACGGATACCGATTTAGTGCTTTTGATTGGGATCTAAGTTATCGTAATCGCTCTTGTTGGAAAGTGTTATGGAGCCTTCTACGAGATGGGCCTAGATTGGCTTTGTATAAACTACAACAAAGTGTTAATACGCTTCGGCGTTATCGGGCGCTTCAGCTTGATAGCAGAGTCATCTCGCTAATTAGCACTTGGATATCTCCAGTAATAGTAAGTATAATAACAATCAAGTACCTAACGATTTAGTATTCAGTCAACGGAGGCTAGCATATTAATTGTTTTATAAAAAAGAATTGATATTTAGAAGTGGTAAAGTATATTTTTCAAGTTACACGAAAAATATAACTAGTACTACCTACTAGAAATAGGTGACGCCCCTAAGACGACCCACTGACCGAATGTGTTTGTTACATCTAGATTTTCCCCATGTTTTAGTTATAGTGGTTCTTTTAGACATATACATACTTATTTCCATTGTAGGCTTTAAAATCTCATATTATACGAAGACACTGAAAATCTAATGACCCTTTGTGTATAACCCTATCTACCACACAAACACACTTTCTTCACTTACTTCACCACTACATCATTCACACACATACCTCTATTTCACCACTCATATTAACACACATATCCACATCCATACCTCATATCTTCAAACTCACTAACAAACCCTAGCACTCTCTAATGGTACTTACTAAGACGAATAATTTAATAAATTAATAGTGAGTGTGATAGTGATTTAGTAGTCCTAAGATAAAAATTAAAATGTCAATAGCTGAACACTATCCCCTGAGATACAGGTTCCTGTCTAGTTTAGGGGCAAGGGTCAATACTATGTGCACCTTATTATGATCACCACAAAATGTTGAAGTACCTACTTGTAATGTACCTATTTGTATAATTGTAACTTTTAACGGTAAGAAATAAACTATTTTTATTTTATTTCTTTTTCAGATAACGGAAGAAGATTACATTTGTGAAGCGTGCTTTGATGTATCCATGCAGACTATTAATGCTCAGATTCATGAAAAAAATGAGTGTGATCCATCTGTTGGTTCATCTCGACATGGTCATGCTCAAGTGTGCCCCGTTTGTTGTCGATCATTGCTCAATCGTCAAACTGACCACATTCTCAAAGAAAACTCATCAAGCCTCATACTAAGGATGATCAAATTAATGCATGATCACAGGCATGAAACCAACATTGTGGCTCCAGTGGCATTTTTATATGAAGTGGTTGTACGAGGAGATATTGAATAAATGATAATAAATCAATCCTGTTTTTTATTTAATTTCCCTGTAGTCGCCAAAAACATGTGATGTTGTGCTCTTTTCGTTATCTATTTATGTCGTCTCTCAGGCCGACTCCTGAGTCTGGTCCGCTTCGACGGCGACGACAGATTTTGACCGATACCTTCTTCAATGAACTGTAAGTAGGTACCTAAATTGCTCAAACTTGCACAAAGTGTAGTAAACAAGGATAGCACAACATCACACGAAGTCTTTATAACTCAGCATCGGCGGGTTATTACGAGAATAATAACTGATGATGATTTGATGTTATTACATTGAAGAGGGATTTATTTCTGAGTGATTGTAACTCTCAGCGATTAAGAAACAATTTTGATTGTAATTATCGTACAGTTTTTGAGGTTATAACAGCTGTCAAACCTTATCTGACAGCCGCTATAACCTCAAAATCTTATTTACTTAATAAAAATATTCCCTGGCCTCTAAATGAAATGATAATAAATTATTGTGTTATTATGAACAATAATTGTTTTTATACAACACTAGTTGTAGGTAGACGCGACCTGTAAAACAAATCAAGTGACAGGTCAATCAATGTATGGAAAGTGGGCATGATTCTTTGGCATGCAGGTAGATGTTATGACGTAGGCATCTGCTAAGAAAGGATTTTGATAAATTCTACTCCCAAGGGGATAAATCTAAATATATAAAACTCAAAGGTGACTGACTGACATAGTGATCTATCAACGCACAGCTCAAACCACTGGAGGGATCGGGCTGATTTGAATTTGGCATGCAGGTAGATGTTATGACGTAGGCATCCGCTAAGAAAGGATTTTGATAAATTCTACCCCCTAGGGGATAAAATAGTCGATGAAAATTTGTATGAAACTTTGTCAATTTTAAACCGATCGGGCTGAGACTTCGCATGCATATAGCTACTATGACGTAGGCATCCCCTAAGAAAGGATTTTGATAAATTCAACCCCCATGGGGATAAAATAAGGGATGATGGAGGATGTAAATGTATTAGTTTTTTTTTAATAATACTTAACGCGAGCGAAGCCGCGGGCAAAAGCTAGTTCTACAATAATGTTATTGTATCATCAAACCAATCTCTCAGACTCAATATTGTTACACTTCACAAGATGTCTATCGGTAAGAGAATGGAACGGACCGCTCTAATCCGACAGGCCTGGTTTGAAGACTATTATTTATAAATAATATACCCATGTTATACAACGAGCAGAAAGTTGATCCACGTTGTCGATCCCTGATAGCACAGAGTTGCAATAACAAATTATGTAGCACCCTTCTCTGGGAAAATGTACAGACGCCAGCACAACAAGCTTCTACAATCTGTCAAATTTCTTTAATAGATTTCCAACTTTATCGCTAAAGCTTATGGTTCAAAGTTGATTGGGAAAATTTTACAGTTTCGGGTAGCTTGATGTGCTGGCGTCTGTACTACTTAGACCATACTTTTAAGGCAATAGGCGGGAGATTTAATGGAAGGGCCAGTGTTTAGCATTGACTTGTAATGGATTTTCTACTTGTCTATTAGAATGATGTCTCTTCTAGCAAGTTCATTTGCTTTAGGGTACTGAAGATGCTCGCGATCGCGGTGCTGTCTCGATACCTCGATGTGGATACTCGCTATCTCTATTGGTGGAGGCCGCGGTGTGAACACGTTGGTTCAATCGCACCTTAAAGCTCAGTTGCCCAGTCCTGTGTTTGTGCTGTAGGTACTCTACCTACTCCAAAAAAACAAGTTGAACCAATCACGAGCTAGAAAACATCGATGCTTCCTGTCAACCTCGATCATCATCTGCCAAGCCTTTTCCCAACTGTGTTGAGGTCGGCTTAAAGTCTAACTGGATGCAGGTGAATTTTACATGGAGCGACAGCCTCCACAACCCAGTTACTGGGTAATACGATAAGGTAAGACTGGTTGTCAGACTTTCGGGACGACGGTAACGACTGTCAAAGATCCACGAATGACAGCCGCGACCAACGGCTTAACGTGCTTTTTGAGAAACGGAGGGGTCTCGGTATGTAAAGTTGATCACCCATCCACAGACCAACCTTGGCAAGCGTAGCTTAACCTGATCGATCGACCTGTGCGGCTGTTATTATTTAGCCCCTCCTGCTGTCAAACTCGATGTAAATATAAAATATTTTCTTTTCACGTAGACTTCGAGGTAAAGCCCAAGCAGCCAGTACATCACATGTATCGCATTGAGGTATCCTTCGACAGGCCTGTGCGTGCGTGTCTATTAGCATGCATTTGTTTTACAAGGAGGTGACATTGACAACACGTTCCTGTTGATGGGGCTGCCGCGTTTTTGTAGCGCGTCTGGCATGTTTGCAGACGCGAACGTTGATAGTTTTTTCGGCCATCATGCGCAAGAGATGCGCATCTCTGCTACGGGTTCGCGACAGCCCCAACACCATTCTTAGAACATTGGCTGATGGATGGGACTCCCAAGGATCGGCGATCGGCGTGCCTCACAACAGCTTAAAATAAATGTTACTAACATTAGTTTATAAGTTTACATTGTTACTAACAAATATGGAAGTCATTCTGAAATGTTTATTATTTTCTTTATTAAGCTAATCTTAGGGATCAGAAGCGGTTAATATTAAAAAGAAAAACAAGGCACCAATCAACTGAAGTTTTATTCTTTACAAATGATTTAACTTAACAAAATATCAAATAACAAAATAGATATACACAACTGAAAATAGTGAAACTGAAAATATTTCAATAACAATTACTAAGCACTGCGAACACGTCCGTCACGTCCGAGAGCCAAACACAGAATGACTTAAAACGTAACCGTCCGTTTTATTTATACCCTCTCCCACTCGGTCCGGTTTGCTGGGTAGGAGTATTATTTAAGACGGCCGTTCCTGACGGCGCGGCGTCCTCGACCGCAGCATTACTTGCATCATTGGTATCAGATCCATTTCTCGCATCGCGGTCAATATCATTTTGCTCATGCTCTGAAACACAGAAAGAGAACATGTAAGTAATTTACCTAGTTTCGTGTTATAGTCTAAAGCATATATCTTAGAGGAAAGAACAGAAAACGTCTTCAATTCTATTTTTTTTTTTTTTTTTTTTTTTGCCATTACCATGGACGCAAGCGTGCACTCAAGCGCCCACAGACAAGGGTCTATCGAAAAGTGTTATGACATTAAATAGCTTTAGACCTAACACGAATAAAAAAATAAAATTCAGTGCATCGCGAATGACAGAATCCGGATTTCCACCACTCGCCATACACTGCCACATGACAGAGGCCTCAAGCAGGTTTACTCGTCATTTTCACGTATTCATAGCATAGGCCCTAACGTTTGCATACTACGACTACGTGACACATAAACACACTTTCTCTCATAAGAGCAAAGCTGTTAAAACAGAGACCCATACCTCTGTATGTTCTCTCAGTGGTCTAAACACATTAGCACCACTGGCATCTAAAACAGAGACCCACACATTAGTATGTTCTCTCAGTGGTCTAAACACATTAGCACCACTGGCATCTAAAACAGAGACCCACACATTAGTATGTTCTCTCAGTGGCCTAAACACATTAGCACCACTGACGTCACTCACCACTCTCGAAGAAAGCTGAGCACGCATCCGGCGTCCACTCGCCTCTCCACAACATCATATGTTCTGCCGCAGCTTGGGTCTTCTTTCCGTAAGAGCCAGCTAGTAACACTAACTCGTAGCGGTGGCACGGTAGCGCGCGAACAATCTTGTAAGGTCCACGCATGCCGGAGTCCAGTTTGCCTGTGATTTGTGAAGCCTTGCTCACAAAAACAAAGTCCCCGACGGCAAAGGTGTGTGGCTGCCGTCGATCTTCATTAACGTAGGCATTCTGGCGCTGTTGATTGACTGCAAGGAGCTCAGATGCTCGTTGTCTGCGAAGGGTTAAGAGAGCCTCTCGATTGAGATTAGAGTTATCGAGTGCCACATCTCGCACTAAGGATCTGATGACCGGAGTGGCTGCGTCGATACCGACCAGTAACTGCAGTGGTGAGGTCTGCGTAGAAGCTTGCTTGCAGATATTCAAAGTGAGCTGCATCTTCCACAGCACATCGGACCATTGGGAGCCTTTATTGCCAACTTCAACGCGTAGCATGTTGAGAACAGTCCTGCAGTACCTCTCCGCTTGTCCATTTTCGCGATGCATACCAGGTGTAATGAAATGTATTGAACATCCCAACTCACTGACCCAATTTTGAAAAGTTGTGCTTTCAAACATTCTAGCGCGGTCACATATTATTGTAGACGGCGTACCAAATAAGGACACAGCATTTGAAAAAACACGTTTTAACTCATCAGTGTCTTGTCTGTATAGAGAGTAAAGCAGACAATACTTGGAAAAGGCATCAACTATTATTAAAACATATTTGAATCCGTTTGACTCTGGGAGCGGTCCTAGGACATCGGTATGTACAATTGAAAAAGGGATTTCTGGCTTTGTCCATGACTGAATCGGCTGTGAAGGAGCCCTGGGAACCTTCTTATGTGCTAAACATATAAGACAATGACTTATGTACTTTCTTACAAACTGTCGCAAACTTGGGAACCAAAAGTGTCGCAATATTAGGTCAGTCGTTCTGTCAGTTCCAATATGATCATGCTCATCGTGGAACACCCTCAACAAGCTGAGTCTATGGCCCTTAGGAATGTAACACAAGAGTCGCGGTTCTTCCCCAGTTGGGGTATATTTGTAGTACAACAAATCATTTTTAATCGCGTACCTAGTTTGATCCAGTTGACCATCTCTTAACTTGGATATTAACTCTTGCGTCTCCGCATCAGCAGTTTGAGCGATCTTCGCCCAGTTGTTTGGATTTCGAATATGAGACACATTGACAGTAGGAGGAGGAGGGTTACGGCTTAGGAAGTCTGCATGTTGCATCAAGGACCCTTTTCGGTAATCTAAAGTAAAATTGAAATCTTGTAGATAAATCCACCAGCGCGCAACCCGAGGCAACAAATCTTTTTTACGTTCCGTCAGCTTTAAGGAATTACAATCCGTCACTATTTTAAATTTAATGCCAATCAAATAGTGGCGGAAATGCTGGAGCGCACGTACGACAGCTAACGTCTCCAACTCGTAGCTGTGGTACCGCGACTCAGCACCCTGTGTGGATCTACTAAAATATCCAACAACTCTCTTTCTCCTACCAGTGTGTTCTTGTAATAAAATGGCACCAAGCCCAATAGCACTGGCATCAGTGTGAAGTTCCGTAGGCAACTGGGGATCGAATATAGCTAAAACTGGTTCATTTGTCAAACAGTGAATCACATAGTCGCGAGCAGTATCCTGCTCAGCACCCCACAAGAAAGGTTCACCTTTTCTCAACAATTTTGCTATACCTGCGGTCTTAGAAGCATAGCCTGCTATATAACGACGGAAATATCCTGCTAACCCCAAAAATTGGCGAACCTCCTTGACATTTGTGGGTTTTGGAGATCTAATAAGGGCATCGACCTTCCCTGGACTCGGCCGTACCTGACCATGACCAATCAATCGCCCCAAGTATTCGATTTCCGTGTCTAAAAAGGTACACTTTTTTAAATTAATAGAAAATCCCGCTGTTTTTAATATCTGTAAGACTTCTCTTAAAGTGTCAAGGCCTTCCTCTACCGAATTTGACAATAATAAAACGTCATCTATATACGTAAGGACTTTACCAGCATCTATTAATGTTTTCAAAGTTTTAGAGATGATTCTCTGGTAAACAATCGGTGCGTTGGCCAACCCATAGGGCATTTTCAAATATTCATACTGTCCTTCGGGTGTTACGAAGGCAGTTTTGCCAATTGAGTCATCATCCCTCATCGGTACCTGATGAAATCCAGTAGCCATATCAAGACTGGTGAAGATTTTATAGCTACCAAGCTTGTCAACATGGTCATCGATCAGTGGCAAGGGAAATCTCTCCTTGACAGTGATAGCATTCAGTGCCCGATAGTCGATGCACATCCTATCACTGCCATCCTTCTTTTTGACTAAAATAATTGGACTCGCATAGTCAGACTGAGATTCCCGGATTATGCCCTTGCTGAGCAGATCGTTGACAATGTCACGAACTCTATTCTTTTCGTCCATTGAGAGCTTGTAAGGACGATGACTGATTGGAGTAGTTGAAGTTAACCGAATTTCCATGCTACCTGTGTTCACGGTAGAGGTTGCAGTGCCAGAAATAAATAAATCTGAAAATTCATGAATTATTGCTAGTAATCGATCTTTATCAGTACCAGATAATGGGGTCCTAACACTGTCACCGTCCACCGCGACCACATGCTGCACAGTTGGCAAAATGTCAGATCTCGTGAGCCGCTGCTCTCCATTAGTTCGGATATATGTCAAACCTTTTCGATTCAGTACATCGATACCGATCAAAATAGGTGCATTTATACACTCAGAAGGAACAACGTACAAATCTGTTTCTAATGAAACTTCAGGAAACTCTATGACTGTCGTAACTAAAGAAGTCGACTCAATTTCTTGACTTCCAATTCCACGCATCAAGCGATAAGCTGGCACTCTATTAAAATTAAAATACTTTAGCACTGATTCTGAAATCAATGAGATATCCGACCCACTATCAATCAAAACATCGACTGGTACTTTTTGAACTACTACTGACATTACGTTGCTTTGTTTGGGGTCGAGTCTAAGCAAAAATTTACTTCTTTGGTTTTTTTATCACCATTGTCAGAGCGCTGTTTTTGGAAACATGAATCTATCAAATGCCCATTACGTTTACAAAAAGTGCAACGTTTAACTGATCTCATGTTATCGCTTGACGTGGTTGGTTTTGTGGAATTGTCACCCTGACTAGAAGGTGTAGCCTCATTTTTAAACTTTTTAGGGCAATCCCATTTCTTATGACCTAATTTTCCACAAATGTGACAAGTAATCTTGCTATCATCTGACTTAGGTACCTCGCGTTTACGCGAGTGAGACATACCCGAACTACCAGAAGCACGAACAGTATTGTTGGAATGACGGGAATCATATTTAGGTTTGATGTAAACAGATAAAAATTCAACTAAATCCTTTGAGGGTAACTTGGCGTTGGTTGCCGCGGCCTTTATTTGAGGATCAACGATGCCTCTAACAACGATGGCAGTTTTCAGTTCGTCAGATAATCCTTTAACAATGTTTAGACGTAGCAATGATTTACGCGCATATTCTGCATAAGTTGAGTACTTGTTAGAGTTTGTACTCATTACATCATACAATACAGAAGCAATATCAATGTTACGTGGGCATAATGATCTAAATTCCAGTTTAAAACTACTCCACGATCGATCATTCGTAACCCAATCATTCAGCCATGACTTCGCATCTCCCTTCAAACAACTACCTATTCGTCCAAGGCATTCGCGATCATCCCAAGCATTTGTTAGCCGGGCGCGGTCAACCTCGGCGCACCAGACATCAAAATCGTGTACATTTGGATCAAAAGGCGATATGTAAAAGTTGTGGGACTTTGCTTTAAAAAGTGCGGTCAATGCTCCAACAATACTGCTCTCTGCATCCTTTATTCCACTGGTATTCATATCACTACCCTCAGTAACCTCTTCAGCCATGCCCGAGCCCGGCCCACTTGCAGGACTCGGTACAGCTAAAGGGGTGGACAATAAACGGCTCTGGTTTGCAGGACGCGACGGACTGTTATTTTCTACTGATATAGGTAATCTAGCTTCGATAGCTTCTAGTCTATTAAGAATCCTATCAAGAACTATATCGCGTGAGCTACCGCGGCGAGCGCGCGAGTCTCTGTTGTATTGACGAGAACTACGAGGGCTGTGCGATCCATTGCGGCGCCTAGAAGATCGGCCACGACGGTCAGATGGACTATCATGACGGTTGCTAACAGGCGGCGTATGACGAGCATTCATACTATCGCGACGCGATTCGCGAGAACTACCACTAGTACGTTGTTTTTCACGAGAATGCCCGCGTCCCCTGGATCGAGACGAACGGCCTGTCATTGTTATAAGAAATAAAAGTTACTTACGGTTGAGATGTAATTTCACGAACCACACACACAACAAACACTGAATTTCCGATGGCAAACGGTCTAGAACGCGTGACTATCCCACTTCTGATCTTAGGGATCAGAAGCGGTTAATATTAAAAAGAAAAACAAGGCACCAATCAACTGAAGTTTTATTCTTTACAAATGATTTAACTTAACAAAATATCAAATAACAAAATAGATATACACAACTGAAAATAGTGAAACTGAAAATATTTCAATAACAATTACTAAGCACTGCGAACACGTCCGTCACGTCCGAGAGCCAAACACAGAATGACTTAAAACGTAACCGTCCGTTTTATTTATACCCTCTCCCACTCGGTCCGGTTTGCTGGGTAGGAGTATTATTTAAGACTAAATACATAGAAATTATATTTTTAAATATTAGTATAAAAAAAAATAAAAACATCTAAAAATATAAAAAAATATATATTATTATTATTGTTTATTATTATTATTATAATGGTAGCGAGCTAAACTGCGAACGCGAGGTATCGCAGAGAGGTATCTTCGGCATGTAATTATAATTACTTACCCTTACATTAGTTTTACATTTTTACATTTGTATGATTTCATTCATCAGTTGGTTAAATTTAAATTAAATTTCGAGGTCATGTAGTGGACTCCCGATTTAAAAATGTTAAAAATCTAGTCGCTCATCTCAGCAACAAAAAATTTTAAAAAACTTGTCAAAAATGTAGGGAAATTGTGTAGAGGTATTTTTGACAGATTGAATCTGAGATCAGACTAAACGTTCTGAAAATTACGGGAGTTCCCCTCTTGAGTCTCGGGCCTTCCATAATCCTAATTCCTCAAATATCGTCATGCTGAGTTGGATATTATGGAAAACATAGGATGTATTCATTCAGTTGTTTAACTTTCCGCACAATTTGTACGTCAGCAACGGGAAATGCGTAAGTTACTAATGGGAGGTCAGCTACCAAGTCAACAATCTAATTGCTGCTTATAGATCCGAATGGCTGACCGGCCTGCGATCTCGATTCGACTTGCCTGAGTTGCACTTTTCTGGCGGTTTTTTGTAGAATGAATGACGGTTTTCCTTATATAAGTACTTAATGTTATCCTTCTATGCTATGCAGCTGGATATGGCAAACGAAACCCGTAGATTTTAACAAGAGAAATAAGTAGAAGAAGTAATTTGGCAAGATTTGTCGTTTTGGTTAAATCTTTACTAAGTTTTTTTTGAAGTTTTAGTTTTCTCTCAACTGCCGATAAGGTAGCTTTTTGCAAGGTATAGATAATATTGTCAGAAGGGCACTTGTGTTACCGGGGACAAAACCAGTCCTGTCGCGAACAAGAAGTTTTTTGTGATAGTCCCCTAGCTGTCCTTGGTCGGAGCCTCGTCGAAGGGAGAAATCTGGGAATATGTGACAAATATTTCGCACATGGCCATTGCATTTTATTCCTTCCATCCGCCTCTCAAGTTGTCGTACACTTATCGGTACGTCATCGCACGGCGTGAGACATTTCACGACCATGTTACAGCACCTTATAGTATACCCAGTAAGTCAATTTGGTTCGTCGTGTACTGAATCTTCCATCACGTTTTAGACATGCCTTCTATAAAGTAGTTGCAATATTATTTTAATGATAACATCATTTTGTTATTTGAGAACAATGAATGAACTTCAAGGTAGTGCTGAACATTATCCCATAATTAAATTATTATAGTAATCATTAGTGTCATATTGACCTTTGCTATCACACTATGCTCTACTATAACCTAGAACAGCAGTTCATCTGGGGGCCTAAAAAGGCCACTTTGGCAGAATCATAAAAGGTTAACATTATGAATCCGTGTTCCTTTTTTTCGCTGCACTACGTAGGTATAATCAAAGAGATTGGGATTGGATTTGGATTGGATTGTTTGGTAGTTTAGCATAGACAAAAAAAAAATAACTGAAAAATCCATCATCAATGGGATTTGATATGATTAACTTAACAGTTAACTGTCCATTATGATTCATAATGTTATCCTTTTATGATTCTGCCAAAGTGGCCTTTTTAAGCCCCCAGATCTGTAAAATCTGGTGTAGTGGAAAACATTTTGACTTACTGCCAATATTTATTTACTACAATAACCCCTCCAACTGATCGTCGTGAGCAACATGCTCTTCATAAGAATCGTGCACTACCAAATAATCCACCACAGCATTAACCACTTTATCATTAACCAGACAAGCTTCACATTCCCCTGCACGATGACTTTGAAGAATACACTTGACTGACATTAACATAATGTAAAAGCCTGAATAACGTGCTGATATGTCGTGTGAGAGTGATTCCACTTCTTGAGAACTGATTAGTTACGCAGATGTCATTAAAGATAATTGTGACAATTAGTGAAGAACATGATATCGGTGTAGTAACAGAAAGTATTGTAAGTGGTTTAAATATACCCGTGTAATTTGATGATGTAAATGGATTGTGTAATGTTTTACAGGACAATCAACTTCAGGAAGGTCTTACATAATATGAATTGATGTTAGGATTTACAGTAATGTTCTTGGTAGTCGTTGAGTTGTGACGGTGAGTAAAGTATGGAAATACTGAAAATTAAAAGAAAATGAATAAGGAATATAGAGCGAAAAATTTTAGATAGTAAAACGTTAAAGATGTCAAAAATTAGCCAGATATGGAGGTTGCTAGCGAACCCATTCCCAAAATTTATCAGAAATATGTTTACAGGAGGGACATACATTAAAACTATGTGGTATTCATGAACATTAACAAGTGTACAGTTCTTAATGTTCACGAATACTACATTACTTATATGGTCTCCCAGTAGTGTTCCTTATTTCATCAACAGCTACCTACTGTTCGTCCTTTATCTCCGAGTATCTATGTATATGTTTAGCATTATCAACGTGGCTGTACCTGTTCAGGCATCTAAACAAAGGAACTCTACCTATCCATTTCTATTGTTCTAACCTTATCACGTTTTCTATAAAAAAAAAAAAAACTGTTCTTGTAAAATCTGAAAAATGTTGTAGGTACAAGACGGATCGTGCACACTGCAGTATAGTTTAAATAAGGACAGTGTTGCCGCCTTTGATCTATCAATCAGCGATTAGCTATGCGCGTGCGCCGACTACGGGCTCTTTGATATATGCATCAGTATATTATTATGTTTCAGATATGGTTTCAATATTGTAATAGAATAACGGGCTGAGAGTTTAGACAGAAATAGATCACTGAAAGATATGAGTAGTAAAGAAAAGTGTTGTGATGACATTTCACTTCCGTCGCTATTAAGAATATTATTTGAAGCCCTTGGTTGGCTGTGACTTGAGGATTAAATTATGAGGAAATGTGGGTGGTCGTTTCTCCATAGAAACGCTCTCGCCTGTTTTCTTCCTGGTTAATGACCATAAAGCAATGATTTTTACAGATTAATAAATATTAACTACTTGTATGTCCCTATGTTTTCCTTTTTGATGATACATTAAAAGAAAAACATGGGTACACTATACAGGGTTATTGGTAAAACATTAACAACCTCTTAAGAGGTCACTGTACTCATCATTATGAACAACTTTTACTATGGGACCAAACCAGAAATCGCGAAAAAAAATCAGCTGTTCCCTACATTTTGACGAGTTATACGAACATAAATGTAGGGAACGGCTGATTTTTTTTCACGATTTCAGGTTTGGTCCGAAAATTAAAGTTGTTCATAATGATGAGTACATTAACAACCTCTTAAGAGGTCTCTTAAGAGGTTGTTAATGTTTTACCAATAACCCTGTATATCCGTCCGGTTTATGAAATATCTTTTAAATTGATCCAATACTGGAGGAGGAAATATAGGCGAGAGCCAAACCTCAATTCACGAGTTTTTACTTATGACTTTTCAAAAGTCTCTCCGACCGCATTTCCTCTTACGAGGGTGCAAGAAAAGTTCTGTCTAAGCTTTGATGGAGGAATTATTTATGAAAAGTGCTTAGCAGATCCGTGGCTGACTATTAGAAAACAAAAGGGGTTTGAAGATTTTTTATATGGAGCCTGGCCCTACTGTTGCCCCATTTTCAAAATGGCGGCCACGCATTAGACCTACATATATCGATAGCTGACTTCAATGCAAAACAAATAACCTAAAAGATATTAATAAAGCCGTCGGTTGAGACTGGTCATCTCTTAACTGCCAATGCTTATTTTTAATCTTATATTTTGAATTGTTTCTTCATTTGTGTTTTTTTTTTACATTGTTCTCACATGTAGAAGCAACAAGAATATTTTGATTTAGTAATATCCCAGGATTTTGTAATATCTTGATTTAAAAAGGTGTCCATGGAGTTTCTTGCCCGTTCTTCTCCATAGAGATCTACGTTTTGGAATGGGCAACTAGCTTGAACTTTTGGACTAACTGACAGACTATTTAATTTTGACAATTCAAAAGTGCCTGTTTGAGTTTGAGTTTGAATAACGTTCAAAGTTCAAAGTAACGTGACACTTTACGGGTTTGGTCTTATTATGTTTTCTGTTTGCATTGACGTCAGCGATCGATTTATAAAGGTGTCATGCGTGGCCGCCATTTTCAAAATGGCGTGACAGTAGGGTCAGGCTCCATATAAAAAATCTTCAAACCCCTTTTGTTTTCTAATAGTCAGTCGCTCCATATAAAATGGAGCTGCATCCGGTTAGACTGGAAACCGACCCCGAATAAAATTAGAAAAAGGCTATAATAAGCTAGGACGCATGACGATGTTTTTTTTGTCCAGAAGCATAGACAAGGAATGGTTTTGCAAAGTCAGCTCATTGCACATATCAATCAAAATACAACTCCGGTTTCCCTGGAAAATTCAAAGCCAAAGTCGAATTATTTATTTCAAAGAGGCACATATAAGGCACTTTTGAACGTCAAAAATTACAATAAAATAGAATTGATTCTAGTCGCCCCTTCTAAAAGTTAGTGTTCATATGGAGAAGAATCGGTAAGAAACTCCACCGTTACTCTTTTAAAAATGTTTTACAAGGTTTTGTATACATTCATTATATAATAATATGTGAAGACGATGCACCTAGAATAAAATTAGTCTACCGCAAAAGGTAAAAAGAATTAAAAATGCAATGACAGGTAAATCAAATTATGTGATAGATAATGGTGCTCACATATTTACAAATATTGTGTGAGTTACAGTAGTCACAGAATGCAAAAATCAATGTCATAAAAAATTTATACATAAAATACAATATTTTATAGTTCTTTAAATTATTGTTACAGATTTATGATTCGCACTGATAGGCAAGAAATTATGTTGGTATATTTTGTAACTGTGACGTAATGAAGCTAGCGGAGTAGATTCTGTGCGTGCATCCTCGATAAGATAGGTATCATGTTGAAACAACGGGTGAGAGTGGTGTTAGGCATAACACGATGCCCTATAGGGCTGCCAAGGCGTGGAGATTTTTGCTAATGTGCAGCGGTTCGACTGTGATTCTCCAGGTTAAGAAGTTGGTAAAAAGAGTAAGGAAGATGTAGGATCAAATGCTGTAGCATATTTTGGTGAAGGGCAAACAGTCGATAGTGTACCAAGCGGTGAATTGTAATAGATTGATTGTAAAATTCTTCGAATTTAAAAGCACGATATTCCATTACCTAACACTGGCTTCAACTTACCTTTCCCTCTATAGCTGTGGAGATTAGACAAAATAAAGCTATTTCGTGATCTTGAACGAAAAGCCTGATCTAAATCAAAGCATTTATTTCAAATATGCACATAAAAAGGCATTTTTCAATGTCAAAATTTACAATAAAATAGAATTGATTCTAGTCGCCCCTTCCCAAAAGTAGTTTCGTATAAAGAAGAATGTGATCGTCCTCATGAGAGTATCCCAAGAGCTTCCCAAGACCAAATTAGGTAAGATTCCACTTGAATATGCAATTCTCCGATGACAAGCCAAGTGTCAGCCCTATTGCACCTATAACGTAGTTAATGGCGTCTGGCGGATGTTTATAGCTGAATTCCTAATTATGGTAAAGAGTACCCTGCGCCAGCGTCGCTGTGGGCGTTGACAGGCGCCATTTTGGTATCAATTTTATTTTTACGTTTTCATCGTGTGTGTGCGGATTGCTTGCTTCAGCTTGTACGGATGTAGACAGCGGTATAAACATAGAGGTGTGAGTAATTGAAGTTAACAGTTCAAAAGGAAAAGTTAGGAAGTAGAAATCTGGACTGTTGAGTCATTGTTGTGAATGATCTGAGGCAAAAAAAAGCAAGCTTTTTAGCAAGACGCATCCAAGTTTAACACGACGATAAATTAGAGAAAGCTGGGTTTTCTTCTAAAGAATTAAGAAGCATTGTTTTGACTTTTGGCAAAACTTGGTTTCCGGAAACAAAGTCAAGAAGGGTTAATTGCAGTTTTTTGACCAGAAACTCGCATCTCCGATGTAGGGAGACATAGCATAATTAGTCTATAATGTTCCCACTGCTGGAACAAAGGCCTCCTCTCGGTGAGAGGGAGTGGGCCGTAATCTACCACGCGGGCTCAATGCGGGTTGATAGATGTCATATATCTTAATTTTTTGTTCTAGGACATGCCGGTTTACTCACGATGTTTTCCTTCATCGTCTTGCAGCAGTGGTGATGAAATAATTTACACAAAGTAAAGCGCCTGTCTGGGTTCGAACCTACGACCTACAACTCGTAAGTCGCGGCCGTTACCACTCGGCCACCAATGCTTCACAAGGCGGCATACAGATTTAAAAAAAAACGGTACTTACCCTCTACAACCTCGTTAACAGACATGAAAATAATTTGTTTTAGATATTTGGTTAACTTTCATCGCTAACCGCCGATTAGCAAAGAAACAGAAAAAAGTTCCGACGACTACCGGCCTCAATGCTCGTTGCAAGAAACTCCATTTGTTTACTAAACACTTTTCTAACATATGACGATGTATTCAACACAGTTGGCACGCAATCGTTTCATGCTTGCAGGCTTTCTACTCGAGTACTCGTAGTACACACTTGGCAACACCCCGTGAATCATACCTCACAAACATTTCTGCATAACATTCTACACCGAGCCCTCATCGTTAAATATCAATTGTTGATACTCTAAACAACCTGATTGCTTGTGTCAATCGAGTGCAATGATCCCTATGAATAGTGTATTCGACACAATGTATCGAGTTGCAGGTCCTAATGCATCGATTCTCCGTACCATGCACGTGACCGATCCGTTACGTTGACAACTGATTCTGAGAATCTACGCTATCGAATTGTGATATAGATTTGCCGGTGCTAGTAGGGAAATGCCGACTTTATGACGAGATATATCGATTAAAATAAGGAGCGATACTTGTGTAGGTGTACCTACACCTGACACGATTCGCAGATGACATCATTAGTTAGATAATCGTCGATATGGAATATGATATCAAATATGAACTGGATGAACTTTACACTGAAATAGGAATGGACCAAGGTCTCACAAATTTGGCTTGAGGCATATTCATCTCATTAAAATGGGATGGGAACATTTACGTCATGTGTGAGTATACTATTACTCATAAATGTTTATCCAGGAGTGCTTTGCATTGATAATGGTACTTTTTGAAATCTCGGTGGACTGACTAAGATATTAAGTTGTTCGCCCTGAAGTCATTCATGACTTGCCATATTCTTCTCTATATAAGTAGTCAAGCTAGCTGCTAATGCTAGATGGGAGACGAACAAAAACGTTTAAAGTTTTAAATCTTCATAACATTTCTTAATTACCAATTAGATAACTCCGGATTACAAAATACATTCTTAATTCTCTCATACAAAAAAGCGGTTGATACCTCGGTTGCAAGCTCTTCCTGCGACTGTGTGACGCGTAGGGCTTGCAAACCGGATACCCGGATAACCGTAAAAACCGGATAACCGACTGATTTGAAACCCGGGTTTTGTAGGTTAACAAAACCGGATTTTTCGGTTTTTCGGTTATGTTTCTCATTTGTTATTGATTTAATAATACTTTAATTTTCCCAAACAAAATACACACATCAAAAGTGTCTAGGGATCAAGCATTTTTATGCGGATTTCTTGAGATTGAGATGTGGCTTTGTAATAAATTTATGATTTTATAAATTTATATGGATCCTTTTTGGTGCATTTCATAATTTGAATCAGGAACTGTGAATCAAATTCGAGTAAAAGATGAAAATCAGCTGTCAATATTTTCCCTATAAAAACATACAACGCATTGAAGACATTATTAGTGCTACTGTTTCCCTACTACTGATTAAAACCAACGTTATTATGGAGCGGCGACGTCATTTAAGCAGGGAAGAAATGCTCAGAGCCGTGGGAATGATAGAAGCTGGTTCCCGGCAACGTACTGTGGCTTTAGCTCTGAATACAAGTCAGAGTGTTATCAGTCGACTTTGGACACGTTACCGAAGCACTGGTACCGTGGCTGAGCGCCATGGAGGACGGTATCGCTGCATCACAAGGAGACAAGACCGATACATTCAAATCTTAACTCGAAGAGCTCCAACAATAACCGCCATGATGTTAGCCGTGAGGCTTCATCACTCTTCAGGGAACTTAATTAGCGACCAAACAGTCAGAAACCGCTTGCATGAAGTGAACCTTCATTCCCGAAGACCGCTACGGGTACCACCTATAGCAATGCACAATCGTAGGATTCGATATCAATGGGCTCTTGAACACAGAAATTGGGCAGAAGAACAATGGCGTTTCGTGTGCTTTTCTGATGAGTCTCGTTTTGGTATGAGACCGGATACAAGACGTATACGACACTGGAGAACCCCTGGACGCCAACAGCGATTAAAATCCTGCCAGGAAGTCCATCCTTATAGTGGTGGAACCATCATGGTATGGGCGGGTATTTGGATCGGCGGAAGAACTGAGTTGATTTGGATCAGAGGCAACCTCAACGCTCAAATTTATGCTGAGACGATTGTATCAGACGTCATCGTTCCTCTACAAGTGCAAATCGGTCCCTTATTTCAGTTAATGCATGATAATGCACGACCGCACACCGCAAGAGTTGTAAGACAGACTCTCGCCGCAGCTAACATCAATGTCCTGCCCTGGCCTGCTCAGTCGCCAGACTTGAACCCGATTGAGCATGCATGGGATATGCTACAGAGAAGAGCTCTGCCGAATATGGAGGGTATCCAGTCGCAAGAAGACCTTTTTTTGTTGTTGCAACGAACATGGGCGGCCATTCCACAGCGTGATTTGGATGAACTCATTTTGAGTATGCCAAACCGATGTTCTTGTGTTGTTAGTGTTCGCGGTAGAAACACGGATTATTAATTGTTTAAGTTACCCAATAAAATTTTAAAGAAAACTGTTATTTCAGTCTTTTTTTCGAACTTTTGTGTTAGTGGTTCAAATGTCAAAAATCCCTTTATTAGGAAAATGGCAAATTTCTTTATTAATGCAAAGGTGACTTGGTTTATCGTTACTGTGACAAACGAAAACACTTTATTTGATGAATCCTTAAAGAAAATTTTAGTTAATATCAATCAGGAGAAAAGTTATTGCAAAAATATATGTTGATCCCTAGACACTTTTGATGTGTGTATTACATGTATCACTGACAAACGTGGACAGTACGGCGAGGCGGCGTTAGTTACTATTTCACCAAATAAATAACGCGATCGCGCTCGATAACGAGCAAATTTGAAGTTTCATAGTAAACATTATAAATAAGCATTTTTCGACTACTACACCGACGGCGACGACAACACAGCAAAACGTAGACCATACAGTAGTAAATGTTTCACGGAACATCAAGGATCAACTCGGACAAGAAATAAAGAAGGCGCTCAAACAACATACCTCTGATTGATGCAAGCCCATCTAGAGAACTTGATTTAGAAACTAAAATCAGGATGGAAATGGCACTTTCGGACGGTGAAGAAAAAATGGGAGAGCACTTAACAAAAGTACATAAAGCTTTGAAATCTATACCTCCGACAAGTGTGGAATCAGAGAGAGCTTTTTCATCAGCGGGTCTCATGTATAATAAAATTCGTAGTGCTCTAATGCTCTACTCCTACCGTAAGGACTGGCCGGCGCTAGCAAAAGACAGAATTGTGTGGAAAAGAGAGAGGGAGGCCTTTGCCCTGCAGTGGGACAGTACAGGCTAGTTAGATTAGACTCTAAATGATGACTCCCTTGATGCACTTGTATCCTTAGTCCTTACGTAATTCTATCACAGTAAAAAATAGTAATTTGGTTTAGCTGTGTAACTTTAATTTTGAATTTTTAAAATCTATGTCTCTAAGAATATCTGATTTATTTTGTTTTGGTAAATTAGGAATAAGACTTCTATTTTATGCGATATTTAAATAATTATTTAGATCGCATTAAATTGTTATTTAATATTCTGTGATTTTAAACCTTTGTGAATCTACCAATGTTCCTAATTTTGTATGCTAGGTACCTTAAGTTTTGAAGAATATGTTATTTTAATAAATAATAAACTTTATTCTATGTTAGGTCTAAAGAAAATAAACTTTTGCTTTTGAAATGCTCATTATTATAAAAATAAATGAGATAAACGTAAAAAAAATCATATTTTGATTAAATTTCAGCATTTTCATTTCTTTACACACATATTTCTCATTTCTTTAATAAAAATTTAAAATAACCCCGAAAAAACCGATTTAACCGGTTTCACCGGTTTTGTAAACAACAAATCCGAAAAAAAACGGTTTTTTTGAACAACCCGGTTTTTGCATGCCCTAGTGACGCGGGAACAATGCCCATTGTACCGTCCATGTTACCATTTCACCGGTAATTACGTGCTACTGCACTCTCATACACGACACATACGTACACGGTAACAGCAGTGACCTCTGGTAATGAAGACAGTTTTGAGTTACATGTGTAAATATTTTTGTAAGATTCTGTGGTACAATCAGGTGCGCTGCACGTCATAGCATAATACAAAATGTACAACAAAGCATGGAGACGCTCGGCGACACATGCTTCTTTACTGTCTAGATTGGAGCAGTACCTATCTGATCAGCAGTAGATGACTTTCAAGATAGGCTTTGCATTAATTATTCTCCACAAGAATATTTAGCTTTTAAATTAATTCGATATTTTGAGACAATTTTTCGTCCACAATAAACAGAATTTCAATAATTTTAAGCTTACTTACATTTTCTTATCCATTAATAATTTCCTGAATTTTAAAATACGAATTAGAATTATTTGGCTGCACTTATCCATCAAAATAAAAAAAAACTGTGTTCGGGTTCTCATAAATAAAAAATCTCTAGTATTTTTAAAGGAGGATAACGACTTTGTTTTCCGTTTATCTTTCAACAACAATGCGACGCGCGACGGAGAAAGAAAGTTATGCAGCTGATAATTTCGTTTTACAATAAAATGCAGTGGCGTTACCAGGCGACCATACAATCGAGTAGCGTACTATTATAAACAATGCATACGGAGACATGTGTGGCCTTTCACACATTAATTACGACACTTAACCACTGCGTTGTGCTGCGCTCCTAGTCGTTTTAAAAAGAAAGTTTACTTTTAATCTTTCTCTTGTTTTCAACCTAATAAAGTACTTCGTGACATTTCTTACTTTCTAGCGTTATTAAGATGAGCTTGTTGACCTTAATTGATTGGGCCTTATAACATGAACACATACTTACAAGCTCGTAAATCTCTCTGGCATTAATGAAGGGCCCTCTCAATATAATTATGTATGAACTTAAACTACACTACATAGGCGGTTAGTTTTACGGTGGCTCACGCTTTCTTTTCATGATGGGCTTTAAGTACTTTCATACATAGGCACATAGAATCTACATCTTCCTACATGCCTCATTAATAGTGTATCTTAATCCCAATCTTGAGCCGCAATCTTTGACGGCTGCTTGTAATTCGCCCTCTCAAAGATTCCAATTGGCAAACTCGGCCGTTGATTGGTTTGAAAAAGATACATGATTAATTTGGGGCATTAAAACTTGAAAACTAAAACCCAACTACAACAAAGAGCCAAATAAAAAGGGAAAACAAGACATCACAGACGGACAAATTAAAAATAACATCGGTTTTCGTAGAACCGGAGTTACATGTCATTACTCATTATAGCTTAGATATGTCATATAATTAAAGCATACACGTGTGACTCCTTTGGCTTGGCCGTAGTCGGGTAAAAAAATATATTCTAAGTATTCTTCTACTCATCTAAACTTAATCCATACTAATATTATAAACTCGAAAGTAATTCTGTCTGTACCTTTTCACGCCTAAACCACTGAACGGATTTCAATAAAATTTGGCAGAGAGATAGATTGTATCCCGGGGAAGGACATAGGATAGTTTTTATCGATATACCTTACGTGCGAAGCCGCGGGCGCGAGCTAGTAATACATAGAGAAAAGATTTGATTAATTGTATGTTTGTTCGTTACGCTTTCACGCTAAAACGGCAAAACAGAATTAGATGAAATTTGGCATATGGGTAGAACATGACCTGGATTACGACATAGGATACTTTTTGTCCCGATACTACCTCAGAATCGAGACTTATGCGGGTGAAACCGCGGGTCGGAGCTAGTTAAAAATAACATCGGTTTTCGTAGGACCGGAGACACATTTGTCATTATAGGTATGTCATGTAATTTAGGCATAAACGTGTGACTGTTTTGGCTTTGCCGTAGTCAGGTAAAAATATTTTTTTATTTTTTTTTATTGCTGAATAAAAAAAACGGTCTTGACCTCAACCACGCCTGATGGAAAGCGATGGATGAGGTCTATGATGGAACGAGCGTGCCCAGAAGATGCCTAAGGCACTGGAACTCCAACGCATCGACGAACAAAACTCAGCAGGCTGCTTGAAGCCGGACTCCGGTGGGAGGGTGGTCGCAAACCAGGCGGGCGTTAGCCCTACCGCCGCAAGGGAAGAATTGACCAGTCAAATAAGGTGTTGGGTGTGACTGTCCAAGATGCGCCGAGCGCTCGGTTCAGTTGAGTAACTGGCGGAACAAACTGCGCTATACTAGGAGGCTTCCTCGTGCATCCCAAAAATTTAAAATATCTCCTAAGTGTTCCTCTACTCATGATGCATGCAAAAGTGTTTCTTACTCATAAATAATAGTGTGAACGCGACATAAAACTGTCCTCCTCTTTCCGCATGAGATCTTTCTCAGCTATCTGAGAACAGATAGAATCTACAAATTGTTAGTCTGAAGACTATATAAATGACACCTGAGAATTTCTCTGAATTCTATCATCGTTCCAATCTAATTCCCATAATGATGTGATATAAATATAATAATTTATAATTGGTTTACAGGCCTAAAGTATAGTTTATACGAGGCATGGATTACACGTAAAAGGCGTACGTTTCATTATTACCAATTAACGTGGAAAGTGTTATAAGGAATTATAATTATTAACTTCAAGTTTATGTTCGATGTTTATTTTCTTATAATACTTAACACATTGAAGGACACTGAACGCCTATAGACGTAATAACAATAAAACTTCTATTGTGTCTCGTTCAGTGTCCTTCAATGTGTTAATGTATCTAATGGGTTCAGTAGGTAACCAATCTGCCAAAATCATCAGAATTTTGCACTAAGAATGTTGGTTAACATTCGTCATGTATACGGAATTGCTATAAAAATTGAATTTGGCAGTTGGTAAATATAGATTTCGATCCAGCCTTCCCTTGCTGTCCTCTCCCAGGGACGGCCTAAGGCGAGGTCCGAACCCCACCGGGGGTGCCCTTAGCGTGTAGTAGTCGCTTAGTTTTTAGTTAGTTTTTAAGCCCTGGCTGGAGGCCTTAATTTATTGAGGCATCCACAGGGAAGCCCGATTAAGCAGTCGACAACCTCACAGGTTGAACTGCAAGATGCCATTCACAAAAAATAAATAAATTGGTAAATGTAGAGAGCAGTGGTGGGAAAGTGATAACGGCCGCGACTTACGAGTTGTAGGTCGTAGGTTCGAACCCAGACAGGCGTTTACGTTGTGTAAATTATTTCATCGCCATTGCTCTCAAAACGGTGAAGGAAAAAGATCATCGTGAGGAAACCGGCATGCCGAAGAACCGAAGAATTCGAAGACATGTGACATCTACCAACTTGCACTCGGCCCGAGGGATTGCCGCCCACTTCCTCTCACTGAGAGGAGGTCTGTGTCCCAGCAGTAAGAATATTATAGTTGCGTGATCTACAGCGCCGTGCTTTAACAGCGACATTAATTTAACATACGTATACCGTTTTGCGTTTTCGTTTTATGGGCTTGCTAGTTGCGCCCCGCGGTTTATATCGGGATAAAAAGTAGCCTATATGTTAATCCAGGATGTCAGCTACCTCCATACGAAAATTTATCAAAATTGGTCTAGCCGTTTGAGCGTGAAGAAGTAACAAACATATAAACATACACACATTCACAAACTTTCGCCTTTATAATATTAGTGTATTTTAATTTCATTAAACGCTATTATTAATTTATTTATTTATAATTTTCTAAAATAGCATCTTGGAGCAACCTGACTTAAAGAATTGTAGCGCAGGGTTTATTTGGCGGGAAAACGGATATAACAATGAAATTAAAACGAATAACGTGCAAAGAGTAGGCGAATTGAAGGAAAGAGAGATTCATATAAAGTCGGCGCGCGGCGCAGGCGGTAGTTTTCAAATTACGAATTATTTTATGTTGTTATATTGTTTATTAGCTTCCGCCCGCGGTTTCGCCAGCAATGTATGTCGATAAAAACTATTCTATGTCCTTCCCCGGGATGCAATCTATCTCTCTGCCAAATTTTATCGAAATCCGTTCAGTGGTTTAGACGTGAAAAGGTAACATACAGACAGACAGACAAAGTTACTTTCGAATTCATAATATTAGTATGGATGATTACTGGCCATTAATCCTACTCGTGTGTTAAATTAATGTCCCAATTGTAGCGGCACGTTGTATATATAAAATTCAAAGTCCCGACTAACTGATATTTATCAACGCACAGCCTAAACCGCTGGTCCTAAAGACATGAAATTTGGAGGGTGTTCTTTAGGAAGAGTTACAGAAATTTCACCCTCTTAGGGGTGGAATTTCGAAAAGTCCTTTCTTAGTGGATACCTAGTCCACTAAGAAAGGGCTTTTCGAAATTCTAAACAAATATGCAGATTCTTTTGAGATGTCCAGATGAGGTAGGTACAACTATTGTTGATTGCACAATAAACCATTACTTACATCAATATTTAATTTGGCACCCAAAAATAATAATTTCGGAAGTATTATAACAGCAATTTGCCGGTTTCCACCCACCGTGGCGTGGGTCCGTTCCAGTTGCGTCACTCGATCAGGAAGCGATCGCAACTCGGTCGCAGTCGATTGTAAGTTACGACTGGTTGTCACGGGTCATTGGGCACTAACAATGAATGGGGCAAAGGCTGTGAAGCCCCGCAGTGGGTTAAGTAAAGTGGGACAATGTTCCACGGCTTTATTTTAAATGGGTTGGTAGGTTTTTAGTGGTCCAGTAGAATGTCTGAAAATGTTATACATTTTACTTTTTTAAAAGACCATTACTTTCTGAGCGAGACCCTTTTGGTGTAAATGAGGAACTCTTAGGAGTCAGGAGTCACGTATCAACAAGAAGTCACCGAGAGATCTAGAGGGCAAACTCAACATGCGAGTGTGAGAGTATCATACACGATTATGTTCAAAATCTGCATGAGCAAGCACGCAGCCTGTCTGTGTGGTGCCGGACTTAAAGAATACCACCACCCCTTACTTCCCGTGGGTGTCGTAAAAGGCGACTAAGGATCGTACCGGAGAATGGGCAGCAGCGTTCTCTATGTATTCCACCACCATACCATACTGCGATCGCCAACCCGCCTGCCAAGCGTGGCGATTATGGCAAACCCTCCCAAAATTGGGGGAGGCCTGTGTCCAGCAGTGGACGTCTATCGGCTGAAACGACGAAGCACGCAGCAGCATCATGCTGAGATAGGAGCCTTTTGGCCTCGTATAGGACTTCATGTTTCATTTTCATTTTTTTTTTATATAACTTGGTTTTTATTTTTTATTTTAATGTGTTTAGTTTAGTTTGTGATCTTCCTGTACGAGTCGCAATAAATAAGTTTCCCAAAGACGTTAGACCAGCTGATAATGCAAAGATAACCCACACGTACCTACCCACCTTGGTTTTTAATAGTAATCCAACTCACGATATCTTTCAGAAAAAACTTCAGACATTATTCGATATCAGATAAAGATAAGCTAAGCTGATACACTTCATAACAAACCGCAGCAATATATCAAAATATGAATTGCATTCTGATCTGAAAAAAAATTAAAACTGGCCAAGTGCGAGTCGGACTCTCACACGAAGAGTTTCGTACCCTAGGCAAAAACGCCGAAAAAAACACGTTTTTTGTATGGGAGCCCCCTTAAATATTTATTTTATACTGTTTTAAGTATTTGTTGTTTTAGCGGCAACAGAAATACATCATCTGTGAAAATTTCACCTGTCTAGCTATCACGGTTCATGAGATACAGCCTGGTGACAGACAGACAGACAGACAGACGGACAGTGGACAGTCTTAGTAATAGGGTCCCATTTTTACCCTTTGGGTACGGAACCTTAAAAATGAATCGATTTTAACGACAAGTACGAAACTTTGCATCACATTCTCAGAATCATTCATTCATTACTCTTCTTTTCTCATGATGTCGAGATATATGTCATTCAGCAAGTTTGTTAGCAAAGATGCTGCCCAGGGTCCGCCAGACAACATAACCTTCACCTTTCATTTCAATTTCTTAAGATTTTTCATTTGTGTCATTTTACATTTTTGCATCGTTTGTATAGACACACAACTCTACAAGGTTGGACAAAATCGGAACTAACGCCGCCAACTTGTTTTGTCAATACAATATCCGTGACAATTTCACAAATGTGGTAAACATTTGTGAAATTGTCACGGATATTGTCCACGCCCCCCTTTTGTCACTCAGGCGCCAAAAGATCGTTATGGCACTCTTTATCCAGCCATCCATCCATTAATTCACCGTAAACCTGTCACCTGTCTAAATCCCCGTCAGTCGACCTGACCTGATGGGTCACGATTCCGACACAACAGGCAAACCGTGCCATTTGCGTGCCGTATGTGCGTGCACATGACGTGTGACGAATTTTGACATGTTGCATGTGCCGAGTCAATAAGTACAAGTAGCGGCGCGTAAGTTGGCAAGAGTTTTTGTAGTGGGGGATGTTTGCGCACGCACAATTTCATACATTTTTATATGCGCGAACTTCCCCCACTACGAAAATCTCTTGCCAAGTTACGTGCCGGTAACTATACCACGGATAAAGATGTAGGCTGCAGTGGCATCTTTTAATTATGATTGTCTGGCATGATTAGAAAGGAGGTTATCTATCAAAATTGGCATTTCATTCTTGCTACCTTCCTACCTTCCTTTATCAGATTTTACAACAGATAGTCAGAAGACTCCACATACAGCCTCAAAAGCGTGATAATTGTGCTCGGAAGACCATTTTTGGGTGTAGTTCCAGAATACTTAGGATACTACTTTTTTGCAGTTAGCCTATGGCTAAAGATCTCCTGCCCGAATCTTTCCGGAATTTATCATCAGCGGGCCCTATCAAAATACCAGCGCTGCAGTATTTATTTTTTAAATATCGCAGCATTATGATGATATAGGACTGAATAGGAGCCTTTTTGGCGTCGCACAGGTTTTTTTCGTGTTTGTTTATTTTTTGTGGTTTTTATTGTTATTTTGTCAGTGGGCCTGTGCACACCACGTTTTTTAAACGCGCCATTGACGCGCGTTTTAAAAACGTGCGTCGACGGTGCGCTTTTACCCTACAGAAGGTCTACAGGCTGCGTCTGACTCGCGTGCGTATCGCGTTTGTTTCGATACAAACGCGCGTCAACGGCGCGCTTAAAAAACGTGGTGTGCACAGGCCCTTAAATGCTCTTTTTATTACTGTTTGTATTTCCTGCGTGCGTGTACCAAATAAAATATTTTTCTTTCTTTCTTTTATTTCTCTAACACCCTAGCCAAGGTCTTACCAGACGTTCTACAGTTATGTGCATAGCTGAATCATAAGTAACCAATATGATGCATCATCTGACAGTTTCCATCAAACTGTTTAGGACATCCTTCTGATATAAATTGTGAAACATCGAGTCCACATTAAAACGCCATTCCAAAAATCTCAGTTTCCCAACGTTCTACTTAACTAATTAGAACACCGTCTTGATTCTAGTATGCGTTTGCGCAAGTAGGTGACAAGCTGTCCCCAATCTGCGCGGATGGTGCAACCATGGTTTATAGAGGCATTAAGATACCCTGAATATACTTACTTACATAAAATAGTTTTACGGCTTCCATGTGGCAATTGTTGGAAGCTTTTATAGACTTTCAAAGAATACATAAATCCAGAGAACATTTAATTGAAAGGAGAATGTCTTCCGTAACCAAAATTAGGTACTTTACTTATGAATGGTAAATAGAGTCAGAATGTATTAAATATTCGATAAAAAGTTACACTTTTGTTACTAAATCTACGTCGAATCAGAATAAGTACATTTTTAATGAGTAATTAAACACCCGCGAGGGATTGTCGAACATGTATCTGGATCATTAAATGGGTATTTAAACATTTAAATGCGAACGCATTCAATCGGTCAGATTTTACGACGCACTTTTGTGGTTTTAAATGGAGCTGTAAATGTGTGCATGAGAATACGACATGTTATCGGAAATGGGGTTTTATGATATCTTATTAGCTGCTTAACTGTCCCGTTGGTCTCGTGGTCGCAAGCGGAACTGCTGAGCGTGGGGTACTGGGTACGATTCCCGGGTTGGGCAAAGTGTTATTGAGTTTTGCCATTAGGAATTTCTTAGTTACAGCCCGGAGTTTGGAAGTTGGCGGTGACGGCCTCGGAAAGCACGTTAAGCCGCTGGTCTTGCGCCTGTTCTATCTCCAATCGTGTCGGATTGCCGTCCCATTGAACTATGGGAGTGAGGGAAGAGGGAAGAGGAAGTGCATAGTGTGTCTGCGCGCACACTTGTGCACTATAATATCTCCCGCACCGAAGGACTCCGTTGAGATTGGCCGCCGTGGCCGAAATACGGTCTGGCGGACTTTTATTAGGGCTTTTTCAATTTAGACGTTTCGTGTCAGACCGCTGTGGTGCCGAAGCGGTGAGTTTGTCGTATTGCGCACGGACGGTCGTTTGTTTCATACAAACCGCCGGTGCGGCAACAGTGCAGCGTCGGAACCGCGAACGCTCGACAACAGGACGGCAACGTCGCAAACTACACAATAACATACACAACACAAACACTACACTAACACTAGCATAAAGATACGCTTTCAATTTAGGCGTTTGGTATCGGACTGCTACAGTACTGCAGCGGCCCCCCGGCAGCGGGTTATAACCAGCGGCACGGTAAACGTGCGGCAGCGGTCCGACACGAAACGTCTAAATTGAAATTGTCCTTGTCAAAAAAGCATATTATAAGATTAAAGACTACGTTGAAGACAAGCAAGTCTGGCAATAATTCCTTCTGCACATGTGGCTTCCCTGGCTTCTCATTAACGGCATAACTATGTAAATGTCTATTAACTGCTCTCAAATTACGATGTTTTTTTTTTTTTTTCTTAAATACTTTTTGACATAATTTCTTTATTATTTGACATTATATACAGACACTTTACTAGACAGTTAAATCAAATGCTCAATCATTTTAATCGTAATAACATCTTACACGATCAACAGTATGGTTTCACCAAAGGACGTTGTACAACCGACGCCGGTGTCACCTTATTAAAACACATCTTTAACGCATGGGAAGAGGCATAAGATGCTATAGGCATTTTTTGTGACCTATCCAAGGCATTTGATTGCGTGAATTACGAAACACTGCTCTTGAAACTTGAGCATTACGGACTAGGTAAACTTGCTCTTAGCTTAATAGAATCATATTTAAATGATAGATTTCAGCAAGTTCAAATTAACGGTGTGAATTCATCGGGCTTAAAAGTCAAAATGGGAGTACCGCAGGGCTCAATATTGGGGCCATTCCTATTTTTAGTATATATAAATGATTTACCTCATTTACTGAAAAACCAACCACAAATGGTGTTATTTGCTGATGACACATCACTGATTTTTAAAGTAAGCAGACGTGCACAGGAGCTTGACGACGTAAATAACGCTATGCATGTGGTCCATAATTGGTTTACTGTGAATAATTTGGTATTAAATGAGAAAAAAACTAAATGCATTAGATTCACTTTACCGAATGTTAGAAGTAATAAATGTCATGTTGTATTGAATAGGGAGACACTTGAATTCGTCGAAAATACGGTTTTTCTGGGGATCGCGCTTGACTCAAAGCTACAGTGGGGTCCGCACTTAACATCACTTGCAGGGCGGCTAAGTTCGGCCGCTTACGCTGTTTTAAAATTCGCCAATTAACAGACGTGGATACCGCGAGACTGGTCTATTTTAGTTACTTTCATAGCATCATGTCTTACGATATTTTGTTGTGGGGACGGGCTGCAGATATTGATTCTATCTTCATTCTGCAAAAGAGGGCTGTTAGAGCCATCTACAAGCTCAGCAGACGCGATTCTCTACGAGAACTGTTTAAAGAAATTAACATCATGACGGTTCCTTGTCAATATATATATGAAAACATTATGTACGTTCGAAAAAATCTACATCTTTTTAGTAAGATAAGTGACAGGCATAATTTTAACACTAGAAATAGGGACAAATTAGATCAACCGCGTTTCAGATTGTCTAAAGTAAAAACTTCTTTTATGGGTTACTGTGTAAAATGTTATAATAAAATACCATTCGATATTCTTCAATTAAATGAGAAGAAATTTAAAACATGCATTAAACGCACACTATGTAGACAAGCATATTACAAGTTGGATGATTATATCGTAGATAAAAATGCTTGGCTTAATGCTGGTCCTGCTCCACAGGCACTTGGGCTCACTAGTTAAAATTTCAATATTTGGAAGAGGTGCTTCCCTTTTTCTTTTTCAATATTTCTGACATTACGAACATACCTTTTTTATTTTATTCAATCCAGTTTTAATTGTTGAATACTGCAATATTAGATACCTCTTCCTGTTTGGTAGTAAATTATATTAACATCTTAAATAAATTGCAAACTATAGTTTTGTATAATTTAGAAGCATTTTTTTTTAAATTTTGTAAATGTAAGAACCATGTTTTCGTTTATTATGATTTTCTTTTGTTGTTGACTTGAAAGAGCATGGCAGTTGAGAACGTGTCATGCTCACTTAAATGTCTCACCGATGGTGGCGCGTGTGTTGGATTATTCGGTTCCCTACAAAATGGTTGAGCTGGATGGTGCTGATCCACGTGTCATGTTCGTGAACGGGTGCCGTCGGTTGAGACTGGTCATCTCTTAACTGCCAAGGCTTATTTTTAATCTTATATTTTGAATTGTTTCTTCATTTGTCTTTTTTTTTTACATTGTTCTCACATATAGAAGCAACAAGAATAATGTACCCAGGATTTTATAATAACATGATTTAAAAGAGTGTCCATGGAGTTTCTTGCCCGTTCTTCTCCATAGAGATCTACGTTTTGGAAATGGGCAACTAGCTTCAACTTTCTAACTGACAGACTATTTCATTTTGACAATTCAAAAGTGCCTGTACAAGGTTTAATTGAAATAAATGATTTGAGTTTGAGTTTGACACTTGAAAATTTTCACCTCTTTATTAGTGGTTTTAATGAGAATCATAACACTTGGTTTTAGTAGGTTTTTATTATTATTTTTATTTTTTTATTATCTATCCTTTTGATAGATTCTTATTTTGTAAATGTGAGGACTTTGTAGGCCTTATAGACTTTAGATCTGTAGACCATTTTCTATTTTATACTTACATACCTACTGTAATCTGGAAACATTGTAAAAGCCAATTATTTTTAAAAAGAGTAACCATGGAGTTTCTTGCCGGTTCTTCTCCATAGGAAACGACCAATTGGAACCGTGCACCTAGCTTCTGACGTTTCATAAAAGCCCATGTAGGTTTATGTGAAATAAAACATTTTGATTTTGATTTTTTCATTTTGAAAGAGCACTTTAGAGTGGGCGGTGCACAAAACAGTTCAATTTCAGTCCGGCAGTCGAGAAAAAGCGTTCCTGACAAATGTCAGTGCGACCATACTATATAGTAGCTAATAAAGATCAAATTCGCAAACCACGTTTTCGCTTGTATAAAACTGACAGGTGTCAAGAACGCATTCTCTCGTCGGCCGCACTGTTATTTTTTTGCCGTTTGAAGGTTATCATCCTAAATATTTATTTCAGACTAGCAGCGTCACGCGGTTTCACCCACATAAGTGTCGATCCCGTGGGAATATCGGGATAAAAACTATCCTATGTCCTTCACCGGGATGCAATCTATCTCTCTACCAAACTTTATTGGCATCCATTCAGTGGTTTAGGCGTGAAAAGGTAACATACAGACAGACAGATAGACAGACAGAGTTATGGATGCAACATGTATTGTAAATGTTAGGAGTTGCAAGTAAAGGATGACATTTTCTAATTTCATTTCAAGTTACTTGGCCTGCCGAAACACATTAAAATCGGTTTGGATATAGTGTCTGCCGCATTACCTTCTGGGTAATTCTACAAAGTTTGTGATGGATTGCCGATTATTATGTATGGGTAATAGGTACGCTCTAATGTAGAAGCCCATTATTCATAATTTTAATATCTAAACGCATTATAGTAACATTAGCCACTGTAGCTAGCTCAGTATATTGTGTTAGCAACTAGCGAGAGCGGAGCGGTATCAAGATTTCTCAACTTTTTTTATATCGTAAGCAATGCCCGCTTTTCTTCTGCATAAGAAAAACACGTTGGTAATAGACGACACCTATATATAAAACGTTTTCCAAGAACAATAACTCCTGATTTCAAGATTATTGCGAGTACGTTTGCTTTTTCCTTACTTATTTTAATTAATTTATTTATTTTATTTTATTTATATATTTATCCTCCTGCTGGAACGCCATACAGCAATTACACCAACGGAGCAAAAAATTAATTAATGTGCTTATCCATCCTGTGCGCGGTGGACATCGAACGGGCGGCGCGATGGAACACGCATGCTTACATACACAGCGTCAACTCCACAGTTCCATTGGTACTCCATTCAAATTGCGCACATTCTTTGCAATTTTTGAGACTGAATGAATCTTTCAAAATAAATATATATTTTTTGTAAAAACGGAAAATTTTGATGTGTCGTGTAAAAAGGAAAGGCGCTAACGTTGGCTGGATCAGATGAGAAATCATTTAAGAAACGCTAATCCCAGCCTCTATTCTTCTTCTCTTCCTAACTAATATTATAAATCCGCAAGTGATAGTTTTCGTTTGTTTGTTACGCTTTTTTGTTGCTTATTGAACTCTTGGCATTAAAATAATATAATTATTACATACATACGATGCATCTTAGTTATTATGAGACAAACCGTTTAATAAGAGATAAAAACAGAATTTTGATGAAATTGCTCTGAATTAAGAAAGTTAAAGATAATTAGAAAAAACTAATCAGCGCATTTTGAAGACGAGAATGTTGAGCTAAGTATGCGCTGAACAGATTTGTAAATTAATTCTTCATTGCCATAAACTAAGCGCACAAACAGAACTCGAAATTATGTTGGGCGCGAAAGAGCTGTATTTAACACTTGATTTGCCTAACATTATCCACCTAGATGAACTTAAAAAAAAATAACTAGGTATTACTTATATTATGGTTATTTATGTGCAATAATAATATTTCATGTTATTTCATTAATTTGTTAAAAAAAAAAATACAAAGTTGCGCAAATAATTCGCCGCGAGTGAATTTTGCCAGACCTCTAAATCGGCTGAACAGATTTGATTGAAATTAGGCAAATGGTAGACCATGACCAATATCTCGATAGTACGTTCCCATGGGATAATTTCCGACCTCCACGCATGCATAACCGCGGGCAAAAGCTTCTAAATTCGATAAGCTATCTTTAATCACACGTGTTGAAAACTCTCTGTCATCAAAGAGTTAAAAGTAGCACACCGAACAAGACTCGCTATTCACGAAAGCGCCTAACTACATCAATCAATAGGCATAAGGCACCTGCAGAAATGAGATCATCGATAAAAACAGCAGATGATTGAAATTTATACTGCCGTTCGTCACGATATCACGAGAACACGATAAGATATCGAAATTATGTTTTAAGGACGCTCAAGTGGAACATCCGAATTGTTTGTATCCAATTCGAATTGATCGTCTTTGTTGATGAGATTTGTATTGGATTGGATGTAATGTTTACTTGTTATATAGTTATTGAAACTGGTGTCTACAGTCCTATCAGAGTTATTTTACCTTTGACAGCAGCAACCCAACATCAACCCAACATCAACCATAATGTAATGAGACTAAAGAAAGATCATTATGATTTTGACAGACATGCCAGTGGCAGCAACCCAACATCAACCATAATGTAATGAGACTAAAGAAAGATCACTGTGATTTTGACAGACATGCCAGTGGCAGCAACCCAACAGCGACCTTATAGTAATGAGACTAAAGAAAGATCACTGTGATTTTGACAGAGATGCCAGTGGCAGCAACCTAACAGCAACCTTATAGTAATGAGACTAAAGAAAGATCACTGTGATTTTGACAGACATGCCAGTGGCAGCAACCCAACATCAACCTTATTGTAATGAGACTAAAGAAAGATCACTGTGATTTTGACAGAGATGCCAGTAGCAGCAACCCTACATCAACCATAATGTAATGAGACTAAAGAAAGATCACTGTGATTTTGACAGACATGCCAGTGGCAGCAGCCCAACAGCGACTTTATTGTAATGAGACTAAAGAAAGATCACTGTGATTATGACAGACATGCCAGTGGTAGCAACCCAACAGCAACCTTATTATAAAGATCATAAAGATTACTATTATTTTGACAGAACCGCAAAAGCAGCCCAACATCAACCATAATGTAATGAGACTAAAGAAAGATCACTGTGATTATGACAGACATGCCAGTGGTAGCAACCCAACAGCAACCTTATTATAAAGATCATAAAGATTACTATTATTTTGACAGAACCGCAAAAGCAGCCCAACATCAACCATAATGTAATGAGACTAAAGAAAGATCACTGTGATTTTGACAGAGATGCCAGTGGCAGCAACCCAACATCAACCATAATGTAATGAGACTAAAGAAAGATCACTGTGATTTTGACAGACATGCCAGTGGCAGCAACCCAACAGCAACCATAATGTAATGAGACTAAAGAAAGATCACTGTGATTTTGAATTTTTGACAGACATGCCAGTGGCAGCAACCCAACATCAACCATAATGTAATGAGACTAAAGAAAGATCACTGTGATTTTGACAGACATGCCAGTGGCAGCAACCCAACATCAACCATAATGTAATGAGACTAAAGAAAGATCACTGTGATTTTGACAGACATGCCAGTGGTAGCAACCCAACAGCAACCTTATTATAAAGATCATAAAGATTACTATGATTTTGACAGAACCGCAAAATTAGAGGTAAAATAACTGTAAAAGGTACAGGGATATCATTAAATAGGCAGTTCTAGTCTTTAATAGCCGTGCAGCCAGCATTGGTACCAGTCGGTCAGAAGAAAGTCATAATGATAAGTCCATACCAATATTATAAATTCGAAAGTAACTCTGTCTGTCTGTATGTTACCTTTACGCGTAAACCACTAAACGGATTTCGATAAAAATTGGCAGAGAGATAGATTGCATCCCACGGAAAGACATATGATAATTTTATCGATATACCTCGCGGGCGAAGCCGCGGGCGGAAGCGAGTTAAAAATATAACAAGATCTAAAATTGTTTGTTCTCGTTGCATCGAGGAATTGAGCTGAAAGTATACGGCCAAAGATGGTCCAATCCAATTCAATAATGAGTATTCCCTGAGTCGACCGTGTGGAGCTCGTGTCTAAGTAATAAAAGGCGCACGTGTCGATTGCCGCGGTTGGCGGTTGGATGGGTGACCATACTAAGGCCATACTAAGACCCCTCCATGCTTTGGAAAGCACGTTAAGCCGTTGGTCCCGACTTTCCTTCCTATATCTTTGACCGTGGGCTCTTCAGAAGCGCGAAAGTCTGACAACCAGTCTTACCAAGTCTTATGTATTAGCCAGTAACTGGGTTGTAGAGGTCAGATAGGCAGTCGCTTCATGTAAAATACTGGTATTCAGTAGCATGCGGGTAAACTGAAAGCCGACCCCAACACAGTTGGGAAAAGGCTTGGCGGATTGATTGATAGGAAGTAAAGTCGACTAAATATATACCAGGGTTTATAGGAAGTCACCATCATGATATAGATGATCATCATCTGCCTAGCCTTTTCCCAACTATGTTGGGGTCGGCTTCCAGTCTAACCGGATGCAGCTGAATACCAGTATTTTACATGGAGCGACTGCCTATCTGACTTCCACAACCCAGTTACTGGGTAATACGATACCCCTTGGTAAGACTGGTTGTCAGACTTTCGGGCTTCTGACTACCCGTAACGACTGTCAAAGATCCACGAATGACAGCCGGGACCAACGGCTTAACGTGCTTTCCGAGGCACGGAGGGGTCACGGTATGTAATGATGGTCACCCATCCACAGACCAACCGCGGCAAGCGTAGCTTAACCTGATCGATCGACCTGTGCGGCTATTATTATTTAGCCACGGGCCCCTCATGATATAGATGATATAGATCATGATATAGATGATATAGATGATCATGATATAGATGATCGTTAAACCGAATTAAATCGGGAATTCAGCAGCTATACAAGTACAAATCTACGAAGGTGTGATCCGATTTGCCTTGTAACGTGAAACCGTGACGTCTTTAGTGATTCGGTACATGTTCCACGCTCGTAGCAACGTGACACTGATAAAGAAAGTGTTCAAAATGGCATTACAATAAAAATGTGCCATACGATTATTTGGGGTAATTGATGGAGGTTCATTTTGATAAGGATGATTCTTGTTAAATGATTTTCTTCCTGTTCTGCGAGCATGTTCAATCAATCTCTTAAAGTTTTTGAACAACAATTCTGCCCCTATGCAAGCTGCTATGAATATTGCATCGTGTTTTCAGAAGGAGCGTGGCTTATTCTTTGATGATTATTCCGATTCGATGATACATTCCGATGCCTATTTTTTTCTACGTCCGAACCCAAAGCTCCAATTCGTCAAGCAGATGGCAAACATTAAAAAAAAACAGTCATGATGATCATAATTTTCTGTCTAGTGTCCTCATTTTTAATACTTTCACTTGATATATTACGTTAATCTTATCTATGAACTACTTATTATTCTTTATCTTAATAATCAAACTCGATCACCACTTTCGTTTTAGAACATAATACGCTACACATTTTTAGGATTCCGTTCCGTTCCGTTATGCAAGAGTAAACTCCGATGAAGCACGTTAATAACTTCCTATTTGTGTGCATTAAATTATAAAAGTTATGACGCTATTACCGTCTATACAGTATATAATTACTATGTTAAAGTACCTACCGCTAAGGTTTTGTTTAAAAACATGTTTCCTATAAGCCAATAAATTCTCGTCAATAAAAAAGAAATTTTATTTCTCGGCTTTCTTGACTATTTTAAATATTGAACTATTTGGCCAAATACTATTTAACCAAGCTTTATGGAATTTAGTAAGTACAGTGTTTTTTACAGTTATTTTACAGGCAGCAGCAACTCAATAGGAACCTTAAGGTAATGAAAATAAAGATTATTGTGATTTTGACAGAGTTCTCAGCAGTAGCAACTTAACAGCCACAGAGCAATTTACACTTTAATAACAGCAATCTTATTGTAACGACAACATATAGACCACTATGACTTTGACAGTGATGCAATACCAGAGGTATAAAAACTTTTGACAAAAAAAAAAAAAACAATCGACTTTCAAAAAATACACTACAAAGTGAAAAATAAATTTAATTTCGGAAGTCAGTGTCGTTGGGTTCGCATTTTCGTTGTCTGCCACCGACTGCAGAAATTAAAGTCATTTTTCACTTTGTTGTCTTTGTAGCTTTTGGAACTTGGTTGTTTTTTTTTTTTGTAAAAAACTTTTGATTTTTCACTTTTAAGTTGTACTTACCCCACACAAATTCGTATAACACTACTTACTATGTAAATATCAGTAACAGGCAAAAATACGTATTATTGAAGCTAACTCAAAAACTACCCAAGAAAAGTTAATAAAATTTAAATATGGGACCACCCCTTTTTTTTTTTTTGTTGATGGGAAATCATCAAATTGGGACCACCCCTGAGGCATATAATTATATCCTATAAAAAAAGAATTTTTGAAATCGATTTACAATTGCCGGAGATATCGCGTAACAAACATACAAAAAAAAACATACAGTCGAATTGAGAACCTCCTCCTTTTTGAAGTCGGTTAATAACTCTGAAAGGACTGTATACGGAATCGGGATTGAAGTTTGTATTAGCAGAGGCGATTACAAGAAAAGGTGAAGCGACATCATGCAAAAACTCCATCCTTTTAATTCATTTCGAGTGCGGAACCCAGTGCACGTTCAACGTTATCTCCGTATCTTGATAATGCGATATTTTCGAGTCGTGCATTGTTTTCCCAGCTATCTGAAGACAGCTGTCACCGCCGGATAATAAGGGAGTTACAACGAATTATTTGGACGCGTCCTTTCTCTTTGCGACATGTCAAGCCATTAGAATTAGGCGGGCTCTAGTTTAAGCGATTAGGAGAGCTCATAGCTTTCGAGTTTCGTTCGGTGATGTGTTTGCATCGGCGGACCTAGATTTTTTTTAAGTGGTGCTAAATTTTAATGTGGCGGTCCTGTCAAACTGATTTGCATATCAGCACAAGCTTTTTCCAATATGGACCTTTTCGAGCCGCTCGCTCCGTTTACGCGCCTAAATTATCGTCGCGACTCGGTCGATACTCCGCTTCCGCGCTTTATAGTAAGTTACTGGTCATTCGTATCATTGGTTGATATCATTGGTGGTTGACTGGTGCCTGGTGGTCGCATTTCGGTTGATTTCAGCGCCCCCACATGACGGCGCCCGGTGCCGTCGCACCGTTCGCACCGCCCTAGGGCTGCTACTGTGTATTTGGTTGGTAGTATTGTTTGTCTAAGTTGTCTTGTCGTAGTTGTAAAATCTGCTAGACAGTTTCGATGGTGGCGGGACTGACTAGAAAGGAAACGTCATGCATGACTTTTGTGGAGTGACTGCGTAACACACTAACATTAGGAATGGGTTTGATTTTGACAGTTCAACAACATTCATTGCGTTTTTTACGTTATTGAGCAGACAAATTTTTCGAACATATGCAGCAATGGATTAGCAATATCCTTTAAAATTATTCAGATTGTGATTGATAGAGTGTTGCGCATTAGGATGCTGAGCAGAGTCACTCGATCTTGTGCTTTTTTAATTCATTTGAAGAGTTTATTGAAGAGCTGTGACTTTTAACTATTCCTAACGTAAGACTTTTAGAGATGTGGTGATGGTATGTGTAGGTACAGACGCCAGCACATCAAGCTATCCGAAACTGTCAAACCCAATCAACATTGAGCCTAATACTTTAGCCATAAAATTGAAAATCTATTAAAGAAATTTGACAGATTGTAGTAGCTTGATGTGCTGGCGTCTGTACATTTGTGTATAATGTAGATACCTATAGATATACGTCGTATTATGTATATAATCTTGTAACCAATCGATTTCACGTCATGTACATGTAGGTAGGATCTCATGTACTTAATTCTAAAACACATTACGGTAATGTTTTCCTGATTGCAGTGATCGGATCTCTTTATTATATTACTAGAGACGTGCTTTGTTTAAACTACTTCCAGTATGACGTTCGCATAAAAAGGATATTGTTTCAAGTATGACGACCTTTGAGCGACTTTACACACATATACATACATAAGTTAATTGTTGGTGTTGTTCTAGTAATCGTTTATTTGTTAATTGTGTGTCGATTCTGACAAGATACGTGTTCAGATAATTAAAACATTTACAAGACAATCGTCTTGTAAATGTTTCACATTTGATTATCAACAATTAATTACTTATCTTGTTTTTGATATTGCAATACATAGATAAAGGCGCATCTACACCGAAGTTACTGTTTGTGGAGCAAAATTTGTTAGTAGTTAGCAAAAAGTTATTTGGTAAACTTACTAAAAGTTATAGAAAGTTAGGTAACGTTATTATGTTGCAAAATGTCGCTCTCCAAAAAGTAACTTCAGAGTACCTTGAGAAGTATAATTGGACATTGGAGAAAAGGACAGAAGATAAATACATAAGTATTAGTTTAGTCCTGTCAAATTACGATACTCCCACAACTTTAGACGTGATTCATAAATTTGCTATTAAAAATGGTCAATTTACGTCAGGCGCTGACTAATTTGACAGGACTAAACTAATATTTATCTTCTGTCCTTTTCTTAATGAAATAGAAAGAAAAAGATGCACTGAACTTAAATTTAGTTTAGTTTGTGAACAAGGGAATCGGGACCATTATTTTGAACACTTTTATAATAATGCATAGGTCCGCTCAGTACGGTCAGCACCTAAGGTCGAATTTCACTGATATTTCAACACATCATCTAAATAAACACAAAATGTTTCGATACTTTGTATTCAGCATTTCATATAAAAGACGAGTTAATATTCTTTTAATTTTACTTCTGTTCCGATTCAAATTAAATATTCTATATCAATAATTAAGATAAAATAAACTGAACTTGTAGGTATCGCTGCTTAATCAACCTTCAATGTCCCACTGCTGGGACCAGGCCTCATCGTTGTGAGAGTGAATGGGCCGTAATCCACAACACGGGCCCGGTGCGGGTTGTTGGATGCCAAATGTTTTCGAATTTGGTGAATATTGGTTCTACGACATGCCGATTTCCTCACGATGTTTTGTCGTTGATTGACAGTCAGCGACAAAACATCGCGAGGAAAGGAATCAACATTCACTTTACTGACATAAGCTTGACAGAAGTGAAAACCTTTCTTCTATTGTTCCACCATCAGTCTTCACTGTCAAAACGTTGGTGATTTTCGGATCGCTTTATCTATGAGAAAGTGCAGAGGGCAGAGACTGTCAACATTTGGATGATTTACGATTCCAAATGTTGTTTAAAAACACTTTTTTTTCCCTGAGATATTTCAACACAGAACTTGAGATATTTATTGGAAATATAATAATAATAAAATAATAAATTTGTTTATTTATCCAAAATAAATACACACAGACACAGTTCAGAACAAATCAATACTGACAATAGAATAAGCATAAAAACATAGCTTGTGAGCAGGAGATTTAGGTTTACAAAAAAGGTCTATGCATACAAAAAAATAATGAACCTTGTCTCTTAAACTAGGAAGAAACCTTTATCTTAAGAGACAGGTACATAAATCAAACGAATGTCTGATGTTACTTATTGTTTCCTGAAACTAGTTCAAACTTCAAAGCTCCGTGATTCAATTTGTTCTGTTTAATATTTTAATTTGTCTGATGAGATATTTTACTGTAGGCAGGTATATTTTGAATATATGAAAGTTTTGTAACACATTTTGCATAAGCTAAGTATACAGGGTGGCAAAGAAAGAAAACGTATTTATTGGCAGGAAAATCGACTCGTACCATGAAAACAGCACATGATTCTAAACCGTACCGAAGACAATTTTCGTCGTAGTAAAAAAAAATCTGCTGTTTCATAGAAAAGTGCAATACCTCATGATCGTCTGCCTAACCTTTTCCCAACCATTTTGGGGTAAGCTTCCAGTCTAACCGGATGTAGCTGAATACCAGTTTTTTACATGGAGCGACTGCCTATCTGACCTCCAAAACCCAGTTACTGGGTAATACGATACCCCTTGGTAAGACTGGTTTCTGACTACCCGTAACGACTGTCAGAGATCCACGAATGACAGCTGGAACCAACGGCTTACCGTGCTTTCCGAGGCACGGAGGGGTCACGGTATGTAAAGATGGTCACCCATCCACAGACCAACAGCAGCAAGCGTAGCTTAACCTGATCGATCGACCTATGAGGCTGTAATTAATTATCCGCGGGCCCCTCAGAAAAGTCCATCCCTGTTCCATACATTTTGATCACCTACGTGGTCAAAATTTAATGTACCTATAGAACAACAAATTTTTATCGCAGCGTTCACAATCGTGTAAGTATTGAATCTATGGCACAGAATAACTAATAGTAGGTACTTAGTATCCATAGTAAAAGTTTGTTGCGCGTCTATGATTCCCTACAACCCTGTATAGGTACTTTTTTAACATACCTATTTCAATCAAATGTAGGTTGTATTGACTAATTTTATAATGATGGAAACTTACTCATTATTTGCACCATGCGACACGAATTTTCATCCAGACAGCAAAAATTTCCCTTTAGCCGTATAATTTAAAGATGTGGCATTCTAAACAGTTATAAAATATACCTATTTTATATTTTATTACCAGATAAAAGAGTGATTTCTAAGAGCTATTAATTTATCACTATAAAGACTCAATTTGGTACAACGTACGATGTAACATGGTTGCAAGTACTTCAAGCAAAGCCGACGATTTGTGTTACAGTGCGGACGACGAGAGAATGCGTTCTTGACACCTGTGACCTGTCAGTTACAACATACAAACGAATACGTGTTGTGCGAATTAGATCTTTATTTGGTACTAGCACTGTCGTACTGACTGGTGTCAGCAACGCATTTTCTCGACGGTCGGACTGCAATTGAACCGTTTAGCGCACCACAAACTTTAATAAACCATCATAAAGACCCATTTCGACACCATTTTGCATTCTCCTGCACACATTTACAGCTCCATTTAAGCCACAAAAGTGTGTCGTTAAAATCTGATCGTCGAATGCGTTCGCACTTAAATGTTTAAATACCCATTAATAATGATCTAAAAGCTCGACATACTTACGCGTGTGTTTAATTACTAATTAAAAATGTAGGTACTTATTCTGATTCGCCGTAGATTTCATAACGAAAGTGGATTGGTTTCCTCATTTTCCCGTTAGCTCGCGAGTTTTTTCCGTGCCGGTCGGAAACCTTACGACATAACGTAATGCTGTCGCAGACCTATTCTGAGTGTTACATGTGACATTCCACACGTACTCGATAAGTGATACGTTAACTATTTGTTCACGGATTATGGGAAATGTGTGAAGAGGATTAGAGAGTTGTAACTTAATATGATTGGTTAAAAATTAACTGCCTTCCGTAGAAGTTTGTTTTGTATGATTGAACTAGACTAAATTGACTCTTCTTGACATAACCAGCTTACAATGTTCCCACTGGTGGGACACAGGCCTGGGTAATCCACCACGCGGGCCCAGTGCGGGTTGGCAGATGTCACAAGTCTTCGAAATTTTGGTTCTAGGCCATGCCGGTTTCCTCACTATGTTTTCCTTCATCGTTTTGAAAGCAGTGGTGATGAAATAATTTATACAAAGTAAAGCGCCTGTCTGGGTACGAACCTCTACGACCTTACCACTCGTAAGTCGCGGCCGTTACCACTTGGCCATCACTGCTCTTCTTGTAGCTTTGCAGAGTTAGTACCTATTGAACTTAATGACCATCTAATAATAATAATAATCGTTTATTTCTTAATTCAAAAATACAATATGGAGGTATCGTTGGTCCCAAACTAGGCACGGCCTGTGTTTTGGGCACCATTACATATGTACAACATTTTGATAATTTTGGACAATAAGTATAGTACCTATAGTATATATGTATATACATTTTTATCTTTGCAGTTAATTGCAAAAACTGGCCTATAGATTCATATGATTTAACGAAGTACCTACCTACCGTATGTTTTTCTATCTATTTTACGTGAAATTAAAGTATTGTTCACGTAAACTAGATACCTAAACTAGGTAAGTGTCATGTTTAAGTAAACACAAACTCAAACTCTTTATTGCATTCATGTGTGCATTTCGTTGTTACAATATACTTAAGTAAGTCCCAACATGAAACCCGATTAGGGCACGGCAACATAATAATAATTTTAAACTTATTCCATCTATCAACCTATATAAATATAAAAATGAATTGACGTTTGTTAGTTTCACAAAAACTCGAGAAGGGCTGAACCGATAAAGACCAGACCAGACCAGTAAACACCTTATTAAGAGTCATAAGCTAACGTTACCATGACGCGGCGACGCGACGATTTATTCGCATCGCATCAGAATAGGGGCGTCTGACTTTCCCGCGTGATTCGCGACCGCAGCGTTTCTAGGCTTACCGGTAATGCTGCACATTTGTGGGTTTATTCCAGTTGCCACCAGAACAATACTTCGTCGTCGTCGTCGTCGTTTCAGCCGATAGACGTCCACTGCTGGACATAGGCCTCCCCCAATTTTGGGGGGGGTTTGCCATAATCGCCACGCTTGGCAGGCGGGTTGGCGATCGCAGTATGGTATGATGGTGGAATAAATAGAGAACGCTGCTGCCCATTCTCCGGTAAGACCCTTAGTCGCCTTTTACGACACCCACGGGAAGTAAGGGGTGGTGCAATTCTTTAAGTCCGGCACCACACAGACAGAACAATATTGAACAATACTTGCCTTGATCATTCTATTAACGTTAGATTCACCACAAACAAGAAGTGACATTAGCAATAAAGGCACGTTCATAATGAATCCGGTAGGTCCAAGTTTCCAAAGATCAGACTAAGAGAGTCTGATCTGTCTCAATCTGCCAAAGATACCTACAAGTAATTTACCTACATTTATGACACCGATTGTTGCTGAGATGAGATTGAGACTTGAATTAGAGTATTTTTTAAGTACGAGATTTGGCCTTCAGATGTCCGCGAAAAGAGGCTAATCGATCCAAATTCAATATTGTCTGTGGTTACTTTGGCTGAAAGAAATAAGACTATTGACTCTTCTTCTTCTTAGCGTGTCGATCGCAATCTAAATGGACTCTGCCCAGAATTCGGCTACTTGTTTGGCGCCTTCACCAGCGTCCATCAGTTCCTATAACGTGCAGCTGACAGGACACGCAGGACGCGATATTAAGTGTCCCATCGTTTGTTGAACAGCACCACATTTATACTCCAAGGCAGAGTCGTCTTTGAATCTCCACCTGAACAGTTTTTTTTTATATTTAACTATGGTGCCAAAGATTTGGCAAGAAGATTAAGAATATTCTCATAAATCTCACCATACTTTATGTTAACTACAAGTTATACTCCAGTCACAAACGCAACACAACTTACATGCAACACAATCTTATAAATAAGACTTAAGCGACAAAGCCTACATTATTTCCTTACTGCGGTTTACACTCTAACTCAATTCCAACGAATTGTGAGGTAACGTCGCTTTCTGCAATAATGTAGTCAAGATGACTACAAATAAAAGGTGCATTGTGATAATAAATATTTATGAGGCAGTTGCATCCCGCGAAGCAGTCAAGTAGGGTTAGGTTTAAAGCTTGTCCCTGTGGTCCTAACTCGTTTTGACTTATGCAGAGTTACGGACCCCAGCATGGCAAGAGCTCGTGGCGATAAACAAAAGAATGCGAGAATCTTTCTTTAGAAGTTGCAGCTGCTGAAGCAGCAGAGGAACAAATGACAATCAATGACGAAGTAGTTATTGATACATTTGGCACGAAATCTGCGGTAGAATTTGATGCTAATGAAGTAGCATTATTCTATAATAAATAATATATAGGACAAACACAACTGATGAAATTTGGGTGTACAAAAGGTACTATCCCCCCCCCTCCCTCTATATCACGTGTATTTTTAGTACCTAAAAATAATCTTAATTTTTTTTTATATTTATGAAATACAGGTATAAGTATCATCTAATTTTATTATAGAAAATTATCGCGGGAACTTCACTTCGTTCGTTGCCTGGCAACGGTGAATCAAAGTCACACTACAAGCCGCTTTCGATTTTGTACGCGTTTGACGAAAAAATAAATACACGTAACGTCGCTTTTTGGTTGAGTATCGCGATTTGCCAAAAAAATAAATACACCTGATATATTACTACACCCTCCCTTGTGACATTTCGTGATTTTTTATGGACCCCTCCCCCCATTCGAGCCTCACGTGATTATTGGACAGCCCCTTATGTGTAAGATAGGGGAAAGTATTGCTTCAATAAACTTCACAAAGTAAGCCGTCTGTTAGAAGACTAACCTTTCTTTCACCGTAAGATCAACATAGAAGCCAATGTAAATGGTGCTTCGCATATAATTTTACGCCGAATGATATTTACAACTCCAATTCAGAATACCGTTAAGATGACTTTGCATTCAAGAAGCGTGTTGCCTATACCAAGCAACATAGAAGTTTGTTGAATGGACGTAAGGTTGGTTCAGAACAAATACCACAAAATGCTTTGTTTCTTTGGCGCTGCGCCAGTAGCCATTCTGTGGAAACGTAATGCATCAATGCAACAGGTAGTTTCTTTCCAAATTCGCTTCCGAAAAATGAGTAAATATGTGTATGTTTACTATCGTCAGTTTCTTCACCCAATTTACTTTTGGAAGTCGTACGTACTATTATCATAATGATGATCAGCAGTATCTACCTCATTAGTCATACCATTCCGCAAGTCCGTATGGCACTGCTCTAGTTGGTGTATTCACAGTTGACCATTTGAAGCAATCCCTGATTTGAGATGATAGTTTTGGACATCCTACAAGAAAGAAGATAACTAGAGTTATTAGATCCGGTTTGAAATTACACAACGATAGGTCGAAAAGAGATAAGATTCGTGACGTATTGTTGGGACGTCATTGGCGTGTCACTATAGCAAATAATAGTTTTGCGCGAATGTTTCCCGCAGTGATCAATCATACACTGACAGTCTATTTCAGCCAGTCCAAACGTAAACAGCTCAAAGTAATGCAAAAGATACATCATACGAAAGATAAATAAAACACACGCGCAACGATTGAGTGCCAGATTTACCTACAAGCTGACCGACTGAAGGAATTCGCAAATAAGCGAGTCTAATTTACAAATTGTCGAAATACTAGAACAAAGGTCTGCTTATGTAGATATTGATAGTGGAATCCCTAAAATAAGTTCTAGGACAGTACATTAGAAAGCTGGCGGCTTGCCAGAAAGCTGTTTATATTCTTAAATTCTAGTTTTTACGCAGCAAAGGGAATATAAGGCGCTATTAACGTTATATAAGATGTAGATGACCAACTTCCGCGTTTTGAAATGTATTGTAATGAGTCTTGTGAAAAATGGACTGGAATTCTGGGATGTCTGCCTAATTAAGTGATGTTGGGAAATCGTTGGAGCTTTGATATTTTTCTTTCTTTATAATTATTATCATAGCATTCGTTTATTTTTTTGTCAATCCTAGCGTTTCATTATTAGTAGCAATAGCTTTCATTCTGACAGATTAACAACATTCATTGCTTTATTTACATTGTTGAGCAGACAAATACTTCGAACATATGAAGCAATTGATTTGCAAAAATGATTCAGATTGTGCTCAATAGTGTGTTAGGCAATAAGGGTGCATGTGTCCGATTTTATTTCCCATCTGCAAAAATTACGAACCTCCATACAAACTTTCATCACCTATTTGACTCATTTAGGAGACGAGTTTAAAAAAATTCTTCATTAGTGCTCACTTTTGGTCTATATGAAATATTGTGCATTTCATACTTCTAGAGCCAGCAGTTTGCGCTGTGAGTTGTCTGTCAGTGAATTTTAATATCTTCGGTATATCTGAAATCAATGTTACCTGTTTTAAAATTTAACCCTGTTACCGTATCTACGGCGGCAAATAGCGTGAGTGTGGACAGCGTGGCCCGTGGTGGGCCGGCGACGCCTCCGTTGTGTGAGAAAAGTGACCATGATACCAGCAAGTTGCATGTCACTGCTGAGGAGCTGTATCTTTGTGTAAAAAGTATGAAACGCGGTAAATCGCCGGGCCACGACGGGCTCAGTGTCGAGCACTTTATGTATGCCCCTGAATCACTATTTATTAGAATTTCTGAACTGTTTAATGCATGTGTTGACCATGGCTATTTACCAGATAGTTTCTTAAGGACCATAGTCGTACCAATTGTAAAGAATAGAACAGGTGATGTGTCCAGTATGTCTAATTACCGCCCTATATCTTTAGCGACCATATTTTCTAAGATTTTTGAACGCTTAATTATCTCTCATTTAAGTGAAAATAACTTCCCTATAAATAATGCACAATTCGGTTTCCGAAAGGGCATGTCGACTGATTTGGCTATATTTACCCTAAAGAATACAGTGTATAAATACCTACACAGAAACACGAGTGTATATGCGTGCTTCCTAGATCTTAGCCGCGCGTTTGATAGTATCAATTATAAGGTATTATGGGATAAATTACGAAATCCAGATTCTAAAGTGCCGTCAAGAATTGTAGACCTTCTGGAATATTGGTATGCAAATCAATGTAATCAATTGAGGTGGAATAATGCCCTTTCGGATACGTACAGATTGACGTGTGGCGTGAGGCAGGGTGGTCTCACTTCACCGATTTTATTTAATATGTATACTAACCAGTTGATTGAGGAACTGAGCAGTACCCGAGCCGGTTGTCGTATTGGTGATGTATCTGTGAATAATCTGTTATGCGGATGACATGGTTCTGCTCAGTCCCTCAGCCAATGGGTTAAGGAGACTTGTTGCAATTTGTGAGAAATATGCTGCGGAACATTATCTCACCTATAACGTTAAAAAATCGGAGGTTATGATATTCAGATGTGGTAAGGGTCCTGATAATGTCTTACCGATTAACTTGTGTGGAACTGCCCTGAGCATTGTAAATAAATTTAAATATCTTGGTCATATAATTAGGGATGACTTATCAGACGATGCTGATCTGGAACGACAGAGGCGCAGTATCGCATGTCGAAGCAACATGTTGGCTAGACGCTTTTCTTACTGTTCTAACCAAGTCAAAGTGACTCTGTTTACGGCTTACTGTCAGTCGTTCTACACAAGTCAACTCTGGTACAGGTACACGAAGTTTGCTTACAACACTCATCCTGTACAATATAATAACGCATTTAGAGCTATTCTAAAGTTACCCTGGCGGTGTAGTGCGACTGGCATGTTTGTTGAGAGCAGAGTTACTGATTTTTACGGGCTGATGAGGAGACTCAGGGCGTCTTTCCAAACTCGACTGTGTGCTTGTGATAATCTTTTAGTGACTGAAATATTTAATTGTGTGTACCTATTAAGACCAGAATTAGTGTACCTTATGATGTGAGGTTTGGCTTTAATGTATTGATCTCGATTTGACTGTTTTTAATTTCTAATTGTTATTTTTACTTCTTTTATTTTATAATTTTAATTGTGTTTTTATATTATAATTTAATTTTGATGTTAATTTTAAACTGATTTTAATTTAATTTTGTTTTTTGTTTTTATGAAGATTTTTGTGTTTAATTGTGTGTAATTGCTGTATGTAATTGCTATGGGTTAATACCTGAAATAAACTTATTATTATTATTATATTATTATTATTATATTATAAAGTTTCGACAAAATCCTCTTTTACAAGTTTGTGTGACATTTTCTCGTACTGCACTTTGCCCAAATTATTTTCTTCGTTATTCGTGTCCTACTAACCTTTAATAATTCTGTTTGAAGGCGGTGAGTTCATCGTTTGGCTCATAACATCTCATTTCTTACAGTCTTTGATCGTTATACCTTCTTACACTTTATTCATATTTCATAGAACCAATAATTATCACCACTAGGTATCGTGAGCCAATGTGCAAAGTGGCTTAATTAAGGTGAAATCAATAACTTTGTGAATTTTGTCTAGACTGACACACTGGTCTCTATGCCTATGATATAATTCTAAAATATATTATAGAAATACCAAGAACTTGCTTTTCATTAACTACTGCCACGATTAAGTACCTACATAATGTCAGTCAAAAAATTCTGAACACATTCTCAAGAATTAGAACCATGAACTTTTCATAAAGGTCAAAAGTAGTAAGTTTATCGCTCAAGAGCCGTTACTGGTAACAACAGAAAATACAAGCAAGAACCTCCATAACACATTATTTTTAGATTAACTCTTACAATGGAAATGCTGTTTTTATAATCGCACAACTTGATTGTGGAATCATTTAATGTCCATCTAATGACAACGCGTCCAATCGGGAATTATAATTTATGTGAATGAATCTCTAGAAGGCTCAGAAGAAACGATCCATGGCATAGAGCGCACGAAAAAAGACACTTATCTGCAACACAGTCTTTTGTTTTGTAAACTTTCAATGCTCGAAAGTTATGATATGGAAAGGCAGAGAGAAATCTTTATTGTAAATAAAGCCATAAATGCGAATGGCAAATATTTGTTTAGTTCAAATGTATGTACATTTAAACTATATTATATTATATTAAACACTGTATTTCTGTAAATCCATTCACAAGAAGTCTAACATTACAAAAGAACCCAAATATTAGAAACTATCTCAATATTTCACGATTCAAATCGTATAATCAAAAGTATGAAATTGTTATTATGAGTAAAAGCGTTCCTTCTACGTGATCGGCCGCTGTTTTTTTTTTTCACAATACTCTAATTTCAAATTTGGGCATAGACTCACGCACCACTTTTTCTGTGTCCCGCCATACTTTCTCTATATTTACTACGGCGTGCTGTAATTGAACGTAAGTAAGGTAAGCGTGATCTGTATGACGATTAATTCGGCAGTTATACGGTTAAATGGGGAGAATGTTTTGAGTAACTGTATCTGTACACTGTCTGAATAGCGATCAAAGGTCAGCCTTTGGTGTTATTACAAGCTGATGTAACCCAAGGAATATTATTCAGAAGGATATATTATCTTAAACATTTGTGGTATTCATTGTTCCTACCATATATAACACACGGGCTCACACGGCCAAGTTAAGAAGGGATACCTAGACATCTTATTGTCAACATTGCGTAATGTAGAATCTCCTCAGTTCCCAAAACCCATGGAAAAATGCAAAATTCGGAGTCGTAAGTGAAGTAATGTAAAGGAAAGGCTATCGGGCTCGTATTCTGGTCTTTTAGGCAGGCATCAATAATACATGATACTTGGACCAAAATTTTAACATCTGTCCGGAATCACAAGCGGGAACTTGTTATACCAAAAGTATTATGCTCCCTAAAGGCAAATCTGGACTTTGGAAACATAAAATATTGTATGAGACAGGGGCCAACTGGACTGTTTTTCCAAAATGTTTTATCTTCATGGGTGAAACAGCAGCCACGAGGCTTCGTGGTCATACTTGGATGGACCCTGGAAGATACGAATAAAAAAAAAAAAGTGGACAAATCATTAGGGCACATGGAATTGCATAGTAATTGACATTGGCATGCAGCCAAAATGTCATAAAACACAGCGGCAGGTAAGCAGTCTACAAAACATCTGTCTGGACAGGTTCTGAAATTCCCTGTTTTGGCGCAAGAATGTCCTCTTAATTGTTACCAAATGAGCCCAAGCACGCATACAACTGGTTCCCAGCCCGTAAATCTAGTTTCGCGTTTGTCGATTCAGTTTCCGTTCAAGGGGCAGCAGGCAAGAGCACAGCTGAGGCGCGGCACGATGGCGTCTGGCGTTTTTTTACAGCAATAGATATCGGTTGGAGAGATCGCAGCGCGCGCGCCACGGCGGCCGCGCGCCAGTCAGCCGTCGATCCCCGCCGCGCGCGCGCGTCTCGGTGAAAGGACAAGTACACCTGCCCCGTGCACAGCCGCACAACCAACCGTTATCGCCCTAAATGACCACCTAATGGACGAACGAAGAGGTAGTCCATGCATGATTGTGCTAACAGTGTGAACTTACTGGTGGAGTGCAGTGTAGTGTTGATGTCCAAATGGAGGAGGTCCGGATTTCGGATTGGCCCGAGCCCCCGGGCTCCCATGCATGGCTCCCTGCTTATGGTTTCCAGCATGACTTAATGGATAAGGATGACTATTTTGGCACCAACGGTGAGTGCCGTGTAGCCTAGACCTTTTGGTGCATTCAAAAGTTGGAATCTGAATGCCGTGTCATTAAGTTCGGCACAGTCGTGACTCTGATGTGATAAAACAGGCTGTTTGATTTGCTAAACTGCTTGGCAGATTGCTTTGTGTGTAACTTTTTAACTGTACGGACGAAGTCATTTCTGTCATTAACTGGCCAGAACCACTTTGAGAATATATATTTACGTACATGTAGGTTTCGTAACTCGTTTCCCTCAATTAAAATGGATCGCTATCAGATCTGTCGTTGACCCAATCTTTACCAAAACACTGTTAGTTAACTCAATTAACTGACTGGTGTTGTAGTCACTGGCAGTCAAGGTGCAACAAATGGCTTCGTTCGAACGTAACGTTTTTTTGTGGCCATGTTGACTCACTTGCATTATGCAAAAAGTCCAATGTCGAATTTGTCCTTCCTAACTAACACATTAACTATTCGTCACTGTCGAAAAGTAAGGAAGCGTTCTGAAACGTACGGAAAAGTCGACAGCGACTTTTCCGTTACCTACTGTTAGACAAATAATGTTGTCGCTCGAAGAATTACTAGACTAATTTGTGATTTAAAAGCGGCAAAAACTTCAGTTAAACCAACTCTTTGTTGCGCAAAAACAATACATAGGTACCTACGTGAATACACGGTGTTAAGTAATTCATTGTTGGGTTTATCACAGATTAAAGTATTGTTAACGAAACTATTAATTATTTTAATGCATATTAAAACAACAATGGTGTTCGACTGATGTGGTAAATGGACACAGCCAAAAGTAAATAATCTATGTGAAAATTTGGTGATTCCCACGCAAAAAGAAAGAGAGATCAATAAAACTATTTAAAATGCGGATTGGACTGAAAGTTGAAGCATATATGCTAATTAAACATTACTTAAAAAATAATGTAAATAGTCCAACATTCATATTCATGAAGGAATACATTATGCATTAGTATCGTTCGTATTGGACATACCTACCTACGTATACACCAGATTTATAAGTGATCATAATATTTCTTTTATAGGCAACGAATGTTAGAGGTACACAACAATAATGTTGAACAAGCTTCAAGCATAACATCTTCAAAACTTAAAAGTTATAGGTATATCTTCATTCGCAATCTTGTAAAAACTGACTCTACAAACATTAAAATTATTTCCCCATGAAATATCTATAAGGATAGATATTGTAAAGCCTATTAGAGTTATAAAAATACAAACAAACAACAATAAAATCTTCGCCAATATCAGATCGAGTTAATTGCACACAAAAGAGAGAGCATTTCTTAATATTTCGAAGGAAATATAGCGATCATTCATTTTAATAGTAGACTGCATTTTTGTTCTAATCTCTTGGCAGAGAAAAGCGGAGAAAGTATGTAATTAGTAATGTAAGATGTACGAAGTTTTATTACAAATCATTGGATTTAGACGCATCTATAATTACACACAGGGCTATCGTCTTTCTATTTACTTTCGATATTTCATCATATACAGCACAGTTGATGGAGGTACTGCAAATCTATTGGTAAACTAAGGATTAGTTTTGATAGGCAAATTTAAATACTTTCTGGTTTAACAACATTTTTATTTCCTCTCCTAAGTAAATGTCAATATAGAGCTCAGTTTCATGACATTGTCAACGCGAGTTTAACTTACTTTAGTTATCTTTAATTAACTTTTATTCGTATTTTAAACAATTCGAGCCTACATTGTAGACGTGTACGCGTGCGTTGTGGGTTCGAACCCAGGTAGGTGCTTAACTTTGTAAATAATTTTATCACCACTGCTCTCAAACCGGTAAAGGAAAACATCGTGAGGAAACCGGCAAGTCCTAGAACTGAAAATTCGAAGACATGTGACATCTACCAACTCGCACTGGGCCTGCATGGTAGACTACAGCCCAGTCCCTCTCGAGGAGAGGATAGAGGCCTGTGTGCAGTAGGAACGATGTAAGCTGATTATGCTACATATATTTTAGACACGTGCCTCACCTACTATGTTTACAAATGTAGAAGATATGAGCCTCTATGTTGTGTATCTAAAATTAAAATTTTAATATAATTTTCTAGAATTAGCATAGATATAAGCGATATGGTGTAAACTGTTAGCTTATATTTGATAAATAAATGAATATGAAGGCAAAAAAGTCGCCATCTAAAGCCAATGTCCTCATAACATATTCATACATCACACATATCTGATGAGATTATTCTGACGTCACCGCTCAACTTTCCAAGCTAATATTCATGTTATTCACAGTTAATACAGCGCCAAGACAGTTTTATAGCAGTTTCTTATACAGCAAGAAATATCTCTGTAGCTTGGTTGGCGGTGTTGAAGTCATTCTTGGATGGCTGAATACTTTTCTTTACTTTAAGGTGCCTGTATGTGGTGGTGTGTGTACAAAAAACTCGTACTCCTCAAGAGTAAGAATTTTACATCCAGCTGTCCGTACTGAAGATGACGTTTGTCTAATTTAATAAGAACTCTTTGCAAGATTTAAAGGTCTAGTTTGTTAATCGATCAAGGGTTCCAAAATGGTGGGTTGAATTGAAACATATTTGGGGTCTCAGAAATGTAATATCAACATGAAGTATTTTGAAAACGTATTTGTTTTGTCTTAGATCTAATTCAGTAGAATTATCATCATCGTCATTATCATATCATCGGTAGCCTTATTCCACGCACTACTGAGTATAAGCGCTTTTGCGTCATCCTTCCCTGGTCACTTGTATCGTATCTTGTAGTAAACTGAAATCTTTATAATTATTTGTAATCCACTATCCAATAATTACTAAGCCAAACCTTGCAATCTATCTGGAAATCCTTGTAAGTTAACAAGAGCTATTATTAATGTATACCCACGTAGTTAGTAGTTATTCCGACCAAAGTTGCTCTAAGTAAACCTGCTTAGAACTTAAAATGCCCTTCACTACTATAATATTAATGCCCTAAAATGAATCATACAGATTATGTACTGGCTTAAGTAATTTAGAAGATTTATGTTTATTGTAAGAGTTATTAAGATTTTTAGAAAACATTCGATGTAAGGTTACTGTTTTAATTACACGTTTTTCAGCACTAGAATAGGTATGTAATTTGTGTCGTTAATTATGTATTCAAATCGTAGAAATTACCCCAATGTTAATTGCTGCTAACAAATATTCTAATGCGCGAATACTTGAAACATTGAATTTTATATACAATGCGCTACATTTTTCATAATTTCTGACCATATACAAATATATTGAACTAAAAACAAACATGAGAAAAAATGGCCTATCGTAAAATGTTTACACAATACTACATTTCGAAAATAACCCTAAATACTAACTACAAGATGTCAAAACAATTTGAAAAAGACTTGCAACAAAGAGAATTTCAATTAAAACATAAAGAAACATTTTTACGTTGAATTTTTATGACGGCAAGCCGGCTTCGGCGACGCGTTATAAATTCCACATGGGACCGAGTGCAGAAGCATGCGGTCAGACCAGTCCTCCGCCCTAAAGGTCATTTCTTATCCGTAGGCGAATCGCATGCTTGGGACAGCGCCGAGTCAGTTCTAAGAAATTGTGGGATACCACAAGGATGCGTTCTTGGACCTAACTGAACTTGGGAATGTCGTGCCGTGAATTATGTTTTAATTTAATATCGTTTGTTGTGATTTGTATACGAGGCAAATAAAAATCAGTATGTTAATATTTTTTATTATAATCATCAGTTTTTTTTTTAAAAGGAAGGTCGGTTGAGTAGGTTTATAAAATCAGTAGTAGCTATTAAATGCATTTATTCGTTCTTGCTAATTCCTATGTGTACGGCTACCTTGCAGTGTCTTGATGAAGGTTTATTACTTCGGTGTTGGCCGTAGATAACACTATTATCAACGCAATCAATACCATTTTCAAAATCATTGTCTATATGCAAAAGTGTATATGTTCCTGCAAAAGAATGTGTAGAACAATAATTCTTATTTCTTACAACTCGTGTACTACCGGTAAACCGGGGTTACTTTGAATAGCGGGGTGACTTTGATCAAAACTTCCATTTCATATAAAATCGCGAATTGCTTAAAACGAAACGCAATTTGTTCGTTTTTTTTTCTACGTTAGCAAAATTGAAGAGTTGTTGAATCCTTTCTTGAGGACACGCTGGGAATTCACCAACCATTTAAATTGAAATATGTAATTTTAAGTTATTCTCTATTTATAGCTACATAATTGTGCTGCAAAACTTCATGTGAACTTAATCATTGTGATGGTATAATGAAATTTCTAGATAAACTCCTTATGTGGCCTATTATCGATTAACCAGTACAGTGATTATTGTTTTTCTAACGTCAAAATTAATGCAATAACTTGAGTTTGTTTAATGCGGGGTCTCATTGATAGGGCATATAGTGTGAGATTGATCGGGATTTTTCGGGTCCCGTGAATACACAACCGCGAATAGAAGAAGCCCTTAGTCAAATAGTGGAAGGAAATTTAAGCATTCTTTTTTAGTTTTAATTTAACTTTTCATGATCAAAGTTACCCCATACGACAAAAATGACAATAATTATTTTTCCCGTTGGCAGATTTTGATTTTAAAAATTGTATTGGCATTATAATTGGGGTAACTTTGTAACTACGCAATAAATTGCCTATTTTATTGCGTAATCCCAAACTTATCAATGTAACCCCATTCTACGTATAACTTTGATCAGACAGTTTTTATTTTTTTTTCTCAAAATCTAGCCATATTTTTTCATTTATTATTACAGAAATCGCGAGTTTAAACAAAACCGATTATTAGACCGATTATATATTTTTTTACAACTAGATATTTAAAAGATATGGACCTTGAAAGTTCAATATTGATCAAAGTAACCCCGGTTTACGTACCGTTTTCTGTTTATAATTCCAATGTCAGGGTTACGTTCTTTACGTTGTCTAAGCATTTGTGTCAATAGTAACGAGTACCAAATGCTAGATAATCTTGATTATTTTCATTTGTCGGCTTTTTTTAACGCTCGGTTCAACCACAGATTCAACTTTTGCCAAGATTATTATAGGCCTTGAGTTGTCTCTTACTGTAAGATAAAACGTAAGCGAGATAATTTGGGATAACGCAGCCAAATATGATAGGCAAGTATATATTGTGGATTTAATTTCCCAAAAGTATGCTTTACAATATAGTCGGTTAATGTTATTGCGGACAGGTGAATGTGCTAGATGTCCTTTTATTGCCAACAAATAAGTATTCTCATTAAAATATTTGTTCAGTAGTTGTGTGTACGTGTGCTGTTCTTATTCAAAGGCTTGTTTGAGTTCAAAATTCCGTTTTACTTTTGTTTGGTTCTGATTACTTCGGTCGTTATACGATAGAAATAATTGTTATTGTTATCGGACGGATTTTGAGGTTACAGTTTATAGGTTTGTATGTAGCTGTTGTAGGTACTCGATTTTAAACCAATGTACATACGTCACTGTAGTCGAAGGCTCATTAATAAACATCACGAAATTAAGTTAGAGTGGAACGACATGAACAAATGACTTTTGAAATTATTTTGAATGTGAGAATGATTGCGTTCATGAATCAGACAAGTAATGATTTAATACTTCCAAAAAAGACATAATATCGGTAGTTACAGTTCGAAAATCATTTGATATGGGAGAATTGGTAATGCATTTCATTATAATATGACTTTTGAAATGCTTCTGAAAGTGAGAATGATTGCGTTCATAATAACCGACAAGAAATGATTTAATATAATAGTTAAAAAAAATATAATATCGGTAGTTACATTTCGAAAATCATTTGATATGGGAGCATTAGTAATGCATTTCATTATAATATGACTTTTGAAATGATTCTGAATGTGAGAATGATTGCGTTCATAATAATAACAGACAAGTAATTATTTAATACATAGTTCCAAAAAAGATATAATATCGGTAGTACAGTTCGAAAATTATTTGATATGGGAGAATTGGTCATGCATTTTATTTGATTGAAAGTCATGGTTTGCTACAATAAAATTGTAAAATACATTGGCAGCAATTATAGCACAAAATACAGATAGTACAGAAGGCAATCACATGTATGTACTTCACTTTTCATACCTACGCTCGGCGGTCGCGCTATGGTTGTCAACTTTGGCATAGGTATACACAAAAAACTATCGTGGTAGTGGCACTCGTATCTAGTTGTTTGATTAATTATTGAGCTTATTCTACAATATTATAACAAAACAATAAACATAGTATTACAATACAAAAAGTTTACAGAACAAAAACATATGTATAAAATTTTACATTTGTCAATTTTCACTATCGAAAATCCCTAATAACTTCAAAACGGATTCCCCTATTTACACAATTTATTTTGCCCTATCTGTTACAAAACCCAAACCTAACCTAAACCTATCAAATGACACTAAAAATGTTTTCAATTTACATAATATGAATGGCGTGAATTTACCTTACAAAAAAGTTACTTCGTTTAATACCGATTCAAAATAGGAAAGTATTATACATATAAATCGAGCTTAGATAGGCATTTTTTTTGTTGCTCCATTTTTGAACTTCTCAGACTCGTGTCTCAAGCGGATGGTTCACGCGCTCGCACTACTCCCAACCCATCCGAGATAGCGTGTCCGTGAGCGGTGTATGTGTGCGTTGCTCGAGCGCACTTTGTATGAAGATTGACTTCTGTACTATCTGTATTTTGTGATTATAGTTTGGCCTTATTATTAATACGCATGCTCATAGAGCGTACCTACCTATATCGGAATGGCCCTTGACACACTATCTAATATCATAATTATTTTATTACGCACAATAGAAATTACACGATTTAAGCGACTATAACTACCATCGCGCCATTTTATGGTTCCGTACTCAAAAGTTGCCAACGGTACCCTTCCGACCGTCCGTCCGTCAGTCACAGGGCTGTACCATACATACATGACATTTCACAGAGTCTGTACTACTATGGCTGCTAAACTACACTTTCATTTAAAAAATATATATGTTTTATATTGTACGTTGGTATGACAGTCCGACCCGCACATGGCTGCGTTTTATGATTTGTTCAAAACAGTTGACTGTCGCAAATTCTATCGATAAAAAAAACTCGAAAGCGGAATTTCAATGATTGCGCAATTAATCGATCCATTTGCCCGTATCGAATCGAACCAAAGGTGCATTTTTGCGTGAAGAAATTACTTATCGTGACAATATTGTAAATATTTAGGCCAGTAAATTACATCAATCACGATTAATTGTGCTACGCGGTACAGAATTGTTGCGAAGAAAATTGTTTTGGTCCAATTCTTGGACCGTATTAATTAAAGTAGGTATGTACCTACCTGTACATAACATCACGCTTGTAATCCCACAAGGGTTAGGCAGAGGTTAAACTATAGTCCAGACTGGCAGCACATCAAGTTATCTGAAACTATCAAAATTTCCCAATCAACCTTGAACCTTATGCTTTAGCGACAAAGTTGAAAATATATTAAAGAAATTTGACAGATTGTACTTAGTAGCTTGATGTGCTTGCGTCTTTACATCCACATTTTGCCAGTTATGTTTAAGGCCCATGTTATTACAGGGGCCTTAAACATAAATTCTTCTTATATTGCTCAGCAATAGCGCTTTCGACCACTAGACCAACGAGGCGGTCAATCCTTCAATTCCTGGAACATAATTAAAGAACCTAGGAGGTACTGATACATAATGTCGGATATGATTGGAAAGTGTCAGATATAGGTACCTATTGTGGGCGCAGAATTGGGATACGGGTAAACTAGAGAAATAATTCCTTATTATAACGTCCGCACTAGTAATTGTTATAGAGTCAATTACAAGGACCTTAACACTACAGAACATACATACATTATACCCGCCACGACACACTATACAGCGGTGGTATTCTGTAAAAAGATTACCGTGATATCTTAGGTGAAGTGAGATTAAAGTGAGTTGTCATTCCACCTGATGCTTAGGATTGAAACTATTGACAGCTCACTTCACAGTTCAGTTCAGTTTTTTCTTCGGTGAGTATTTTACAGAATAGCATTACAGTACGCGACACATACTGGCCTAAGAACTGCTCACTGTTTCGTTTTTTAGTTCAGAGAGAGTTCTGTAGTGTTAAGCGACCATGCACGTCTCAATGATCACTGTCCCTCCATGGTCCATAATTCCATATCGACCCCATACCCCTTGACTCCGTACAACGCCAAACAAAGGTGTTTGTGTCGTTTTTAAGTGCATACTCGTCTTATCAGCGGAGTTATTGTGTAACACACAACAGTACAGTAGCCAGACCCCTGTTTTCCAATGAGCACTTTGGTCTAGTGCCCCGTGGCCTGCGACCTTCGGGGGCCCAGGCCTGCTCTCATAAAAACACATTCTTTGCTTTGCAGTCACCGTTCCATTCTACGCATTATTAGCACCCCATTGACAAAATAAGTTATTTGCAGTGCGATTTACAGTAAGTCTCTAGCCCCCCTTGAGCCCGCAGTTATGAAATATTAGTATGTTTCTCATAATGTAACGCGGACATCTTTTTATTTATTTTTTTACATCGTTCTCACATTATATAATCATAAATGATGTAACAAATGTTTTTGTAAAATGTAATTTAAAAAGAGTGTCCATGGAGTTTCTTGCCCGTTCTTCTCCATAGGTACCTACGCTTTGGAATGGGCAACTAGCTTCATATTTTATGACTGACCGACTTCTTGACAATTCAAAAGTGCCTGTTAAAGGTTTAATTGAAATAAATGCTTTGAGTTTGAGTGAGTTTGAGTTTGTCTCTTATTTACACAGCAGCTCCGTGATCCAATGACCATACAGCTGATCCTTATGTGCCCAGGCCCTCCAATAGGATAAAGACGGCCCAAAATGCCTTTCATTTTGACATTTCAACAATATTCATTGCGTTATTTACGTTGTAAAGCAGACAATTTTTTCGAACATATGAAGCAATGGATTAGCAGTAAGATCCATCAAAATCATTCAGATTGTGACTGATCATGTGTTACGCAATTAGGATGCAGATCCGACACATACGTATTTGTTTCGATAAATTGCGATCACGTATCGATCGCAGTATTTTCTGTGCAGTTATTGTAATATCACGCAGAACAACAATGATCAATATGTTTATTGTGTTATAAAAATACGTGCTAATACGTACGTAATCGAGATAAAACTAGTGAACATCCAGACCGAAGCGATTTGCGTGTTAAACTCAAATGTACTTGGAATAGGTCATCTAACAAATGACCTAGGTTAAATAAAAATATCATGCATGCGAACATCATCATCATGCATGATTCGAGTGGTCACTCAGCTCAGGTGTAACAATGGAATATTTTGTTAAATTATCGCTTATCTTTAAACACGTCATTTATTATCAGTGCATAAAACTTACTGTGTAAATGTTTGCAATCCTAAAACGTTGTTTTATTTTCTATCGTGGTCGCCACTGAAATAATCCTTGTAAATAAATTATATAACAACTTTTTATCCCAAGATGACGCTTTACCATTTATGTAATTATATTATCTACTCGGGAAATAGTAAAATGAAAAATAAACTTTTATGGATCTAATAGGTACTCAAGTAGGTAACGATTTAAGTGCTGTTCAAGCTGTTTAAAATAAGAAACTTTAATTTTAATAACTATTAATTTGCTATAAAATCATCATCAAACTAATCTAGCGATCAAACTAACATTTGCAAAGAAAGAGCCAGATCTTACTACATCTAGCGACATACCTAATAACAAGATTTAAAATTCGGTAATTATCTATAATTTCATCTACCTAGCCTTTTCCCAACTAAGTTAAGGTCGGCTTCCAGTCTAAACGGATGCCGCTGAATACCAGTATTTTACATGGAGTGACTGCCTATCTGACTTCCGCGACCCAGTTACTGTCTAAGACGATACCCCTTGGTAAGATTGGTTGTCAGAATTTCGGGCTACTGTCCACCCGTAACGACACGGCTTAACGTGCTCTCCGAGGCACGGAGTGGTTTTTTTTTTTTTCTGGTGGTATATCATCAAATGACCCCTCCCGCTCTGGGTGGAGCGGAAGGGTGTGTCAGACTCATACTGACTAAAACCCACCCATGTTCCTGCCTTAGCCCTTTATGTTCCGGGCCAGGGGTAACTCTTTCGGACAATCCCGCTGGCACGGAGGGGTCTTGGTATGTGAATAAAGTCACATACATGGACCAACGGCGGCAAGCGCAGCTTAACCTGATCAATCGACTCCTGCGGCCATAAGCCCTCACTTACTTACTTAGCCACAAGCTCGTAGCACAAGCATTTGCTATGAAAATGAAAAAGATTTCGTATTATACGTCGATGCTGTATTCTAGTGCCTACGTGACGGACAAATAACAATATAAAAAAAAACATATTTAAACCTTGACATTTCATGAGATCGCTTACCGAAGAAAAGGTTTAAAATGGTGTGAAATTTTAATGTAGTTTTTATGAAGACTTCTTTGATTGACTCTCAAAGAAATACAATTAAAATAAACGATAGGCAAATATTGCCTCATTCAGAAGTACTTATTGGCTAACGGTTTGATGAAATCATTGCGATATTGCAGATGATAGAAATCATGGATAAAAGAACACAGATAGTTCGCGCACGACTTGCAAATAAATCGTTTGCAATCGACTGGATGAACTTGAAAATAATAAGGATAGAGAACAGAGAAAAACCAGCAGGAAAAACAGACTCTATTCTAAAATTATCACTGTTTTCAATATAAACATCTAAATAGAATAATCTAACCTTGATACTCTTAATGATGAAATTATCTATGACATAACTGATAACACAGAAAATTTAAAAATAAAAGCGTTTGCTGCTGATTACGATATAGCAGATGGTTTTGTACCCAAGCAATTTAATAAGTTATTAACGCTAACTGTGGGAAATGAGTGCATTGGTTGAAGACACGACAAGGAGGGAACAAGCCTTCTTACTTATTAAATGCAATCAACTCAATTGGATTAACCTAACCATAAGTTAAATGTTATTTACTAGCTAGAAGTTTCAGTAGTTCTGTTGCTTAGATTATAAGTACTTCCTATAGGAAATAACTATGATATTAAATTATTATGCTCAACCTTATCTCTTTTTCGTCACATATGTACAGAGTAATTTGTTATAATATTTAGTTTAGACTCAGTTTTTGATTTACCATATTGTGCAGGTGCACCCGCTTTAGCAATTGGTAGGGGGCAACCCACTCTGGGTTGCCCCCTACCAATTGTTCACAGTTTTTGAGCAAGCATATGCAGGGCAAAAAGCTGATAGCTGAGTAGAGGCAAAAAGGAAGAGAGAACAACGAAAATATATTTGAAAAGTTACGGATATAAGCCCTGTGCCCAGGGATCCACTTTAAGATTTCCAATATGGATCTACCAAATATTTTTCACTCCGAACTATCAAATCATCAAAACTCAAAGAACTATGTTACAAGCCTGTTTTTTAAATAGGCTTCTACAATGATTACAAATTCAATCCTAGCCCCACTTTCAAAATGAGATAAGACGTATTCCTCTCTAATGCGATATATTTCAAGAGAAAGGATGTCACAAAGCACAAGATCTGAATGCAAATACAAAATACCGCAACTTATGAATCACACATTAGCCATACGGTAGCACTTGATTCTAAGAATGTGAGAACCGCCAGTAATTCTGCGTAGTACCGCAGGTGAAGGTCTAGCAAACGTCAGCTGGTAAAGTGAATATTGAAGTCATGACGGTTCGTTTTAAAGTGTATCATTTGGCTAAGAATTTGCCACATATTGATACTTGAATACTAACATATACATGGGAGAAGAACATATGCTGCAATCCTTAATAAATTGGGATATGGACAGGAGGACGACGATATCACATTATGTAATACGTATTATAATCTGAATATAATCTGATTAATAAAAAAATACAGTGATTCTAAATTGGAGAATTTATCCAACAGTCTATAGTGTTCCCACTGTTGGGACACAGATCTTCTGGCTTCGAGAGGGAGTGGGCTTTATCACGCGGGCCCAGAGTGGGCTGGTCTTGGTAGATGTCATATATGTGTTCGAAGTATCCTAGGACTGCGCAACGTATAGCAATTTCTACCCTAGTCGTATGTTAATAGTTTTAGCTGCTTATGTCTCTACATTATCTTTTACTGCATCAGTTCGTCTACCTATGTTTCTTTCTTCTAGGTCTTCCTTTTTATCTCGTTGCCTTTATTTTTCCTTCTATGATACAAGTACAAATGATTGGTAGATAACCATTATTCTGTTTATTTTGTGTCTTACTTATAGTAACGCTACGGTTCATTGACTTGCTTACGTAATCCATTTTATAATGATTGTTCAACATCTACCTATTTGTTTTTATTGCGTATCTGAGATAAAACTGCTGATTGATTGAAAACCTTAGTAATAATTATTTTAATGAGCATAAAATAGAACAAATTAGTCCATTATTATCGTGATACTGTAGTTAAGATTTAATATCTATTGACCGCTCTGTTTTATTTCATATGGTCTAATTACAGGCGACTGTCTGTACCCTGACTCATTCGCTCAGGCTTTGATTGCTATTTCATTATACTGACTGGCTCATACAACACTGCTGCACTCAAAATTACTTTTAATTTACTTATTTTTGATGATACTGCCAACTTTCTTTCGAATCTTTAAACATGTTTTGTACCTAATAATATTAAAAACTTATTTTTATCTCAACAACTACTTATGAATTGTTTTGCATCGTCACGGTTTGAAAATCACGATACATTGCCATGTGCAACTGCTATTTTGTATTGCATATTTACAGTATCTGTCTTTTATTTACCAAGTCAACTTGTTGTAATAACCCGATTGGCACATACTTTACCCAAAGACTTTACTCTCCCTTTTAACCTTCATAGATTAATTCAATTTCTTCTTACAATTTGATACTTCCAATGCCATTTCTAACAATATTTATGGAATATAGGAGTCCCCCGAAGTGCCTCGTTGGTATAGTGGTCGAAAGCGGTTCTGCTGAGCATGAGGTCCTGGGTACGATTCCCGGGTCGGGCAAATTGTTAATGTGTTTTCATCTGGAATTTCTCAGTAGCAGCCCGGAGTCTGGATATGTGCCCGGTTGATAGCAATAGGCTCGCCCCTTCTTACATGGGACTTAACATAACTAACGAATTGTGGGTGTACTTTAGGTATCTACAGCTGTTCTGCCTAACCCTTTCGGAACCACAGGCGTGATGTTACACTGTATTGTTATACAACGTTATTTTTAGTATAATATGCGAAACCTGAATATAGTTTAGTTCAGAATAAGTAACTGAATCGATTCCAATAATTTTTACCCCATAATATGTTTTGTCCCAAAAATATTTAAAAAAGGTTAAAAGTTGGACACCGAGCGACACTAAGTAGGTTATCCAATCTCCGCGCCGAACGGTTAGGTACCTAGGTACTATTATCAATGAGCGCAAGACGGCGCGGCGCGAGCGGCGTGGGTGAGCATGTTTTTGTACGGACAAACAGGTACCTAACTTAACAAGCTTATAACTTTGTGATTTTTAATGATGCAGTTTAGAAATTTTGTACATAGATTCTTTACATAAAATACTAGACACGTGTTTCGGGTTTCGCATAGGTATACTAAAAATAATGTTGTAGTAGTCCTTTTACATTTTACTAAGAAATCTATGGCCTAGTACATAAGTATGAAGGGCAAACACCTCAATACGTCACGTAGAAACCTTACGATCTCTAAGCACACAATGAGGATAAAAATAAAATTGTGCACAGATTACATTGTCGTGAACATGCAACTGATTTTTATCTTTAGACTGTAGTAACAATACGTATAGTAATTGCATGTAAGTTTAATGTGGTTGTGATATTTGCGATTGAGGAAGTCGGTGATCGGGTAGAGGAGGATGTTGTGCTGGCAGGCAAGACAAAGCCTGAATTAACACAAGTTGGAGGCAAATCTGAAGGCTTGGGTTGGATTTGTTAGATTCCAGACACTATATTGTATGTATAGATAATATGATTGAAAGATTTAGGCTTACTTAAATATGTATATGTTACCGGCCAAACCCGATTTTAGGATGAACTAGTTTCGCCTAGGCCAAACCAGTTCATTCGCTCGCTCTTGCATCCTATGTCGACGGAGCCCCGCTTGGCGGGGCTCCTATTTCTGTGTAAAGGGTTGAAAGTAACCTAACCAAACCTAACCTCGGGGTGCCCTTCGCTCGCTCTTGCATCCTACGTTGCCGGTGAACTGGTTTGGCCGAGGCGAAACTAGTTCATCCTAAAATCGGGTTTGGTCGGTAACATATATGTATACTAATTTAGATTAGTTTATACCAAAATATGGAAGCTTTTTATTAAGCCGATATAAAGATTAACTGAATACACTAGCCTAGCTTGCTTTACGTTTAAGATTTTCAATTTCACCCAGCATACTACAGCGCACTGATAAGATCGTCCAAATGTGTTTTCTAGATCACTGATTAACACTGAAAAATTATTAGGTAAGTGCCTACACATTCATTTTAATCATGAAAACATTTTTGTGCCCACACAGCAAAGTTATCCTTACTAGACTTCAATAGAGTCGACATTCAAGTAACATTTACTAAAACTCTCGCAAAAGACTTAACTAGTCGTCTCCTTGGTGAGAACTATGAAGATAAAGAGGAATAATCTGCAATAGATAACGTATCTATTGAACAGTGATTCATTATAGCCAATAGCTTACGTCTGTCCGTCCGTCCTTCTCAGGGTTGACTGACAAAACAAAGAACTTGGTACAATGGTACATAGATTACAAGCAGTGAGAAGTCGTGACAAGTTCGAAGTATGTGTTCGACTGTATTCTCCTAGTGACGTCTCAAGGTTCTGGTGATTGTGGTCTTGAACAAGATCATTTTTAATTCAATGAAAATGTATAAGAAGGTGTTTTTGTTGTGTCAGAGGGCCTAGTCAAAGTGACATTCAATCCATGATATGATAACGACAGTATGCCAATCGAAAACGTTTTTGCTTTTTAAGTCAAAAACGTATTCGGTTGACATAAGCTACCGAAAACCGTATACAATCCTGTTGGAAAGTCAAAACGCTTTAAAAGCGATTGCCATTTGTATATGCCTTCTTGGTAACGGATTTTGAGAACAATCGTTTTTCGTCTTGTGGTCTTCATTGCTGATACTGTACTGACACTGTGGAGGGAATTTGTGGTTGATAGCGGACTGCAGAATAATGGATGTCTATTGTCTATTAATCAATTAGCTATATGTAGGTAAATGTTTGATATTAATGAATTGCTTCTGTTTATGACTATTACGATTGAGGACATTAATCAGACCAATGAAACAAGCATCTATCAGAATCTCTAACTTCGCAATCAAACCAATATAACCCATGTACCTTTACCTTTAGGTTGGAAATATGTTTAATAACCCACTATGTTTAATACCAATTATACCAGTAGCACTTCTAATGCTACTGAGACTTCATGTTTTCATCAGATAGCAGTAATTAACGTAATTGGTAATGAACAAGTTAACCGGGAAATTGCGGGAAGTAAGACATTTTCTTAATTTTCATCATTATGTCGACCTACTAATGTGGGTTATGTTGTACCTGTAAATGGGTAGGCATCCTGTCACCTGTACAACATTTATGACAGACGTCATCCTAAAGGAAAAGGAAACAGTTTATGATTTGCATCTTCTAATTACCGATAATAGCGTTCTTACGTCGTTAATAGCGCTTCATGAAATTAAATGATCATCGAGAAGATGGAATTTGTCGATTACCAATTCTCTAGCTGAGAAAAATGCCTCTATGACTACCTTTTCAACAGCCTATAATGTTCCCATTGCTGGGCCCAGGAAACATTTAATATTAACTACATCAATAACAGAGTTTCTTTACCTCACATATACCTAAAATCAAACTAACTATAATGATAAGCCCTTGTGCTTTTTGATCGACACTGGTTCTACAATTTCTATTCTCAAACATTCCAGTTTACATAATAAACCAGTGCTTGGCCCTGAAAATATACAACTTAAAGGCCTATGTGATAACGATTCCCATTGCAAATCTTTAGTACAATAAAAACCTTTTTGATTATCGCGTTTCGTCAAAAAGTAAAATAATTTTTGACTATTTGTTTCACGCGATTGACAACACGATCAATTTACATTACGATGGTATTATTGGTAGCGATTTTATATAACATTTTAAAATAGTTATTCAATATTCAACCAACACCCTTAGTTTAGAGGGTTACGAAATACCTATTTGTTGTAGTAAGCCATTGTATGTCATACCCCCGTGGTCAGAAATGGTCATTGAGTGTCCGGTTTCCAATTTGTCAGAGATTGCTGATCTAAAAGAAGCTTTGATATTAGATCGCAAAATAAGTGAAGGTGTATTTTTAGCAAACTGCATAGTTAACTTAAAGTCGAACCAAATTGGTCCAGGCCTCCTCTCGATGAAAGGGGGTGGCTCGTAATCCACCACGCGGACCCAGTGCGGGTTGATAGATATCACATGTCATCAAATTTTTGGTTCTAGGACATGTCGGTTTAATCACGATGTTTTCCTTCACCGTTTTGAGAGCAGTGGAATAGTCATGAAATAACTTACACAAAGTAACGCGCCTGTCTGCCACTCGTAAATGTCAGTTCAACAGGCGATTAGGCCTTATGTTCAGCAGTGGAAGTATGCCTTAGTAAAGACACGCAAACGCACGTAATGCTGTGTTCAATGACCACTGAACTGTTAACCATTCCAATGAATGAAAAGAAAGTGAACGATACAACAGCCCTGAAAACGTATACGGAACACAATGCTTACAAACGTACTGTACCTATACCACAGAGCGTTTGAAATATTATTAATTGAGAACAGTAAGATTCAGTTCAATGAGAGAATGAATGAATGAAAGAAAGTGAACGATACAACTACCCTGAAAACGTATACGGAACACAATGCTTACAAACGTAGATACCCATACGACAGAGCATTGCAAATATTATTAATTGGGAACAGTAAGATTCAGTTCAAAGAGCGAGTGAATGAATGAAAAGAAAGTGAACGATTACAAAGAACCTGAAAACGTATACCGAACACAATGCTTACTAACGCACCTATACGACAGAGAGTTGCAAATATTATTAATTGAGAACAGTAAGATTCAGTTCAATGAGCGAACGATTGAATGAAAAGAAAGTTAACGATTATAGAGAACCTGAAAACTTATACGGAACACAATACTCAGTAGCATGCATAATCAGCCTATAATGTTCCCACTGCTGGGATACAGGCCTCTTCTCAGAGAGAGGCAGTGGACCGTAATCTACCACGCGGGCCCAGTGCGGGTACTCAGGGCTTAGAGTACAATACACCTAGTAACAATTATGAAAGAGCGTTAAAATATTATTGAGAACAGTTAGAATCTGCTCAATGAGTGAACAATACGTGTAGACGACTAACCGACTCAAAACCAATTGTTTTGAGTCGGTGAGTCGTCGACACGTATTGTTTCACGAAAGAATTAATTTCACGGATATTTTGCGCTCACGCATTGTGCGGCCATCATGTTGGAACGTTCGCAAAATTGCTCGCGTTGAAGGCTGGTTAGACGGTTATTAATATAACTGTTGGTAACAATAATATCTGTACGTATATGATTTGAATGGAGATCGATACGAGAACAAATTGGACGTACTGTAAAGGGGAACCTCACATCATTCATGCTGGTAGAAATGTAACTCTGATTGCGTTCGATCATTCAAGCGAATTTCGAATTAGTTTTTAAAATTGGATATGCCGCGATTGTTTTCATAAAGCAACAATAAAGGTCAATTCACACGTACCACAACCACACCACGTCGCAGCGACAAAATGTGGTCAAGCTGTGGTTACGTGTGTATAGTGTCGCAGCGGCTTTTTGCAGTTGCGTTGTGGTACCGACATAATGTCGATGTGGTTGCGTTGTCGCTGTCGCTGCGATGTGGTAACCACGTGGTCATGTGCAGTTACACAGTTACACTGGGCGCCAGCTAGGCGCGCGCTGTTGATGACATCATGTCATGGCGACGTGGTCGCGGTGCCGCCGCCGGTGGTGGCGTTGCCGTTCGCGATGTGGTTGCGATATGGTCGTATTACACAGGTGGTCGATAACAACGGCAAAATGTGGTACGTGTAAATTGTATTATTCATTTTCAATACAAAATATACGCCCGACCACATGGCGTCGTTGTGGTGTGGTTGTGGCTGTGGTGTGGTTGTGATACGTGTGAATTGACCCTTATGTGATAGACTCGTAAAAGTGAGCACGTCCGCATGAAATAAATAGCGAAACTTAAATATTGCTTCTTAGTTCCGTATGTAGCGCCTCCCCACTTAGGGGAGACTTACACTTAACGCTCACTATGTTAACAGTATGTACCTACATGAGGTCAGAGTGTATAATATCAAATTGAGCATCATATTTTGGTCCAATCCTGCAAAGTTTATTAAGACCTGTGTTTCCTTGTTTAACTTGCTTGATATAAACATCTAATAATTTACATTTCGCTCCAATTTTGCAGTAGAAGTCATGCTGTTTTACCAACTTCCTGTAACCAACCGCAGTACATGAAACAATACAATCGAACGACCGTATACATTATATATATCTACATATGTAAGCAATCCAGTACATCTGATATCGTAGCTGTTACAAAAGACGGAAACAACAAAGCCAAGCACATCAAAAACACATCAAGTCTATTCGGAGACTCCCGCGCAACGCGACTTTTATTGCTTAAACCACATCACACACTGGACCGGTTTTACGATTCAAAACTACGAATTACTTTTTCAACTTTACGATGATAGGTGGGTACGCAACTGAGCGTGAACTTAGGGTACGTTGAGGCTCGTAATGGCCCACTTTCGACTAATTACGAAGCTAGAAACACACGTGGGCGAGCCTTTGTTCGAAATCGAGATCGGCACGGCCTATAAACGCGAAATTGTTACAATCAGCGAATTAGCATGTCGCTGTGGAAAGTAACGCTCACACGTATAGCCCATATACCTACGTGAAATACAATGGACAGATTGTCTTATTTATTTAGGACGTCCAACAAAAGATACTCGTACTCACAATAATTATAACACATAAATAAAGGGCAACATCAGGTGTTAAGTAGGTATACACCATATAGGTACTCTTTCACTTACGAGACCACAGCATGCACAATAAAGTTAACAATTATGCTAAGAAAGTGCGCCCGATTCGAAATTCAAATTTTCTTACGTTGTTTGCAATTTGCTTGTCAGTCAGGTCATATGTCGATCTAAACATGATTCGCGGCCGTAAAAAATATTTATTTATAGAATTATAATCATGAAGCCCCTAAGTCCATATTACCCTTCCTATTGAATGACTATTTCATGAAATCATGACATTTGAGGCCAATTGTAACTCAAGGAGTTGTATTGCTGATTCTAATGGTTATAATTCTGTAAAGCCATATTTGTTAGCCATATTTGTTATCTGTGTGGTGCCGGACTTAAAGAATAGCACCACCCCATACTTCCCGTGGGTGTCGTAAAAGGCGACTAAGGGGCGTACCGGAGAATGAGCAGCAGCGTTCTCTATGCATTCCACCACCATACCATACTGCGATCGCCAACCCGCCTGCCAAGCGTGGCGATTATGGCAAACCCCCCCTTTTGGGGGAGGCATATGTCCAGCAGTGGACGTCTTTCGGCTGAAATGATGATGATGATGATATTTGTTACGGTAGCGAATCATACTTTAATCATCTTGTAGACGTGAGGAGGACGTAGGCACCGCTTGTTGCGCGACTTGCGGTGCCTTTGTGTCGCGCGCGGGTTTGAAGGAGCCTTTAGTCATAGGTAGTGTAATCCTAAGCTCTACTGTGATTCATATACTTAATGATAGTTGTAAGTGTAACTACAGGAATAGCGTAATAAACTTGAATATGATAATGACTGAGCATGAGGTGAGGAGTCTGCGTATGTCTTGAAAATTTATTGTGGGAGATAGATTATTGTTTTATGATCTAGTAAACTTATCATTATCATAGACGTAGATGCTAGATAATTTGTAGACAATCTTAAATCCTCGTAAACCCACTCAGGGAATTTACTTTCATTTAAAAATACATCTTTATAATTTTGTTATCTTTATTAATTAATTAGGCGTTATTTGTTATTTACTTACATATTATTTAATTTCTAATAAATAGTCTTAGTATATTTTTAATTCCATGTTTGTATATTATATTTAGGGGTTCACGGATGCACAGTCTAGATGTAAGTCAGTTAGTGTTTTATGTATCGCACCACCCCGCTAAAATAGGGTTACAAGTCGAAAAAGGAAATTTCAGGTTGTTTTTCAGGAAAATTGATGAACAGTGTATGCCATTAAAACATATTTTTTGTAAGCTTTTCAAGTATGTATAATTTTGATCACATAATAATAATAGTAAAAGAATAAAGACTGATTAACAAATCTGTGAGTTTATTTTCGCTTTTCTAAAAATCTAGGTTTTTCGAGTTGTAACCCTATTTTATCGGAGGTGCGAAATGTCGTCATCCGATCGCAGAAATGGCAATACCATGAGTTGCCTGGCCATTTCACGATACGTAGCCATTTCATGATTTGACCAACTAACATCCGCGGATCCACCACATTTTTCAACGCTCAGCGTTCGACGATTTGCCCAGTGATGCTTGGGCATATCGACCCAGATAAGCGTAAAACTCATAACCCAGTCTTTGCTGCCGCGTAGTCGGCAAAAAATTCCTATTCGACCTACTCGAATCATTTTTATTTTATTGCACTAAAAATACTAAATAGCCAAGGCTTTAACTGCCAGGGCCTAGCCAGGCCGATCACAATATGTCCTAAGATTGGACCACGACATATATTTAGAATACAATTTTGGTCTCTATTAATATAAGACTTCACTATCAAATTATATTTCCTTCTTTAGCCAAAAAAATAATAATTGAAGTCGTATTTAAAGCGCTTCATTGACCGTGCATTGATTAGACTTTATTTCCATCCGACATGAAAAGGCCAAAGATACCATTAATGTGTCCGTAGGCGGTAGCAATAAATCTACGCGATATTTTGCGCGTGCCGAACACTAGCATAACATGTTACGCTCGTCCTAGTGGGCGGGGGACCTTAATAATCATTTATATTTTTGCATAAGTTGCTAAAAAAGAGGTTCAGTAGGAAAAAATAGAATAAATTATTTGTTACCTTTTTCAAATAACCAGCTCTGGCATGTTATTAAAGCCTTTTCCCAACTATGATGGAGTTGACTTCTAGTCTAACCGGATGCAGCGGAATACGACTGCCAATCTGACCTCCACAATCCAACCCTACAGGGTACGATAGATACGCCATACGACTTAGTAAGACTAGTTGTCAGACTTTTGGGCTTCTGACTACTCATAACGACTGTCAAAAATCTACAAATGCCAACGGTTTAACTTACTTTTGACTGTCTCTGTATGTAGAATAGAATACTCTTTATTATGTACACCATATTAAAAAAAAAATAGACGATGATGATGAAAAAATAAATAAATACTTAAAAAAAAATAGATGATGATGATTTTGTACGTAAATTATAGTCGCCCATCCACGGACCGACCGCTGCAAGTGTAGCTTAACCTTCGACCGAACCGTGCGGCTGTTATTATTTTACTGTGGAAAATGTAACTTACTATGCAAGTCGTGATTTACATACACATAGAGGCCTTGGATTTGCACAGCAAAAGCTTAAGCATGAGACGTTGTTTGTACTAACAATTTAATTAGTTGCTGCTGAGATTTTATTAACTTAATATGAACCGTGTGACTTAATATACACTGCATCCCGACTTAAGGTTGCCGACTCCATTACGACACCAAAATATACGAATAAAAAAAAAACAGAAGACTACAACGTGAAAAGAAAAGTGCAATAATCCTCTATGAGAACTGAAACGAAATCTTTGTAACATTATGGAAACACCACAACCACTGATTTTAGCCAAGCCAGCTAAGAACGGTAAGGAATTATTCTATTTATTGCAGGTTTTATGTTTTGGTTTTTATTATAAGACCTCTTTTCATGAATTGACCCTCTGAACAGGTTGATATATTACTTACTAGCTTCCGCCCGCGGCTTCGCCCGCGAGGTATGTCGATAAAAACTATTCTATGTCATCCCCGGGATGCAATCTATCTCTCTGCCAAATTTTATCGAAATCCGTTCAGTGGTTTAGGCGTGAAAAGGACAGACAGACAGACAGAGTTACTTTCGAATTTATAATATTAATATGGATAACAAACTGCAAATTCTACATTAATGATATAACAAGTGTCTATGGAGTTTCTTGCCCGTTATTCTCCATAGAAACCTCTAAAATTTTGGAATGGGCAACTAGCTTCATCTTTCTGAATGACCCACTCCTTTGACAATTCAAAAGTGCCTGTATCTGGTAAATGCTTTGGATTTGAGTGAATCTACAAAAAAAACATGGTTTTCACTTTGATGTAACATCCGCAGTTTTCCCATAATAATGCAAACGCAAGTCTTATTTCATAGGAAGTCATGCGCAAAACAAAAGTAAAACTAAAACTGAAAAGAAAAAAAAACAGTGGCAACTGGAAATACATCACGACAGTACAATAACTACACAAACGTCACCAGTCACCATAAATCCAATCACAAAAAAAAACTAATCACATCATTGAACAAGAACTAGGGATGCTACACATTTGCCCCGGGCCTCAAGTCTGCTATTACAATAGTGTCAGAATGGTCTATCATTGTTTTCATAATTGTTGATTTTGACAAGTTTGGTAATCTACTAATATAATGGCGTCATTATGACTTTCCAATGGTCAACCACTGACACTCCATTGAAAGAAATGGCATAGAACGGTAATCTCGTACATAATGAAAAATGAATTACTGACTTACGCGGTAATCAGCAAAAATTTTGACAGTTCCTTTGATCAGTGACCTACCATTAGAACGTCATTGTGCAGTCATTGCTTTTAATTCGTTACGAGTATCGTATAATTTCTGTGCCATTGACCGACCAATGATCAACCATTATGAATTTAGCAGATTACGTACTTTTAGCAAAATGACAATGGGATGGTGGTGGGATCGTGTTGGAATGACGAATTTATAAAAATAACAGACTAGGGCACCTGGGGGCCTAAAAAGGTCACTTTGGAGAATCATAAAAGGATATTATTATGAATTATAATATGGCGAAGACAGTCCATGTTTATCTTTTTTTCGCTGCACTACGTAGGTATAATCAAAGAGATTGGGATTGGATTTGGATTGGACTGACTATTTTAGCACAGACAAAAAAAAGTGCTTCACCGATGGGATTTGATACGATTAACTTAACAGTTAACTGTCCATTATGTTATCCTTTTATGATTCTACCAAAGTGGCCTATTTAGGCCCCCAGGTCTGCACATTCGATTCGGTAGTATTTGTTGAGCAACAACAACAAAGCCGTCCCGAAGCGATCATTACACACTCGTCTTTCATTTGGCTCCCGCCGATCGGCCAAATTCCTTTCGGCATCTATCCTCATATCTATTTTTTATTCCTTCCGGCATCTATCGGCATATGTCTGTGTGGTGCTGGGCTTAAAGAATAGCACCACCCCATATATCGTAAAAGGCGTCTAAGGGGCGTATCGGAGAATGGGCAGCAGCGTTCTCTATTCATTCCACCACCATACCATACTGCGATCGCCAACCCGCCTGCCAAGCGTGGCGATTATGGCAACCGCCCCCCCCCTTTTGGGGGAGGCCTATGTCCAGCAGTGGACGTCTTTCGGCTGAAATGATGATGATGATGATGATCTATCCTCGCTGAATCATGTTCGGGTCAACTCGGCACAATTCGAGCTTTGCCGAGCGGCTTTCCCTGAACGTATTTCTACATAATATATTCGATTTTTCCACCCAACTGTGCCGAATCATGCCAAGCCGAACAAGTGTGTAGCACCCCTTATCATAGGATGCGCGAGCGCCATTCTCGTGATCAGATACAGTTTCTATAATGAAGGTTCCCAAGCTCCTCCATATTGTGTGCAAGGTTGCGTGACTGTTCCCATGGCAACTTCGACATCTAGCTAGATCCGAGATATTAATTATTTTCTCTTGTGTTATGCAAGAAACAATGGCAACAGGCCCGCCCTCTGTCTCCCTGAGACTTATCGTAGCATGTCTTCTTTTATAGCCGATTCCTATAATTTCCGGACCGTTATTGGTTAAAATTAAGACTCTTGTATCTATCTATATTAATAACTAGCTTCCGCCCGCGACTCCGTCCGCGCGGATGTCGGTCTTCGCGTGGATGGTTTATTTCTCCATTTTGAGTAACTCTGACAATGACATCTTATAAATATCTATTGGACCCAAATACGGCTAAGCCTATAATAATTAAGGAGATCCCTCTATTGAGCTACTGCTGTGGAGCTCGCGTTCTGTAGTTCGCGATCGGCACTGCTTTCACGTGCTCTTGCTTCAGCCGTTCCGTCTCGCATGCGGTTTAACCGGGATTCTCGCTCTTCAGTTGATTCTTGTGATCTAGCTAGTCTCATTCGCCTAGCATTTTTCGATGTTTTAGTAAGAGAAGATCGCTTTCTGGCAGGCATCGTGTTACAATAAAACTGTATAAAAAATATACAGAAATACAATGAAATGAGATGAGAGAGAGAAATATGAGATTAATAACTAACCTACTTTACGTTATAACCTAATTACTATACCTATGTTTCCAAAGATAAACAAAAAGAAAATAAAATACCAACCTAAATAAACCAATTTACGATGAAAACTTAAACTACGTACGTACTATAATATTTACAAAAGTATTTACAAATAACTGATCGGAACAGTAATCAAAAAGGTCGCGCTGAAAAGCACGGTTTAAAATTACACGCATACAATATTAATTCCACGGACGACCGCTCGCCACACTGGACACGTCCGCTCGCATCAAAATTCAGAATTTATATGCATCGCGCGGCGTATTTTTTTTTTTTTTTTTTTAATGGGCATCTCGCAGTTCAACCTGAGGGGTTGTCGACTGCTTAACCGGGCGATCTCATCGCGCGGCGCGGAACGCGGCTCCTTATACAATACCACTGCGGGTAATGCAACGTGTGTTCGCGGTTCTACAGAACAACGTCTATGAATAAAACTGAAACTTAAGATTTTTTTTTTCTACGTATTTTTCCAGGATAAAAAGTATCCCATTTTATGCCCAGGATAATAAGGTATAATTATACCAAGTTTCATCGAAATCGAACCGTTAGTTTTTCGTGATGCCTGCATATACAGACAGACAGACAGACAGACAGACAGACAAAAAATTTTTTAATCACATATTTGGGTTTGGTATCGATCCAGCAACACCCCCCGCTATTTATTTTTTCAATATTTTCAATGTACAGAATCGACCCTTCTACAGATTTATTATATGTATAGACTAGCTTCCGCCCGCGACTCCGTCCGCGCGGATGTCGGTCTTCGCGTGGATGGTTTATTTCTCCATTTTGAGTAACTCTGACAATGACATCTTATAAATATCTATTGGACCCAAATGCGGCTAAGCCTATAATAATTAAGGAGATCCCTCTATTGAGCTACTGCTGTTGAGCTCGCGTTCTGTAGTAAGTATTTTTTCCATAGTAATTCCGACCTTGATAAGTAGCATGTAGCAGTAAATTACTGACAGTGACGAAAAGTTTGCAATAATAAAACAGTGATCGTGACAATGCGACAGAAAGTTAATTGAGAGCTTCAGCATACACAACATTGGTAGTGAGCTCGTCCGAAATATGAACATGAAGATTTCTTGGACTGCTCACACGGGAAAGAGCTACGTAAAGTTGCCCGTGTGAAAAACAACTCGCGGTAAGATCTACGCCAGCAACTCCTAGGGTCTGACCTTGAGCCTTATTTATTGTCATGGCGTAACACAAAGCTACAGGAAACTGTATTCTCTTAAATTGAAATGGAAAATTATCCACTACGGGTAATGCAACGTGTGTTCGCGGTTCTACAGAACAACGTCTATGAATAAAACCGAAAAATAAGTTTTTTTTTTCTACGTATTTGTCCAGGATAAAAAGTATCCTATTTTATGCCCAGGATAATAAGGTATAATTATACCAAGTTTCATCGAAATCGAGCCGTTAGTTTTCACGTGATGCCTGCATATACAGACAGACAGACAGACAGACAGACAGACAGACAGACAAAAATTTTTTAAATCACATATTTGGGTTTGGTATCGATCCAGCAACACCCCCCGCTATTTATTTTTTCAATATTTTCAATGTACAGAATTGACCCTTCTACAGATTTATTATATGTATAGATAAAGCAAAGACCTCACAGCATTTCATAGGAGACCCGTAAAAATACCCATCAACCAAGTGTGAACCCTGAAATCTTTTATTCAAAATAGTTTAATTATAATTAGTAAATAAAAACTGGCCAAGTGCGAGTCGGACTCGCACACGAAGGGTTCCGTACCACAAGGCAAAAACGCCGAAAAAAACATGTTTGTTGTATGGGAGCCCCCCTTAAATATTTATTTAATTTTATTATTAAAGTTAAAGTACAACTGAGTATTTTGTGAATATTTCAAGTGCCTACCTGTTGCCATGTTTGATATCGAGCAAAAAAGGGCAAAAAAATCGCGTTTGTTGTATGGGAGACCCCCTTAAATATTTATTTTATTTTGTTTTTAGTATTTGTTGTTATAGCGGCAACAGAAATACATCATCTGTGAAAATTTCAAATGTCTAGCTATTGCGATTCTTGAGATACAGCCTGGTGACAGACAGACAGACGGACAGACAGCGAAGTCTTAGTAATAGGGTTCCGTTTCCGTACCCTTTGGGTACGGAACCGTAAAAAACTAAGTAATATAATATCTATATCTATGGTTTTTTATACGATCAAATGAACATTATGCATCGTGCACTTTTGGATTTCACATTTTTTTTTTTAATAACCTTCGAAAAATTTTAACACGGGTTCAGAATCATGTGCTGTTTCCATGATAACAGGTTGCGCATCGATATCCCTGCCATCCTGTATTGCGTTCTAATTCACTATCTTCTTCTTGGAATACAGACACCATCTTATTGTACTGCGCAACCGTACATTCCGGAATTCAGCAGTTCACGCCACACATTCATTTCCACTCATAATAATTCCTGGCTATCAAGTCAGCCAGGCGTTCTAGTGGGAGGCAGTCACCTCCTTCTGCGAAGCAGTCATGCTAGCCAAGGAGGTGGTGGGATGGATGAGGGAGAGAGCCTCTCGTCCCAGCCGCCGCGGGAGACGCTCCGGGCATCGGGACTAGGAACGACTCCCGGCCACAGTAGGCACGGGCCTGCGAACGGAGAGTAATGGGTAGCTTACCGTCCGATCAGGACCAGGCCCGTGCCGGACGGCGCGTACGTGTTTAACGCTCGCTTCAAATCAGCATCATCTGAAAGGGCCGAATCCTGCCGGGTCAGCGGGATTGTCCGAAAGGGTTACCGTTGGCCCGGAATATAAAGGGCTAAGGAAGGAACACAACAGAACAACAGAGCAGGAGGGTTCATTTGATGATTTGCCAACCACAAAAAAAAAACCAGGCGTTCTCGTTGCAGCCAATAAGGGCCGCGACACTCCACACCATCAGTCCATTAAGCTCATTTTACTTTTAAGTAACTTTGGGACAATAGACAACGATGATGATGGGACAATACAGTAGCGTTTTAGTACTTACCTTCTTTTATCCCATTCATCCCTCATCTAAAAGTAATGTACAGACGCCAGCAAATCAACCTACCCGAAACTGTCAAATTTTTCCAATCAACTTTGAACCTTAGGCTTTAGCAATAAAGTCGGAAATCTATTAAAGAAATTTGACAGATTGTAGTAGCTTGATGTGCTGGCACCTATGGTCTAGCAAGGTATCATACACTTATGTTATGCAAGATAATATATTGTCACGAAATAATTTGAATCTAATTGAGTACCTAATGCACTTTTACCTTATGTAAGTGCTATGGCAGGTGCGCCGGCGCAGCTTGGCACGGATAGGTGTAGTGTAACGTGTCGAATTCGAAATTGCAGTTAGTGACAAGACTTCATCATCATCATCTGCCTAGCCTTTTCCCAACTATGTTGGGGTCGGCTTCCAGTCTAACCGGATGCAGCTGAATACCAGTATTTTACATGGAGCGACTGCCTATCTGACCTCCACAACCCAGTTACTGGGTAATACGATACCCCTTGGTAAGACTGGGACAGTTAGTGACAAGACTTATCGTCTAGAATATCTTTAAATAAAAGTAACACTTTCCTTTGGTTGATTCTTATAACTTTCAATGTTCGTTCAACTCTCTAAAATATTGAATTCTCGATTCTTATTTTTAGCTAAATATTTTAATTCAACGAAAAAAGATGATCTATGTGAAGTCTGTACTAGATAATTACTAGATAATTCACTTTTTATGTCAGTTCTAAAGTAATTAATTAATGAAAACGGACATGAATGAGCTATAAGCGGCTGTGATGGACGTGAGTGCATGTGAGCTATTTTAAGATAATCTAGCTTTCGCCCGCGTCTCCGCTCGTGCTACTAAGTAGGTTGACACATTTTTCTCTGTTTCACAACATCCTAACGCAGCCAAGACGTGGTTGGTTTTCTTTCCTGTGACAGTTTTGAAAGAGAAAAGTTGACGCTGTTTTAACCAGAATATGGCTATATTAGTTCTTGTGAACTTTTAAAAAAAAGAATGGCAGTTCTCCATGTAATTTGGGTGTCGCACTTAGACCTCGCGTACATTCGTAGTATTCGTACGAATACTCTCAATATATAGATCTTGGTCAAATTAAAATAGAAGGTAATCACAGCATATTTTTTTTAATGTTGGGTTACACCAGAAAAACTTTGTTTATAGAGCAGGTGGCTCCATTTATATAAACCCCATGACAGTAAACTAAAGAGTATAATTATCCAGTATATGACATTCAAAGTTGGCAGAAAAACTGAAAATTAAGGATTATCAAATAAATTAATCCCGACTTCTCAACCCCATACTTCCCGTGGGTGTCGTAAAAGGCGACTAAGGGTCTAACCGGAGAATGGGCAGCAGTGTTCTCTATGCATTCCACCACCATACCATACTGCGATCGCCAACCCGCCTGCGATTATGACAAACCCTCCCCCTTTTGGGAGAGGCCTATGTCCAGCAGTAGACCTCTTTCGGTTGAAATGATGATGATGATGAAATCCCGACTCCTTGCAGTAGGAGGTTGATTATCCCTAGGGGTTTTCGTTGGTAGGAATCCCTCCATAAACGAGATTTATACTGGAGTATTTCCCCGAAAGAATAGATTGTTTGCCAAGGGAGCAAACACCTATTTTGAAGGCGAGAGTGTTTGTTTGAATCCAAGCTGAGCGAAGCATTCTAGAGTAGAATCCCGAGCGCAGCGAGGGGTTCTAAAGTAGAATCCTGAGAGCAGCGAGGGATTCAAAGTATTGCTCCCGAGGTAGACAATACTTTTTATCACCCTCTATAAAAAAATAAGTAAGTGCAACTTATGAATAAGAATAGTACGTTTATTTATTTTTACTTGAGGAAGACAGACTCATTTTTATAAAAGTAATTAAAATCCTAATTTGAGTAAACAATTACGAACGAAGGCAGAATGCTTTTCGTGCGTTTTTTATTTTTCACAATCTTTTTTTAATTTGGCTCGCTTTTTACTTTATCATACAGCCTGTTACTTTTTCATATAATCTTCTTGATTCATCTCTTTGGTGATTCGAACTTTTACTAAAAAATATCCACACTCCAAATTCAAATCACTTTTAGCCCCTAGGGATTAAAGAGCTATTTTAGTCCCTGTTTACGAACACTAGCTCTTTTTGAATAGATGTCATAAAAAATATGATTATAATAAATAACTTCACCCAGCCTGTTCAAGCGCGCACCACTACACAAGCAACCTACTCGCAACATAAAATATGAATGAAAGTAGTAAGCGCGAGGTGATAAAACCAGATACAAGAATTAAATTAACGTTATTTATTAATTCCGGTTGCCATGCCGAGGATTTTAGTAAACTAGTGTGGTGGTTATACGTGCTTGCCACTTCTTGCCATTTTAGTCCTGAGTGTGGGCGGGCAAGTTACTGGCTTTCATAAAAATATTATGAGCGTGTTTTGAGATTTCGGGACAAGCCTTAAAGTAAGCTTATGAATGTGGTATGTGTGAGTAACCGGGTCGTGAACTTTCAACGCTACATTACATCTGTAGCGCGATTCTGTAACCATCACACCGTAAAAACTTAGGTGAAGTGAGCGTGGAGTGAGCTGTCAATAGTGTCAATTCCTAGCAAAGACAAACTCACTTCACCTAACTTTTCACGGTGAGATTTTTACAGAATCGACCGGCAGATGATGTGATAAATCGTGCCTAAACTAGAGGAATTGGTGATCGCAGTATGTTTGTCAAAAGATGTATGGGGACGTTTCTGCCTTCCTAGAAGTCTTAATCACACGATACACAATATGCACTTACACACACGACAACAACACAGTCCCTTCTGTAAAAAATCTCACCGTGAAAACTTAAGTGAAGTGAGCGTGGAGTGAGCTGCCAATAGTGTCAATATCTAGCAAAAACAAACTCACTTCACTTAAGTTTTCATGGTGAGATTTTTACAGAATCGACCGGCTGTCTAGTAATCTTGACCAGAATTTAAATAAAATTGTTACTAACCCTATGGACTCCTGTCTGAAATAAAAGTTTTCGATTTTATTATATTTTATTTTATTCTTGCTTATTCTTTGACTTTCACTTTATTTATTTTACTGAGAATTTACCTATTATGTTAGAAGTATGTAAGCAGTAGTTGATCGTAGCAGTTCTTGTACAGACGCCAGTACATTAAGCTACAACAATTTGTCAAATTTCTTTAATAGATTTTCAACTTTATCCCTAAAGCTTCCGCTAAAGCATAAGGTTCAAAGTTGATTGGGAAAATTTGACAGTTTCGGGTAGCTTGATTTGATGGCGTCTGTACTTATCACCAATTTATCTCGTCTACTCAACGTCCGTGTGTCACTGCAGGAATCCAGCAAGAGTATCAGTGTCAGGTATGTTTGCCTGACACATGCTGAGCTGGACTCCCATTCTAGCAACCTTGTGACGCACACCGCACTGTGTATTTTTCGTTATTAATTTGATTTCAAGTATTCGTCATAGTGTCACTTTTACTTCGATATGTATGTTTTTTTTTTTTGTTTTTATATCGGCACCTTTTTTATTTATACTAGCTGTGGGAATATCGGGATAAAAACTATCCTATGTGTTAATCCTGGTTATAAACTATCTGTGTGCCAAATTTCATCCAAATCCGTTCAGCCGTTTGTGCGTGAAGAAGTAACAAATATACAAACACACTCACTCATAAACTTTCGGCTTTATAATATTAGTGTGATTCATGTAGGTAATCATCTAATTGTACTTTTCTGTGTTGTGTTATCTTTTGTGAGCGCCATATAAATGGGAAATATCGGGATAAAAACTATCCTATGTCCTTCCCCGGGATGCAATCTATCTTTCTGCCAAATTTTATCGAAATCCGTTCAGTGGTTTAGACGTGAAAAGGTAATATACAGACAGAAAGAGTTACTTTCGAATTTATAACATTAGTATGGATAGTTAATTCACTTTTGCATCCGCAACTGGCTGAAGCCGAGCGTGAAAATTATGTCGATGTATAAAACGAAAATGTAGCAGAATCAGAGGATCTTCCTTTCAGAAGAACTATAATGTATCTGTAAATTAACCGGACAATAAGAACTCTGCAGAATATAAATAGGCACCTAATCAGCGGTCAGCCAGTAATTACGTGAGAGGTAACTTAGTATATAAGTAGCGGAATGTAGTAGTACTACAGGTACTCTGCCCAACCCTTCAGGGAAACAGGAATAATTAATAATATGTTATGAATAATTCGAAATATGTGAAAAAACAACACACGCCTAATTTACACACCCATCTTGAACTAATCGAAATACCAATACAAATCAAATTCACTTTTCTTCATCAATCAAGATGTAACGTAAAAGATGTGTAATGAATTGTTATTCTCAATTGCTTAACGTAAAGTATATAAAAAGTATCGATCGTATCGACGTATCGATAGTTAGGAAACATGGCTAATGATGCGTTCACTGACTCATGAATGCGTTACAAATTACTAATGCTTATAACAATACACTTTCGTAAAATATATTCAGAGATTTTTTTCGTTTCTGTGTGTTTTTAGTTTCATTAGCATTGTAGTTTAGGAATCGGCTGAAGTTTTCAAAGGAAACTCCGTTGAAACGTGTTTATTTTATTGGGTGACCGTTCATTTCATATACTTCTCCGTGTCTCGGAAAGCACCTTGAGCCGTTGGTCCCGGCTGTCATTCGTAGATCGTTGTCAGAAGCCCAAAATTCTGACAACCAGTCTTACCTAGGGGTATCGTGTTGCCCAGCAACTGGGTTATTGAGGTCAGGTAGGCAGTCGCTACATATAAAATACTAGCTTTCGCCCGCGGCTTCGCTCGCGAGGTATGTCGATAAAAACTATCCTATGTCCTTCTCCGGGATGCAATCTATCTCTTTGCCAAATTTTATCGAAATCCAATTCAGTGGTTTAGGCGTGAAAAGGTAACATACAGACAGACAGACAGACAGAGTTACTTTCGAATTTATAATATTAGTATGGATTGGTATTTACCTGTATCCAGTTAGAGTCTAACTGGATACAGGTTAGACTGAAAACCAACCCCAAAATAGTTGGGAAAAAGCCAAGCAGATGATGATGTAGTTCAGGAATTTATGATCGGCTGTAAGTTTTCAAAGAAAACTGCGATGAAACTTTGACTATTTGAAGAATGGGGTGCAGTAGGTGAACACCTATAGATTTTTTTATGATGACGTAATTTTTCTGTTTTTTACTCACCTTCTCCATTTTTGGCAAGACCGCATTGTTTTGTTACCGTTTACTTTGTGTCTCAGAAGAAAGCGATTTTAACACAAAATACTTTCTCATCTTTCCCAAATTCCGATAAAGTCCGCAAGTTAATGGATTTAATGTTTATCTGTATGAAAACACAAGCATTAACCGCATTTAATATTATGTTTAATGCTACATTAATGTAATTCAGAAAGTTTGTATGGCCTCCGAGAGAAAGTGAGTTCATTGAACTGATTGACATTACACAAAATGATTGAGGTTGTAGTATGTAAGTTGAAGATGTTACGTACGTTACAAGATATGAAACAATTTATATCAAGTGCATTCTTTGAATATCTTGAGTCATCTTTCATTCTTCTTTTTTAATAAATTCATAGCGGTTTATGGTGTTAACTTTTCTCAGAGAAGCTGTCATTCGAATCTGTCAAAATTTGAAATTTGTATCATTTTGTTTTTTTTATGTGTGTCTGTAATTGAGAGACTTTCGATGATTCTTTATTGAAGCGAAATTCACTACCCCTTAAACAATCGTTTGAATACCTTATGAATACGAGTTGAGTTGTGTTTGAGTTACTTTATTGCACATGTTTTATTAAATAAACAGTCTTTTTATATTTATTTGATTACACGTTACACAATAAAGCAATAACTATCATTACTATTATACGATACATATATATTTATTGATCAACGCTACAGCAGCTACGTTCATTCCAAGTCATGATTGCCGGCAAAAATAACAGGTACAACAAAATAACAGATATAAAATAACAGGTATACAATAACGATTACTACTAGGTACGTGATCTGATGCTGCGGTTATTTTGCAAGCGTTCGCTATCTTACAGTTACGCGCCAGAGACAACCGCATAACTGTTTATTTATTTTTTGTTATTGTTGCGTAAAAAAAAGTTGAATAAAGGTGAAGATGGTTTGCTTGGGGCGTATTAAATTGTTTGTTTGACGATAGTGTTGTTTTACTGCAAAATTGGTGTACTAATTTGACGTTCTAAGCTAATTATGGAGAGACGGTTCGCTGAATTAGTCTACTTGCGGACTTTCCTTAAAAGTTGTGCCTTTAGCAAAGGTCCACATGATGATGTAGCCTGATTCAAAGATATCACAAGTGTAAAAAGGACCAGCCCGGACCTAAAACTCTTCCTTGCTGTACGCCAACTTTTATTTGTTAAAGTTCTGTTTTAACGTCTTCTTTCCGATCCTCAATAAAACTATTAAGAAACCACGACCTGGCTCGCTCCATGATATCTGAAAACTGTTTAGCTAACTACGTTATCTTTATTAGGTATAACGCCTCCGTGGTGCCACACTTTCTCAAACGCTTGTGTTACGTCAAGAACTCAGAGCATTACCATCAAATAGTGATTTTAAGTAATATGAGAGTAATATTATATCAGTGTTGTAAATAAACTTATAGATTGGAGAATTAATCATAAGGTAGTATGCTAAATCACTGGAATGTTAAAAATTAACTTTGATAGGTAAACACAACTTAAGACAGCTTTGTAAGGAAGCATGTTATAATTCACTCCCCAAGTCTCTATTAGCCAATAAAATCAAAAGCTCTATACTCATGTTTGCGTCCGAGCACGTGTTACATGCATATTTAATCATTATTTATAAAAGTTATATAACAAGACGTATGTATAACACATTTGATTCCTACAAAAAGATTTACATAACAGACCATTAGTGTCGGGCGTCGAATCACTAGTATACAAACAGTCGAGCCTTGCTCTTGACACTCGGTCACTCGCTACGCATATTAATAGACTAAGTGATTCACAATTCACATCACTTTAGTTCAACCATTTACTTTACGAGTCGATCGCGAGGTATGACTACGAACGAACGCCTTTTGTCTCAAAATCATAATTCGAAAAATAAATTCAAAAATCGAAGACGATGTAGCTTTTCGCGGGTTCTAGTGATGTGATGTGCTGTGATCTGTGATAAATGTCGGGCCGGCGGAGATTAGGCAAGTTGCACATTAATTGATTGTTAATTTAATTTAAATATTCTAGACAATTATATGCTTGTTGTGTCTGATAGATAAAGGAAACATCGTCTGTGCTATACGTTACAATATGGTGCTATGCCAGTTGATTGTTCAATGTTCGTATCGTATGCGTTCATTGTTTTTGCTCAGAAACGAATTGGCCACACTAAATTTGATATTATCAATTGCTATCATCCTTATCAGGGTAACCGTCCTCTGGTTAACCAAACAGGTTGGATATTGCAATGGTGATGTAGCTTTTAGTTAGTTTTTTTTGTTTCTTAGCTTGGTGGATAGTCCAGCTTCCGGGTTGAAAATTGGTGATGCCCGTTTTGTATTTTTGTAATGTTACCTAAACCTACCCAAATAAAGCAGTCCTGACATTTTGTCAGGACTGCCTTATTTGGGTAGGTTTAGGTAACCGGTAGGTAGGTGGCTTTTTAGCTATGCATATGTCTATAATTATGTAAAAAAAGTTCGGACATTTTACTTTCTAATCTTTCCTTTTTCGGCACTCCTCACATTTTTGTTATTTCCTAAATAAAATCTTATATCAGAAAGTCCGGACAAATGACAAGGCTGGACAAAATGTGTAACCCTATACCCAAATAAATAGGTATTGCAAATCCTCAGTTTGATTTATGGTACTTAATCCACTAAACACACCTTTGTAGGCGCTGTTAAAGTTTACATTTAAATCTTCCGGCTCAGACCTAATTGGCTCTACAAGAGAATTCCACAGCGCTTACGTAATATCCTAAAAATTAAACATCGACCTAATCAAAAATCGAACGGCAAATTCATATCGAATGTATAAAAAAAAAAACTAAAATCGTTATCCTAAAATGCAGTCGTGTTGTTATTATCCGTTCTAATCATAAAAGCGGCCAGCATTGCCCGTCGGCATTCTTGGGATGCCGAGCGGTATCACGAATCAGTTGCCATTACATATAAGGAACCGGTTCTACATCCTTTGAGGCAGTGTCTTTGTTTGTATGTTTTGTATATGGAATACTTTTGCCGGTTTGTGAAAGCTCGTTGTTTTTTCTTGGTAGGTATGTTAACTTTGCCAGAAGTCCAGAGGAATGAAAAAAACAACTTCCAAAAACAAACACTACAATGTGAAAAATAAATTTAATTTCGGAAGTCGGTGTCATTGGTTCCGCATTTTTACCACCGACTTCCGAAATTGCAGCTAACTCATAAACTACCCCAAGCAAAATTAATAAAAATATTTTCGAAATCAATCGACAATTTGCGTTCTATCTCGCGGGAAGATTAAGAATGAACCATTTGATTTGTCTCATGAAAAACAATCGAGCAAGATATTTGTATTGGATGCAAAACAGGAAGTAGGCGAACATTTTCAAATAAATATTGAATAGATTTCCTACTTCCGCTAAGACGTTATTGAAGATCAAGACTTTTGGCACGAAAAACTGACCGAACGAGTTGCCAACTTGACCTAGACCGAAAGAGAAGTTTTAGAATAAACTTTGTTTGAGTAAAGTTAATTTAGAAATGGCAGTGGTAGGACTTAGAGCCTAAAAAGGCCACTTTGGCAGAATCATAAAAGGATAACATTATGAATCTTAATGGACAGTTAACTGTTAAGTTAATCGTATCAAATCCCATTGGTGAAGGATTTCTCAGTTTTTTTTTTGTCTGTGCTAAAATACCAATAAATCCAATCCCAATCTCTTTGATTGTACCTACGTAGTGCAGCGAAAAAAGAAAAACACGGACTGTCTTCGCCATATTATGATTCACAATTTTATCCTTTTATGATTCTGCCAAAGTGGCCTTCTTAGGCCCCCAGGTAGGTTTATTTCATGACAATTTGTATTAATAGTTGTCTAGACTCTAGTCAATCTTTCTAATCCAATAGTTTCCTCAGACTTTGCTGTCAAAAGTTTGCTATAATAGACTTCACATTAACACATAACATAACATCACGCCCGCATACAGCGAAGAGTTAGGCAGAGGTGTAGTATAGCCACATTTCGCAAGGTCTCATATAATTCCTCATTTTATTCCTACCAAAGACTATATAACCACCTACCACTGGCCAATATTTGCTAATCTATGCTTGCATATGACACTTCCTTTCCAAGAAAAAAATATAACCCTTCCTTTTGGGTTTGCCGTAGACGAGTAAAAAGAAGACAGTATTGTGAGTTTGTGAGTCATTAAACGCACGGACGACATGCTCAAACAGCCAGATTCTGAACAAATAACTATGGGCCATACAAATATTTGTTCCGAAGCGGGAATCAATCCCACGACCTCGAGTATAGGCGGTTTAGCCAGTATCAAAGCTGATACTGGCTAAACCGCCTATACTCGAGGTCGATGTTGATCACGTACGACACAGCCTTGGGTTTTAAGATTAGTGCTGAGGGCACATGATCACAACAACAATAATACGAAGTAAGTACTGAGAAATATTAAAAGATGTGATCAAGATATTAGAATGAGAATAAAAGAAGTTCAAGCTGTTAATGAGAAATTTGGCCAAAAGCCACAAGATTTCCAGAGAGCAGAACATTGTTTAAGTTTTTGACAAGCTAGAACCAAAGTAAGCTTTAATTAACGACCAATTAAAAAAGGTGTTAAGCAGAATAGTCCAATGGCTTCCGTAAAGCTAAAGCAAGCAATAAAAAGCAGATTCCTTATAGACTAAAATATGTAAGCACCTAAAGTCCAAAATTAAGTATCAGTCGAGTTTAATTTTGTAGGTAGGTACTACATACAATAATAGTGCATTACTGTGCAGTACTTATTAAAATTGTTTCACCTTATAACGCGAAAACCCGTCTGCAAGATTACTCCATTAAGGTCGCTTAACCAATTTTGGTGACGCACATACCACTAACAAGATCTTTACCAAGTGCACGATTTGCCACCAAAATAGGATGCTGCACGAATATTTTTTAAACTCACTTTTATTCATAAATGCAGCTTCTACACAAAGATTCCTCAACGAAATGAATTATTCACATACATTTTCTTTTGCAATTCGTTCCGGTATTTGACCGATGTTTAATGAAAAGAGTTTGTATGTATGTACAGGTTTATGTGCCTATGATACAAACTTACTTACGGATGTCAGTACATAAAGTCATCTAGACCGTATTTCGGCCATGGCGGCCAATCTCAACGGGGCCTTTGGCGCGTGAGATATTATAGGTAGTGCACAAGTACGTGCACAAACACAGGTCCACTCTGTCTTCCTCCACTCTCAAGGTCCGATGGGACGACATGCTATCCAATGATACAACCGGAGAGAGATCAGGCGCCGGACCAACGGCTTAACTTGCTTTCCGAGACACGGGTGTGCACCGCCAACTTCCAAACTCCGGGCTGTTACTAAGAAATTCCTAATGGAAAAACCCAATATGCTCGACCTGGATACCCAATCCAGGACGCGCTTGCCACCACGCGACCAAAGGTGCAGTACATAATTAAAAGTGCACAAAACAGTTGTTGTAAAATAAAATTGACATGTAGATAATTATTTACGAGGACGCTTGAATAGTTGCTAGTGCCTGGTCGCTGGCTAGTTACAACTTGATATTCATAAGCAATAGTAATAATAAATGCTCATTGAACCCGTTGACGGAGCGCTAGATGCGTTGACGTTCTAATGATAAATTATTCAAACCGCGGCGATTTCTCAACGAATTCCTGAACGCAGCTGCAACCGTCATCCTTGATTGGTTGCGGCTAGCATTCGATTTTCAAATCTTACCGCCTTTTTTGTCGTGGCTGTTAGAGAGTTCCATGTACTTTAATTACAGTGCAGCAGTGATGAATGGTATCTATTACTTACTGCGAAAAAAAGTACAATTCAACTTTTTACTGGGATTATAAAAATTATTCATGCATGACCATGGTGGATCATCGTGACAACACTGACAAATGACGCTATTGAATCTATTAAAACAGACGGTTGTGTTGTAATTGAGACAATATTTCAGCCAGTATCTTTATAGACTTGCATACATTGTTAGATGCCATGATTGATATTATTGGTAGCGAGAACAAACTTCCTGACATGGACACAAACGCGGATGTGAACACAACACCGGCTTTGTTCATCGACAATTTGTTACCGAAATATGGTCATACAATCAACACTACATTATGAAATTTTCCTTTATAATTTTATTGAAAGGAGTCCAGAATATTTCTTCATTGGCGAAAGAAATCGATGAATAATTGTGTTGCTTTCAACACAATTATCAAAACGATTCGATTCGATTTTTTATTATTTTATCCAACAAAGTCTTTACTTTGTTGGATAAAATGATAAAAAATAGGGGGAAAAATCACTTAAAGTATATAGCTAAAGCTATGGATAGACACAAGGACGGAAGACGCCTTATGAATTTGCCATTTAACCCGAAAATGACAGCGGTTAATAAAGACTTCAAAAAGAGACCGATACAGTGACAGAGAGCGGTCGGGAATCTTGAAAATATTATGATCATCAAAGGCTTAATTGTTAAAAGCGCCAAGTAAACACAACTGTTTGGAAGAATTATTATCATTTAGCTTAATGTGTTCGCAAATATCATAAATTGCTTCTAGTGTATGTCTTCTTTATCTAGTATATAATGTATAATTCTATATCTATAGCATCATCTACCTAGCCTTTTCCCGATTATTTTGGGGTCGGCGTGCATTCTTACCGACATACATGGAGCGACTACCTATCTGACTTCCGTAACCCAGTAACTGGCTAATTACGTTATACGAAACCCCTTGGTCAAACTGGTTGTCGTACTTTCGGGCTTAATCTAACGACCCGTAAAGACTGTAAAAGATCCACGATGGCAGTCGGGATTAACGACCGGATTAACGTTCTTTTAGAGGGGTCTCGGTATGTAAAAAGGTCACCCATCCACGGATCAACCGTGGTAAGCGAAGCTTAACCTAATCGATCGCACCTTGCGGCTGTTATGACATAGCCACGAGCCCGATATCTATACATATGCCAAATTAAAGTTGTTTTTCGTGTATGTCTGTGTGCGACCGCGTTGTTCTTCTAAACAGCACCATAGATTTTGATGTGGTTTTCAACAGAATTTAGAACATTTATCCACGAAGATCTATGTACAGTATAATACATTAATATTAAACTTACATTTATTTAATAAATAAATAACAACATTTTGTTAAATCCTTAAAACCGTGTGAAGCTGGGACGGGTCGCTATTAAAATGATAAAATAAGAACAGTTAAAATATCTAGTTACAAACATCACCTAAGATAGGTAATTTATTACTAAGAAATAGTGGCTAAAGAAGCTCGTTAACACTCCGAATGCTATTAAGTAACCTGTAGAGGCACGGCGAATCGTATGGGAACGTATGGAGCCAAGACTCACAGCTTCTTAATTACGCCCAGTTATATTACAAGTGCTTTGGAGGCTAACCGTTGATTTATTGGCTGTTTTATAATTACTTTGGGAACAGAGTCGTTCTTATACGAAGTGCATTTTTGTAGGATGGACATATTTGTCATTAACAATATTGTAAAGAGAAATAAGTACCTCCGTAGCATACATTTTTGGGTCGAGTAGGTATTGGAGTTTTGTATGGGGCAGTTGATATATTTTTCGCGATTACAATGTTGGTCCCATGGAGAAAATTGTTCAGCTTGATGGTCTGTAGCACATCCTTAATTTTGACCACAACTTTCGGATGAATGCTGTATATTCCCTTACTGTCAAAGCAGGGCGCAGAGATTTTTCGAAAATCAACCAGTTCATCATCACCGGAATCACCCAATGCTGGGTATAGGCCTCCCCTTTCTTCCATACTTCCCTGTTCTGTGCGTCTCTTATCCAGGTGTTCCCGCGGCTTTGACGTTATAGTAAAGCCTCGTATCCACTAGGCAACATTTGGCGAGCGACATGTTGCACAACATGTTGCTCAACATGTTGAAAGTTAGCGTGGAACATTTGTTTAGCAACGTTCTCTGTCTACGCATGATCAGTCGTCGACAACATGGCGCCAGAGGAACTACCGCCGCCCCGCTGAAATCAACACTGATTTCAGCGGGGCGGCGGTGGCTAGATATAATTTTATCGAAAAATGCATCAAAAAGAAAAAAAACCACGTTGGTGGGTTAGAAATTACTTACAAAAAAAAAGAAAATATATTCAGTGATCTCCGTGTGGTTGATGGATCTTTTACGAATTTTACCCAAATGAGTATTCGTTCGTTACACCACACGGACATTTCTGCGCGTCACGTCTCCACTCGACAACATTTGATGCTCAACTGCATGTTGCACGGTAACAAACAACAAGCCGCGCGTCATATTGCGCGCCAGCTGGCAACGTCGCGCGCTGTTGTGCAACGCTGCCGAACATGTTGAGCGTCCCGTGTTGCGCGTCAATTGATGCCTAGTGGATACGAGGCTTCAACCCAACGCGCTTTTCGACGGCTCTGGTTTCTTTGGCCTAACCTTGCCCACCATTCGGTGCTTTACTCCATCAGCCATCTCTTCGTCTAGCAAGATGTCCTGTTCAAATCAACCTGTTAGGTGGTGACTGGTGACTAATCTTCTCATATATCAGTGTCCAAAATTTACTACACACTGATACAGTGTGGCTAGAATAAAATGAGAATGAAGAAATGGAAGATGGTGCAATGTGGAATACAGATCATTCCAACAAATTAAAGGTTAGACAGTTAAAACCAAAAAAATAATATATTGAGGCCCATTAGCGGCTGGCTCTAAACATTAATGTATGGCACCGACGTAATCGTTGAATGTTTCACACAATGAACTAAACTATTCGTCGAAATACTTACGTGATGTTCTAAGAACTCAAAAGTGCCTTATTTGATGTAACGCGAGCTTCATACAACATTTATGATTAGAACTATTATAGAAATATTGCGAGACTGTGAGGTTATCGTGGGGTCGACTCGAGCACGCAACTTCGCATTTTCTAGTGGTGCAACGTAGCAGATTAGGGTTATAGGTGATGAGGTGTAACATCACTATGCTTGGGTACAAATTGGAAGTCTGCACGCGAGTAGGACGAATGGCTATTGCCATTCATCCTACTCGTGGCAAAAAAAAGAAAAAAATATACATAGGTATACACAAGTAACAGCAATTGGAATTTAGGTATAATCAATTCTCGATGACAGTTGCACTTACAATGCATCTCATTCAGCAAACTGAATTATATTCTTGTGCAATATTAATTTCGCATTCGAATCCATAATGCATTCCATTTAAAATCAAATGTCAGTTTGACAGCTCAACCCTAATTGCGCGCGGGTATTGAAATAAAGCGACCCAAAAAAACAATGGAATGTTAATTTGCGGCCAGTCAAATCATGTCCTAATTATTTGTGAGCGTCAAAATGAAGGGACCAAATCTCCAATGTCTGTCATACATATATAAATAAATAATACCATTAATCTACTATTTCCTACCCTTGATATAATTTTAGCTACCTCGTCATATACATAATACTTTAACAAAATGTTTGGTCCCTCCATCATGATATCAAGATGGAGGGACCAAACTGATAGGCTACTCCCTGGAATGTTCTACCTACTTAGTGTTACAATACCTTAATTCTACCTTAATATTATTGATTTTGGCTGCCCGAAACACACAGTTTTAAAGATATCGATTATATAAGTTGGTCCCTCCAAATTGACGATTCAACTGTTTAGTGCAACAGGTAAATGGGCGGTTTATTTTCGATCTTCGAAGGATAAATATTTAATACCTATTTACTACCTTCTAATCGTGCAAATTTTTTTACGTTAAAGTTTATTTTAACTAGCCAAAATAAAAAAGAAATAAGTAGGTATAACAACGTACAAATTTTAATCGTAGTAGCATTAATAAAGGCGTTTTTTTTAAAAATAAGAATAGCACAAAATATCTAGCTAATATAAAATGTATCTTTAGTTTTTATATAAGTATTACTATTTAATGGTTCATTTTATTTAATTCTCGTAATACTCAATGTAGGTAAACACAAAGAAAAATATTGAAGGTAGTTCTAAAATATAGTCGGTGGATTGCATTGTAGTGAAGCTGTTTGCGATAACTGCGCCCTGGCCAAAGGTTCCTTCAAACAGGCGCGACACGCGATAAAATCGCACGCGATAAAATCACACGCGATACAAAGGCACTGCCAGTCACGCAACGGGCGGTGCCTTTGTGTCGCGCGCGATTATATCGCGTATCGCGCGTGTTTGTTGGAGCTTTAACAGAGTGCATTTATTTACAGTGATTTCATTATCATTTTTCCGTAGTTGTTATGACAATAGTTATGACTCCATTTATCATGCAGAGGGGAAGGAAGAGCGCGATTTCCCTAGATATTCAGAAAACTGTGTTTACCAACACAATATGTTTTGAGCTGTCTTCTGATGAAAAAATCAACCTCGAAATTCCTAATCAGTTAAAATAAGGAGATTAATATTACAGAATTCTTTCAGACATAGATTTTATCCGTATTTTTTCAGTATTTGATTTCATACTAGCGGCCGCCCGCGATTTCGGTCACGTGAAATCATTTCTTAGCTGACGTCACTTAATTATATAATATAGGCAGATTAAGTATAATATGTGGAGGACGCTTCAAGGTTTTGGACTGGAAAGGGGCTGGCATTAACATCAATGGCGAGTACATAACTCACCTTCGGTTTACCGACGATATCGTGGTCATGGCTGAGACTATGGAGGACCTCAGTACAATGCTCGATGACCTCAGTAGAGCCTCCGAAAGAGTGGGTCTTAAAATGAACATGGACAAAACGAAGGTCATGTCAAATGCCCATGTAACACACACTCTCATAAAGATCGGAGACGCTACACTTGAAGTCGTGGACGAGTATGTTTACCTGGGACAAACTGTCCACTTAGGTGGGTCTAACTTCGAGAAAGAGGTCTATCGTCGAATCTGACTCGGCTGGGACGTTCCGGAAGTGTCTCAGGTGTCTCAAGACGAAAGTCTTTGACCAGTGCGTGTTGCCAGTGATGACTTATGGCACTGAAACATGGTCGCTCACAATGGGCCTTATAAGAAGGCTAAAAGTCACCCAAAGGGCAATGGAGAGGGCTATGGTTGGAGTTTCCCTGCTTAATCGAATCAGGAATGAGGAGATCCGCAGGAGTACCGAGGTAACCGACATAGCCCGAAGAATTGCCAAACTTAGTGGCTGTGGACAGGTCACATTGCTCGCAGAACAGATGGCCGATGGGGCCGAAAGGTTCTGGAATGGCGACCGCGTACCGGAAGACGTAGCGTTGGAAGGCCTCTCACAAGGTGGTCCGACGACCTTGTGAAGGCCGCAGGAACCCGTTGGATGCGAGAAGCGCAGAACTGGTCGAAGTGGAGGTACTTGGGGGAGGCCTACGTCCAGCAGTGGATGTCTTTCGGCTGAAATAATGATGATGATGAAGTATATGTGTAATTTTGGTAATTGCAATAAATATAACTGGCATAATAACACAAATATTTATTACGGCCATTCAAAGGGTCCCATTTATATTACTGTGAGAAATTTTGCAAGATTAGAAGGTAGTAAATAGTACCTTCAATATTTTTCTTTGTGTTTACCTACATTGAGTATTACGAGAACTAAATAAAATGAACCATTAAATAGTAATAATTATATAAAAACTAAAGATACATTTTATATTAGCTAGATATTTTGTGCTATTCTTATTTAAAAAAAAAACGCCTTTGCTATTAATGCTACTACGATTAAAATTTGTACGTTGTTATACCTACTTATTTCTTTTTTTTTTTTTTGCTAGTTAAAATAAACTTTAACGTAAAAAAATTTGCATGTTTAGAAGGTAGTAAATAGGTATTAAATATTTATCCTTCGAAGATCGAAAGTAAACGGCCCATTTACCTGTTGCACTAAACAATTGAATCGTCAATTTGGAGGGACCAACTTATATAATCGATATCTTTAAAACTATGTATGTTTCGGGCAGCCAAAATCAATAACATTAAGGTAGAATTAAGGTAGAATTAAGGTATTGTAACACTAAGTAGGTAGAACATTCCAGGGAGTAGCTTTTCAGTTTGGTCCCTCCATCTTGATATCATAATGGAGGGACCAAACATTTTGTTAAAATACTATGTATTATGATGAGGTAGCTAAAATTATATCAAAGGTAGGAAATAGTAGATTAATGGTATTATTTATTTATATATGTATGACAGACATTAGAGATTTGGTCCCTTCATTTTGACGCTCACAATTATTTCAAGAACCAGTTTCTAACAATTTCACTGAAATCGATACAACGAGCATTTCGTATGTGAAAATAAACTTGATTAAAATTCTTCGCAATAATAGCGATCAACTGCACTGCAAATTAAAATTACATCAATCAAATTGCATTTACGTGACATTTTCAATTTTGTACAATCTCTCTTTATGTTATTAATGTTTTATAACAAATTGTTTATTGCAAATTGTTGCAATATTCTTGAACTATTCGTGACGTCATTAAAGTAGATGTGAGCTATTCAGCAAGAACTTACTTACTATTTAACTTATTTCTATATCCGCATTTTCAATGTCAGAACTAATAGTTACAATATTATCTGTTTTCTCAGCAACAGTAAAGGCTCCTCTACAAACAGGCGCGACACAAAGGCACCGCAAGATGCGCAACGAACGGTGCCTTTGTGTCGCACGCGATTTTATCGCGTGTCGCGCCTGTTTGAAGGAGTCTTAAGATGTAGTATTTTTAGCCAAAGTTTTTTTTCAAAATTTCTCAAATTTTATTCGATCTTCACCACCCATAAGAAAAAGGAAAACTACTTACCTACTTAACGTTCCCAATATTTACAATACCAACATACATATACATTGGCTTTTAGAAATAGTAGTTCGACATTTTATTGGCACAACCGGCATTAACCGAAACAATTCGCCTCGTGAAACTACTGACAATTAAAATGTTTGACGTGTTTCTTGCGCCCGCGCACCCGATTGACTTACTGATCGATCCAAGGTGAATACAATTCGACTGGATTCACGTGATGGTCGTTGGAAATGATTGTCTAATCGTCGACAATATTTGCTTTAAACATTTGTATTTAAAACAATTCATCGCACGCTTTGGTATGCGAGGTACAATGCCTAATCGCCTGATAAAATCCTATAATTCATTTTCACACCATGTACAGAAAGTGGGTGGTCATTTCATGGACGAGACCACACAACACCACCCAGTTTTGCACAATACATAATTAAACACACTCGTTTTTTCCCACAAAGAAAAAAATATCCTTCTTTCCCCATCGCTTGCTTAGTTAATGATCATAAACTTCATAACATACTAGTGGGGAAAAAAAAACCTCTCGAACTAGGCTTAACCCTGCGAATGCAGCCACAATGCAACCGGCTGCAGGTAAAAACCCGTAACCTTTTGCTTTTGCGCTCGTTCGCACTTTGTCGGGGACTCGAGTTCGACGCGGTTACTGCAAACAGTACGACCTCTTCCAACCGTGACGGTATAGCGGTCGGGCGCTTAGACCGTTAAAAAGTCTAAGAACGCATTTTTTTCATGGTATCTTATCTGGCAGGTCATCGTAGGAAGTTGTCGGTAGCTTAACCGGGCTATCGTGTGGATGCCTTAATAAATTATGGCGAGCGCCTGCGCTGGCCTTAATTTATGCCGTTTAAGCAACTACTCGCATAAGCAACTACTCGCTAAGGGTGCCCCTCTGTGTACTTTTAGCGAATTAGGCTTAGGGCATCGCCTGGGGGAGGGCAGCAAGAGACAGGATCATTTTCAGAACGCACGCGTTTAGACCAAGTTGTATCATTCTATGTAGATTGTTGCAGTCATTTTAGTGAACGAAAGAATGAATGCTTAATAAGCATCAATTTATTCAATCACTCATGTTAACACGCGTGTCAATTCAATGCTGAACTTCAAACAAGCGCTGATTTTTTATGTCTTTATTTAAAAGGGTTTTTTTATGTTCCTTGTGAGCTGGCACATGCGTTGCGAATTTTGGTTCTGCTGTTTTATTTATACACTGCGCTAAAACTAAGACGGTAGGTATAAAGGATTTATCTCATGAAGTATTATTTTCAGTTATTAGCAATAATTTAGTAATATACTATATTTTAATTAAGAATTTGAGATAATTTTCAAGTTTTGGAACAACAAACTCAATGTCATACTTAACGAAGTTTAAATTCCATAGCAGCCAAAAACACGCCGACAAATGGTCACTCAAAAATCAACTTCTATTACATTTTATTAAAGTAGAGAACTGATTAAGTAGCGAAGGTGCTTTAATTTATGTTTTTCGCTTAAATTCTATGAGCCTGGGAGTCAAACATGGAAATCTCAAAACAAAAGTTTAAAATACCGTTCCTGAACAAATGACTACAGTCATTATTCCCGTACTAACAGCTGCATTCAGTAACCGCCTCCTTGCTACAACACAATTATCTTTGGTCCTTGTTCGGTTTCGATTTTCAAATTAACCAACACCCATTGGTGATTGATCTGTTCTGACAGTTATGTAAACAGTCATTGTTTTAACACTGGCAGCTTTGAGATGGTTATGCCATGAAATGTGCCAGCTGTTCAAAGTGTTGCCATGCTTGTTTTTTTTAGTTACCATTAACGCCTTTGCCAATCTTGTAGGTCGGTGTTGTTAAAACTAAAAAAGTAATAAGTAAAATGAATAGGTACTTACTATATACTACATAGGTAGGTATAAATAATATAATAATAGGTATTAATAAAGGTAGGTTTCTGATATTGAAAGAGATACTTTTTACATAACGTGAGATAGATGATAATGATGAAGAGGCAGAAATATAAGAATTAAAAAACTCTCAATAAAGCACAGAATAAAAAGGAATAAGGCCTCTCATCAAGATGAGAAAACCCTTTCTCATATCATAGAGAAAATGTACAAAAATTTATAATTAAATTCAATAGAATTTCTTGTTCACAAAACACCCTTTCTTTTTAGAATTCTGGATAACAATACAAATTAATATTGATCAAAGAAAGAACTTCCTTAGTTAAATTCCTTTCTCATTTATAAATTCCTCAATTTAACGATGACTAAGGTCTAAAAATAAAACTATTCGAGGAATGTACCCGAATGCTTGGAATGTTAACAACAAAAGGTGCTTTCGATCGTGTTTTGAGAGAGGGAAGCTATAAAAAACTCTCTTAAACGTCTCTATATGTAGGTTAAGGGATATTTCGTAATAGTTTTCTTGGCAGATGTGATAGATAAGATGGTTTTTAGGGTTCCGTACTCAAAGGGTAAAAATGGAACCCTATTACTAAGACTCCACTGTCCTCTGTCTGTCCTCTGTCTGTCTGTCACCAGGCTGTATCTCATGAACCTTGATAGCTAGACAGTTGAAATTTTCACAGATAATGTATTTCTGTTGCCGCTATAACAACAACAAATAAAAATAAAGTTAAAATATAAAGGGGTCTAAAAGAAACGTTTTTTTCGGCGTTCTATGCTTTGTGGTACGAAACCCTTCGCGTGCGAGTCCGACTCGCAGTTATCCGGTTTTTGGACTTCCGTCTTTGTTTTAGTAGCTAAATTTCTCGAAATAATTCTTCATCAATCTAAGCGTTCTATGCCTTGAGAAGACGTTTAGACTTAAGTTATGATGATACAAGAAAAGCTGTTGCTGCTACTACTCCTATAGAAAGGTTTTACTACTACTCCTGTTGATGATGATGATTTTGCATCGTATCCTACTTCTATTATAAATCATTTATCAGTAAATGATAGATAAGATGTTTTGTTTTTTCAACAAAGGCACACATAAACTCAGGGTTCGTTACAATTAATTTGCCTATAACATCTCTCTAGTTTTCATTGAATTTAAAAAATGTAATCTTTCTCAACAGAACCCAGCATCACTGGCTGGTAAAAAGACTACAGCCATAATTTTCCCATGTTACGGATCTATATCCGTATGGTTTTAAATTAAGATCGTGTTGATGTTGTAAGCAGCCATTTTGTCAGAGATAGTCATCTCCTGCGCCGACTTCTTATTAAACCAGTCTATTTAGACGTTTTAATGAATATGTTTGGTAGGTAAGGTAGTAATTAGGTAAATATTTGTTAAATACTGACATTTAACAGATCTTATCAAAGGAAAATTGTTAATTTTTTGGCGTGTCATGCTCGAAATACTTTACTACGGTTTTATGAAATTAATGTTCTGAGCATGTTTAGATACAGACGCCAGCACATCAAGCTACTACAATTTGTCAAATTTCTTTAATAGATTTTCAACTTTATCGCTAAAGCATAAGATTCAAAGTTGATTGGGAAAATTCGACAGTTTCGGGTAGCTTGATGTGCTGGCGTCTGTACGTTTGTATGAACTTTATCTGTGCTACACCTCTACAATTGGCAGCTTGTTCTTCTTTATCAAAATCACTTCAAATATAAGCCAGTCGAAGGTCATTCTGCAATTAATGAAGCCGTAACTATCATAATAATAATGAGATAGTACTTTACAATATTTCCAAATAAGGGGATATTACACTAGGTATCATAATTATATGTATTAAAGCTCATAGATAATATGACAATGTTAGATAGACAATAGACAAATGAATTATTTATGAGCTTCGGTATATTACAATGTGGATACGAAAATAAATGAAAACACTGGCAACACTACCTACTACTTATGAGTATTTTGGAACTATCAAATATATCCTACGTTTTAAATTAAATTTAAGTGTTTTTAGGGTTCCGTAGCCAAATGGCAAAAACGGAACCCTTATAGATTCGTCATGTCTGTCTGTCGTCCGTCTGTCACAGCCACTTTTCTCCGAAACTATAAGAACTATACTGTTGAAACTTGGTAAGTAGATGTATTCTGTGAACCGCATTAAGATTTTCACACAAAAATAGAAAAAAAAAAACAATAAATTTTAGGGTTCCCCATACTTACTTAGAACCGAAACTCAAATTTTTTTTTTTCCTCAAACCCATACGTGTGGGATACCCCACACGTATGGGTTTGAGGAAAAAAAAAAAAAAAAAACTATGGGTAGGTCTTCAAAAATGATATTGAGATTTCTAATATCATTTTTTTCTAAACTGAATAGTTTGCGGGAGAGACACTTCCAAAGTGGTAAAATGTGTGTCCCCCCCCCTGTAACTTCTAAAATAAGAGAATGATAAAACTAAAAAAAATATATGATGTAGATTACCATGTAAACTACCACCGAAAATTGGTTTGAACGAGATCTAGTAAGTAGTTTTTTTTAATCACACTAATATTATAAAGGCGAAAGTTTGTGAGTGTGTGTGTGAGTGTGTGTGTGAGTGTGTGTGTGTGTTTATATGTTTGTTACTTCTTCACGCTCAAACGGCTGGACCAATTTTGATAAAATTTTGTTTGGAGGTAGCTGACACCCTGGATTAACATATAGGCTACTTTTTATCCCGATATTCCCACGGGATCGACAATTACGCGGGTGAAACCGCGGGGCGCAGCTAGTACGTCATAAATCGTAAACCACAATTTACCATTCATTCAATCAACTCAAAAATAAAAAAAACATTTAATTTCATAAACATAAACCTTATGCATAAACTCGGATGTTACGGAACCCTCTTGCCCGGTTTTTTTTAAAATAATCTAATTAGCAGTGATTGGCCGACTATAGGTTTTGCCAAACTTTGACGAGCTATAGTAACTAAACTTTTAGTTATATTTGGTTTAATTTTTAAGCAGACTGGCAACGTCATTAGATATACGAAGTTTAATATTGTCGTCTCCATCTTGTATATGCCTATCTCTTATCACACTAAATGAATGAATGAAGAATGGCGTTGTACCTATGTTTGTGACTTCTTCACGCGCAAACGGCTGAATGGATTTGGATGATATTTGGCACACAGATAGTTTATAACCAGGATAAACACATAGGATAGTTTTTATCCCGATATTCCCACGGGATCGACACTTATGCGGGTGAAACCGCAAGGCGCTGCTAGTAGGTATTTCATATAGGATTCGTCGAAAGTTATAGTATCATATACATATATCTCAGTGATGAGTTATAATCAAGTATTAAATCTGCTATAGATAACACCTCCGGTAATAAAGTGACTGAGGTCAAATAGGCCTGCACTTGTAGCGGATATCCTTATGTTTTCTATAAGAAAATAATATTAAATATGTCATAAGTTCATAACATAGTCAATATCATAAAACTCGTCTACCGTCCATTTCTATTCCTGTTTAGGAAGTAGATAGCTATATTAATCCTTGGTTTCGTGCCAATTTCTTCCTCCGTTTCCTCGTAGGCACAGTTATATTATAATAAAGCAACTACTAGCGTGTTTATACTTCCTCTGTTAGTCTGTTACCAGATTGTTATTGTGAGTCAAAAGGGCAGCTGTTTATTTGTGACTTAGAGAGAAGTCATGCTCTACTAATGATGAGTTTAGTTTTACTAATAACATTCTGGCGGCATTCTGGAGCTAATGTCGATGAAACACCTAATGAACAATCACTTCCACTTTCCCTAAAAAGGAAACTCATGGACATGTGCATCCTTTCCACCCTCACATACGGAGCGAAAACGTGGTCGTTAACGAAACGCCAAAAGTCCGCATTTGGGGTCTGCCAGCGAGCAATGGAAAAAAGTATTCTTGGAGTCAAAGTAAAGTGGAATTGGGCAGGCCACATCTGCCGCATGTCGCAACAGATTGAATTTGGCAAAAGTAGGCACTGACTGGATCCCGAATAACAGGAATCGGCGACGCGGTAGGCCCAGAAAAAGATGGCGTGACGATTTGGACGCCTATCTAAAGGATCGGCCAGATGTAGCAAGAGACGGGAAAAAATGGAAAGACGGAAGGGAGGCGTTTGCCCTGCAGTGGGACATAACAGGCTCATAATAATAATAATAATAATTCTGGCGGCATATACATCGCCACATGCGAACTACGCGTCTTACTGTACTTAGGTCACGGTAAAATCCTGCATCGCGCAAGCAGAGTTTACCGCGCCAATAGCATAATTATATTCAATCGTCGGGCAGTTGCCTACCAGACACGACACCCGTCTGGTCGGAGGATGCTTTTCTATGTAGGAAGAGTAAACTTTACACCCTGTTCCTCATACCTCTCTAACATCTTCCCGCGAATCCGGTGGTTACGGGAATCATAGGAGAGATGCTTGGGGGAGATATATGCCCAGCAGTGAACTGTTTTCATTTGAATCATAATGATGATGAATGACGTGTTCTATAGATACACAGAAACACGAAAGGACGGACACAGATGACTAAAGAAATGATGGATGGGATGGACTGTGTGAAAGATGATATGGAAAAAAAGGCGGTGACTACCGAGATGACGACTAATAGAGAAGTATGGAAGAAAAATACATTTTGGACTGCCCCAAATAAATTGAGAAAAAAAATATGTTAATGGTATGATGACACATTAATTAACACGATTGCACCAATCGCAGGTGATTTGCTGTCTTCTATTGAAGAGTTCAACACTCTAATTATGTAGACAGACACTAAGGCGGACCTTGCCTTCAAACCTTCAAACAGGGATTTTGTTTGAAGTCAACGTCCAACAGGATCTAATCTTTATTCCAAAGATCTTTATCTGGAATAAACAACCACTGCCCTAATTGCGTAACACACTATCAATCACAATCTGAACCATTTTGAAGGATATTACTAAACCATTGCTTCGTATGTTTGAAAAATTTGTCTGCTCAACAACGCAATGAATGTTTTTGAACTGTCAAAATCAAAAAGAAAGCCATTGCTACTGTCAGTGCGTTACGCAATTACCGTGTTTGATGTGTGGTAACATATATCACAAACATGGGACCATGTTTGTGACATATGTTATAAATTTTCGAAATCGATTACAAAAACAATTTTGTGAAATATTGACTTGTAATAACTTATAAGTTAAGTTAGTTAAGTTTAGTTAGGCTGTTAAGCCTATTGCTGTCCAACTGCAGGGCAAACACCTCTTTTCATACAGAGAAAGCACGAGCATTGATCATCACGGTTGTTCGGTCGGGTTGAATATTGACTTACGTCATGTTATTGCTGCGTTTTTTATAATATTTTCATAATTTTCACCGACAAACATAAGCTATGCAGCAACCAGCATGTAACACGCGGACATCCGACCGGTTGATCTATATCCACGGCTAACGGTTATCGTTCTACCGGGCAACCATTAGGTGTGTTGTAATAAATACTATTACTCCTTCCGCGTAGGATGTGATGAACAATATATTGTGCTTTATTTATGTAATGTGAGGTTGTTTTATTGTATCTGCGTCAACACAAACCTCCATAGTTCAGAATTTCCGAGACGCTGAAGACCGGAATAAGTGGAGGAGCATCGCGAGGGCTGCTTTGTCCAAAGAAAATGCAGAGTCATCAACCACGACCACTCTGTCAAGAGTGAACGACTAAGGAGGAGGGAGGGAGGGAGGGTGTCAGATCTATTCGTAAAGTAACAGATAGGAGATAGATGTTTCTTGCTGGGGAATTTCTTTCATCTTCCCAGCTAACGCTAGGAAGTGGTAAAGGGCCGGCGTTTTGTGGGACTGTCTTATGCAATTTTGACTTTCAAAAACTGCTGATTTTCAGCCTAATTTGAATAAAATTACTTTTGATTGCTTTTATTAGCAAGAAATATCCGATTGTAACAAGAGAAGTTTCCAGTCACGTTATTAAACTTATTATTTTTAGTTCCCTCATTGTATACCTACCTAAAATCATTAATATGTTAAGTCTTGCAAGATTTATGTATGAGCGAAGCTGATATCATTCAATATTTTTCAACTTTCTGTATGTAACATCAGAATCCATACTTATATTATAAATGCGAAAGTGTGTATGTCTGTCTGTTACCTATTCACGCTTAAACTGCTGAACCGATTTAGATGAAATTTGGTATAGAGATTGTTTGAGTCCCGTCTTTTGGGATCGACACTTATGCAGGTAAAACCGCGGGGCGCTGCTAGTATTTTTATATTTTCATACAAAAACATACGGTTACTATACTAAACGTGTGTTGGCACAGGTTTAATTGATTCAGCACCTTGTGTTGGCATCACCGAGGCCTTTGTTTTGTAGTCACAGTGTTAAACTAAAAACAATACACCTGCTCGAGTACATTACTACTACTCACGATATCTACGCTGTGTAGTACTCAGCTAATCTGTCGTCTGCAGCACGCACGTTCACTATTTGGTCTTAAATCTGTAGGTACCTAAAACATATAGCAATCAGACCAGTAGATTCTTTACCAGATTCATATCCTTTTATGTATATGTGACTTTTGTCTCGACTATATCCACGGGTAGACGGGTAGCTACCCGTGGATACAGTCGAGACAAAAGACACATTAAAACTTAGAAGAACATCTATTGTTTAAAGCTTTAAACAATATGTTCTTCTAAGTTTGAATGTGGGTCCAGTTAACCAATAAAAATACAGACAATAAATGATATGGTCAACTGGGCCCGAGGGTCCAGTTCGAATGGGTCCAGTTGACCAAAGACTCCTAAGTACACCACAGTAGACAATGAGTATTGGCTATGTGTGTCAGATCAGTATTCAGGATTATAATCAGCACCCATCTTCGAGCCCATAAGTCCTGACCGTCTTCAATGGTGAGTAAAAATAAAACTGACGCAATTACTTCGGTCATCAGTAAAGGAGGTTAACAGCCTTATAATTGCTTTGGAAATTAAAGGTTGATTACGATTAGCAGAGAATATTAGGTATTAACGTACATGATCAATGTTTCAATGGTCTAAGCAGGCTTTTGTGATCGCCCTTGTAGATTGATTTGTCAGGTCGACTGTTATGAACAATATTCAATCAAGTTATATTATCATATACCGCATTATTAATTACGCACTGCATTGTACATTGTTCATCAACAACAATAAAGTGATACCTGTTATACAATTATGTGGGTCATTGTTCAAAAGAGGTGGGATATCTAGAGGTCGTTGATAAACTGTATGAAACGGTGCAAAATATTGTTTACTAACTGTTGCTCTTGGCTTCTTTTGCAATTAAACTTTAACCCGGACTCTAAATATTCGGCTATAAAACACTTTCTTGGTCCACTTCTACATCCTCTATGATAGATATCTTTCATATTTCCACGTTTCTATTTTCAATAAGCGTTGTCAGCCGGTTACCGAAAATATTTGCCCGTCTTCCGAAAAAATATGAAAGTAAAAAATTGGACTACCTATGTGTAGAACTAGCTTCTGCTCGCGACTTCGTCCGCGTGAAATTTCACCGGGGAGGGCGAATTCATTCACCCTCTTAGGGATGGAACTTCTAAAAACCCTTTCTTAGTGGATACCTACTCTTCACAAAGTACACACCCTCCATATTTCATGTCTCTAGTACCAACAGTTTAGGCTATGCGTTGATATATCAGTCAGTAAAGACTTTGAATTTTACATATATATATAGATTTGTCTGGATTTGTGCCCGGTAGATGGCAATTGCCTCGCCCCCCTATTACATGGGACTTAAATATAACTGGCGAAACATATAATTATGTAAGTATTATAGACATACCTGTGCCTAACCCTTCGGGAAATACAGGCCTGATGTTATGTCATGTGTAGGTATAACGGCGCGGGACAGCCTTTACCAGAAGTGGTCACCGTATTAATGGTTTCGTAGAGGACGTGGCACGACAGCGGTGGACAGCGGCTCCCCTGACATCCTCATCTCTATCATCAGAACACAGCCGCCACCAGTGACCTCTATTACTTATATTATAAAGGTCAGTGGCCACCACGCAACCACCTATGCGACGCTCTGCTATAGTGATTGTCACCAGCCAGTGTCACTTTTATTTATCCAACCTCTTCGGTGATTCTTGTAACTTCGTAACAAAACGAGGTGGCGCCACTTGCTGCGCCGCGCGCCGTCATACACATAAATGTATGTCGAATTGTAAAAACAGCTTGAAAAGAAAGAAAGTGATCTTTGCTCACAGAGTCGAGTGTTTATTAATTTTGTTTGAACTCACTAAAGATTTAAAAGACGCGTAAACTTTACTGGCTATAAAAAAAAACTAACGATGAATTAAGCACAAAAATCATCAAGCATGATTGATGAATGACGATGATGAACATGAGTTTGTCAAAAAACTTCACACTGAGTGACTAAACATAATTGCTGGCATACATTACAAAGCAAAGTCACAAAATACAGATAGTACAGAAGGCGAACTACATACAAAGTGCGCTCGAGCAACGCACACATAGACACCGCTCACGGGCACGTTATCTCGGACGGGTTGGGATTAGTGCGAACGCGGATGCCATCCGCTTGAGATACGCGTCTGTGAAGTGCAAAAATGGAGCAACAAAAAAATGGCTATCTAAGCTCGATTTATATATTAGTTTCCTATTTTGAATCAGTATAAACGAAGTAATTTTTTTGTAAGGTAAATTCACGCCACCAACTATTACGTAAGTTGAAAACATGATTTTTGTTTGTGTAGATATTGTGTTGTTTTTAGTGTCATTTGATCGGTTTAGGTCTAAAACGAATAGGGCAAAATAAATTGTGTAAATAGGGTAATCCGTTTTGAAGTTATTAGGGATTTTCGATAGTGAAAATTAACAAAATGTAAAATTTTATATGTTTTTGTTCTGTAAACTTTTTGTATTGTAATACTATGTTTATTGTTTTGTTTTAATATTGTAGAATAAGCTCAACAATAAATCAAACAACTAAATACGAGTGGAAAACGATAGACGATAGTTTACCACATAGTTTTTTTGTGCATAAGCCAAAGTTGACAACCCTAGCGCGACCGCCGAGCGTAGTTATGAAAAGTGAAGTACATACATGCGATTGCCTTCTGTACTATCTGTATTTTGTGGCAAAGTGTTTCGATACGTAGCGTTAAATTAACTATTTTCACATCACATGCACTTAGAACGTTCATTTACTGTAAAATTATTTGACATCGTAATCCAGTTTTCGTCCGTGTTAACGACTATGAAATGCTTTTTAAACGACCATGTGAAAATGAGTCATGTGTTTCTACAAACACTGCTCGATCCTTCTCATCTTAATTACCCAAGTCAAAATGCAATCGTTTTATTTTTGCTATTGATAAATAAAAACATTAATTCAGGACATTCATGCTTTTCATTTAATTTTTTGCATTTTTTCTCATGTTTTGTAGTTTTGTGGTGTACACTAGAGTAAATAAATAAATAATAAAAACAATTGCGGATTAATTTTCATAGAGGCGCTTGTGGCTAAATAATAACAGCCGTACGGGTCGGTCAATGGTTAAGCTGTGCTTGCCGCGGTTGGTTCATGGATGGGTGACAATACATACCATATGTACAGAGGCCCCTCCGTGCCTCGGAAAGCACGATAACTCGTTGGTCTCGGCTGTTATTTGTGCATCTTTGAGGGTAGTTACGGGTGTTCGTCGTCGTCGTCGTCGTTTCAGCCGATAGACGTCCACTGCTGGACAAGGCCTCCCCCAATTTTGGGGGGGGGGGTTTGCCATAATCGCCACGCTTGGCAGGCGGGTTGGCGATCGGCGTTACGGGTGGTTACCCGTAACTACCGTAGCGTAAACTTTCGGGCGTCTGACCAGAAGCCCGAAAGTTTGACAATCAGTCTTACTTACCTTATCAATCGATTGCGGACTAGTCTTTGCTAGAGAGAGTCGTAAGATAGTATAAAGTAGACTTATGTTTCCGTTAAAATGTGACAGTAGGTACTGACCGGATGCAGCCGATTGCCAGTATTTTACATGGAGCGACTGCGTTTCTAACCTCCACAACCCAGATACTGGGTAATACGATATACCCCTTGGTAAGACTGGTTTTCAGACTTTCGGGCTTCTGACAACCCGTAACGAATGTCAAAGATCAACGAATGACAGCCGGGACCAACAGCTTAACGTACTTTTCGAGGCAGAGAGGAGTCTCGATATGTAAAGATGGTCACCCATCCACAGACCAACCGCGGCAAGCGTAGCATAACCTAATCGATCGACCTGTGCGGCTGTTATTATTTAGCCACGGACGTCGTTATCCTATTATCCTTAGTATTTACGGTAAGCTAAATAACGAAAACTCACATCATTTCAAATAGGATGAAAATCATGGCTCTTTCTTATTGAAAGTTTGTTTGAACCTGTGTCGGTTATTACCCCACCGTAACATAATAGCCGACACTTCAAAAGGAAAAAATTAAGATATTATCATTCTGTCTGCGTTCTTACTTTTACCATTTTTCATACATAAACTACATGAAAAACACGATCAAATCTTGATAAAAATTACTAAAAATTGTGTTGCGACGTGACAATTTTTATTGTTGAGAGTCATAGTAAAAAGTGTGGTATTTAGTAGGTATTTATTACGTTAATGTAATCCGTCACACGTGGGAGGGTGCTCAATGAGCTAATTAGTGTGACCAACCACCGCGACACTGGCTCACATTCTTATTAACCCTGATTACGACGCCATTTGTGAAATTATTGACGCTGTGTGTGTTGTATCGGCTTTTCTAATTACAGCTTAATTAGTGGGTGCATAGGTGCAGTTTAGAAAACTTTGTTTTCAGGTGGTATTTCAATATTACTGAATATACTTAGCACAAGACTACTTGACTTTACCATTAGGTTTTTCTTTCTGAATGGGCCCATTCTTGACCTCGATCACGCCTGATAGAAAGCGATGCAGAAGGTCTATGAGAGAACGAGCGCGCACAAAAGATGATCTTGTTTTTAAGGCAGACAGGTTTAATGTGGGAATTAAAGGGTACTTTCCTTTAGGGGCCCGTTAAGGCCGCAGCCTGCCGGGTCAGCGGGGTTGTCCGAAAGGGTTACCGCTGGCCCGGAACATAAAGGGCTAAGGAAGGAACACGGGTGGGTTTTAGTCAGTAAGAGTCTGACACTCCCTTCCGCTCCACCCAGAGCGGAACCCCGGTCATTTGATGATTTCCCACCCAAAAAAAAACAGGGGTACTTTCTCAAATTCTGACTATACAGTCTACCACAAAAAGTACATGATTGTAGTGTGGGTAATCTAAAGCACAAATGTTATCATATGGCTTCATTTTCCCCTAAATGTAAACTCTTCTGAAAGCTTAGAACATTATCGAATTTTGAGATCTCGTAGACTCGAAGCAGTCGCAGGCTCGTAGCATGTGTTTCGTACTTTTGAATTCTACGCAAACAAACGCCAATCAAACGCACTATCTAGAAATCATCATCATCATCTGCCTAGCCTTTTCCCAACTTTGTTGGGGTCGGCTTCCAGTCTAACTGGATGCAGCTGAATACCAGTATTTAGAAATATGTGAACTAAATTATCTACAGTAGTGATATTCTTTAAAAATCTCTCAGTGTAACTTGGGTCAAGTGGGCTTAAAGTGTACTAAAATGCATTTAGCAGTACTTACATTCTCGTACAGATCACGTAACTCAAAACAGAGGCCTAAAAAGGCCTCTTTAGCAGAATCATAAAAGGATAACATTAAGAATCATAATGGACAGTTAACTGTTAAGTTAATCGTATCAAATCCCATTGGTGAAGGATTTTTCAGTTATTTTTTTTTTCTGTGCTAAAATACCAATTAATCCAATCCAAATCCAATCCCAATCTCTTTGATCAGGTATACCTACGTAGTGCAGCGAAAAAAAGACAAACACAGACCGTCTTCGCCATATTATGATTCATAATATGATCCTTTTATGATTCTACCAAAGTGGCCTTTTTAGGCCCCCTGATCTTCAACTCTACTCTCAAAGGGCATCGACATCATAAATATAAAAAATACGTTCCTTTTTACTCAAATAAAAGCAGCACTGTGCATTGCAGATTCCTTTCGGAAATCATCAGGCATGACGCCTGCGCATGTGTGAATATAATGTAACTCATACAGGGTGATCAATGATCGTCATGCATCCTGTTCGTGTCGTGAACTAATCGCCGAGCGAAGGTTCCGTCGAACCGGAACGGAACCTGTTTCAGTGCACACTGTGGAGGCAAAGAGGAGAAGTGCATCTTTGGAATTAAGTTCAATTATTTAAACTTTTGTATGCAATCCATTGAAACAGCGAAGGAAAACATCGTGAGGAAACCGGCATGTCCTAGAACCAAAAATTCGAAGACATGTGACATATACCAACCCGCACTGGGCCCGCGTGGTGGATTACGGCACGGCCCACTCTTTGAGTGGGCCTGTGTCTGTATCCCAGCAGTTGGAAAGTTATAGGCTGATTATTATGCTATGCATTCTATACGTTAAAAGTGTCAAACGTATCTGATGAAAACGTAAACAAATAGTAGATGCCAATTTGTAGTGGGGGTTCTAATTTGAGTGCTTTAATTAGATTATTTGATGACATAAATAAACAAAATTCTAATTTAAAATTACTTTAAAAATGTTTTTTTTTTTGAAAATTGAGGTTATCTTTATATAACCTCAATTTTCGTCGATGATTTTTCAATTAGGTACAAATGAATAATGTTAATCCAAGTGGTGATACTTATATGAAGTTGAAACATTGTAAATACAGATAAAAGTGTTTCTAATTCCTTTTTGCGATTGTTTAAGAATTGAACCTGAATAGGGTTTGTTTACACTTTCGGCAGTTAGTTTTAGAACAGACTACAAGTGGATATCTTTATCTACCTGGGGAAGGTCGGATCTGACAGCGCAAAACCCGGATGGTTGTGATTGTGACTACCTATTAATGGTGATGCTTGGAGAATGTTTGAATCAGTAAAACCAATAAAATGATAAAAGATAAGATACTTACTGTAAAAGATTCAACTACTTATTTTGCATTCTTGTTTATCATCTCCTACCTTATATCCCTTATATTCGGGTTTTCTAAAAAGGTTTGATCGGTGTCGTAAACTGAATAAATACCTAATTGAAAGCAGTTTTAAAATTTTCGATGTTTTTTCATTGTTTTAATAAGTGCAATCGCACTATCAGCTGAAATCATATCTTTTTCTTTATATCTTCAATCGATAGTCGTATTTATATGATTTGCGATTTTATCGATTCTGGATAACAATAAGTTATAAATACAATGACAGGCCGACCACGGATACACCTTCAAACCATCCATATTTATTGGTACACCAAATATCATGATAACACCAGATATCAAGACTAAAGTACTTGAATGACATGGTAATGATAATAATATCAGTATTTCCAAGTTTAATAAACCTATCTACATGTCGCTAGATAAAGATTTTGGTAATCTCTGTCTGATGTCACATAATAAGCCGAAAGTCGTGATCCAAATCAATTAATAACGCTTACATAAAGATACAAAATCTTGCAAGCGTGATTAATTCGGAGAATAGCCGAGGTTTATAAAAATCGCGGAAATTTTACACATTTGACTACTTACAACGACAAAAACAAATGTCATTTATTCAAATCTGAGAATTCAGAAATTTTCGAACGTCAATATTACGAATTATTCCGTTCTGATCTCCTGGATCGTCTTCTGTTTTAATCTTTGTCTTATCCAGTATAAACTTTCTCATGCCAGTTTGAACCGCTTTTTCTTTTGTTTTTGTTTTTTTACATACCTAAGACAGTCCCCCAATAGTGCCCAAAACGCCACTTCCTAGTACCTTCGCTGGGGAGCAGAAGTGGCGCCACAAACTCCCCAGCAGTACAGCTGTCTGTTCAGTTAGAAAAACTTGATTCTATACAATAGGTAGGTATAAATAATAACAGCCGCACAGGTCGATCGATCAGGTTAAGCTACGCTTGCCGCGGTTGATCTGTTGATGGGTGACCATCTTTACATTCCGAGACTCCTCCGTGCCTCGGAAAGCACGTTAAGCCGTTGGTCCCGGCTGTCATTCGTGGATCTTTGACAGTCGTTACGGGTAGTCAGAAGCCCAAAAGTCTGACAGCTAGTCTTACCAAGGGGTATCGTATTACCCAGTAACTGGGTTGTGGAGGTCAGATAGGCAGTCGCTCCATGTAAATTACTGGTATTCAGCTGCATCCGGTTAGACTGGAAACCGACCCCAACATAGTTGGGAAAAGGCTAGGCAGATGATGATGAGTAGGTATGCAAAGTAACGAGACACAGAACATTAAATAAAACCATAATTATAATTTCCCACGCACAGACTAGTGATGATATAAAATCCCAAAGCACTAGGAAGTGGTAAAGGGCGCGTTTTGGGGGACTGTCTTACAGTTACCGGCACGTAACTTGGCAAGAGACTTTCATAGTGGGCAAGTTCGCGCATATAAAAATGTATGAAATTGTGCGTGCGCAAACTTCCCCCCCCTACAAAAACTCTTGCCAAGTTACGTGCCGACAACTATACTTATATAATTTTGACGTTCGAAAAGTGCTGATTCTCAACCTAATTTGAATGACTTTTAATTTTGATTTTAATATAATTACCTGTCTGCCTTTCAATACAGAAGTAAAACAAATAATTTAAAGATCATAAATAAATTAGGTAAATTAACATTCATAATCTTATCTGTTTTGAACTAATATACTTCATTTGAAATAAGCTAGATTAGACATTTAAATAGACCTTTTTTACAGTCCGTTCAACCGATTTTGACTTCTATACCGTAAGCATAAGGATGGTATTAAAACCAAAAAAATTGTTACAATACCAACTGTTTACTGCAGCTGCCATATGTCATGCCACCAACGCAATAAAATTCAAAATCGGTTGAACGAACGGTAAAAAAAAGGTTTATTTAAATGTCTAATCTTATGTCAAATGGAGAATACATATTTAAAGATAATAGAATAATCTGTTTATTTAGGTAAACTAATATAAATAATCTTATCTGTTTTGAACTACTAGACATGCTGCGATTATCGGCGTCTATTATAATTACCATAGATATGTGTGATTTGTCAACACAGTTGGTCGACTGCCCAAGTATCAATTCTACGCCTAAATCTACAAAACCCAGCGATGAGAAAAAGAGTAAACTGTTATTGAACTACCTTCATATTATAAGTGGTTGATAATAAGTGGTTGATAAACATTTTGACAACAACTACCTACTTATACAGGGTTATTGGTAAAACATTAACAACCTCTTAAGAGGTCATTGTACTCGTCATTATGAACACCTTTTACTATGGGACCAAACCTGAAATGGCGAAAAGAAAAATCAACTGTTCCCTACATTTATGTTCGTATAACTCGTCAAAATTTAGGGAACATCTGATTTTTTTTCGCGATTTAAGATTTGGTCCATAGTAAAAGTTAGTAGCCCAGTTGTATGAAAATTTTAATACTACTGGGGTACCCAATTGATGCAGCCCACCGTACAAAGACATCTCAAGAGGTTGTTAATGTTTTACCAATAACCCTGTATAAGGTCTTTGGAAACTGGATGCAAAGCCTTAAGGGGGTGATAGTTGACACCATTTAGAGCATTTTGGGCCACACCTACATGTCTTAGACGAAGTTTTTTTTTTATTATTAACTGCAAACCTTTAGTCAAAAATAACATACCAACTTTAACTGAGAAAAAAACATACTTCATCTAAGACATCAAATCAAATCAAATCAAATCGTTTATTTGTGATACATGGGTTACATACAGGTGTTCATTATATAATTATATAATATTGAATAATGTTCATTCCATGATCAGCCACTTAGGCATACAAATTATTAAATATTACATTAAAAATATGATTATAAAATTCTAATGATTTGGTATAAATTCCATTAAAGATTAAATATAAATTCTATTATTAGTCATGCATGACAGACACAAGACAATCAACAACAACACATTATAGTCAATCGGACATAAAACATTTAAAAAACTTTAGACGATAAAAATTCAGCAACAGAGTAATAAGAGTTTTCTATAAGAAATCGGAACAATTTATTTTTAAAGACATTCAAATTGCTACACTCTTTTATGTCATTAGGAATCGCATTGTAGATTTTTGCGGCCATAGCAAACACACTTTTCCCAAAGAGGGTAGTTCTATACTGACGGGTAAGGTTATTATACAAATGACTTCTATTTCGCGATTTAAGCTCTAATGTAAATAGTGATGGATGATGTCTAATAAACAAGGCCATTTCAAAAATATATAAAGATGGCACGGTAAGAATTTTTAATTTTTTAAAGTATTCCTTGCAGCTGTCAGTTCTATTGAGACCACACATAGCTCGCAAACACCTTTTTTGACACTTAAAAACTTTATCCCAGTTGGTAGCGTTTCCCCAGAATATGATTGCATATCTAAGTCTAGAAGCGACATAACTATGATAAGCTACAAGTAATGTGTTATGATTGACCTTTTTCGCTAGCATGTACAAACTATAAGATGACTGTGACACTTTTTTGCAAACAAACTCTATATGACTTTGCCATTTCAAATTGTCATCTATGTGTACGCCGAGAAATTTTGTTGTATTCGTCAATTCAACTCTTTCACCGTTAAATTCTATTGGAGTATGTAAAGTGTTTTTTGTTTTCTGTTTAAATTGCATTAATTTAGTTTTATCGATATTAATTAATAAATTATTATTTTGTAACCATTGAATTATTGAATTTAAACTACTATTTATAATATTTTCATCATTGTATACAACAGTGCAGTCATCAGCAAATAGTACCATATGATCTGTAGTAGATTTTGGCAGGTCATTGATATACATAATGAAAAGTGGCGGACCCAAAACACTACCCTGCGGAACTCCATATTTTATGTTTCTGCTCCTGGACTTATAATTTATTTCATGTTTCGTATTAGGACAAATTTTGACAATACTCGTAAACTGAGTTCTATTACTGATGTAAGATTTTAGTAAGTCTAAAGTGTTGCCCCTAATACCGTACGTTTCCAGCTTACTCAGTAGTATGTCATGATCCACGTAGTCGAAGGCCTTTGACATATCCATATACAAAGCATACACAGGCTGTCTTTTATCAACTCTAGGATATATTAAACTTAGGAAATCATAAATAGCTAAATTTATGGACATATTTTTACGAAAACCTTTCTGATCCGGCGTAAAGATATTATTTCTTTCAAAGTAGTCATATAAGTTATTGGATATGGCTTTTTCAATTATTTTAGAAAATGTTGGAGTTAGGGCTATAGGCCTGTAATTTTTAATATCTGATTTAACATCCTTTTTATGGAGTGGTTTAATTATAGTAGTTTTTAACACAGATGGAAAGATTCCTTGTTCGAAGCACATATTTATAACATAGCTCAGTATAGGTGCAATTATGTGAGATACAGATTTTATTACCAACACACATATGTCATCAAAACCAGTGCTCTTAGTGTTATTTAATTTTTTTATAATAGTATAGATTTCAAATGGACTAGTGGGACTAAGAAAAAAGGATTTCGGTGAATTATACGTGCATGTAGAGATTGTTGGGATATTATTACCCGTAGTACTAGTCTGAGGTTTAACTATATCTACATAGTAGTCATTAAACAATTCAGCGATTCGTTGAGGGTCTGTAACCTTATGATTATCTATTACCAATTCACTTATAGTTTCAGGGGGAAAATTTTTCAGGGGGAACATGTACCTATGGCTCAAAATGCTCTAAATGGTGTTAACTATAACTCTCTCAAAGCTTTGCACTCAGCTTCCAAACAGCCTGTATAACATTGGACTGCTTCTTCGGTCTAGTGGTCGCAAACGTTGCTGCTGAGCAGGAGGTACTGGGTTCGATTCCTAAGTCAGGCAAAGTGTTATTGGATTTTTGCATTAGGAATATCTCAGTAACAACACGGAGTCTGTATGTGTGCCCGTTTGATGGCAATAGGGTTGCCTGCAGCTATTACATGGGACTTAGGTCTGATTTTTCCATCGCCAGATAACTTTTATTCGAGGAATAAAATTGACGTTTGACAGTTTTTGTACTAAAAAACTGTCAAAATTTCAAAATTATTCCTAGAATAAAATTATCATGATGATTGAAAAATCAGCCCTTAAAAGCATAACTGGCGAAATGTGTATATTATATCCTATTATACAACGTGTAAAGTTAAATGCGCAAAACCTCTTAAGAGGTCATTGTACTCATCATTATGAACAACTTTTACTATGGGACCAAACCCGAAATCGCAAAAACAATTCAGCTGTTTAGTACATTTTGACGAGTTATGCGAGCATAAATCTATTGGATAAAAATTTATTGATCTGAGCTTATTACAATAATTCTTATTACACACAAAATAATATATCAATGAACCCAATGTAACCTTTTGTAAGTAGGTACTACCTGCCCAGAGGACACGGTGGAGCATACGGTGGAGGTCTGCCCCGCATGGGCAGAGCACCGCCGTGTCCTCGTAGAGGCAATCGGCAGCGGCGGCGACCTCTCGCGTCCGGCCCTGGTGCAAGCCATGGTCCGGGGCGAGAGGGAGTGGGAGGCAGTCACCTCCTTCTGCGAAGCAGTCATGCTAGCGAAGGAGGTGGCGGGACGGTTCAGGGAGAGAGCCTCCCGTCCCAGCCGCCGCGGGAGACGCTCCGGGCGTCGGGAGCCGCGTGACGACTCCCGGCCACCGTAGGGCGCGGGCCTGCGGGCGGAGAGTAATGGGTAGCTCACCGCCCGATCAGGACCAGGCCCGTGCCGGACGGCGCGTACGTGTTCCACGCGCGCCTCAAAGAGATGTCAGCATCGAGGAGGGGCCCCTCAGGGCTGAAGCCTGCCGGGTCAGCGGGATTGTCCGAAAGGGTTACCGCTGGCCCGGAACATAAAGGGCTAAGGAAGGAACACGGGTGGATTTTAGTCAGTAAGAGTCTGACACTCCCTTCCGCTCCACCCAGAGCGGGAGGAGTCATTTGATGATTTCCCATCCGCAAAAAAAAAAAGTAGGTACTACCTACCTTTTGTTTACTTTTGGGCGGTTGAACTCAGTGCAAATGAACTCAAATACGGAACTGTAGTACTGTTATTTTCCTGCACTATGCCTGAGAACCATAGTACGGCATCACACATGTCATGACTGTCATCGATGTCGACGAACTACAACTATAAGCCCACTATAAATAAATCGGAATAACAAACAAAAAACTGTACCTACATACCTAATCGAAAACCGGTTCTTATGATATTGGCGGTCCAATTTGTAGTTATTATAGGCCTTATCCGTTCCACTATCGTTTAGTTAGTACAACGTGCAATAAGCTAAGGTTTATTAAATCTTAAGTCAGTATTAAATCCGTAGATAAATGGCTTATAATCTAGTAAATGGGTAGATTGAAACAGCAAACCAGCACGAAACTATTTTTACCTAACTGTCAATCAATCAACTCGGCCTATCTCAGTCACACTGAGGCCTCACCCAACCTGCGCCACAAAGAAAGAAAGAAAGAAAAAGTATTTATTGCGACTCGCACAGGAAGATCGCAAACTAGACTAAACACAACACCGTAAAAAAAAATTAAAAACAAGTTATTTAAAAAAGAACTGGCCAAGTGCGAGTCGGACTCGCACACGAAGGGTTCCGTACCACAAAGCAAAAACGCCGAAAAAAACACGTTTGTTATATGGGAGCCCCCTTAAATATTTATTTTATTTTAATTTTATTATTTATTATTAAAGTAAAAATACAACTGAGTATTTTGTGAATATTTCAAGTGCCTACCCGTTGCCATTTTTGATATCGAACAAAAAAGGGCAAAAAAATCGCGTTTGTTGTATGGGAGCCCCCCTTAAATATTTATTTTATTTTGTTTTTAGTATTTGTTGTTATAGCGGCAACAGAAATACATAATTTGAGAAAATTTCAACTGTCTAGCTGTCGCGGTTCTTGAGATACAGCCTGGTGACAGACAGACGGACAGACAGCGAAGTCTTAGTAATAGGGTCCCGTTTTTACCCTTTGGGTACGGAACCCTAAAAAGTAACAAAAAGAAAAATGAAACAGAAAGTCCTATACGAGGCCAAAAGGCTTCTATCTCAGCATGCAACACCCTGTCCTCCGCCTCCCGCATCTAGTCTGCCCCAGCCACCTTATTTAGGTCGTTGGTCCATCTTGCTGGGGAAGTGGGGAACGTCCCACACTACGCTTCCCGATACGCCGTCTCCACTCCAGGGACTCGTCTGCTTCACCGACCATCGGTCCTTCGACAGACATGGCCAGCTCATTGCCTCTTCAGTTTAATTACTCTGCAAGCTATGTCGGTAACTCCGGTTCTTTTCCGGATAATTACCTAAACTTGGCAAAGCCCAATGTAGTAGTAATATTTTTTAATTTGTTGATAAGTTCAAAGTTGATTCGACGTTGTGATGTTGGATGACGGTGTTTTCAAATTGCAGAATTTCTTGTTTGGAGAATCTATAATTATCTATTTATATTATAAATAAAAACTGGCCAAGTGCGAGTCAGACTTGCACACAAAGGACCACAAGGCAAAAACACCGAAAAAAACAGTTTGTCAACAACAAACGTGTGTTTTATAGCGGCAACCGAAATACATCATCTGTGAAAATTTCAACTATCTAGCTATCACGGTTGATGAGATACAGCCTGGTGACAGACAGACAGACAGACGGACAGTGGAGTCTTATTAATAGGTCCCGTTTTTACTCTTTAGGTACGGAACCCTAAAAATGAAATGCTGTTCTAGCCATGCTCAAGTGATGCGCTGTGATGATTTTTTTTTGTAATAGTCCGAATTAGGTTTTTAGGAAATAAAAAATTGGAAAAGATTCCCGAAAAAATTTGAAATTTGGTTAACCCTGAACTTGTTGAGAACGGCGTTTTTTTTCAAGACGATAGCGCGTCGGGTCAGCTCGTATATCAATGGGTCAACTCAATACTATCTGTAGTAAAATGCCGATTTCCGACAAATGGCCCAGTCTTGCGCTTCAAACCAGTCATGGTATTAACAGCACACTCCAATACACTTAAGCCGCGTGTACTAAATACGTGCGATTGGCTGAATATAAAACAGAACACAGATTTACCCAATATCCACTTACAGGCCGCTTATGTCTATCAAGCAATTGGCGTGTTCGGTACGGTATTACGGATTCCACACGCAACGTGCCCGGCATCGGACCCCAAGTAGGGTTACCCCATTTCGAAAATTGAAAAGTCCTCACCAAAAAAAGCCTTACATTACGAAGAATTTTCGGATATTTTACTTACTAAACGACTTCAAAAAATGGTGGAGTCGGAGGAGTATTAGGCGGGTTTTTTTTAATTTTTTTCAGAAATCATTTAGAGACAAGTGGGGTAGAATGAAACGAAAAAAGCATTTTCATTAAATGTATAAATTCAACGTATTTTTTCTATTTCGATATAGTTTACTTAATAATCTAAAAATCAGTCATAATAACGAGATCAAAAATTAATCCTAACCCTATGTTTTTATAATTTTTCCACGACCTTGCCTCTGTTTCATTGTACCCCAGGTCTGGGGTACATTGGAACGAACCCTGGGGTGCAACGAAACATAGCGTGGCACAATGAAATACGCATTTTTATGCATCAAAACAAATATAAAAATAACAAAATAAACTAAATCAAATCTCAAAAATTGACAATATTATCCGAATTTGTTTTTTTTATATCAGTAAAATAAAATAAAACAATTCAAAATTTTAACATTATTGACAGTATTTAGCCGAAATTATATTTTTTTAATCCTTGAGGGAAGTGTGTAAATATCAGCTTGTCGTTTAGTCTTCCCGGAAGATCTTGGTGAGGGTAAAACTAATTCTATGAAACACTGAAACACTGTTTCACGGGGCACTATGAAACGGGGTTCCCGTTTCATAGTGCCCCGACTAGCTAAAAAAAATTCAAATACGAACTGTCAAGATATTTACTTTGAAGTTATATGTTGAAATATACATTAATAAAAGCTCCAAATACGCAATTTACGGATAAACAAAATATCACAAACCTGGCGTCAAAAGTTCTTCAGTAAAACTAAATGCTTTTTCATTGCAAATCTAAACTTTGGACTATAAAAAAAACAACTTTTCGCTTCCAAAACTCACACGCTACACTAATCCTCAATGTAACTAACGTGTTACTTGATCAATACCCTGATTGGTCGAGTAAAAAGAGCGCGGAAATTTGTAAAACTCAAGATTTTATTATGATTGTTTCATTGTACCCCGTGTTTCATAGATCCCCACTTGTCCCTACCTTTTTTTTCTAATACATCGCCCTTAATCGAAAAATCCGGATAATTGAAAAGAAAGTAAGATTATTTTATTCTACACAATTAGGAAGCACATTAAACGTTACAAAAAAAAAAAATTAAATAAAGTAAAAAGCCAAAAGCCTCGTGTCCGACAAAAATATAAATTTAAAAAATATGTCGGGGGGCCTAAAAGCCGGACATGTCCGGACAGACGGATGGTAACCCTACCCGAGGGCCGACCGTTAGAACATGTGTTGATGTGTCCGTCAGGTGGGCCCGTGGGCCAGTACACGTTTGACCTACACTAGTGTTGTGACCTTAGGTTCTGTTTCATGGCTTCCCAGGTAGTGTTGTGAATTATGTATGGGTAACAGTTATAATTAACTTTTTCTTTAGGCTTGTGCTCTTAGAATGTCTGTGGGATTCTTTTCATTTGATGAAACGTATTTTTTGTTGTAGGTACTTCAGGCAGTATGTGTGCTAATAATGTAATTGCTGTTTGCCTCGCATTTTTTAAAAGATGTTCACTTGTTTATCAATAAAAGAGTTGTACAGGGTTTGTTTGCGTCGTCAGTTATGAGTTAAAAACCTAAACCCTTTTGTCATTGATAACTCCAAAGATCTTAAATCTATAGCTTCTGTCCCGCGACTTCGCCCGCGTGAAATTTCTTGTTCCCCCGACCCACACGTCGCATCGCCTCTCCGCGCTATTATTTTGTTTTCTTGCTTGCTCGGCTCCTAAGAGTCCTAGCGTGATGTTAAATAGCCCATAGCCTTCCTCAATAATTAGGCTATCAAATGCAAAAAGAATTTTTCAAATCCGACTGGTAGTTCCGGAGATTAGCGCGTTCAAACAGACCAACTCTTTAGATTTATTATTAGTATAATATACGAGTAGGTATATTATTATATAGGTTTAGGCTCTAGAGTTCTTTCTTATTCTCACCTTTCGATGGGCAAAATTATTAAGAATTGACGTATTTTATATAATTTTGTAAAACATGAAACGTTTATTTTCTCTTGACTGTAGTACTTACCTGTCAAAAAGTGTAAGCTAGATAAAGTGGATAAGACAGAGATTAAAACAGAAGACGAACTAGCAGGGGATCGAGCCCCCCCCCCCCCCCCTCGATCTCCTGTTAGTTCGTCTGCCGGTTCAGGGGATCAGACCGGAATAAATCGTTTTTTTGTCACTAAATATTTTTGCCTCTTTTGTTTACTTTATAACCAGCCGGTCGATTCTGTAAAAATCTCACCGTGAAAACTTAGGTGAAGTGAGTTTGTTTTTGCTAGGAATTGACACTATTGACAGCTCACTCCACACTCACTTCACCTAAGTTTTCACGGTGAGATTTTTACAGAATAGCACCGCAGTAGGTCGATTCTCTCACCGTGAGAAGTTAGGTGAAGAGAACGGTCAGTCCATCTAATGCTAGGGATTGACACTAATGACAGCTCACTTTGACTCATCGAATGCCGTTATTAGAGACACAATAGAAAGACAATTGCTTATGTCGAACTGTGTAACTTAAGACATTCAAAAGGTTAAGCTCACTTCACCCAAGTTATCACGGTGAGATTTGTACAGAATAGCACTACAGTAATGCTATTCTGTAAAAATCTCACCGTGAAAACTTAGGTGAAGTGACGTTAAAGTGAGCTGTCAATAGTGTCAATCCCTAGCATCAGGTGGAAGGACAGCTCACTTTAAACTCACTTCACCTAAGTTATCACGGTGAACTTTTTAGAATAGCACCGCTGTATTTATCAAGTCGAACAACGCAGCAAGCGACACAACATCACAAGTAAACGACCTTAAGCAAATGCGCCATTTTTACTTAATAATTCAAGATCATTTGTTTTTGACAAACGAGTTTAAGAATGTATGTAAATAACAAAAAAAAAACGCATTTTTCACTAACTTCAAAGAGGAAAAACATGAAAAGTACATATTCAATGTCAGCGTTATATTGTAATGTAAATAAACAAGACATATACATATTATGTCTTTTATGTAGTATGAATGTATGAATGTTAGCGAAACAAACGTAGCAGGTGGCGTTCTGTAGTTTCTGCCAACCCCCATGAGAAGACGGCGTGAGTTTATGTAATCTGCATTAACGATTTATTTGACAAAAATATAAACAAATATGAGTTTACGGTTTAAAATATAATTTATTTCTCAAAGATTTACATAATCACTTAATGAGAAACAAAGTTTTAACATGCAGGTAATTGTTAAAATAGTCCAGAGCGCTCGACATGCAGTTAGCAAGTACATAATTAGTTACTTTAATTTTGTTGAGTGGGTACATCATAATAAATTACTCGAACGCGCGCGACGTTGTAAACATCGAGCGCGCTATTCTTATCAGCACTGTTGTAAAGCACCGTGCACACTATACAATACCAGTTTATGGAAAAATAACTTTAAATCCTACACAATAAAGTTAATTTTAGGCTACAACTTTAAACATTTTTATAACTTTTTCAATAGTGCTAGTCACTGAATTTTAATCCACAATCTGTCATGTATTTCTAGATGCAAGGACTTTATAACTATTTGTTTGATTGCTGGCCTAAAAAAAATACATGTTTTTCCATACTTTTTGACCGCATAGGTCATCATCTGCCTAGCCTTTCCCCAACTATGTTGGGTTCGGCTTCCAGTCTAATCGAATACAGCTGAATACCAGTCTTGTACATAGAGCGACTGCCTATCTGACCTCCACAACCCAGTTACTGGGTAATACGATACCCCTTGGTAATTTAAGACTGGCTGTCAGATTTTCGGGCTTCTGACGACCCGTAACGACTGTCACACCCGGGACTCAAACTATCTCTATACCAAATTTCATGTAAATCGGTTCAGCGGTTTATGCGTGAAGAGGTGAAGTTTGAGACAGATACACTTTCGCATTTATAATATTTATTACTAGCCGACCTGTCAGACGTTGTCCTGTTTGTGATTCGAAAAACACGTGGCGCCATCTATTATCATAATAACGTTATTGTTGTTTTCCTTGAGAACATTTTCGGGATGAAAGGTACCCTATGTGTGTTTCTGTACACCTGACAACGTATATGCAAAATTGATATGATGATCGGTTCAGTGGTTTAGGCGTGAAAAGGTAACAAACAAACAAACATACTTTGGCATTTACAATATTAGTTAGGATAGTGTGGATGGATAGTATGGATTAAATTGACTATTTAAGCATAAACGTGAAATACAACACTAGCTTCTGCCCGCGACTTCGTGCGCGTGAATTTTCACCCTCCCTCCATTCATCCTCTTTGGGGTGGAATTTCGAAAAACCCTTTCTTAGTGGATACCTACTCTTCACAAAGAACACACACTCCAAATTTCATGTCTCTAGGACCAGTTGTTTAGGCTGTACGTTGATATATCAGTCAGTCAGTCAGGACTTTGAATTTTATATTATACAGCATGTCTTAATATGATCAATCACTGTACGATACGTCATACCCGGTAGACGCCTTCCTGGTGTTGCCAGCAGTCGTGCTCGTGCACACACCAGTGCACTTACCATATATTACATACTTCAGCCAGACTCAGTCCACTAAGATGATGTCATAATCCGACAGGTACCTACAATTCGGTAGACAGATTAGTGTTAACAGATAACAATACGGAACAGTGTGTGTATAACATACATCTAAAATTCTAAATTAAAATTATATAAAGAAATATTTGACTTTTTGTATGTTTATTTATTACGCTTTGGCGCTAAAATGGCTGAACGTATTTTGATGAAATTTAACACAGGGATAGACCATGACCTAAAATAGGACATATAATTATTTTTATCCCGATATTCCCACGGGATCGACATTTATGCGAGCAAACCCGCGAGGCGCAGCTAGTTCGTAAATAAACCGACCAATAAGTGCAGCACTCAATATACAACGCAAAAATATATTTATTTAGTTACGCAACCTAAACTTGGTTACATATAACACGTCGTTTACACTAAGTTTACGCTAAACGGCGCTTTGAGCTAATAACTACAACTAGTGAGCACGCATGCGCAGTTCCGTGGCCGAGTGCCCGACGTCAGCTGAGCGCACCTGCCGGTCGTTGACCCCGACCTGACATGTGCTGCCTTGTTCCTGCACATAAAATAATATCACGTAAATAATAAAGAGTAGTTACTAATATACAGGACGGTCAGGACGGTAAAGAAAGATTTTTAAACACACGGAAGCTATTGAAAATAATGGTCGAAATACGTTAATATTTGGCAATGATACGATACATCGTCTTGACGTCGTAGAAGACAAAAAATACCACTACGTGGCTACGCAATAGGCGGCTACGCCACTACGCGACTACGACGCCGCTACGCCACTACGCGGCTACGCTACTACGCTGCTACGGCCCCTGCTGCTACGAAAACCGCCCGTTTTCGTAGTTCAAGTGGGGTTGACCGTAAATATTTTTGTCAAATGGCTTTGTACCTAAAGAACGTCTTAAAAATGAAGTATTTACATTCTGATATCATTTATCAGTTGACATGGTTATAAACTATCATCATATGTATTACATAACTTTTATATAATGTTTGTTTAAACACACCTAATTTAAAATCTTGACCTTTATGATGAATGATAAACTTTTATTTTAGAGTTAAAGGCATGTTTGGGGTAAAATACGATAATATGTTTATAGATAAGAAATCATTTCATTTTAAGATAGCATTGTGACTACTATAATCCGCACCATTTATATAACCTCTAAGTATTTCATTTTAGTATGACTGTTTGAATTTAAACCTAAATTAAACTAACATGACATTTACAAGAAAACTATAATCTATCTGAATGTATAACAATAATATAATTTAATTTAATATCTTTTCATATTTAATTTTATAATACTATGGGTGTATGTGTAAAAAACTTGCCTGAAATAATGTTTTTTTTTATTATTATTATAAATCGAATGTAGGTAGGTACCGAATATGTATGTGGCTAGTGGCTAGTACACAAGCGGCCACGTCCGAGTCGTGCTCGCACACGAAGGGTTCCGTACCACCCACCACCGTACAATATTACACTACATATTTATTATTTGTTGTTATAGCGGCGACGAAAGTTTACACTCAAAAATTTCAAGTGTCTATTCTATTACGATTTAAAAGATACAGCCCTGTGACAGACGGACCGACAACAGAGCCTTAGAACGGTTTGGCACTACATCCGAACTCTGTCCGTGTGAAGTCGGATCTTTAATTCGGATTCGGATCGGATGTGTGATGATGATGTGACTCGAGTCCCGTTGGCACTTTTGGGTTCCGAACCCCAATAAGTATTCTGGCGGTCATATTTCACACAACAAGCACAGGTTTCATGAAAAATGCGGTCGAATCTCAAACAAAAAACTGGTTATTCTTGAACAAAGGTTTTACTTTTTGTGTTAATATTTGAATAATTTTATTTATCCTTAAGTCAATGACAAATACTGGTCGTTCTTATTTATGACAGTGAGCTCGCTAAGATCTCCTGATCTTTTACGATTTCAGGCAAACCAGACTAGCAATATTGTGAATAAACTGGAACTAAGTGTAGAGCATAATTATGTACGATCGGGAAAACAGGTTTTTTTCCCGGTTGTCAACAGTGTTAAAGATTGTGGTGTTACTGATCGGGAATAAACGAGAAGTATTCCCGTTCGTCAACACTGTGAACGAATGAAACTTTTTTGACGACAAGGTGTGACTGAGCGGGAACTTTCGTTTCAGAAGCTGCTGTAATGTACCTTCCGCCCATTATGAGCACCTACAGCTACAATACATAAATGACATTAAAAGCTCAAAAAAGCTTTTAAACTGTATTTTTTTAAACTACGAACTAATTATTGCTCCGAACAATTGAATAACCCACTCTTATAATGTCATGAATTGAAACAAAACATCTACTTTTACCGCTAAATCGCTAACCGTTCAATTAAAGAACTATAAACCGCTACCTACAGTTATTTTTACAACATAACCGATTCGCTAGACTCTATCTAGAATCTAGACAATTGTCTAGACTGTTTCACCGATTGCTTTTTACGTTATCTGATTTAAAATATCTTTTATTAAAAGCTAAATCACGTTGCAGTAGCCTTTGAGCTTTTGTTTAGCCCATTATACTAAACTATGCTAGTTTTTAATAAACAAAGTTTACTAGTGTTAATTTCATTTTTCTCTTTTGCTTTCTCTAATGCTAATGCTCTATTGATGTGTTTTCTCTCTTTTACAATCTTGAAAAATTGATCTTGTCTGTGTGGTGCCGGACTTAAAGAATACCACCACCCCTTACTTCCCGTGGGTGTCGTAAAAGGCGACTAAGGGTCGTACCGGAGAATGGGCAGCAGCGTTCTCTATGCATTCCACCACCATACCATACTGCGATCGCCAACCCGCCTGCCAAGCGTGGCGATTATGGCAAACCCTCCCAAAATTGGGGGAGGCCTATGTCCAGCAGTGGACGTCTATCGGCTGAAACGACGACAATCTTGAAATATTCTAATAGTGCTCAAAAAAGTATTGCGCCATGTGTAAAATCTTAACAATAGTTAATAAGTAAATATTTTTTGAGGAATATTATGTTTTGAAAGCACTAAACTTAAGTGTAATATTAAGTAGTCTAAATTAATCCGGGATTATCGAATCTTGATCAATTGATTTCGCCATTAATTTTGTCTCTTCGTAATTCATTATTGTAATCTAATTATGAATTATCAACGTTATCTTCATTAATGTAAGGTGGACATTGTAACAAGTGGATAACTTATCTATGCGCCACCATATGATGTAGCTTTATGATAATATGACTAACATTTTGTATCAAAATAGTTACATCATCGAATGAGGCAACGAGAGAAAGTTCTATTGTAGTTCAACACATACCTACTCAAGTACTTCTACTTATTATTATAATTTTATGCGCGAAATTAATATCACATTGTGTGGTGTACAGTCACGTGCACTAATATATAAACACTTGGCAACTTTTAATTCCGATTTTTTCACAAAGTACGAATGCAAAGTTGAAATACGACACTTTACATAAACCTATAATGGGTTGAAAATACTGTGTTCGTAATAACATAAAATTTCATTAAAAAGCAAAGGAGAAAATCGCCTTTGAATAAAGCCAAGTGTATACATACTTATGCTAGTGACTGTACCTAATTTGGACTTTAGGGGCTTGTGGCTAAGAAATAATAGCCACACATGTCGATCGTTCAGGTTATGGTACGCCTGCTACGACCATCTTTACATACCAAGACCCCTCCGTGCCTCGGAAAGCACGTTAAGCCGTTGGTCTCGACTGTCATTCTTGTATCTTTGACAGTCGTTACGAGTCGTCAGAAGCCCGAAAGTCTGACAACCAGTCTTACCAAGGGGTATCATATTACCCAGTAACAGGGTAGTGGAGGTCAGATAGGCAGTCGTTCCATAAAAAAATTGTATCCAGCTGATTCCAGCTGCATCCGGATAGACTGGAAGCAGACCCCGACATAGTCAGGAATAGGCTATGCACATTGATTGGGTGTACTTAATTGAAATAAATTAAATTACAATACCTACCTAAACAAAATTACAACAGGAAAAAATAGGGAAATTTCATTTTAAGTAGGTACTTTTTTTTTATTTGAGCTTAATGAAAAATATGTATAGGTATAGGTAATAGTCTCAAAGTTCACCACCACCAAGTATACCACCCCCAGTTCGGCACTATCTACCAGCAAAAGTCAAACATGAAACAGTATTATCTGCTAAATAGGTTAATCGACACTTAACCGGAGATGATAAAACTATCGCATAAGCTTGTAAAACAATGTCCGTCTTATCAGACAGAACTGTAAGAAAGCCTCTAATGGGAAGAAAACATGTGAAAAATAAAATAATCGCAGTTGGTACCTCCATCGGTAGGTAACTAATGAATGCGGTCAGGTAGTGAGATTTAAAAGACAACCATTAAATAAAGTATGAATAATTATAAGACCATTGTTGTTCAGCCGTTTCAGACTAATTCGCATTAGCATGCAGACGACAATTTTTTGAAAAGATTTTTGTAAACCGAGATTAATGTTATTTCATTGTAACGCTAATGATTATGAGCGTAAGGTAATTTAGTAGGTACCTACTTAATTAAATTGCCATATGTACCATACTACTACTACCATACCTACCTACTACTTAAAATTAGGCAACTATGCCTAATTTACCACAAAAAAACAATTATACATTACCGTTTTTATTTGAGACTAATAAAATAAAATAAAAACAATTGTATGATTATAATTATTATCTTACCTGTGCGTATTATGTAGGTACAGAATAACTGAATGCTTAAATACCTATTGTGAAGTGAACTATGTTTTACACAACGGTATCGCTATTTTACTTGAGCTGAATCGAATTGGAGCATGAAAATGATCTGCATACCTACCTATAAATTAAAAATACCTACCTAACTTTACAATAACGGTTTCATTATATTTATTGTTTTTATTATGTAATTTAGTAATGTGCACACACAAAACAATATTTGTTAAGATGGGAAATATTTTATGGCGAACCTAAACAGAGCTTGAAAATTATTATGTGGTACAGCGCCATCACACAGCGCCATCTAGTATCAAGTAGAAAAAGTAAATAAGGTAACAAAGTTACAATGATAATGTTGTTGTATTCCTTGTAATTGTTAAGTTGTTTTCTATTCTCTTTTCACTATACTAAATTTATTTATTTCTTCCTACAGGTGAAAATGGCAGCACTCACGCTTTATACCTCGAAACGATAGTCGAGGAAACGAGCGATGACTTGCGCTCCGAACGTTCTTCTGCCGCAACATGGCTCTCAGATTCAGATGCCGATTCCGTCATCCATGTGCGTGGAACGCAAGGTAATTGTGAATTTATTTATATTTTAGACATCTAAAAACACTAAAGTGTTCGATATTATATAACATTTTATTTAGCGCCATCTATCGGATAGTAGCGGTACTTTTAAAAAAAACAGAGCTGTGTAAGTTCATATATTATTGTAAAGATGGCGTTACCTTTATTATAGAACAAGAACATAAGGGTACCTTCACATACAGCATCAGAGTAATTACATCACACACACAACATAAATATTAGAACGAGTCCTTCATTGAGTCTAGACCGGCTTTGGCAAGTACATTGAATATTATCCTACATATCTCTTGGACTAGTTCCAACTAGTAGAAAGAATACTCATTTCTATTCGGTGTCATTGTCATTGTCGCCGTCTGGACGTGGCGACGTGCCGCGTTTCGGGAGAGTTTCAGTGTAACGTGTTCAGCGCTTTACGGAGTTTGTTTCCTTCAGGGTCGGAGTGCGACAGCGAGTCAGAGCGCGAGTGGGCTTGCCCGGCCAAGCGCAGGCGCCGGGAGCGAGCCACCTCGCCGGCCAGCTCGGGTTCGCTCTCGCGCTCTTCCAGCCTCGCGCAGTTTGAGTCGCTCGAGCGGTCCTGCGCCGCGCCCGCATCGCCCAGCCTCTCGCCCGACTCCTTGGAGTCTCCCCCGCCCTCCCCACCACCCACGCGTGTGCCGGCGCCACGCACTCACCTGTCTGCCGAGAACCTCAGCGAAGACAGCGGCTATAGTGAACGCTCGCGTCGACCCCCGCCTGCCGCGTGCCGCCCGCCCGAAATAGCGCGCCGAGAGGCGGCCGGCAGCGCGCCCTGCCTGCGCGCGCCCAGCTCGCCCAGTGCCGCGCACCGCCCACCCCGCGCCGCGCGCGCCCTCTCGCTCCCCGCCGAGCTCGACGTATGCGCCGAGCCACGGCGACACGCAGCGCACCGCGCGCGCTTCCGACAGACCTTCGAAGTGTCCGATAGCCTCACCGTCAGCGTGGCCGACCTCACCGCGCTCGACTACCGGGGGGCCCCGCGGCGCCCCCGCCTGCCGCCCCCGCCGCCACCCCCCAGGACGCCTCGACATGTACCGCCACCGCCGCCCCCGGTCGAGGTGGTCGTCCGGCAACCCACCGAGTCCCCGGTACGGGAACCTAGTGCCGGCAGTGATTCCACCACTGAGTCAGAGCGAGCCTTCGCCAGAGAGATGGAAGCGACGGCGCGTCGGCTGGACGAAACAGCGCGGCGTGCACTCGCTGAAAGTGAAAACTACGACCGTGAACTGTCAGTGATGACAGCTAGACGACTACACGACTCGTGGGGCGCCTGGGACGACGTGCTAGACGAGCTGCGCCGGCGCATTGATGGCCCCTCCCCCTCACCCACCCCGCCGCGGACGCCATCCCCGGACCCTCTTAGAGAACCAGTGTTCACATCCACACCGCTGAGATCATCGTGTGACGCTAGAGTAAGATCAACACCGGAGTTGCGTGCTCGATCCACCCCGCACAGAGAGACGCCGGAGGAACTTCGCGCATCTCTACAGCTGGTGGCGCCCCCTCCACCAGGCGCGGCGCCGCCCGCGCGCTCCGTGTCCGCGGGCTCTAAGGGAGTGACGTTCTCGCCGGTAGTCGCAGAAGTAAGCTGGCGAGAGACGAGTACGAGCACCACAGAGAGCGAAACGACCGCTAGCGACGACGTGGACGACGCCGAAGTGGTGGAAGTGGAGGGGGGAGGCGAGGAGCCGCGCGCGCCGGCCGCAGAGCGCGCTGCCGCCATGACGGAAGCGGGCGCGCGTGCGCCGCGCAGCCGCATCGCCGGCTTCCTCTCGCGATTCGCGAACTTCCGATTCTCGGGGCGCAAGGAGAAAAAAACAAGGGGCGCAGGCGCGAACATACGACCCTCTACGAACGGTGCGGCGACGGCGGCAGATGCGGGGCAGGGACCGCGCGGGACGGCCGCCGGGCCGCAGTATGTGCGAATCCCGCTGAAGGAGGAGGGTGTGTCGCGGGCGGCAGGCCCTCCGGTGGCGGGCGGCGTGGCGCACAAGCCACCCCGGCCGCGCGCGCCGCCCGCACCGCCGGCCGGCGTGCTGGAGACCGATGTGGACACACAGCGCACCGTGCTGCACGCGCGTTCGCTGCTCGCGCTAGCGCCGCCTGACCAGCGCGCGCCTCGCCCGCACAAGTCCATGGAGTTCCTGCTCGACAAGGACAACGTGCAGATCGTACAGGTGAGTCCCATAAACCCTACACCTGACACCCCCAGATTATCTTTCGCGACGCGACGGCTCAAACTACAATGTTTACAAACAGCGCGATCGATGCCGGGCGACGACCGGCCGGCGGCGCCGCCCCTTCCCCGGTGATATGTCGTATGACATCTTTATGTATTGCAATCCAACACACGTATTTCGGCTAAATGTTAGACACGGGTAGAGAAAGTGAAGATAGTGTCACGCTTCATGTCGGTACGTGGTGCTGACACCACAACGATGTCGGTCGGGGCGAGCTTAGAAACCGTCCTCGACCGGATATTCAACGTCGCTCACAAAAAGAGCGCTCTACCCGGTACTCGTCAAAGCGACTTAATAAGCACAATGCATCAAGTCCGTTAACTGCGTAATAAATTACCGTCGGCCGCTATTCCCAGAGGGACATTACGCCACTATGCGGGTCGGATCACACGCGATACATTCGAGCAGGGCGGAGGTGAAAGTGCGCACATCTGTAGTGTTACTAGGCATTATGTTCGCACTCCATATCCGTCATAATAACAACGGTGGGCGTACCTCTATGTAAATGTATCAAACTGTGACATGCGCTGACGATGAATATCCGCAACAACGCGCTCACTAATCAATTTTTGTCCATCAATAACTTCTCGTCTACGTGTTTCCTTCCGCAATCCATCACCCCTTCCGCCGAGATAATAGCGCAAAGTAGATATATAAAGCTACCGAGCTCAACAGCTTCAGATAAGATAACAAAAGGAACACAAAGGGAACGGATAACAGCGACTTCTGGAATTAGATCGTAAAGAGCTCGGCTTAAGACAAACCTAAGGTCTTGTTATACAGGGTGTTTGGTGCATCGTTTGCCAAATGGAATTGGCCGAAAGGAGAGGTCATTTGCTATCTCTTAAGGCCCAGTAACTCATTCCTTGTTACACCGTTTTTTTTATTATGACTTTTTAATTTTTATTTAGAAAAATACAAGAACTCTGCATTTAAGCTTCAATTTAAAAAAAAGTTATGAGCAAAGGCTTCAAATTTTATTTAAATTCTTATGTTTATTCTTGTATGGTTCTATGAAATTCAAAATGACTTGCTAATAACATCTAGTTCCTTTTTAATAACTCACAAAGTTTTTGAAAAAAGGAAAAATAGACTTAACACTCAACTTTAAATTGCTGTAAAAAAAAAAACTAAAAGCGATCGGGATCTTCGAATTCTTTTAAAAAGTTCTCTAGTTTGATACCTTTCCAACGACGTGCAATGTACAAAAAAAAACTTTTAATAACTTCAGTAATTCGCTAAACGTGTAATCGAAACACATCAGGCTGATATTTGATATTTCGGTAAGACCACTAGTTTTCACATAAATAACATTCTTTAAGTAGGTGGATAGTGTTATCTTACTCTTACGCAGACTTTTATCTCTTTCTAGGGTTCTAACTTTCCTCGAACTTGAAATAAAAAGTAAACTTTTATTTAATAAGTGCTTAATTATACATTTTGTTCAAATTGTCCTCCACTATTGCGTGGATAGGTGGTAGATAAGACGAAGATATCACACACGCGTGACATCTTCGTCTTATCTCGACTGCAGTCGTGTGTAAACGTATTTCTGCTTTGATAGTGATGAAAGCCGCCTCAATGCGTTGGACTAAATCATCCCTAGTCTCAACTTCCGTGGCGTAAACAAGTTCTTTGGGCCGTCCCCAGATGTAAAAATCTAACGGAGTCAGGTCTGGGGAACGAAGGCCAAGGAATAGGGCCATCCCTCCCAATCTAAGAGTCTGGGAATGCAACATCCAAGTACTCCCTGACGGTTAATCTCCAGTAAGCGGGACAACCGTCTTGATGAAAAACAAAAGACTCACTTCAAGAGGTCTTCACTGAAAATTGGTAGCTGAGCTAATAATTAGGGTATGTCTGTTTGTAGAAATGCTTTTTAAAAAGTTCGGATCATCCACGTTCGAGTGTAATAAAAAACGACAAAACTGGAGACGGTTACCATAATCTTGATTCTCAAGACCTACAACAAACAAAATACCTACGCGTAAGAATGCATTACTTTCTTCCAAGGGGAATTTTTTATTTAATATTTGTAAAAAGTACAATCCGTGCGGGATAACATGACATCTGGCAGAGTGACGTCAAAGCCGTTACCTAGAACATCGGTGAGGTACGCAGTAGAGCTAGAAAGGGTTTGCATTCCATATTAGCGCGTACGATTGTAAGTCACTATCAAAGAAGAAATACGTTTACACACCACTACATTCGAGATAAGACGAAGATTTCGCGCATGCGTACGCAATAGTGGAGGACAATTTGAACAAAATTTATAATTAGGTACTTATTAAATAAAAGTTTATTTTTTATTTCAAGTTAAAGGAAAGGTAGAACCCTAGAAAGAGATAAGAGACTACGTAAGAGTGAGATAACACTATACACCTACTTAACGAATGTTATTTATGTGAAAACTAGTGTTCTTACCGTAATATCGAGTATCAGCCTGATTTGTTTCGATTACACGTTTAGCGAATTACTGAAGTTATTAAAAGTTTTTTTTTGTACATTGCACGCCGTTGGAAAGGTATCAAACTAGAGAACTTTTTAAAAGAATTCGAAGATCCCGATCGCTTTTAGTTTTTTTTTTTACAGCAATTTAAAATTTAGTGTTAAGTGTATTTTTTCTTTTTTCAAAAACTTTGTGAGTTATTAAAAAGGAACTAGATGTTATTAGCAAGTAATTTTGAATTTCATAGAACCATACAAGAGTAAACATAAGAATTAAAATAAAATTTGAAGGCTATACTCATAAATTTAAAAAAAAATTAAGCTTAAATGCAGAGTTCTTGTATTTTTCTAAATAAAAATTAAAAAGTCATAATAAAAAAAACCGGTGTAACAAGGAATGAGTTACTGGACCTTAAGAGATAGAAAATGACCTCTCCTTTCGGCCAATTCTATTTGGCAAACGATGCACCAAACACCCTGTATAACCAACAAAAAATCATTTATTCGAAGTAAAAATGGCTTGACTCAGCTGTTACGTACAATGCGGCTCATAAGACTTGCATAGAAAATGTCTCGTGTATCGCTAAGCGTTGAATTACACCTACACAAGCGTTTTGTGCCACTCCTAAAGTAATATAAGAAACAGAAGTCCTATTGTAATCTTAGACACGGCCAGATATTTTCTTTACGTCTTCCTATTCTTTGAATTGTGTCGCCGCTACCGCATCAAACACAATACTACGAAGAGCATTACGTTCTACAAAAAGTATTCTACATGCTTCTCACGGCAATCAGCGGTAATTTGGTGCCACTTAATAACACGCATGACATAATCGCGTCATGAGTTTATCATATTCCGTAAAAAGAAGTGACACTGTGTCGCATAGTTGTAAAATGAGGGCGTACGAATGCACCGTTGCATTGGACACTGTTATCTATTCAGTAACAGGTCCTAGTCGGAACACTTAGGTAATTTCTGCCCATGACACACTAATCGTATTGTACATGATGTCACTGTACACCGTCGTGAATAATTCCTTTGCATTATAACACTATATTTCCTTAAGGTTATACAAACGTCTCGAGGGGCCAGAGCGTGTATTATGTCGGTTCTTGTTTATGTTGTTAATTCAAGAGACGTTCTTAATATTATAAGCAGTTGAGGTGCTGTAAGGTGTGTCTAAGAACGCAATTTTATCGACGATGACACAATTGATGTTGGATGTAGTATTTATAATTAAAAAAAAACTGAAACAGAACGTATCTATCCTTATCAGTGATTCCAATAAGGCGCTAATGTTGACAAAAGGGAGGTCTATAGTCAGCAAGGCTGCCAATGATGATGACGGTGATGAATGTTGGCAAAATAAATACAAAGCAAGGAATATCTACTCTATACTGTTTCTAAATTCCTAAAACAACACACAAATTGAAGCAGCTGAGCACGATTCAAAGAGTAACCACAACAACGAAACGACACAAGTTACACAATAACCTAAATCGTGTAGCCCAATTACATCAAAGTAAGTCACACGGCCAAAACTAAACTGGGCTGGGCTATTGTTTCTCTTTACCGAACACCTTAATGGTTATAATGTCCAAGGGCTATTGACATTCTTGGCCATTCATGAGAATTACAAACGAATGTCTATTGGCCTCGTCCGACTTGACCAAATCTGACCTCGTACACCTCTAGATAAATGGTACTGTCAATATTGATTTGTGAAGAATTAGCTGGCAATAGACCTCCAAATAAAAAAGTTTGTGGTTTTGCGAATATACACGTTATGTTTTGTAACAAAAACAGGATAATTTAACAAAATATCCTGTAGCAGTGGATAACCTTCTGATTTATTCTACACAAACGGAGCAAAAGATAAGTAGGATTAAATCAAAATCAAAATGTTTTATTTCACATAAACCTACACGGGCACTTATGAAACGTCAGAAGCTAGGTGCACGGTTCCAATTGGTCGTTTCCTATGGAGAAGAACCGGCAAGAAACTCCATGGTTACTCTTTTTAAAAATAATTGGCTTTTACAATGTTTCCAGATTAAAGTAGGTATGGGAGGACAGCGCAGGCCTTTCCCAAGTACTCGATAAATAGAAAATGATCTACAGATCTAAAGTCTATAAGGCCTACAAAGTCCTCACATTTACAAAATAAGAATCTATCAAAAGGATAAATTAGGTCTTCGCTTCATCAATCAATCAGCAAGTCTAAAGAACTCATTAGACTTTATTATTGATTGATCTGACTGCTGAACAAACACATACATATAGGAATCTACATAATCAGCCTACTGCCACGGTTCCCACTGCTGGGACCCAGGCCTCCTCTCTGTAAGACGGAATGGGTTGTAATCAACAATGCGGGCCCATTGCGGGTAGGTAGATGCCTATCTTCGAATTTTTTGTACTAGGACACGTTGGTTTCCTTACGATAATAGTAAAGATAGGACTCTTCCAGCAAAAAAATTTGGTTACAAGCACTAAGTTTATCGATTTCTTTACTTTTGTTGCTATCGAGTCCACATATGCATTGTATTGCATTTTATTGTAGTCCTATATTGGTCCGTGACACAAGGTAAAAAATACCAAAATAAATACCAATATATTACTTTTCAATAGATAACAGTCGAAATCGAAATCATTGGTCGAAACCTATTTTTCAACAACATTCTCTATGCATTGCTAGCAGTCCAATATTGGTCTTTTTAGAAAGCACAAAGATCAATATGTATTACTTTGAAATACCTAAAAGACGACTCGAATTTTTCTACAAAGTGCTATTACCTGAGTCAGACAAAATTACGGTCTCTGTTTGCAATATCACTATATGCTATCTAAATTTTGCTCGGCAAACGATATTGCATGTGTTTCATCTTTCAGGCATGTTGCTTCTTACAATGTTATATTAAGTTTTATATAATATCTACCTAGTATATACAGTTCGGTAGATATCGCTTTTGGTTTCGGGGCTTGTTCAGCTACGCATGCCGCGCTTGGTCCGTGGATGGGTGACCATCTTTACATGCTAAGACCCCGAGACCGTGTCTCAGAAGTTTTCCCGTCGTTGGTCCCGGCTGTTATTCGTGGATCTTTAACAGTCGTTACGGGTCAGAAGCCCGAAAGTCTGACAATCAGTCTTACCAAGTTTTATCGTATTTCCCAGTAACTGGGTAGTGAGATAAGTAGTCGCTCAATGCAAAATACTGGTATTAAGCCGCATCCCGTTAGACTGGAAGCCGACCCCAACATAGTTGGGAAAAGGCTAGGTAAATGATAATATTGAGATATAGCTTTATGATAAGTATTATGTTTCAGAAAATACCTATATTTAGAGAGGCTGAGAAATTCTGCATCTCAAAATAATGTTACAGTACTGTGAAAGTTTGCATTAAATATTCAAGAAACCTATTTGTAATCTGAAAATGTATTCAGCTTTGCATATTCAAAGCTTAACTGTCGCGGTCCTTTGATGCGCGTTTCTAGTTTCTACATAGTTAACGCTTCATTGAGGAAATCAACATCGTCTTCAGAAACTATAAACGTATCTATCTGAACATTTCCCTTAACATTTGTGAAAAGCACCTCTTCAATAGGAATATTCTCTCTCTATTCTAATAAAAGACTTCCTAAATTAAATTCTTCAATAGTCCCTTTCTTTATCCCCAGAGAACTCTCGGAATAAAGAAAGCGGAAAAAATCTTAACCCTTTCCTAATCTTTTGAGCCACATGGTGTTCGTGATGCTTGTTTTACTGTTGATATTTTTCTGTTGAGCTCCTTAAGTTTTGAGTTGAGCTGCACGATTACGGACAAATGTGTGCACTGACTAGACAGGTCCATTCAATCTGTGTGGTTTTTTCCTCAAAAGACTATTTCACACATTTCTTTGTGGTCTTCACGTCACATGATCTGACCAAGATTTTGTCTGGATTTTAAAAGAGACTGTGATCTCTGATCTAGTTTCGGCCTTTCTTCTCAGAGTAGTCAAACGCCGACCTAATCTAGTTTTTAAAATATGATTGACGTGTAAAAGTGTTTGTACAAACCTACTTACTTATCTGCACATTTACCAACATTTATTTTTTTTTGAAAATCTAACTCTTCAATAGGAATATTCTCTGTCCATTCAGATAAAAGACTTCCTAAATTAAATTTCTCACTAGAATTGTCCCCTTCTTTATTCCGACAGAGGGTCACCCAAAAAATTCTTAACCCTTTTCCAGTCTTTTGAGCCATCACATATGGTACGAGGTGAAAAGAAAGCAATAAAAAAAATGGTTTATGTATGCACATGAAAAAAAGAAACACGTGAACATGAAAAAGATAAGTTAATTAGATTTTTTTTTTAAATCACGAGCACACGACAAAAGTAGTCGGCAGCTGCACGTCGTGATTACGACAAGATGGCTTCCACACAGCACGATGAGGAGACCCACAGCACAGCACTGATTTTCAATGGTTACCCGAAAATGACGTATGGAAACCAAGTCAGGTTTAAAGATTTGAATAGATTAAACGAATAGCGAATGCATCCGGAGAGATGGGCTAAGATCGTCACTCACTAGACGCCGGAGTCTTCACGGCGAAGTACTCCATAGCCGTCGAGGTAGACCCCGGCGAAGGTGGTGTGACGATCTGATAAGGTTTGGAGGGCCGGATATCGCACATGACATCCGGTTTGGAAGGAAAAAGGGAAAGCCTTTGCCCAGCAGTGGTAAAAAAAACTGGCTATCGAAAAAAAAAAAATCGGTAGTATTCTATTATACCGATTCTAACAAAGGAACGGTGCTTGTTTTACTATTGTGTCTTTGTCACGTACAGTGAAAGTGTTGACAATGTCTGTCCCATAAATAACAACCGTCTTTTTATTATTAATACTGAATAGGTTGTCGTCTCTGGATGCATCAGTCTGATTTATAACCAAGCTTGTTATATCAGCTAGGTCAAACAGGACCAGATATAATATTACAACCGGTCGGGTCACAAGCGTTTTATTTAGCGACCTTGTTTGTAATTGCACGACAACCGTGAGATTTTTAGCAGATAGACGCGCTGTTGCAATCATTATGACTGCTGATGCTGCAGAAACAATAGGTTTCGTGGCGCTGTTGTTAGGTAACATTTGATTTGAGATTAGCAATCGGTAGGTCGATTATGTATTGTTAAATCATATGGTGAAGTACTTCTATAGGTTATGTTAGAAACTTAAGCTTGCAACATGGAGTAGTTCTCGTGATTTATCATATAGAGGTCAAGGCTTAAAGAGCATAACCTTTTAATTTCTCATTAAAAGCGAAAAACTGAATTCCGAATATATAAAATTCAAAATTCTGACTTACTGATATATCAACGCACAGCCTAAACCGCTAGTCCTAGAGATATGAAATTTGGAGGGTGTATTCTTTGTGAAGAGTATGTTCATATCCACTAAGAGGGGGTTTTTCGAAATTCCACCCCTAAGAGGGTGAAGTTTCACGCGGACGAAGTCGCGAAAGCTACTGTAAAATTACTGTAAAAAGCTACTGTAAAATTTTCTTCTTAGGGCTGATTTTTCAAACGCCAGGTAATTTTATCCGAGGAATAATTTTGAATTTTTGACAGTTCTTCTAAACAAAATCTGTCAGACGTCAATTTTATTCCACGAATATAAATTATCTGTCGATTGAAAAACCAGCACCTTGATTAAGTATTTCTCACTAAGTTCTGTTTTCGAGGACGACGTCCACAAGTTCCTGTTCCTAACAAAACGTTTGCCCATAAGAATCAAATGTAAAACGCAAAAACAGTTATTCACGAGAATTTAAATAGTAGCACTCAGCCAATACCACATGCTTGTTTATCTTCAAACTGCAATGCAAACACTGTGTGCCCAAAAAAACAGACACCACTTTACAAATGTCGAAAAGAAACGCAACAAAAACGCGCGACCCGTCAGAGGCCAGCCATGTTATTCCAAGCTCCGAACACTGCTGCGATTATGTATGTATGTATGTTAGTCATATATACAGAATACTAACTGCATACCGCTGTATCGCGCGTGATGTTATGAGCACAACGGCCAGCTGGGGGGCTAATTAAAGTCACTGTAATTTGAGGGGCAACTGTGTTTGTAGAATAGTTGGTCTCTGTGGGGGGCCGAAATTATTTTCGTTTTTTTTCATCACTCTGTTCATAACTTTTTGCATCTGTTAGATTATGGTGACTATTTCGGAATTTTCGAAAAAGTATTGAATCGTTTATAATTAGGTAGGTAGGTACTACATCCAATTTCTATAGACATCAATGAAATTATCTCGGAATTAAAACTTGTATCTAAGGCATCTAAGAGAATCTACACCATAATACTACGTAACACTCTAGGTATATCAATCACAATCTAAATTATTTTGAAGGATATGTTGATGTTGTTGAACTGTCAAAATGATAGCCATTGCTACTGTTTGTGTGTTACGCACATCATCCTCATCATCTGCCTGCCTTTTTCCAACTATGTTGGGGTCGGCTTCCAGTCTAACCGGATGCAGCTGAATACCAGTATTTTACATGGAGCGACTGCCTATCTGACGTCCACAACCCAATTACTGGGTAATACAATACCCCTTGATGAGACTGGTTGTCAGACTTTCGGGCTTGTACCCGTAACGACTGTCAAAGACCCACGAATGACAGCCGAGATTATTACTTAGTGCTTTCCGAGGCATTTACGTCAAACTGATACTGGAATTTAGGTATGTGTCTAAAATCGCCTTCCTGCGTAAAAAAACATTTGACAATTAAGATTCAGTGAGAAAATGAATAGTAGTTTTACTTATCCATCATTTGTAGTAGTCTATTAGAATGCCCATATTATTCAACACTCTTCAATGTAACATACAGCCAAGTACCTTATTTACGTACCTTAATAAAATTGTTATCAATAGACTTCGGCAGTAAGAGAGCCGTAAACCTCAATAACTTCACGACTCGACACGAGCACCTGTAACATTTGAGGCAGCGTGTTCATGGCAGTTATTGGTATTAAAATAACAACGCCTATGCGCTGGGCTATGAGTCAATAAATCTGCCTAGGACCTTTAGCTCATAGACACAATTGCTTCTATTGTTATAAATCAAATTTTGATGATTTTTCAAGAGTTGAAGGGCCTATTAGAACCTTCTTGAAACAGTCGTGAGTGATGAACACAATCCATGAGAATTCATCTACAAATTCATCATCTATCGAGCCTTTTCCCAACTATGTTGGGTCGGCTTCCAGTCTAGTCGGATACAGCTGAATACCCGTATTTTTATGGAGTGACTGCCTATCTGACCTCCACAACCCAGTTACTGGGTAACGCCTTGGTAAGACTGATTGTCAGACTGGGCATCTGACGGTAATGGATGGTCACCCATCCACAAACCGACCGCGGCAAGCGTAGCTTAACCTTCGATCGACTCGTGCAGCTGTTATTATTTAGCACAACGCCTGTGACTAAGCTTTGTTATTCTACTATAAATAACCAATAAAATCTAGAACAGGTTCTATGAATCAATGCTGATGTTCTCTCATGTCATACGAAATAAAATATCATGTTTGTTTGAAACAAGGTTTCCGTGTGTACGAGTATAGATTCGACCTAGTTTTTTTTCAAAATTTATTCAAACGGGATTAAAATTTGATTGAAACCAGTCGGTCTATCACACTAATATTATAAAGACGAAAGTTTGTGAGTGTGTGTGTTTATATGTTTGTTACTTCTTCACGCTCAAACGGCTGGACCAATTTTGATAAAATTTTGTATGGAGGTAGCTGACATCCTGGATTAACATATAGGCTACTTTTTATTCTAATATTCCCTCGGGATCGACACTTATGCAGGCGAATCCGCGGGGTACTGCAAGTAAATAAATAAAATAGGATGACGTGAGTTGCCAATAGTACCTACCTAGTATCAGGTGGAATGAAAGCTCACTTCACCTAAGTTTTCGCGGTCAAATTGTTACAGAATATACATACTGCATTGTATAAAAACAAGTAATTACAAAAACTAAAAAATCCGACTGCGGTAAAAAAAATAAGTAAAAAAAAAACTGAAAAGCTAAAAACAAGGCCATTTTAAATTAAATAAAAGTTGGAAGCAGGCGGGACCTATATCATTTTTTTATTTATTATATTTTCAAACTCAAATGGGTCCCGCCTGCTTCCAACTTTTATTTAATTTAAAATGGCCTTGTTTTTAGCTTTTAAGTTTTTTTTAACTTAATTTTTTTACCGCAGTCGGGTTTTTTAGTTTTTGTAATTAGTTGTTTTTATTTCCAGCTTTTTAGTTTACAAATTTGAAAGATTTCGCAGACGATTTAGTTCTTGGTACGTGTTTTTTACGATTTGTCACTTCGAATTACTTTTAACCATATAAGTTGTATATATTCTTGTAATCACCTTTAAAAACCCTTTATTTTGATACCCCACTCGATAGGTTTCGAGAAATAAAAAATTTTTGAAGACATAATATTGCGCCAAAAATCGACCATTTTAGATTTTTTCAATTTTGATACACTCAGTGACACTCGCGCTACCAAGACAAATCTAAAGACGTATAATTTATCCAAATCCGTTCATTCGTTTAGAAGTTACGAGGGAACAAAGAAACGGACATACATACATACTTACATACATACAGGTCAAACACATAACCCTCCTTTTGGGCTTCGCCGCAGTCGGGTAAAAATACACTTGCGTGCTAAAAAATTGACCCACCCAATGCTCTTCGATTTGAAACAGTATAATTCAACAAGTTTTACTAACAATAACCTTTATATACATATAGTATACTAAAACCTTCCTGAAAGTAGTATGTAGATTACATTAGTGAAAGAATTAGCAAAATTGATTCATTAGTTTTTGAGAAAATCGCGAACTTACAAATAGAGTGCTGAATAAAGAACCTCCTTTTTTTTAGTCAGGTAACAAAATCAAGTTCAATTTTTATTAAACAAACGGAAATAAACATAATTTTATGTTTGTCAATTTCAATGTCAAAAAAGTCACGCACTTTTCTTGAACCGTGTGTGATGAAGACATCTGAAGAATCCAGTGGATCTTGTCAAGAATATTGCTTTAATCAAAGTATAGTGTATGTTCAAATAAACTGTACTTTACCTACCTTCACACAAAATAAAATAATAAATTATACAGAGCGTTAGGTTAAACGAGGCACATACCTTGAGGGGAGTTAGTACTCATGAAAATGAACAACTTTTAATATGGGAATAACCCTGAAATCGCGAAAAAAAAATCAGCCGTTTCCTACATTTATGTTCGCATAGCTCGTCAAAATCTACTGAACAGCTGATTTTTTTTTTGCGATTTCAGGTTCGGCCCCATAGTAAAAGTTGCTCATTTTCATGAGTACTAACTCCCCTCAAAGTATGTCCCTCGTTTAACTTAACGCTCTGTATTCATTACAATTTTTTACACGCAAGAATATATCTTTTTATTTTTCGTTGCCGAATTACAGCAACAACTTTATACTTTCATATTCTTTTCAACACAAACATTAAACATTGTGCTTCATATGTTTCTTTTTCTCGTGAGAATGTTTGTAAATTGTCATGTTGCAGCTTTTGCAGCACTTTAATAGCACTTTCTTTTCACACGTGCGATCGTTCATTACAAAATGAAGTTAGACTAAAGGCGCTCCGTCACCGGGAGCATTCAGCTGTAATGTAACAATCCAAGATTCTACTGTAACTGGTAGGGCTTCACAAGAGGGAGAGGGCTGATCCGGCTCGGAGAAGGAGGCGTCGGGGTGGCAACCACCTTGGCGCCTGATACGCCGAAGCCCGCTTACCAAACAAGGTAGGTGGACCTTTGGGGTCGCGGTCGCACAGAGTGGGGACTCTGTCCGCCCACCAAGTTACCCCAGGGAAGACGATGGCACAGTGATCACATGCTGCCGTGCATAGCGAGGCTCAGGGTCTCCCCAGGGATGTGCCTTTCAGGCGTTGCACGGGGGGTTCCGGAATTGGTATTTTAAGAGGAACCGGGACCACCCCTATGTGCTGATGGTGATCACCGGGGTGATTTTAGTGAGGTAAAAATCCCACACTCCCCGACCTCCCTCCCCGGAGCTCGGGTGCCTTTTGAAAGTTCCCCCCGTCAGCAAAAAAAAAAAATAGGGCTTCACAAGTACATTGCGCAGGCCGTCTAGTGCTGGATAGTGTAGAGAAGTAATTGAAACTATACATATAGCATAAGTTAATATCATGTAGCTTAAAAGTCTGACAACCAATGTTACCAAGGGGTATCGTATTATCCAGAAACTGGGTTGAGGAGGTCAGATAGGCAGTCGCTCCATGTAAAATTGTTGTTCAACTGCATTTGTTTAGACTGGAAGCCGACCCCAACATAGTTGGGACAAGGCTAGGCAGATAATGCTGGATTAGGTAGAAATGACGCGTCTAGGTCGCGGAAAAAGGTTATATACACTTTGCTCTATGAGGGAAGCGCCTTAAGACAAATGGTCGTACATAAAAGCAAAAGAAGCAATATCTCCAACACCTGTGACAAAATAAATCTTACTAACGAAATGTCAAAGAACACTGACACCTTTCCATCTTTTTTCTTTTCATTTCGTTCAAGGAATCTAATATTGATACGTAACATTTCATCCTAAATAGAGGTGGGCTACTAGCGCGGATATGTCCGAGTATTCTGCGGATATCCGACTACCTGCCCCGACGGTGGCGGTTATATTAAATCCACTGTATCCTGCGCTCTGCCCTGACTCGCACAGATGTAAGATATACTCAAAATATCGAAAGGAAATATTACTCTATGAATTTATTGAACAGAATTTGGTCGGAACTTTGAGGTCATTGACTTTCGGTCGTTTGGTTGGTGGGAAACGGATATAGTATTTGAATAGGCAAATATATTTGTGAGGCGTATTCATGTCATGTTTTATAATATCAATGATATTGGTATCCTATTTACGTAATACCTCTCAGAGAATGCTAATTTGTGTAGGTAAACTAATTATTGCGTATTATATCTCGGCAATGTATATATCAGGTAAATGGGCAAACCACAAACTTTAATACCTACCTAAAAAGGCAAAATTAACAAAGTTTCCTTGTTTTTCACGTCGACGAGGCAAACAAAATAATCATCGTAAGTCTCGCTGAATAACTCCATGTTCGCATCATTATTGGACGTAATAAGTCATAATATAATAGAGGATTCAATTAAATTAGCTAGGGAAACTGTAGAGGTGATGATAACGATATTTAAACATGATAAAAGAAAAAAGAAATTAATTTGATGATTTTTTTCTGTCTGACAACCACTCTTACCAAGGGGTAACTGGGTTGTGGAGGTCAGATAGGCAGTCGCTCCATGTAAAATACTGGTATTCAGCTGCATCTGGGTAGACTGCAAGCCGACCCCGACATAGTTGGGAAAAGGCTAGGCAGAAGATGATTTTTTTTTGTGGGTTCATCGACTGCTATTACTTAGTCGTCGTTTCAGCCGATAGACGTCCACTGCTGGACATAGGCCTCCCCCAATTTTGGGGGGGGTTTGCCATAATCGCCACGCTTGGCAGGCGGGTTGGCGATCGCAGTATGGTATGGTATTGTCTGTGTGGTGCCGGACTTAAAGAATTGCACCACCCCTTACTTCCCGTGGGTGTCGTAAAAGGCGACTAAGGGTCTTACCGGAGAATGGGCAGCAGCGTTCTCTATTTATTACTTAGGGCCTCTTTCACCACCCTCAAGTAAAGTGTCGAGTAGGCTAATCGCCGTTTAAAGTCCCGCGTAACTTCACGTACGCGTTTCACGACGTTCGAGTAGCACTACTCATAGGATTAAGTGACCCGTAAGTTACTGGCCACATCGTCCGCCCACTAGCGTGTTTACTTGACGGTTAGATATGTAAAAGTTGTCAGTTGTCATTAGATGCATACTACCACTACCGATTATTTTAAGAAATTAATAAAAATGGATTTAATTGATTTAATTGATCATCAATTGGATGAATTAGAATATTCTACGACGCAACGAATACCGAGGAATCGTGTATATAAAATCCGTGTTGATCATTTTACTGACCTAGATGAAACTGATTTTTTTGCTAGATTTCGTCTATCGAAGTGTGCAGTGAACCAAGTGCATAACTATATAAAACATAAAATAAATCCTAAAACGCAAAGGTGAGTGGTATTTTTTCATTACCTACTCAAGTGATTTTGATAATAGATACGAATAATGACTGCCTTCTACCTACACCTTGGAAATCGATCTTCTGTAACGTCAGTAATTAAGAACATAACTTTATTTCAGAAATCTAGCAGTTTCAACAAAAACAAGCCTGCTTTTAACGTTGAGGTATCTCGCTACTGGATCGTACCTAAGTAGTGCGGCTGATTTTTGTGGTGTCAGTCCACCAACAGCAAGCCGAATTGTGAAGAAAGTTACGGCTGCTATTGCTCAGCTACGCCCAGTTACAATAAAGTTCCCTGAAGACTTAAGTACACTACAAGATGGTTTTTATGAAATCGCAAGATTCCCCAGGGTAATTGGAGCTATTGATTGTACTCATGTTACAATAAAGTCACCTGGTACGTTTTATTTTTTAATTTTCTTATTCAATGTAAAAAAACAATAACCTATAAAATGATTTTGTAAGTAAAATATAATACTTGTCTTTTCAGGAGGCGATTCAGCAGAGAATTATAGAAACAGAAAGTCAAATTTCTCAGTTAATGTTCAGGTGGTTTGTGACAGCCACTTAAAATGTTTGGATATTGTAGCAAGATGGCCAGGATCTGTGCATGATCAGACGATTTTCAATAATTCATTTTTGAAACAAAGATTCGAAAGCAGACAATTTAGAGATGGCTTTCTTCTTGGTGATAGTGGATATGAACTGAAGCAATATCTTTTGACACCCTTTCTGAACCCATCATCGTCTGCAGAAAATTTATATAATGAGTCACACATACGAACAAGGAATACTATTGAAAGATGTTTTGGTGTGTGCAAAAATAGATTTCCTGTTCTTAGGCGTCAGATAACTTTAAAATTAGCCCGTGTACAAGCTATAATAGTTGCCTGTTTTGTACTTCACAATATTGCAATTGACACAAATGAAAGAAACTTTGGGGATAACTACGACTCGAGTGATACACATACTCATGAAGACATTGCAACACTGAGCCCTGAAGTAAATAACGATGCCAGGAATAGATTGGTGCAACAATATTTTTTACCATTACTTAATAATAATAGACCATAAATTAAAAAAATATTATGTAATTTATTTAAAATTCTTTTCTAATTTTAATTTGTACTCCTCTTCCTTCCATTTCCGCTCTTTTTCTTTGAACTCAGCCTCCTTCTTGCGTTCAATTTCTTCAAACTCCCACACCTTCTTTTTTTCAATTATTTCTGCTTCCAAAAAATCTTTTTGGAGTTGCACTAGTTCCAACTTAGCTTGAGTCAGCTTATCAAAAAGGGTTTTTTTTGGTACATTAGCTGTAAAGAAATCACTAGTGAAATTAGTTATGTTGAGAACAAATTGTAATTCTTTACATACCTAATGCTATTGTTATGTCTTACCAATGAGTGCAGGATTTTTCTTGGATTTTAAATTCCTTCTACTAGTGACATCCCACTTTTTATTTGCTGAAGTAGTTGGAGTTAAACCACATTTACTACTTGGAGTATCTTGTAAAGCTTTGTCTGTAACAAAAAATAAGATAATTTTAAATAAATATACTTTTACTAGCGGACCCAATAAACATTGTCCTGTCTGAGCGATCCTAGAATCTAAGTGCAGCGCCACCTACCGGGTCCAATTGTATTTTCAAACCGTCTAGGAACCCATTGAAATATATACACAAAATTCCATCTAAATTCATCCAGCCGTTTAGGAGGAGTTAGGTGACAAACATACGTACAGAAGAATTATATATTATGTAGATAGTAAAAGTTAAGTTATCATTACTGCTATTTCTTGAACAATATCAGTCTACAAATTAAAAGTATCAAACATAATATCAATACATACCATTCACAATATCTAGATTAATATTATTTTCTTCTGGAATGATTTCTGCACTAGTAGTGAGCGGCAATGGTTCATACTCATTAGTAACTAATAGTACAACTTCTGTAAAAAAAGTAGATACAGCATTAATAACAATAATGATTTAACTTTAGTTATGCAATTCAGCCAGCACATTTTAATGCTTCAGATAATAATATTGATAGGTATCTGAGGTGTACTGATACTTACGGTTTTGAGCAGCCTCACTTTCTACAACCTCATCTGTGTCCACATCAAACGGCGGAACCTCCATGATTTCTTCCATTCTGGGAATATCAATGCCGTCTGTAACAAAGCCATAAGTATAACGATTATTATCAACAAAAAATATTTTACATTAAACAACTTTTGACTGCAAGTATGGTGCAACGGTTAATATGCTCAACATCCCTAGTGCGGGAGGATCTTCTAGAAGCAAGTAACATACAAATTTACTAACCTTGACTTTCTTGAGTTTGTGGTAACACATCGCAGTCATAAACAGCTTCTAAGCCATCGGTGCTTAACGAAATCATGGCTTTAATTTGTTCTTCCACATTGTCCAGTGGAAGTGCTGTGTTTTTACCACCTCCAGTACGATAAAGTTCCGAACGTAATTTGGCCGACTTTTTCCTGACTGTACGTTTCAGGCCCTCATACTTGACCTTTAGGGTTTTCGTCGGTCTGAATATCGAGCCAGATCGAGCATTAAATTCTTTTTGGATGCTTTCCCAAGCGGCTTCTTTTTTTTTCCACGTTGAAGCATCGCTTTGTTTATTTTCTAGTACAGATTGGTATTTCTGTACCAGCGATACCAAAATGTCCCTCTCATGTAGGGAAAAGTTTGCACTTCTGTCTCTTTTATTTATTTTATCCATGCTAATAATTAGTAGAGATATTTTAAGCTAATCGCGTGATATTTTAATTTATTAGCACGACACAAATAATGACAACTGCAATCACAGACAACAATGACGTTTGACGAGTAGCATTGACGTAATATTGAACGAATGGAACGTATGATTTGTTACGTCATTCACATAACCAGTAAGTTGTTACTCGAAGGCTTGTTTTCGCTTGTGAAATTGACAAAAGCTAATCGTTACTTTTACTTGGCGATTAAAGTTATTTGGGAAGTAACTAATCAACGCTTTACTTGAAGATGGTGAACGAGGCGCTTAGTGTGTTACTCGAAATATCAGTTTTAAAAGATCAGTTTTTTTTTGTGTAAACTTCACACAGACGTGATTGATTATCATATCTAAAAACAATAAAACACATTTTCGCAACTCTTACTCCAGCGGTCGTTGACCCTTATGAAAAAAAACAGCAAATTTTTTTTTTTTTTATTAGTATATCGTCACTGGAGTTTCGTTAGCCAATTTAATTCGACCCTATATGTATAGTCATATATTTATTTATTTATTTATTTAATACTTCAAGCACATAAATGTACAGAGGCGGACTTAATGCCATAGGTATTTTTTTTATATTAAAAGATCTTTGAACAGCCACATGTTGGTATGATGTTACAGTCGGGATTCACTGCGCATGACTCACTGACCGCATCATCCAGAACGACAAACCATAAACACAACGTTAGTCATCCCATTTTTAAAAAGAGTCTACTACCTATGTTGTCTGTGGTTTTCTACAAAGGCATACGGTTCCTTTTTGGTGTATATGGCAATACTAGCCCTGGATTTAATTACGTCATTGATGAGGCATGAATGAATTGTGGCTATGGTCATACGACTTTGGGAAATTACGAGTTGATAACAGTTAACTAGAGCTAACTTTGTTTATGTTTTATTTTACAATTAAGTGCGTAATTTGTTTACTAAAAGAACAGAATAGAATAGAATACTCTTTATTATGTACACCATATTAATTACAGACATAATTATAGAAACTGTACAAAGGGTGAACACAATGGGCGGTAAAAGGTTAATAAATTACGCGCTTATTTGTGTTAAATCCCTAAAACAGATCTAACAGATAACTAAAACAAAGTCGAGTTAATTACACAATTAATTTATAACTCAAGGACGGCTGGATCGATTTTTATGATCTTTGATTTGTTGGATTTGTGTCCGCCCCGAAAAGCAGAATGACAGAAACATGGGAAAAAATCACGAAATAAGTAATAAAGAAGATTGATTCTGAGGCGGTACGAAGTTCGCCTGGTCAACTAGTGGTTTAATAAAATCATGTCAGCTCTTGAACAAAAATGAGTTTCACACAATATTCAGCAGTTTTTTGCCAGTAGGTAATTTGACCCCTTGTTAACCCAACGCACTGCGCATGCTCAGAAAATAACCCTCATCACCTTTATCTAATTTTACAACGTTAAAATAAAATACCCATTCTGTACGTTAATTAAAAGGCAATCCAATTAAGGTTTCCATTAGATAGTATTAATTTTAAATGGACACAATAGGAGTCCAGGCGTCCGGCCTACTTTCAGATATAGGTATCGCGCTTATCCGGCCGGGTCCATTGAGCCGGTTATCCGGACCTACTTATCTGGTAATATCTGGCTCATCTCTAGTAGAATAGTTATTGTAAAGTTTGTGAACGATGCGGTTTGTGTTTATGGAAGACTAGCTTTTCTCGCCGTTTCGCATGTGTGTATTTTGTATTTAATTATTTTAAATACAAAATACTCGGCTTGGTACGTGACGAGGGGAAGGGATGAGATGGCATGACATTGTTGCTTTGGAAAGTGGGTAGGCCCCTGGTGTGGGACGCAACCTGTCTCGACACCCTTGCACCATCTTATGTTCCTAGCACGGGTTTTTTTTCAAATCCACATTGTTTCAAGTTAATAAATCATTTTAAATTAAATATCTAGGATGAAATAATTTTTATCCTGGATCTTCTCCAGGTCACCTGTCTATCAAATTTCATAGCGATCGATTAGGTCGCATTTATAATATTAGTATGATTATAATCATTCGTTAGATAAAATCACAACGTCTAAACGTGTCATTTTCGACTAAATAATACCCCATACCCCCCTACCCTGGATGGGCTGGAGAATAGATTCTACTTCTGTCCTGCTCCTAAAATAATAAGTTTTATTTCAAATCTTTTATTTTTCTTTTTGATTGGATTTAACTCATAATAATTTTCCGCACGTCTTTCATCCATTTTACCGATCATAATTCCGTAGGTATACTTTAAATCCACCGCAAGGAATGGAATGCCCAGTCTAAGCCAAGGGATTACATCTAATATGTATATCAAATAAGAAATATATACTACACATCATTTTGTTATGAAAAGCTTAATCACTGCAAGCTTTATAAGGAATTTATGTCATTGAATTCTATCATTTCTATCGGTGACATATGAGACATTTCTGAGTGAGCACTAAGTTCTGTAATATAGTGTGCAGTTCCAGCGAATGAAAGCTCTGAACAATTTCTATTTTTGAGCGCACTCTTGTAAACATTTCCAGTAGGTACATAATTATGTTTGCTTGCTATCCTTGAATTCCATAGAATGTTATGTTTGATCAGCACGTTGAAAGTAATGTAAACTTTTTAAACGAATTTATTATTCCTTTTGCAAATATTCTCCGAAGCGCTCTTCACTCTTCGTACAATTCCAAGGGGTTTCTATATTCTGCCAGTTCTAAAATTGCAATGAATAGAGGCACCCACGTTATCCTCCTAAAGTACCAAGTCTAAGGATATCGTAGGCATTTCCTAATAATATTCTTGTTTGGCCCATAAATATCAACTCAAAGGAGCGTGGGAAGTCTTTTGAAAGCTCAATTGCCTGTGCTTCATTGTAATTCAAAACTAGAGAAGTAAATATTACGCCATAAATATCGATAAGAACTTGCTTTACGCGTTACTTCCACCTCTATTGACGTACTTCAGTTCATGTCTTTGCTACAGAATTTGAACGTGGAATACATTATTGCCTGCCTGTCTACTAGAAATTGGACTGTAAAACAAGAACTAAAGAGTCTAGTTTTAAATGGTGTAGTTTCTGCTATCAGAGCCGTAAACGTTTTCCGCCCGCTGACGATTACGCGCCATTTCGTGACATGTTGTTTGACAGCTAATAAGAATGGCGGGAAGCAGATCGTCACCTGTCAATTTGCCGCCAATTGAGTTAATTTCCTGTTACTTTACGATCTGTAATAAGACCAATGTAATTTGCTTATTTGTGATGAATGTTGTTATTTTGAACATCATAGTTGTTTTAGTTCTTCTTTTCCCTGTATATTTTTATAAGCATGTTTTATCGCAAGTCATGCATACCTACTGAACCACCAATGTACAGTCAACAAAAGAGATAAGTATGCAGGATCGTCGGATATAGTTGAAGTTTAATAAGAAACGGATGGATGTTCTCAAATAAAATTTTATTTTATTAATAGAAAACAAACAGCTCATTTATCAAATTAAATTTCAGTCGATAACATCCATCGGTTTCTTACTAAACTTCAACTATATCCGACGATCCTGCATAAGTATCTCTTTTGTTGACTTGTTTGTCGACTGTACATAGGTATAATTATATAATACCAGCAGCGCCCCGCGGTTTCACCCGCATAAGTGTCGATCCCGTGGTAAACTCTATCCTATGTAAAGACATACAAAATTTGGCAGAGATATAGAATGCATCCCGGGGAAGGCCCCGGGATGCCTTCTATCTCTCTGCCAAATTTTATCGAAATCCGTTCAGTGATTAAGGCGTGAAAAGGTAACATACAGACAGACAGATAGAGTTACTTTCGAATTTATAATATTAGTATGGATCACTGAGCAGGAATGTTAAATTGAATTGCACTGCATTGGGCCTAGGAACATAATTTATTGTTAATTAGTCATTAATAACCTACCTATCGAAGTTATATCGTAGCTTGGTATTTATTAATCCATTTCTCAAGATACCTCTTAATTGCCATCAGTTTAAATGAGAATGAGAATTTATTTTACTCATTAATTATGTGAAAACCTTTCAAGAATCCAATCGTGATGTGTGGCGTCATGATTGTGACGTGACGTGATATTTAATATACCTTTGCCATCTTTAATTTAAACTTTGAAGGCCGCACCAAATTACTCTCGACAGCTTTACGCGTGTGTTTGGAGAAAGTTATGATTATCCCCTGAGAGATTACCTAACATTAAAACACTGTAACTTTAGTTATGAGAGAGAATGACGGTAAGTACTTATAATCACACTAATATTATAAAGGCGAAAGCACAGTATTGTTTGTGTGTGTATATATGTTTGTTACTTCTTCACGCTCAAACGGCTGGACCAATTTTGATAAAATTTTGTATGGTGATAGCTGACATATAGGATTAACATATAGGCTACTTTTTATCCCGATATTCTTACGGGATCGAAACTTATGCGGGGCAGCTAGTTTTACATAAAACTAATAATTTGTATTTAATTTTTATACCAAATAAGTATGGGAAACAGTGAGTCAGTGACCAATGCAGCAGACTTATCCTCTTTTACGTAAGAGGATATTATATTTTAATACAGAAATAAAATAAACCATGCAATGCTACATATAAGGGCGAGAACTTAACACTATAATTAGGAAAAATAATATATTACCATATTAATATTATAACTATCAACTCAATATTAATAAATAAATATCTCTGCGATTCTGTTAAATGTTTCCAACCTTTCATTAACAAGTATGGGTTACCTCACTAGCGGAATGTGGCGGCCATATTCAGTAACGTTGGCGGAAGCTTGGTTTAAATTTGGAATAACATCGTAACCACGCAGACGATCCTCGAATGCTAATTCTACAACTATCCCATTTGAATTTGGAACGTTCCCGATGAGTGATGTTTTACAACGCCGTATGATACATATGGAGCTTAGCATTAATTCGAAGAATCTGCTTTTATTTCCTTAGGTAGATTATTTTTGGAAATTGAAATTAAGGTTTTTTAGGGCTAATTTCTCAAGATCCGTCCGGTGAAGTTGAATACCCAAAAAAACGTACCAGGCACCTACCTGCACTACGAACTATCCCAACTAAGTACAGCGCTACAAAACGCTAAAGTGCGGTTGAAATCAGTCTTCGTTGAGATATGTAGAACGCTTGAAGAATTGAAACAGGCGCTGTACAACCCCTGTTTTAATTCTAATATCTTTTTAGCCAGTCGTAAATGTTTACAATTTAAATAACAAATTTTATTACAGCAAACAACCCACCGTTACATCCTTCTACTTAAAATTTCATCCAAGATTACCATTAAATTAACTTTTAAAACTCCACAAAGCTTTGACGACACTTTTATTCATATTCACTATCTCCGAACGGCTTACACAAGCGGCCGGTAGCCATTTTTCAATTTATTCGTCGTCGTCCATTTCAAATTGCATTAACAATAGTCGTATCATGGGCTGTGGGATGGAGCGGGATCCAGTTACAGTTACTTAGCGACGCAGACAGTTAATCCTGTAGGAGATGACTGTAATTTAGTTTTAAACTCTTCCTTTGCGAAAGTCATTTCTTATGCTAATAAGGAAATTAAATAATGTTGATTTTAAGTCGCGTAGAAGCAATAAAAACTGTTGTAGATAAAGAGGTTTTGCTGAGGGGCAATGAGGATTCCGTTTTCTAAAAAAAAAAAAAAAAAAACTTTCATAAATTTTTCTAACTTTAGGTACACGATATAATTATAAGTATAACAAACAAAGCTGTCTAATTTATGAAGCTTAAAGCAAGTCGTCTGTCTACATTTCTATTAAACTTTGACCTTCCTATGATTGACGTAGATTTATAGAAGGCAGTTTATTTATTGCCGGCAAAGCTAAAATCACAGCATAGAAAAGATTGCAGTCCGCCAACGCCGCTGATTCATATCGTTATTTACAATCTGTGCAAATCTAGAGTCAGCTGTTTCACGGAGCGATAAAAAGTTACGACCACTCATCGCTCTCCAGTATTAAATCACCGAGATTATTTCCCTGATGACTGACATCATAAAACTGGCATTAAAGCTTTTACTCTACTTACAGGAGCAGGTAAACATTCTGGAGAATTATTTTGTCACTTGAGACGAACCTCTTAGCATGTACCTAATTTGATAGACAGCGGTGTACTTTGAAGACTTGGCTTTGTCAAAGCGTTTGAGGTTTATAGTCACACAGGAGTTATAAATATTGAGATAACGACTGGACTGTTTTTACTAAGAAAGCTTTATAGAAAGACATCATCTGCCTATCCTTTTCCCAACAATGTTAGGTCGGTTTCCAGAACCGGATGCAGCTGAATACCAGTATTTTACATGGAGCGACTGCCTTTCTGACCTCCACAACCCAGTTACTGGGTACCACTTGGTAAGACTGGTTGTCAGACCCGTACCGACTGTCAAAGATCCACGAATGACAGCCGGGACCAACGGCTTAACGTAGGGACAGAAAGGGGACTTGGTATGCGAAGATGGTCACCCATTCACGGACCAACCGCGGCAAGCGTACCGTAGCTTAACCTGATCGATCGATTTGTGCTGCAGTTATTACTTAGCCACAAGCTCCTTCTTAGACAGACAGTGGGATATTGTCAAACTTGTGTTCTAATTTCTTGGGTTTTAGTGCAGTATTATCCATCTGTATCTTATTATCCTCTTACAAATCTGCTTATATAACACTCACGTATTACGTTATATTTCCGAAAACACGTTGTACAATCACGAAATCCCATAAAAGGTTATTATTCTCGTGACGTCAGCAGAAATTATTCCAATATACGTAAGTCAAACAGCCAACCCCTTTCATATCAGTTCGTGTTTGTTTTGAGGTCACCTTGTTTCCCATCCCGGAATGTTCACTTGCAGAGCTAAAGCGCAATCCATAAAGTGTAGATAAAAGTTTTAACGTGCATCGTGAAATGGAACGCAAATAGAGAATAGAATATAGACAGACTGGTATTTTTAATCTGTGTCAGGTTTTGACTTTTGTTTGTCGATGGAGTTGGTTGCGTTTTGTTGAGTTTTTGTTGGAATGTTTTATGTAAGTAGAGGTAAAGAGCTTATTAGCTTTTACATAAGTGTGAAAGGTACCTACCTGCTTCGTTGGTTTAGGTTACGATTTCCGAACCGGGCAAAGTGTTATTGCGTTTTTTCATTTGGAATTTTACAGTAGCAGCCCAGAGTCTAGACCTGTGCTCGGTTGATGGCAATAGTCTGGCCTTACGTGGGACTTATTAAACATAAATGGTGAAATGTGGGCACATCGCTGCCTTACCCTTCGGGGATTACAGGCGTGTCATGTTATGTGAAAGGTAAATAGAAAGAGAATTGGCACTTGAACTCAAGACTCGTTACGATTGCATTGCAAAATCCAATTCTATTCGGTTATCCACAATACACAAATTACATAATTTGGACAGTAAATACTCCTGACACGAAAAGTTTAGTCACGAATCTAACGAAGGTTGGTAAGTGTTTGAGAGCTGTGCTCCACCGAAGTTTGGCAGTTTTCCAAATAGGGAATTTGGATTCGGCGGCGAGTGCTCTCCAATGCATTTTCGGTACCAATTTTCCAGTCCCAAGCACCTAGCCGGTACGCTAAGCATTTACGTCAGCTCTACCCGCGAGTAATGAGCAGAATTTATAATATTCTATGACAGGCTGGCTGTATACGGGAGTTGCCTGTGCCAGTTTGTTAAATTAAAAAAATAATATAGTTGCCTTCCTTGGCTGGAAAGTAGAAAGCTGTCGTTTTCTTTGTTCAAAATATTGCGCGCGAAATGTGTTATTACCTTACAAAAATTTGTGGTGAGTTTTTTTTAATTGCAAAGAACAATGCACAATCATTATTTTATGATTTGCTTGCATGTGGCAAAAACGATGCACATATCTATTTACTTGTTTGTCATATAAAGAGCATAGCAAATATTTAATCCTAACATACCTAAATTCTACAATGTAGGTATGTCAACTCACGTTTCACGTTGCGTAACTCGAACGATTCTAATTAAAATGCTGCGAGCATTCCAGAATAAGGATGTCAGTTATGATATTGATACGTCGTTTGGAAAAACAATCATGGCGCCCTTCCGCAGTGATGCGAACGGCATTTTGATTTTCGAACGTTGAGTGGAATAACCATATTTATTTTTAGCCATAATATTCCGTAACCAACTGAAATGTTTCCATACCATGACCTACTTAATATGTTACTTACCGAGAATCACTTTTTAAAAACAACTTTCCGCAACTTTTAATTTTGAAGTGTTATTAGTCCTTGAACCTACATTCAGCCTTACCCTTTTCTCACCTAAACCCCTTGAATTTCGAGCACCTCTCATTGACTACTTAGTGCTTATGCATTACGCAATAAACAAGGGAGGAATGTGGCCTGGAACATTGAGTCAGACAGGATCTATTTATTTTCACAATTACTGTCTCCATTGCATAGGGGAGAAAGATTTCGTGTTAGGATTTAGAATAGCGAACGCAATTCTCGTAACGCCAAATTGTTTATGATATTACCGGCCTTTTGTACTGATAAAAGTTCCATTACGTTCGTAGTATTACAGCATTTACAACTTAATTTACTTTCAAATAAAAATATCACGTTCGACTTTTTGTCTCTATGGCCCGCTGAGCGTCAAAATTGAATTGAATTTAGAATTCACTTAAATTGACTTGTCCCGCTTGTCCGCCGAATGATTTGTCAAAAATGTACAAAATGAAAGTAAGTAGCTAACTACTTACTTTCATTTTGTACATTTTTGACAAATCATTTGACTAATCAAATACGGCCCCAAAGATACAGGACATCAATCATTTAATTATGAACATGTAGTTACCTGGCGGGCTTCCAGTTCAAATTAATAATATATCTGCTAACGAACAGGCAGCCATTGTAGAACATGAAGCTTTCATTAGAGTTGGTTGTACGTTTTAATGAGGTCCATTGTGGATCTCGACCTTTTTGTTTGTGTTATTATGTTGGCTGCAGTTTTTAGGCAGTTCACAAACTCTTGACTCTTGTTACCAACATTGTAATGTTCAACATTTTTTATTCGTGGAATATGAGTAGGTAGTGTATACCTAATACTTGGAGCCAAGGCAATTTTCGCCAAAGCGCTGTAGGAAAAAGTTGTTCATTAAAATGATGTCTTCCCGTCATAGTAAACACAAAATAAAGTCTCTATACCTAAGCTTTAAGTCAAGTGTATATCAGCACAGATTGTAATAACTTTGTCCTTTTCAGTTTTACAATACCACACAAGGCGCATCATAATGTCGCACTTTGACGTAAAAGGCATAAAGACCCACACTCATGAGTTTCCTAGAGATAATAAAATGGTTCATGCACACTATTATTCTTTGTTACCTACTACTTTTTACAACTTCGTTCAGTAGTAGGCTACGAACCATTTACTTTATTGCTGACTCGTTAACATTATTTTGTTTTATACTCCTACGTCGTCTTCCATGGATTCGAGAAAATGAAGAAAACTTTCTCATATAAACACACCATATTTCACATTAGTAAACTTTTAACGAGCGTTGTTATGTCTGTTTTGTAAATAGAACATCTTACGATAAAGCTCGTTTGACAGCACGTGCAAGTCTTCCTTTTAATAGTTAAACAAAACTGACGTTAACAGATTATTATTTCGCTAAACAATCCGGCCTAGATTCCCACAAACGTAATAAAATCGTGATAAATTCGACATAACTATGCAGCGCTACCAAAGATTTCAAACATCGAACAGTGCAGTTCCGTGTTCGTCCAAAAATAGTTTAAACGTTGGATCGGTCGCATTCCAACACAGGCCGACTGTTTGCCCGCCATATTAACATAGGCATTTCAGAACGTGAGGTAGGTGTTAGATGCACCGCGCGCTTAATGTGAATGAATGTGTGTTTTTGTGTAGCAATTTGACTGCTTTCTAATGTTACTTAAAGGTTAAATTGGGGAAACAATTAGACCCGCTAATAGGGTATTCGTTGAAACGCATTCTGAACCTTTTTTCTTATCATGTTACGAGTAGTTAATCGATCCGTGAAGCTCTGAAAATGAAGCAGAGATTATTATATAAAAGACTAAAGTGTCAACTCGTAAGCATTCTTTCCAACATTCTACTTAATAGTCGCCCAAAAATAGCCCTAACGAACTCGTCCAAAAACTCATTGGATCAGAAACAGTCGCTATTTACGGGATATAAGAAGAAAAGCTAATGGCTTTCGTGAAGCGTCCACTTCGTTGGCTTCGCAGCCATCCGGTGGAATTGTCCGCACATGCGTGAACCCTTTTGATGTAGGACCGATGAGCAGCGAAGAAAGGGTCAACAGTGCAGCAGTGTTCTGCAGTGGAAGCGCACTATGGAGGTTAACAGTGGTTAACAAGCTTGTATCCTTGTAAAGTTGCAGTAGTGCAGCTACAGTCTGACCGTATTTCATTTTCGTTTTTGGGCAAATTTTTGACCAAAATATACATTTTTCCTTAATTTCATCTTCGGCCAAAAAAAATAACTGCTACCAAATGAATACTTTTAATAAAATTCAATTATTCAGAGAAATTCGTTAGGTATACAACAAATAAAACGAAATAACTGTAAAAATGCAAAGAAAATGCATTTTCTCGCATATTGCAAATTTACCTATCTTTGAGAAAGAACCATTTTTTTCGTTTCGGTTTTCGGCCGAGAATGCAAATCAGGTCGAATTTCGTGTGCGACCGAAAATAAAACCATTTCGGTCAGTCTCTAACTGCAGCAAAAGAATCAATATTTATTGGTGTATGTAATATAATATTAGACGCAGACGCTTCATGCCATATGCCCATGATAGAATTCTCCGTGTCATGGTTGCCAAAATGCACAAACAGCCGTAAGCACTCGGAAAGAATGAAGTATGAATACAGAATGTATGCCTCACAAATATTTGTCTCAATACGAGAATTGAATCCAAATAGGTACCAGTCGATCGTCGAAATCATAAACAAAACTTAAGCATTTAACCATAACCATAATCAGCCTATAATGTTCCCACTGCTGGGACACAGGCCTCCTCTCGGTGAGAGGGAGTGGGCCGTAATCCACCACACATTTGAAACACTGAAATTAATTATTCAGGCGTTTTAATGTTCAATTAGTATTGTGGTATTCATTAAATCTGAAACACAAAATGTACCTACTCGAATATTTTAGCAAAAACCACCAACGAATGGCATTCCGACATTCCAAATTCAAATAATTTGAGTTTGGATTATAAAATTGCTGCGGTCTCCGTCGGAGTAGGTATTGAAATGTTGAACAATGAATTAATTAAGTATTCACGTCAATTGCAAATTTATTTTGATTCTCGCTGACTGATATGTAGGTATAGGTTGAAAATTTACATAGTTTGTGAATATTGTAAATTCTATTGAATCCACCTTTACAAGAACGCCTTTAGAGGTAGGCGGCATGGTAAGAGGCTCATTGAAATATTTCATTCAATTCTTAGCCGGAAGTTTTGCATCTGAGGCAATAAAGAGCTATCGTTTCTTGCACATAAAACAAACAAGATCAGTCAGTGTCAGCGTGGACTTTTCTTTCTGTGCTAAATTATGTTTTTTTTCATTCTCATACCTCCTTCATTTTCATACCTACATTCTCACCTGTTTTTCGTTCCTACTAAGTATTTAAATCTACCAATTTCCTTTGCAGCTACACATAAGGAAATCTTTTACCTATTTCCCATTCAATCTCCTTTCAATTTCACAAGCAAAGCAATCAAACTAAAGCACTGATAATTCAGCTCTACAGCCACCGCGTCTGGCTTATTGTTTACTGCCAGTATTTGCGGAGAAAGCCGCAACGTTTATTGCTGGCCATTTCTTTTGAACGCAGCTTTTACGGTGCTTAGCCATAGACAAACACGCGCTTCAGATTGAAACCACTGGTATTTGCAGCGCTTTCAATTCTCGGCTGTCGAATTTAGTTTGTCTGTGGTTTTGACATGGAGGTGGTTTTTGTTTTATGTGGCTCTTACTTTGTCTGGCTTCTGTTACAAAAATCAATTTTAAACTACTTTTATGATTTCCTATGTGGCAACTATGTCGGACGATGATAATATTTACCCATAGCAGAAGGATTATTTTCGTAAAAACGTCAAAAGAAACATGCATTTAGGTATCCATAAGTATCCATACTAATAATATTATAAATTCGAAAGTAACTCTGTCTGTCTGTATGTTACCTTTTCACACCTAAACCACTGAACGGATTTCGATAAAATTTGGCAGAGAGATAGATTGCATCCCGGGGAAGGACATAGAATAGTTTTTATCGACATACCTCGCGGGCGAAGCTACGGGCGGAAGCTAGTATCGTAAAACACCACTAAATTAAAAGTAATTGAAACGGTCTTCCATCTTCTAAGACTTCTAAAGAAGCTACTGAAGATTTACGATCAGCAATAAATTGTTAACGAAGTCGATTTTACGGATCACTATCGGTAAATTTCTGACCATTGGGTGTTGACATGAATATTTTAACTACCTGACTAAACTATGAGCTATGTTTTAAGAACAGTTGCCAAGGGTTTCGGCCTTCAGCGTCGGGAAACTCCGTCTAATATTCCCATTGTTTAAATAACACGTGCTACTTACGTAAATACAATTTTTATTAATAATCATGTTGATCCGGTGAACATGAGTTCATAATGTTGCAGTAGGTAGGTACCTAAATACTATTCCAAATTAACAAACAAAAGAAAGAAAATACATAAATGTAAAGAAAGTACTTATATTTCTTATTGATTAATACTCTTTGGTCAGTAACACCAAAGAGATTATTCATGATAGTTGTACGTGTGCAGAGAGAGATGTCAACATGGCAGATTAAAAAATAGATTTTTTGTTGTTAAATATTGTAATTAATAATTGTATCATAACAAGAATCGACTGGTGTAATATAATGCTTAACATGTCGCTTCTTTAATTAGGTACAGGTTTGTTTTTGTTTATAAATACTTACATCTTTTTAGTTTATATTTTATTAACATAATTACTTAGATTCTATCTAAATTTCTTTAATTACAGCAACACATTTTGATTTTATTGTTACACCAAATATCTTTTTATCTCATACATAATTATATTAAGCACAGACGAAAAGACACATACACCTACACTATAACTTATATTAAAAGTAAGTCTTGTACTTACATAAATAACACTGAAAAACTTTAAATGCTTGACACATGTAATGACCTCAAATAACGAAAGTCTGTCCCGATGTCACTGAAATGACTTAGAGATGTTGTTAGTCATGCAAACTACTTCTGTCATCTATGATAGAAACTAATGTTACCTGCCTTTATAATTAACTATCAAGTGCTTGCAATCCTAAGGTGAATGGATAGTAGTAGACTGCGAAATTCAAATTTTCTTACGTTTTTTGCAATTTGCAGGTCAGTGTCATGTCAGGTTGTATTTTGATCAAAATATGATTCGCGACAATAACAGGTACTTACATATTTAGAGAATTACAATAATTAGAATCATTAATACATCTTTCTAAGTTAGATTTCTACCACTTACACTTTTCCATAAGAGATTGGTGGTTGGTGGTAGAAATCTAACTTAGAAAGATATATTAATGATTCTAATGGTTATAATTCTGTAAATATGTACCTGTTATTGTCGCGAATCATATTTTGATCAAAATACAACCTGACGCTGACCTGCAAATTGCAAAAAACGTAAGAAAATTTGAATTTCGCGGTCTACTACTATCCATTCACCTTAAGAGTAACTACAACAAAATCTGCTAAGAAAAAAAAAACAAGAGAGCAAAGCGTTTTTAATCAAAGATGGGTCATGTCATGCGATCCTTCATCTGCAGCTTCAAAGAGCTCTTTCACTTTCCATCAAGTAATGCTAAATTTAAATGCACCAGAATCAAATCCATTCAGCCTACATGTTGATACAGTGTTTGCCAAAGTTTCGGCCTTCATTCGATTCGATGGCCACCTTGATCGCGAGTTCATCTATTTGCGGCCGGCACGCTCTCTCTCGATTAATGATCGAATAGCATTCAATCGAATCGATTGGACAGCTATAGGAATTCGATTCGCTTATTTATGGTCAGGTGTGTTTTGACATGTAACTTTTTGGGTTCCATTGATGTGTTGTCGTATCTTTTATCTTATTACTAGCTGGCCTGGCAGACGTTGTCGTGTCTATCAATAATTCATACAAAAATCCGGTAGAAAAAAATTACTTTCAGTTTTTCCCAAATTTTCAATTTGCCGGGAAACTGTTCCATCTTTTCTTTCCCGAATATTTTATTCAGATTATATATTTCAAAAATTGACAAATCGCTTCAACCGTTCACAAGTGAAGCGCTTATTACCAACAAACATCATTTCATTTTTATTTATATTTATAAAGAATTGAGGTAGGATTATGAATAATAGAATGGAATAGAATACTCTTTATTATGTACTCCGTATTAATTACAGACATAATTATAGAAAGTGTGCAAAGGGTGACACAATGGGCGGTCTTATCGCTAAAAGCGATCTTTTAAAGACAACCTTTGGATGGATTAAAAAGGGGAAGGACAGACAAATACTGTAGGTAGTCTGTGGTGTACCATTTACATAATACAATAAATACATACATAAAGTATACTATACTAATCTAAATAAATATATACATATAACAATAAACTTGAAACAGGAGCAAAGAAAATATAATGATGATGTATTAAGGAGAGAGGAAGTGCTTTTTTTATTATAATTTTAAAAGTGGACAACGATTGAGCACGCCTTACCGACACGGGCAAGTCATTCCAATAATTGTACATTTTCTTTAATATAATGACCTGCCTAGCATCTGTTAAGTAGAAATTATTTCTATTAAAGCTGGTACATTTCCTTCCCCTCTTTCTTCGCTACGTTTCCAGTTCTTATTAAAAACTTTTTTAAATTAAATCTATCGTTTGCTCGTCGTAGAGTAGGTAAGCTTCTCCTCGGTAAATTAAATTCTTATGAATTAATTGAATTTTAATCTTATAAACGGAAGTTATATGATTATTGTATACCTACAAATGAATTCCAAGTTTATTTTACGATTATTATTTATGTTCTGTCCTTCATATTCCTTCGTTGATGTCATAATTACCTATTGCTAGAAGAAGTCACAAAGGTTAAGGTGATACGTGGTTATACACAACAATTAGAATAATAATATTCATTTGTTTCTGTCACAAGTCTAGTGTAATAATCATACACTAGACATACATGTATGTATAGTGTATATACAAACATGTATGTCTTTTATACATATTGCAAATTAAAGTCGCTTTTCGTCTATCTGTGGGACCCCGTTGCGTAGTTCCTTCCGGAATATTTTTTTTAAGTGATAGTTCATTTAAAAAAATATATTCCGGAAGGTTCACATGTATTATAAGTACATTAATATTAAACTTACGTACTTATAAAAAAGAAATTTTGATGTTTTGTCATAAAAAGCGTGATAAGCAAGGGCGGGTCGCTAGTCAGTTATAAAATAATAATATTCATTTGTTTTTGTAGCACGTGTATAGCGGTGTAATAATCATTATGTATGACGAGGTCATGAGGTATCAAATAATTACAAATCGATTTATGAGTGACTACTAAGATCGAAAAAAAATACGGGAGCGGCATTTTGATGATTTATAATTTATTTATCGAGCTCACGATCGATGAATTTGAACTAACTTTAGCGTCTTTTGATAACGGAAAAGAATCATTAAGGGAAAGCGCTAAGGTAGCCCGCGAAATTTCTATTTTCTTACGTTTTTTGCAATTTTTCGTGATCATAACAAATAGGTAGGGGAGACCGGGGCGCGAATTAACAAAATTTATATTTTCAGTTGTAGCTTCAAAACGCCTAAACATTTTGATATGATTTTTGTGTTAAATGACGTCCAAACTATTCAATAACCATATCGTTGGTTTTAATTTGACATGAAATTGGTACTTTTTTGAAAAAGTCGATTTAACTCAGAAATGTCAGAAGTTAATACTTACCCCGCGGTAGAATTAACGGTTCCGAGGTAAGTATTAACAAAAGAGGCAACAATTAACATTCTTGGTATTTTCCTCTAAAATTAAAGAAAACAAAAAATAAATATGATATTTTATTCATTAAGCTATACAATCAACACTAGGCTTAAACAATTATAGCACTTTGTCCACGCAACAATATATTTTTAGCAATTTATATATAAAGAAATGGAAACCCAAACAAACCTCTCTTTAGAGAAGAACAAAGATCAACAAATCTCTGAATGACTTCTTACTAGCAGCTACGTTTACTGTTTTATTATTGAAGAAAACGTCAGTTTTCAATAATCATAATAATCCTACTTCTACTGGAACTCCTCTTTTCTTCTTTTTCACAAACTTGAACAGCGTAACGTGACAGATTTGAAATTCTGTGGCTACTTCCCTGTAGTTTCTTTTCTTCTCCATTATTTCTAAAGCAGCTGACTCGTACACCGCCAGCGAAGTCATGCCTCGAGCGGTTTTCCGCTTATAAGTCCTCATGCTGTAACATTTAACCTTTTAACCGCTTGTGTCGCATTTATGCGACACATATTTCCGTGCCCCTACCGCTCGTGTCGTATTTCTGCGACAGAGAACATGCATGATTTTTTCGTTCTATTCAACGATTGCTCCTCCTTATTTGTTGTAGGTATTATTTTATCGATTTAGGTATTCAGCTGCATCCGGTTTGACTAGAAGCCGACCCCAACATGGTTGCAACATGGTTGGGAAAAGGCTAGGCAGATGATGATGATTATTTTATCGATTTGTAGCCGCGCGCTAGGGGCACGGCAATTGATATTTAGCCAAGCGCTTAAAAGGTTAATATAAATAGTAATTAGATACCATGGTGAATATACACAAAACAATAGAATCTATAGGTAGGTATATACTGTTAATACTAACCCCGCATATGGGGTAAGAATTAAAATGTTAATAAAGAGAATAAATATGGAATAATATTTCCATGTTATGTGAATTAATATGGTGTACATAATAAAGAGTATTCTATTCTATTCTATGTTAATACTTGCCCCGTATGTTTTGTTAATTTTAGCCCCATGGATACTTTTTCAATAATAAAAACTATAATTAAGAAATTGTTTACATTAGCGTTAGTAAAGTTATGTAGTATTATTAAGAATAAAACTAGCCACGACGAAACAAAAAAATATTACGGCAAAATCAAATATTCAACACGTAAATCAAAAAATCGTAAAGTGAAAAAAGTTCGTTACCTGGCCAAAATAGACACACATCACACAACTCGCACCCACGGCGTACTGAGTGGTACTGACGAGTCTCAACCTGGGTGCTTACTCTCGAGTTTAATTCCGATAGATCGACATTGGAATTGTGACGTTTCGTACTCTTGAGTTCGATGCTAGCGCCAATTGATTTTTAGATTGGGTGTCCATTTTGGGGAACTAAGTGGAATTGGGAACGGGCTTGGCGTGGGGTAATCGGTACTCTTGAGTGTATTTTGACAGCTGTGTATTGCGTCAATATTGCGTTGGGATAGTTTGTTGATAGTGATTTTTCCAATAACAAAAGTGTAACTTTTTAGAAATTGTTTTGCGTTTTAAGTGGTTTTTTGTGGGTGGATTGGATTATAATAAGGCATGATAAGCAGTAGTATATATAGTATAGTGTTTTACGTAATTCCCATAAAAACAACTGAAACAAAGACGAGATGAGCGTCGGATGATGCGTTATACGGACAAAGCGTTTTCGATGAATGATTACGAATTTAAAGCAAATTACGGAGTGAGCAAGGATTTGAATCCTCTTTCGTATTACATAACAACATTTTTATCTTATCTCCTATACAATAAAAACTTTTTAGAACATTATCTTACTAAAATCGGTCTTCGGCATGTTTTCATTATACAAAATTCTTTTTATCTGTAAAACCCGTAGACCGATTTACATAATTCAAACTAGTATATTAGTTTTAAACATAATCCTCTCATTTGACACTAAAATCTCGCAAATATTCCTATAAACAAAAAACCTCGTTTTCAAGTTACGTAATTATTCTATTATTTTTCTTCGTGAATTAAAATGATCAAAAATTCTATATCTGATTCTACTAAGAAAACTATTAATAAAAACCAGTTAGTAAGCTAATTAGAACAATACAAACACTTAAAATTTAATTAGAAAATCAAAATCTTACTCAGTAAAACAGTAGTAGCACATATCGACGCGCACGCTAGGTACTTTTTGGTCTTAACTTTCCTATTCTAAGTATCACTTTTACATATTCTAACTTATTTATCACTTCACTGGTATATATAACTCAGTCATGTTCACTATTCACATAAACACGGTCGGCGTTCGTCACAAAAACATTATTTACTTACTCTATAGAGAAGTTGTATATCTATTTACTTGGTACCATTTGTATAAAACTGTAATACTAATTAGTTAAGTAACTTAGCGGACAGTAATTATTTCTTACTAAAAATAACCAAATGCGAAGAATATTGTCATAAACAAACAAACTTGCAGTTCGAATTCACTTCTTCTTCTTTTAGTAAGTAGTGTAGGCAACGGTCATACCCCATAAAGCCAAAGTCATGGTTAATTTTATGATTTTATTCATTTTCGTATGCCCAAATGAATTTAATACTTTATAAATAATCAATTAAAGAACTATTTATATCATATTTATTTAATAGCCTTGTTATTTAAACGTTATAGCATTTTAAAGCCCTATTACCGGTTTTTCGTAATGAGTTGAACAACACTATTGCAGCCCGTAACATAGCTAACTTCACGTGTAACAAAATAATGGCGAAGCAATGTCAATTTCATTTCAATGGTGACAATATTGTTTTCAAGAGTACCGAATCACGTGACTGTAAAATTAACATTGGAATCATATTGGCATTTCATTGGAATTAAAATTAGTTTGGAGAGTAAGCCCCCTGTACAGTGCTGTCGCGGGGACGAATACCAGCATTCGTTAGTGACCTGCTATTTATAGTTTCTTAGAAATTCGCTTGTTAATACTTACCTCTGTTAATTGAAGCCCCGGGCTCCCCTATGTATTTACAGAATTATAATCATTAAAATCAGTAATACAACTTATTAAGTTAGTATAATCCCCAAATGTCAAGATTTCATGAAATACCTAGTAATTTAGTGGAATTACTTGGTCTTAGAGAGTTGTGTTGATGACTTTAACGATTATAATTCTGTAAATACATATTTGTTATGGTCGCGAATCATATTTTAATCAACGTACAGCTTAATACTGACCAGCAATTTGCAAAAAACGTGTAAAAACAAAATTTCGCGGGCTACCCTGGCGCTTTCGCCTTAAGTATCAATTAAAGAAGAAGGGTTCTTATTTAGCTATGTATGAAAGACTTACGGGAAGAACTGATAAGGAAATTAATAAATAAAATTAAAAATACGCCCGTAGGTAGGTACAAATAAATATTACCTAGATACTAGCTGACCCGACAGACGTCCTGTCCTTTCAATAATTCGTACAGAAATCCCATAGAAAAGGGGGAGTTAATTTTTTTTTTTGAATTGGACATTTTTCCGGGAAAAACTTTTTAAATTTTTCTTTCCATAAAAACCTTAGTTGGACTATTAGGAACATTTTAAAAACAAACAAAAAATAGCCATTCGGTCTAGCCTTTCTTGAGTTTATGCGCTTACCAACGAAGTAAACAGCGTTTCATTTGCATTTATACCTATAAAATATATGCAGTAAGGCTCAGTAGGTAAGGTACGCTACCTACCTACAAAGACTCAAACAATAATAATTAATCTTGTCAAGTATGAAATTACATCTAATTTAAAATTAAAACTACATTTTTAATAACTGGATACTGTCACAAGGTAATTATGTGAAATTAACATAAACAATAGTTTGTATAATTAGTATCTATTTTTTTTAAATACGTAACTGGCCTTCAACAACAATGGGTATTTTATTCGTCATAAATTCGAATTCATTGGATATTTCATATTTACTGTGTTTATATAATTATTGTCTTCTTGTGAATTATGAGAGGTTAGCGTGTAGTTCGGTGTTGGCAGAATTTAATTAAATGGTTAATGATATGAATAGGATAAAAAGAGTTTCTGGAAGGACTTGGCGGTGACCTTTGCCCAGGAGTCAGACAGTATTGGCTAAATAGTAAAAAATATATTAAAAGGTCCGAATGTTACACACGTGGCAATCTTAGCTACAGCAAATAAGGAATATTAATAGTAATATTAATAGTACACACAAAATTGTTCATCGAGATCACAACTTACTAATCTTTATCTATGATCATTTGATCAGATAAAGATTAGTAAGTTGTGATCTAAATCTAGCGATCAAACTAACATTTGCAAGGAAAGAGCCAGATCTTAAAACATCTAGCGATGTACTATCAAGATTTAGAATTCCGTAATTATCTATAATTTCATCTGAGTCTTTTCACAACTATGTTGGGGTCGGCTTCCAGTCTAACCGGATGTAGTTGAACCAGTGTTTTACATGGAGCGACTGCCTAAGTATCTGAGCTCCACAACCCAGTTACTGGGTAATACGATACCCCTTCGTAAGACTGGTTGTCAGATTTTTGTCCTTTTGACGACCCGTAACGACTGTCAAAGATCCACGAATGACAGCCGGGACCAACGGCTTAACGTGGTTTTCGAGGCACGGAGGGGTCTTGGTATGTAAAGATGGTCACCCATCCACGGACCAACCGCGGCAAGCGTAGCTTAACCTGCTCGATCGACCCGTGCGGCTGTCATTACTTAGCCACAGCCCAAGCCAAGTAATGTCTTCTCTAGTCTGCAATTATCTATCAAAATCATTAAAATAATCAACACTAAATGCAAAAGGAAGATCTAGGAAAACTCTTGTACCCATATATTATTGTATCACCATCTGCATCATCCTCAGCCCGACTTCACCCACCGCTGCTGACCGTAGGCCTCTCCTTTCATGTGCCAATCCCCACGCCCCGTGTCAGCCTCATCAGGTTCCGCCCGCGATCGTAACAATGCCACAATGGCGTCCGCCCATCTCGCCGCCGGATTATTGTATACCCATCTATACCCATAGACACTTACTTGTTGTACAAACAATAAATATAATGGCCTCAGCAAGTACCCATTACGAACAACACTCCAGAACTTTCCTTGAATTCTTGACACATCAAAAGCTCCACACTTTGAAGCTACATGGAAGAATCATCGACCCATGAGAAACAACAATATTCCGTATACCCAGCCAATATTATAGCGAAGTGTTATGACTTGACCTACATATATTAGTAGGGTTGTCTGGATTAGTCTGGACATGTTCGGCTTTTAAGCCCCCAGTTTGGAGGCCTTGTCATTTGTCTGTACGTAAGGGGACTTTTTTTAATTAAACCCGTTCGGACTTTGACCAGCCTACTTATTTATCCGGACTTTTCGAGATAGGCAGACGCCAGAACATTAAGCTACCCGGAAAAAAACAAATTTTCCCAATCAACTTTGAACCATAAGCTGTAGCGATAAAGTTGAAAATCTATTAAAGAAATTTGACAGATTGTAGCAGCTTGATGTGCCTGCGTCTGTACCCAAGGGAACTTTAAAAAAATAAAAAGTTAAATTTTCTTCTTCATAACATGGCAACCTAAATGGACTCGTCCCGGCGAGGTAATAACGTAACACTCAAAGTGTCTAAACACACTATGCCGAAGTTACGCGACCGAAGTTCGGCATGATTACGCCTGCAATGCTATTTGAATTACTGACGACACATTATGCCGAAATTAAGTTGCGTTAAATAGCATTGAAATAGCCTTGGGGCGTAATCTTGCCGAACTTCGGTCGCGTAACTTCGGCATAGTGTGTTTAGACACTAACAGTTGCAATTTTGATAGTTCAGCAACATTCATAGCGTTATTTACGTTGTGGAGCAGACAAATTTTTCGAATATAAGAAGCAATGGATTAGGAATATCCTTCAAAATAATTCAAATTGTGATTGATAGTGACGCACTCAGGGTGTAGAATTCTATGTGTTTGACGCCTTCAGTAGCATCCATCAGTTCCTGTAACATGTATACGGACAGGACTCGCAGGAGACGATATGTAGTGTCTCATCGTTTGTGGAAAAGCACCACACTTACAATTCAAGGCGGAGTTGTCTATGAATCTTACATGACCTAAAACGCGGTCCCTGTCGGACTGCATAGAAAAGAAAGAAATGCGCGATGACACAACGCTGGTAATTTATTGCAAAATATGAAGCAATTACTTAATTACAAAAAATCTATTGTTTGGCCTAAAAAATTAAAACACTAGTATGTTGTTTGTAGAATAATCTGACAAAAAATCAGAATGATTGTCTGTATATTAGTATGGTTTTTATTGTAAAAAGAAAGTTTTTAGAGGTATCTCATGATTTTTTTGTATCGTATCAAATTAGTTGTACCTATTATGTTTTCAACACACTATCTACCTAGCATATATCCTGAAGTATATCATGTATTTGTCTAATTTTGTTTAGGTAGTTACTGTAGTCGATCATATACTTGTATTGTTTCTAAAACTGCGTTTTTTGTGTTTAGATCCTGTAAGCCCCTTAAACAGATTCTACTTGCTTCGGCCAACCTAATAAGTCCGGGGTCTGTTTCAAGATTTACAGGTTTTACTTCTGAGAAAAGAAAGATTAAACAATAAATGTCCGGATGTACGGATTGTTTTGCAAATATCTGGTTTTTTGTCAGGACTTTTAAAATTTCAAAATGGTAACCCTACAACGAATAGAGCACACGTGTGCGCAAGTATTTATAGCCGGCGGCGCCCGCGATGATCTGCGGTTTCCGCCCTAAACTAAGCTGCAAGATTTACTCGTTTTCGGGAACATTTATGAACTAATTTTCGTTTCGTACTGGTGTTTGATGTTTGGCTGCTGGTTCTCTGTGCCTTTGTTGAGTTTCGTATAGATTTACTCATAAAATGTTGGTTAGGTAGGTACTTGTTTTTATAACTGAAAATATTAGAAACCCATGATATTTTTCGTTAAAGAGAAAACGCATCATTATTCGTATCAGTTACACCATTCAATTGATTCAATCAGTCAATAATGAACTGTCGGTCATTAAGCGAAGGTCGGTTATGTGGTTCCCATAACCTAACACCAGCACACTAGTTGCGTAACACACTATCAATCACATTCTGAAGGATATTGCTAATCCATTGCTTCATATGTTCGAAAAAATTGTCAGATCTACGACGCAGAGAACGCAATGAATGTTGTTGAACTGTCATGAATGAAATCTGAACGAATGTTATTGCTACTGTTAGGGCTAATTTTTCCATCGCCAGATAACTTTTATTCGAGGAATAATTTTGAAATTTTGACAGTTTTTCATACAAAAACTGTCAAACGTCAATTTTCGTGTGTTATGCAATTATCCTGCAGCTCAGGTTATAGGAACCGCCGAACCAACCGTCAGCCTTTACTCTGCCACGCTAGTTTCCCTGTTCAGTTTTTCGCGTATTAAATACACGTCCAGCTTTTGTTAGCATTGTCATTGTCTAGCTTTGTTTGTAGATTGTTAGGCACTGCTGGACACCGCTTTGATTAAAAATACAGTCCAATTGGTAACTCTTCCATTTTTAACATCTGTTTACGAGTGTCATATTTTCAAACAGTAAAAAGTTCTCGAACATAGCTGTTTCAGATAACAACTGAGTTTGGTACACTACTACTTACGTATTTTAGGACTGATTTTTCAATAGTCAGGTAGCTTAAATATCTGAAGAATAAATATGACAGTTTAACATATTTTTTAAACAAAAGCAGTCAAACCGCCTCAGATGTCATTCCTCAGATGGAAATTATCTGACTAGAAAAATCTGGCCTAAGTGTTAGAAAAATAAACATTTCAAAGTGTGCCTGAAGGAAAATTTCTGAATAATAATGGAAATACATTTATTACATTACCTATGTCGTATTCTCATCTCCTTCACGTCTATAAAGAGAAAGGCAAAGGTCAACATAAACTTATAATAGATTTGTTAGCAATTTCCGTTCTACTAAAAGGACATGATATAAAGGAGTTTCCCAAAGGACCGGATACACTGTCAAACATGTGAAAAGGGTATTGGAAAGGTCGTAAACAAACTGCCGTACATTTTTTTTTATGCGAAAGTGAGGATGTCCGTTTCGTATTATCTTTGTATATATGTTACAGTCATAGTGATTTAACAGCTATTATACATAATGACTGGTCATTATATTTAAAGTAACCTAACCAAACCGAACCTCGGGGTGCCCTTCGCTCGCTCTTGCATCGTATGTCGACGTAGCCCCGCTTCGCGGGGCTCCTATTTCTGTGTAAAGGGTTTAAAGTAACCTAACCAAACCGAACCTCGGGGTGCCCTTCGCTCGCTCTAGCATCCTATGTCGACGTAGCCTCGCTTCGCTAATGTGATTAATTCTGTGTCAATTATCACTTTATCTAAATTGAGTAGACATTATAAATAATGGCTAGATAATATATACTAATATACAATAATATATAATAATATAATATACTAATAATAAAGCTGAGGCTTATGTGTGAGTTTTTTCACTCACGTTGGATTGCGAGCGCGTTATAATTTTATACATATAGCATACTAAAGGTATTTTAGGTGTTCTATAAGCATTATTTTATTAAAAGCGTGGACTTTTATCTATTTCTTCAGTCTTATTCGATTTTCCGCAGCGTCTCTTTTAAGTGAGTAGGTATCGATTGACCTTTTAGAAATGCCAGGTTGACGCAGTACCTATCTTATTTTAGGCCTGGGTTATGTACCTACTCCTACGGAATAGGGTGGGCTGACCTATTCTTGATAAAGACTTCAGCTTTATTTATCCGCGCCCCGCGGTTTCACCCTCATAAATCTCGATCCCGTGATATCTAATATAATTCAATCATGATTCGAAAGACACGTGGCGCCATCTATTATCATAATAACGTTATTGTTATTTTCCTCGGGAACAGCACTTTTTTCGGGATGAAAGGTACCCTATGTCCGTTACTGTACAACTGACAACGTATATGCAACATTTCAGGATGATCGGTTCAGTGGTTTAGGCGCAATTTAGGTGTGAAAAGGTAACAAACAAACAAACTTACTGTCGCATTTATAATATTAGTTAGGATAGAAAGTATAATAATAGGTACCTATTATTTGATTCAGGTCGGCCATTAGTGGTCAGTTTTTCTTGAAATCTATGTAGCGCAGATACATTCTTGTGGTAAATATTGCAATGCGAAATAATGTCAAAGCATTTATTTCGAAAAGGCATTTTTGAACAATAAAATAGAATTGAAGGGGCGACTAGCCCCTTCCAAAGTTATGGAGAAGAATAGGCAAGAAACTCTACCGTTACTCTTTTAAAATGTTTTACAATATTTTGTATACCTACATTAATTATATGATTATATTTCAAGACGATGCATCTACAATCAAATTACTATACTACGAATAATAAAAAGCCAGGAAGCGTAACTATGAACAAAATCAACGAGAAATTCGGCTCCAAACTTCACATTTACAAACATTGACAAAATACCTCGAGTATTCGAACGAAAGAATACACATGCAAATAAGCCAATTAGCTGCCCTCGCGTAAAGCGTTGTATTCCGACAAGAGCGCCGTGATTGGTTCTGGTATTATTCGTAGTTACTATACAAGTCTGTGTGGTGCCGGACTTAAAGAATACCACCACCCCTTACTTCCCGTGGGTGTCGTAAAAGGCGACTAAGGATCGTACCGGAGAATGGGCAGCAGCGTTCTCTATGTTTTCCACCATCATACCATACTGCGATCGCCAACCCGCCTGCCAAGCGTGGCGATTATGGCAAACCCTCCCAAAATTGGGGGAGGCCTATGTCCAGCAGTGGACGTCTATCGGCTGAAACGATACAACAAAAGGTAAAATAACTAAAAATAAAGCAATGACAGAAAAATTAATTATGTGATAGATACAATGTAGAATGTATCTACATTTAGAAAGAAGCTTTTCAACTATTTCGTATAAGTACCATGTAAGTATCTATCACATTAAAGATACTATACGAACTATGCAGCCACAAAATCTATTAACTGGAATCTTGGAATGCCAAATGTCACAAATCTCCAAGTTCATTGCCATCAAACATTAGTAAACTAAACTTAATCTAAATAAACAACTTAATCTGACAATGACTTTCACAGAGCACTTGATTTCCCTTACAGATTTATCTTGGCACTCTTCCGAGACCTCCCATGCTGTTATCAATGCATTCCGCTGGATTAGATTCCTTGAACATGGACATGTCTGTGACGTAATCACAGCGCTCGCTGCTAATACAGTATGCTAATATCTTGATAGGGATGTTGAAGAAAAAAGAATCCTTAGTTAAATGTATTGAATTTGACTTTTCACACTTTGTAAATGGCATTTCCTGTTTCATCTCAGCCATTAATTATTTCGTATCATAAAATTAGTTGTGACTCGTGTTGAAAATAGCCGCTGTTTCAGTACCTTCATGTATTAATAGGCGCTCTAGACACATTGAAAACTTTTAATATTTTAAAATATTTAAAAAAAACCAACCAAGTGCATTTCGGACTACGCACAATGAAGGATTCCTTGAGTTGGTTGGGATGAATTTATCCTCAAAACTAACTTAACATTGTAGTTGAAAAACATGTTCTCTCATACATCGATATGAGTCGCATAGTCATATAAATAAGTTACTTAGTTGTATTTCAACTCTAACAACTCATTTTAACCTCCACGCGTTCCTGAAAAAGTGTCTTGACCACAGATCATAAATATTCATAATGTGTTGTCTTGACAGACTCACAGACGGACGGACAACGAAGTGTTTGTTTAAGGCTTCCGTTTTTTCCTTTTGTGTTATGGAACCCTAACAATATTACAATCGACACAGAAGTAAGTAATATATTATTAGGTACCTACCTACTTACTTCATACTTACTTACTATAGTCGCTTTTCATAGCAAGAATTAAAAAGGTGAACGCTGTGATCTGTTTCCTAAATGTCACTTGTCATAATTATCGTTTGACATTTTAATCTATTGTTTTGTTATTAGTATGTTAATAAGATTCTATTGTTTACCAGTTTTACCACTAATAAAAGACAACGTGACAAGATATAGCTGTAAATAGTTTTCAAGGTCTCATAGATCATGTTTGTTTTATTATGCAGTTTTCAATGAAAGCGTGTGTGTTACCTAAGGATATTTATTTCTGTAACTATGAAACGAGATACCTATTGCGGAACATTATTCATAAAGTATCTTTGCTATGCCCATGGAGCCGCTCTTGTGGACTGAAATACACTAAAACCTAGCCAGAGAACTAGAGAACATCTATGAATTCAAAAATAGTAGTTCATATAAACTAATATTATAAAGAGGTCACATTTGTCTGTTTGTATGTAGGGGTTATCTCCTGAAAGACCGGTCGGATTTGAAAAATTATTTTTGAATTTGATAGCCCAATTCTTGAGGAAGTTTATATACTATATAACATCACGCTACGACCCTAAGGAGCCGAGCAAAAGGAAAAAAAGTCAAAGAACTCTAAGCTAAAACGAAATAGTAGCACGGGCGACGATGGGATGCGACGCGACGTGTCGGGCCAGAATATTCAAGTTTATTACGCTATTCCTGTAGTTACACTTACAACTATCATTAAGTATATGAATCACAGTAGAGCTTAGGATTACACTACCTATGACTAAAGGCTCCTTCAAACAGCCGCGACACGCGATAAAATCGCGCGCGACACAAAGGCACCGCAAGTCGCGCAACGAGCGGTGCCCTTTGTGTTGCGCGCGATTATATCGTGTGTCGCGCCTGTTTGTAGGAGCCTTTAAAGACTGACTTGAAAAGACAGACTAAAGCGCTCCCAAACTCGCAAACTGGGAGAATTCGCCTGTAACGTTACCTTTCCCCTGCGACCTAGCCATATTCCTTCTACCTATTAAATTTGTATTAACCTATCCTGCTGGTTTCCATTATCACTCTACACTACTTAGCAGTTGGGGCTTGCGCAGTCTAGAAGTATAGAATCTTGAATTCTTACATTATAGAATTCTCCCAGTGACGGAGCGTCTTTAGTGAAGAAGTCGACTAAATAAAACCAACGAAAACATTGCAAAAAAGCTATCGATTTTATCGCATGCCAAAATAATCGATCGCTAATGCAATCTCGCGAGTTCACGACATCATTAGGACGAACAAAGATTCAGATACTGCAAAGTGCTAAGTGAATTTTGGCAAGAAGCCAGGAACAAGATAGAGTGGAGAGACAATCTTAACATTAGATCTAGGCATTGGAAACTGATGACTTGTACACTCACTTTTTTTTGCCGTCAAAAAATACGGTTGTTCGCCGTTTGCAGGCACGGGTCTGTGTTGTAAGGATCACTAAGGAAGTTTGTCGGCGGCACTACGGTACTGCGTTGTAGCCAGTATACCATACAACCGGCGGTGGTTTGCCGTGTTATACTTATACAAGCTCACACGATTATTCTACAGTGCGGCTAACGCGCCGTACCGTAAAAAACCGCGAAACCGTGCCGTGTAAAGTAAAATTGAAAAATTTAAATTGACGTAATTTTAGTAACTTGTATGGAGTAGTGTCAGGCGCTGATTAATTTGACAGGACTTAACTAAAATTTATCTTCTGTCCTTTTCTTAATGATATAGAAAGAAAAAGATGCACTGAACTTAAATTTAGTTTAGTTTGTGAACAAGAGAATCGGCACCAATGACTAAAAGCGCCTTTTCGTTTTTGTTTAAATACTTATAAAAAACGAAGATTATTCTGAAAGCTAAATCGTTTCCAGTAGGTAGGTACAGACGCCAGCACGTCAAGCTTCTACAATCTGTCAAATTTCTTTAATAGATTTCAACTTTATTGCCAAAGCATAAGGTTCAAAGTTGATTGGGAAAATTTCACAGTTTCGGGTAGCTTGATGTGCTGGCGTCTGTACATTAGCAGATGTTAGGCAAGGTATAAAACCCAGTAGACTTTAGTATTCGGGCTGGAAATTCCGATGAAAATTCCGATTTAAAGCGCCAGGCGCATTAAATTACATCAACCAAACTTCGAATTAACTTCAAAATCCCAATCTATTACAAACATTCGACGTGAAACTGATTGATTGATGTAGTATTCTGTTTCACTAGTTAGCGTCGCTGTAACTTGATAGTGAAACAATTTATCTAAAGCCGATAATATAGACGGATTTGCATATACTTACATCGTTGTAAATGGCGGCCGTAAATCTTGGTAGTAGGCGCTGCTACTGCATAATGTGGCAGTACAGTCGAGTTCCAAGTGTAGGACGTAATAGTTATGTTAGAATCTCGTATCTTGGCTATTATATTGCCTGTTTTATAAGATAACAAAGTAATAAGGACTTTAAAAGACTAAATCGTCGAGCAGTCGTGGCCCAGTGGTAACGCCCCCGACTTACGAGTTGTTGGTCGTAGGTTCGAACCCAGACAGGCTTTTTTTTTTTGTTTGAATTGGGTTTGCTCTTGACTCTAGTCTAGGTCAGAGGTGGCTTTACGTTGTGTAAATAATTTCGTCACCATTGCTCTCAAAACGGTGAAGGAAAACATCGAGAAATATATCGACGGCGAAGTGTCAATACAGGAGGTATTGGCACTTCGCGTTGGTTTAGTCGGGAGGTAGGTACGTATTTCAGCATTTTAATTGAATGCTGTTGCAACTAAAAATACACTTAGGCGATTTCTATAAAACGCGAATAACGCTTTTAAATTCAAAACAATAAAAAAAGTGAATTTCTCAAGGAATGTCAGTTAGGAGGTATTGGCACTTCGCCGTCTTTTTGTATGACACCTACCAATCCGCATAGGTAGGGCCCGCGTGGTAGATTAAACCACCCCCTCCACCACACACCCCCCCCCCTCCACCATTCCCTCTCGAAGAGAAGAGGCCTGTATCCTAGAAAGTGTCCAAGTTTAGACGTGATTAAAAACTTGCCGACCTACTAAATTAAGTCAATTTACGTCAGGCGCTGATTAATTTGACAGGACTAAACTAAAATTTATCTTCTGTCCTTTTCTTAATAAAATAGAAAGAAAAAGATGCATTGAACTTAAATTTAGTTTATTTTATGAACAACAGAGTCGGCATCAGTATTTATTTCGTTTATTAATATCTATGGGCTTGCCGGCCTTGCCGCATTAATTCAAACCAAAATCCTCCTGGATAGTTATATTTTAATTTAAAAAAAATTCGTTGGAATTTACATTACGTATCATACTTCGGGTGTTCGTGCTAAGCCTATAATCTCATTGCTTCTGCCTTTCTGTTTGTTAAACTTGGCCATGATTCAATGTACTAATAAATTACCTGACGTTCAGACCTAGAAACTGCAAACAATAGACATTTAGTGGCTAATTTAAACTCCGGTATCTCAAATAGCCACTGCCTTCTGCGTCATTGTGGTTGGCGGTGGCAGCGTTTGCCACGTGCCCTCGTAAAATGATCAAAATCATGACTTTTAATAGCTTTGATTGAAAGCTGCTCTACACATCTGCATTATGGCTATTCAGAACCATTCGACAGGTTGTCGAATCGAAAATGGCGGATACCTTTTTTCTTTTGGGTGGGAAATCATCAAATAACCTCTGGGCAGAGCGGAAGGGAGTGTCAGACTCTTACTGACTAAAACCCACCCGTGTTCCTTCCTTAGCCCACCTGTTGGAAGAATTGTGGTCGTCTATTTCGATTACACTGACAACATTTACTGGGTTTGGATTTGTGAACAGCCTTCAGAGGACTCTTTTGATAACATTGATTGATGCTTGATTCAGCACGGAACCGTATCGAACGGTTGTGAATAGGTAGCTATGCTGACCAAAGGTTACCGTTTCTGTTAAACATCGTCAGTGCAATAACCTGGATACCACAATCTTAAACAATTAAACAACGAAGAGATTAAAATACAAAAATTTGGTGTGAAGGAGAATTTTTTTAAGCGAAATTGGCTAGTAGCCAACGAAATCTTGCATCGATTTTGTCTGCACTACTTTAAAAAACTTTGCACTTTCTTGGCGTTTGAACTTTTATAATCTAAACTTGGAACGCTAAATTCTTATTTCGTTTTATATCGCCAATCTACACCTAGCCTTAACCACTGGTTCTATAAAAAGTTAATAACACAAATGGGTGTAAGAGCTATCAAAAATTAAGCCATCTGTCAAAATTAACTATTTTGGATGGAAAAGAGCCGCTTTCAGTTTAACCGGATGCGGCTGAATTCCAGTATTTTACTTTGAGCGAGTCTGATCTGACCTCCACAATCCAGTACTGGGTAACACGATATCCCGTTCAATGGCTGGATCATAACTATCTTTAATTTCATACCTACTCAAACTCAAAGCATTTATTTCAATTAAACCTTGTACAGGCACTTTTGAATTGTCAAAATTAAATAGTCTGTCAGTTAGTCAGAAAGTTGAAGCTAGTTGCCCATTCCAAAACGTAGATCTCTATGGAGAAGAACGGGCAAGAAACTCCATGGACACTCTTTTAAATCAAGTTATTACAAAATCCTGGGTACATTATTCTTGTTGCTTCTATATGTGAGAACAATGTAAAAAAAAAGACAAATGAAGAAACAATTCAAAATATAAGATTAAAAATAAGCCTTGGTTAAGCCCAGTTAAGAGATGACCAGTCTCAACCGACGGCACCCGTTCACGAACATGACGCGTGGATCAGCACCATCCAGCTCAACCATTTTGTAGGGACCCGAATAATCCAACACACGCGCCACCATCGGTGAGACATTTAAGTGAGCATGACACGTTCTCAACTGCCATGCTCTTTCAAGTCAACAACAAAAAAAAATCATAATAAACGGAAACATGGTTCTTACATTTACAAAATTAAAAAAAAAAATGCTTCTAAATTATACAAAACTATAGTTTGCAATTTATTTAAGATGTTAATATAATTTACTACCAAACAGGAAGAGGTATCAAATATTGCAGTATTCAACAATTAAAACTGAATTGAACAAAATAAAAAAGTTATGTTCGTAATGTCAGAAAAATTGAAAAAGAAAAAGGGAAGCACCTCTTCCAAATATTGAAATTTTAACTAGTGAGCCCAAGTGCCTGTGGAGCAGGACCAGCATTAAGCCAAGCATTTTTATCTACGATATAATCCTCCAACTTGTAATATGCTTGTCTACATAGTGTGCGTTTAATGCATGTTTTAAATTTCTTCTCATTTAATTGAAGAATATCGAATGGTATTTTATTATAACATTTTACACAGTAACCCATAAAAGAAGTTTTTACTTTAGACAATCTGAAACGCGGTTGATCTAATTTGTCCCTATTTCTAGTGTTAAAATTATGCCTGTCACTTATCTTACTAAAAAGATGTAGATTTTTTCGAACGTACATAATGTTTTCATATATATATTGACAAGGAACCGTCATGATGTTAATTTCTTTAAACAGTTCTCGTAAAGAATCGCGTCTGCTGAGCTTGTAGATGGCTCTAACAGCCCTCTTTTGCAGAATGAAGATAGAATCAATATCTGCAGCCCGTCCCCATAACAAAATACCGTAAGACATGATGCTATGAAAGTAACTAAAATAGACCAGTCTCGCGGTATCCACGTCTGTTAATTGGCGAATTTTCCAAACAGCGTAAGCGGCCGAACTGAGCCGCCCTGCAAGTGATGTTAAGTGCGGACCCCACTGTAGCTTTGAGTCAAGCGCGATCCCCAGAAAAACCGTATTTTCGACGAATTCAAGTGTCTCCCTATTCAATACAACATGACATTCATTACTTCTAACATTCGGTAAAGCGAATCTAATGCATTTAGTTTTTTTCTCATTTAATACCAAATTATTCACAGTAAACCAATTATACATAAATCGATATCATTCCAAATTTTCAAGACACCTCCCTCTGGCTTGAATAAATAATTCGAAAGAACAAATAGTCTATAGACTGTACTTTATTAATTTGAAAACTTGAAAAAACAATAATAAAAAATCAACCAGTCAAATTCGGTCATAGACAATAAAGATATTTTAAAAAAGGAGGATGTTTCACAAGTTGACGCGTATTTATCCTTTTACTAATAATGTACAACATATCGAAAAAAATACAATCCTATCCTAAATTTGGCGGCACTAAAGCCATTCCCATTCATAGTCAGGCATCACTTCCCACGTCCGTTTGCTAGCTTGCATTGCCTACTAACTATTTCGCAAGCACAGTACCATATGGCGCACGCCGGCAACGCAGAACGTAACTATGCACATTATAAATTAATACCATATGGATTGTTATGAAATATTGTTATGATAAATTCTATTTATTGCTTCTTCATCCCGGCAGATGTTATGTTCCTGTTTGCGTTGCGTTGTGCATCTTCTAAACATGCACAAATACATGAGAGCTATTTAATAATATTAACTATTTAATCTTAACTAATATTATAAATGCGAAAGTAAGTTTGTTTGTTACCTTTTCACGCCTAAACCACTGAACCGATCATCCTGAAATTTTGTATATACATTGTCAAGTGTACAGAAACGGACATAGCGTACCTTTCATCCCGAAAACAAGAGCTGTTCCCGAGGAAAACAACAATAACGTTATTATGATAATAAGATGGCGCCACGTGTCTTTCGAATCAAAAACAGGACAACGTCTGTCGGGTCAGCTAGTATTAGATAATTAGTAAATTTAGTTGATTCTGTCTTATTTCTGCACTGATTTTATTTTGTATTTTTATTTTGTTTATTAAATCCGAACAAACCGTACGGGCATATGATAGACAAGGGGTGGAGTAGGAGAAACAAAAGGCGGTATAAGTAAAGGTGAAAAGTGTGATAAAATAAATGCTTAAATAAAATTACGAGTTTATTTCTGCAAATCGAACGGATTCTTCCATCCTACATACATAACGTTCTACGTCGAATTTAAAATTCTCATCATTTAGACGAAATTACTTACCTATTCAATATATTTATTTCTTCCACTTAGGTTGTAGGTTTTACAGAATATAATTGTGGACCCTGTCGGGCACAGCAAAAGTAGGAGAGTGGAAGCGAGCTTTTATTTGACTACTTAGTTTTTGTAATAATATTTGTAATTATTTTATAAAATAAGTACATGTAATTTAAAATTTGTCATTTAAATATTCATTGATATTATAATAAGTGTGTTAGTGGTTTACGGTTTCACTCTAGTGCATATTTAGGAATTTCCTTATTAATTTAGAACTCAAATATATCCTTATTAATGCGCTGCCGTTCGAGAGCCGAATTTATTGTGACTTCAAATTCTAAGACTTCACATTTCTCTAAAATCTACCGTTTGTCCACCACAATTCAATTGTATTAAGGCTCTAAATATGCTCCAAGACAGACTTTCCGCCAAGTTTAAAGGCATAAAATATCTCTCTTTAGGAACTTGGAGCGCAGACAAATGGACGCTGAAAACAGACTCGGGTCGCTAACTAATAATGAATTAATTAAGACTTGGGTGGACAATGCTCATCTGTCCCTAGCTTTAAGGGTCCCGCAGACAGGCGCGATGCGACTCCGGTAGAACAATTTCCATGAAAATTTCACAAGTAACGTCGCAGCTATGTAACCAATGATAAATGAAAGGAAATTGTTTATACTATACCTAAATACGATATCAGAAACACTTTTACACGTCTTATTAAATAAATTTATAATAATCATTGTGTGTGATCTTTCTAAAGCCTGATCTGCCATATTGACAGCCGGCTGACAAAACTATGTGTTGATTGACGGAGACACCGTTTTCCGATTGGAAAATCAATTTAATGGCTACTAAAGTTTCTCTTTAGCTTTTCTATTTACTTAATAATTACCACAACCCGTTTTAATTATATTTGTGTAAATTGAGTACCTGCTGCTACCTGTGCTTTTTATGGTAATGGCAAATAGATTTGATGCCAATTATTTTCGTCATAAAATTAAACATTCGATTCGCACGAATTTACTCGCCCAAAACGTGCGAATCGTCACATTAAAATTTTTTTTTTTTCTATAGGCGACTCGCAGAAGTTAATTTAATTGTGGGCGAGTCGACAACTTCAGAAATATGTATTAGGCAATTGGCGCATTTTGAATGTTATGCAATCAAGTATAGAAAAAACCGGGCAAGAGCGAGTCGGACTCGCGCACCGAGGGTTCCGTAACATCCGGGTTTATGCATAAGGTTTATGTTTATGAAATTAAATGTTTTTTTTTATTTTTAAGTTGATTGAATGAATTTTAAATTGCGGTTTACGATTTATGACGTATAAAAAAAAAACTACTTACTAGATCTCGTCCAAACCAATTTTCGGTGGTAGTTTACATAGTAATGTACATCATATATTTTTTTTAGTTTTATCATTCTCTTATTTTAGAAGTTACAGGGGGGGGGGGACACACATTTTACCACTTTGGAAGTGTCTCTCGCGCAAACTATTCAGTTTAGAAAAAAATGATATTAGAAACCTCAATATCATTTTTGAAGACCTATCCATAGATACCCCACACGTATGGGTTTGATGAAAAAAAAATTTTTGAGTTTCGGTTCTAAGTATGGGGAACCCTAAAATTTATTGTTTTTTTTTATTTTTGTGTAAAAATCTTAATGCGGTTCACAGAATACATCTACTTACCAAGTTTCAACAGTATAGTTCTTATAGTTTCGGAGAAAAGTGGCTGTGACATACGGACGGACAGACAGACAGACGGACAGACAGACAGACAGACAGACAGACAGACAGACAGACATGACGAATCTATAAGGGTTCCGTTTTTGCCATTTGGCTACGGAACCCTAAAAAGGACAAGCGCACAGAAGTAATAAGAGTTAAATAATTATTAGGTATAAAACTTGTATTTTTTTCATAACATAAAATTCAAGCATAAAGAAGAACAAAAATATATTGACGATTCGCACGTTTCGGGCGAGTAAATTCGTGCGAATCGATTAATAAGCCGGAATAACAGACGTTTATGCCTGATAATTTATTATAGTAATATTCGCATCGTACTACAGATATCAAAGTCTTCTCGAGAAACTTTAAACCACATTCTATTGTTTAAACGAGCTTCTAAATAGATGGATCATTCTGGATAACGATATGATTATTCCATTTATATTCTATTGTAGATAGTTCCAGCGTCCTGATGGTAGCTTATCTCAGACTTGCAAATAGTTAGAAACATTACATGAACTGGAAACTGGATATCAAAGTACGGTGCTCGATCAAACTTGCTTCGGACCTTGTTTGATGGGTCCCGCTTGTTTTGAAATACAAAGTAGAAATAACAAAATTCCATAGAATACCACCTGATCTTTCTTTATTATTTTATGAAAGACTAGCTGCGCCTCGCGGTTTTACTCGTGTAAATGTCGATCCCGTGGGAATAGGTTATAAAAAGTATATCAGGATAATAAAAAGTAGCCTATATGTTAATCCAGGTTGCCAGCTATTTCCATACAAAATTTTATCAATATTGGTCCAGCCGTTTGAGCGTGAAGAACTAACAAACATATAATAAACACACACTCACAAACTTTCGCCTTTATAATAATACTAGCTGCTCCCCGCGGTTTTACCCGCGTAAATGTCGATCCCGTGGGAAAATCGGGATAAAAAGTAGCCTATATGTTAATCCAGGGTGTCAGATACCTCGATACAAAATTTTACTAAAATTGGTCCAGCCGTTTTTTTTTTCCGAGCGTGAAGAAGTAACAAACATATAAACACACACACACTCACAAACTTTCGCCTTTATAATAATATATTAATGTGATGAATAAAAGATATTCGAAATCAAAAGTCATTTACTCAAACTATTTTCGAACGTCAAATCTACATAAGACAGTTCCCCAAAAGGCGCGGTTCGCGGGAGGAAGTGGCGCAACAAACTCCCTAGCAGCACAGCTGTCTGTTAGATTTGTTCTCTTATTTATATCTTGGAATCGACTGAAGCAAAATCTTTTTAGGTGCCTGAATATTAAAATTCTCAAGCTCTCAAACTCCGATTAAAATCGAAACGGATATGAAAAAAATGTTTCGTACGGAAAAATAAGGCATACCGTATTATGTCGAGGTACGAAGTATAAGTAGGATTAGAGTAAAGACGAGATGGAGCCATAATTAATCTTGATCCAATCCAGCCTGTTCCTTGCTGCAATCATCCATCGACGCCCTAAGCCGAAGGAATTATACATGTGAGAACGATGTAGAAGACGTGCACGTTAAAAGCGTGCGTAAAAAAAAAAACAATTCTGAAATTAAAAAAACAGTGGCACTCCGGGAGTGCCGACAAAAGTGAAAACTTGAACAATTACGTGTGTATTTTTTAATCGTCTTATAAAAAAAACTCGCGGTGTCGGTTACGGTAACAGTGTCGCGAGTTCAATGGTTTTTTCCCATCTCAAAAAATGCCCAACGCGCCTTAAGAAAGTTTCACTTCAGCAATTTACCGGCTTTACAAGCGACCTATTCGATCTTAGACAAAGAAAAGTATAGACGGCGGGTATCTCCATTTCATTTTCACAAGAAAGGGATAAAGTATTGAGTTATTATAAGTAACAGAAAAGGATAAAGCTATACTATTTCCGTCTCTCAGTGCGTGCCAGTTTTTTCAAGGCAGCTACTCATGTAGCCTATGTTAGTTAAGTTAGTTTTTTGTCTCATGTGTGGCCACGCTACCCGATGCTCTATAGCTTTCCTACTCTAAGTATTCGACAAACAATGTAGGTACCGAGCTGTGAGCATCGTAAGTCATTAGCAGTGTAGAAAATGATCCGTCTAGAAAGGAAGTATTCGATTACTCGAGTAAGTTATTCGACTCGAATCGGTTCGACGCTCGATTTGGATCTTGTATTTCCTTATTCTTTAGCTCTTTTATGATGCCGTAGACTAAACGTGCCATGGGATTTATTATTTTGGTTTTAGCTATTGTTAAATAGATAGAAGAAAAAAATAGATAGACCTGCATATAAAATATTAATAGAATATGTGAATGAATGGAAATTTATACATAGTTAATAATAAGATAAAAAATAATTCTAACTTAGTAAGCAAGGAAAAATAATAAAGCGCTCTTCCTCTCTCTACCTATTTAAAAATTTGCTGTGTCCGACAGGGTCCATAATTTTGTTGTTTCTATTATTCTTTTATTTACCACCTGTAATTATACATTATGGATTGCAATAAACGATTTGAGATTTGAAAACTTAAAACAATTAATGGATCGCGAAGATTTTGAATTTCTCAAATAAAAGTTGCTATTTTGATAACTTTTGTTTGTTGACTTTAGAAAAGCAATATGGCGTCAAAGTAGGTACAGCCAACTTTTTCGCCAGTCATTTTTTTTTTTGTTTTGTTTTTCAACACGCTACAAAAATACTAATGTGCCAATTCTAATTGTTTCAGGTAAACAGAAAACAATCTTCAATTAGCGCCATCGACAACACAGGTTATTTTTTTTGTCTAATTCGCCAGTCACAGCGAGCAGGCAACGAACTAATTGAATTAGCTCATTATTGAGTGCTCTTTAACTCAATTAAGTGCACATAGCACACAGGTAACGGGTAATATTAACTGTGTAACATCAAACTGATACCTTTTAGCGACAGATTTAATGCATTATTGGATTTCGCTTCAGGTAAATGTATTACGGTATATAGGTTACCAACGGGCCACGTATCGCGGATAACCTAGTTAATTTATATTCAATTTACGCATCCGTGATTTTGCTGTGAAAATACGAAGTATTAAACGAAGCTACGTCATATTTATTATGTGCGGAAAGTGGAAAGCTCTGAGAGTTATCAGCGTTATTCCAAGTTCTTTATTTCGTTTGAGAAAATAAATTACCCACAATGTTTGCTTTGAGAACGGTAAATTTCGTTTTTCATAGATATATATTTTAATCCTCAAAATGAGGTCGGAACACTTGAGGTTTTCCACCCACGTGCAACGAATTGTGCAATCGTTGCTGCAATTTTCTTGGGCGCACAAATCCGTAAAATTATCACGTTGAGTTATATTTGAAGCAAAAGGAGGTCACCCACACTTCAGGCTGATGATATCCCTGTCTCTTGAAGCGAAGCATGTAGGGTTCACATCAGGTGCTTTTTTCCGGACACTGTTTTTCAAAGACATCGACTAAATTCGAGGTTGCACCCTCAAATAATCACACCCATCCTAGATGTGATTCGGAAATTTATTTTAATTTTTACAGTTTCTTGCTGTAGGTATATCTATTCCTCAAAGTAAACCACGACGTAGATTCCTCGCCTTTCGCATTCAATAAACCACACTTCAGCAAATGATATGCAACCGCAATACGAGAAAATACAGAATCATTTTACAAAAAAACATTTAATTCCTTCGCTTTTAAAAAAAAAGCATGGCAACCCTGCACACGTTCCATTCATCTGAGTGAAGCATTAGCCATTCAGGAGCGTTCATTTCATCGCTCTTTCATTCCGCGGGCAAAGGCAGGCTGCATTGAAAGGATACGCTTTTCAATCCGCCATATATGAGGGAGAAAGGAGTTCGTACGAGGCTGCGGAGAAGCTAGCTTTCCAGCGACAACTGTATAATAGTTATTGTTGTCAGTTAATCTGCTTTTTCTCCCTTTTAACTGTTATTTTGAAGCGTCAACGTTTGTGCTGTGAAGATAGGAATTCAACAAAAGGAAGCTTTGCAACTGACTTGTAATTTACTCGTTATTTTGAAAATAGATCTCTATTTGTCGTCAGGAGAGTTTTGAGTATGATTGTGGATGGTTATACGAGTAGGGGAAGACCAAAGAAACGATGGATGGACTGAGTGAATGATGATGGAAAGACTCCCGAGAAGACGATTTAGAGCGGTTTCGCACTACATCTGATCCGAATCCGAATTAAAGATCCGACTTCAATCCGAATTGGAAATGTTCTTAATTCGGACGGATAGAGTTTGGATCTAGTGCGCAACCCCTCATACTAATAGGACTATGGTCACTTCAGACCGGCATTTTTGGATTCGGATTCGATTTGTAGTGCGAAACCGCTCTAATAGAGAAGTATTGAAGAAAACGACATGTTGCGATGACCACAAATAAATTGCGTTAAGGGTAGGAGAATGATGATGATTTTCAAAATAGAGGTTTCTCATTAACACAATATAATTCTAAGTTGAAAGATTGTGGCAACTGTACGTGGATATCGTGCCAGAGTGCATATCGCCCACAAATAACTCGTTAGTCGTTCCGTTTTATGGTTTCGGATAATTTCGTCTGTCAAGGTGTAAATCTCTTGATAACAACGTAGGTAATCTGGTTTATTTTAAGCAAATGATCACAGAGTTCATTTTACTTTAACGACAAAGTCGAATAATTTATTTCAAATAAGCACATAATAGGCGCTTTTAAACGTCAAAATTTACAAAAAAAAATAGATTTTATTCTAGTTTCTAGTAAAAATGGGCAAGAAAGTCTACAGATACTGTTTTAAAACGTTTTACAATATTTTGTAACATTCATTACTTAGATATAAATTAATTAAGAGCGTTTACGCCGTATGGCATTTCATACAAACTTTCAAGCCCTTATTTTTCGAAATGAATGAACCGATTTTAATGTAACTTCATCCGCATAAGCAGGATACAAAGGCCTAAAAAGTTAGTAGAAAACATTTTCAAAATGTCTTATTTAAAAAAAGATAACTGGAAATCTCTGTTTCTATGGAAAATTTAAAATCGGTCTAATTTGGCTGTAACAATATTTTTCGAAAATGTTTTCTACTAACTTTTTAGACCTTTGTATCCTGCTTATGCATATGAAGTTTCATTAAAATCGGTTCATTCATTTCGAAAAATAAGGGCTTGAAAATTTGTATGAAATGCCATTCGGCCTAAACGCTCTTAAGTATAATTATGTGAAGACTATGCACCTAGAATAAAATTACTATACAACAAGAGGTGTAAAGAATTAAAAATAAAGCTAAAGACAGGTAAATTAATTATGTGATAGATACTCACATCTTTACAAATATTGTTAAAGTAGATGATTTTACTTTGTACTGTGCAGTGGACATACTGGTATTCAGCTGCATCTGGTTAGACTGGAAGCTGACCCCAATATAGTTTTGGGAAAAGGCTAGGCAGATGATGACTGTGCGGTGGTTGGGAATACAAATTAGCAATAAGTCTTATAATATTCACAAACCACCAGACGATTTTGTAAAACAATTCTAATTTAAATCGTGACTTCCATTAGGTGACTTACTTACATGAGTGATAAGACCGCCCATTGTACACTAGTTTTAAATAGTTTTGTGCTTTTTGTATTATGTGGTTTACAAGTAAAGTATTTAACGCAAATTTATTTCCTTAATAATAAGTTTTGTAATAATTGCATTGTTGGGGTCGGCTTCCAGTCTAACTGGATGCAGCTGAATACCAGTATTTTTTTATGGAATGACTGCCTATCAGATCCTTCAGAACCCAATTACTAGGTAGGTACCTAACACGATACTCCATTTTCAAAGATTTACAAAGCTTTTTATTGCTTATCTTTCAAAAATATCCCACATTTTATTTTTAATGGCGTCGTGTCTTTCCCGCTCTATTATTAGGTAGTGAAGGAAGACCCCGCCATGTTTATAATAACTTTTAACAACTTCACAAGTGTTGCCCGATGACAGATTATTATGTTAATAGACTGATAAAAGGGAAACATGTTTATTATATTAACAAGCTGTTTGTTTAATGTTTGTCTTCAAAAAGCTTTCTGACATGTAATATTCGTAATTTATTTGTTTCCGACTAAGTATGTTAATGACTTAACTTTGTATTTGGGTAACATTTTCCTGTTTTAACATTATTTATTTTGCGCTAATGGTATTAAGCAACTGCTTATGTCCAGACGCTAGCACATCAAGCTACTGCAATCTGTCAAATTTCTTTGATAGATTTTCAACTTTATCGCTAAATTATAAGGTTCAAAATTGATTGGGAAAATTTGACAGTTTCGGGTAGCTTGATGTGCTGGCGTCTGTACTTATCTACCTCTAACTCGTTGGTTTAGCGGTCGTGAGTGTAAGGTCCTGGGTTCGATTCCCAGGTCGGGTAAAGTGTTACTGAGTTTTTTCATAAGGAATTTCTCAGTAGCAGCCCGGGGTCTGGATTTGTACGTCAGGCGCTGATGAAAACACACGTAACCGAATATCCAAGACAGTTACAAATGCGTTCACAAACAGACAGGCCAGTCATGTCTGTCGACATTCCAATCGTCATATTTTTTATTAATAGATATAAAGGGGCACCTTGATCCCTATACGGGCCATCAACGAACCAGCATACCGATAAACTTCAAGAGCGAATCTATTCGAGATAGCTGGTATTCAAGTCCAGTAGCCATCAGTCATCGTTAGCCGGAGGATTTAGTTAACAAATTGTTCATTGTATAGTGTAGCGGTCAATTTTATCCAATTTATGAGAGCGCGGCCATCATTTATTACTCTATTGGCGCGGACAGATGGCAGGATGTGTGTGGATTAGTGCATTAGGTGTCTATGCTTTGTTGTGTATCCTAGTGTCTATGGTAACTGAATTTATGGTGCTGGCACGTGGAAAAATTCAATGACAAAAATGTTTTTGTACTAAGTTGGAAATAATGAGCTATTACGTATGAATAAAGTGCCTATCTATGAAAACGTAATGAACTGTAGCACTATCATAAATCATGCCATCATTTAAATTGATAACACAGAACATCACGCCTGTAATCCTCGAGCGGTTAGGCAGAGCTTAGCGCAAAAAAACGCAAGTTTTAGAAGCAATAAAAGTATATGATCGACTACAGTAAACAAAATCAGAAAAATACCTATATGCTACTCTTCAGTTTATATGATAGGTAGAGATAGTGTGTTGAATACAACTCGTTTGATACGATAGAAAAAAATCATGAAGATACCTCTAAAAACTTTCTTTTTACAATGAAAACCATACTAATGTACATACAATTATTCTGATTTTTTGTCAGATTGTTCTGCAACATACTAAAATACTAGTGTTTCAATTTTTTTCGTCCAAACAATAGATTTTTTGTAAATAGATAATTTCTTCATATTTTGCAATAAATTACCAGTGTTGTGTCATCGCGCTTCTCTTTCTTTTCTATGCAGTCCGTTAGTGATTGCGCTTTAGGACATGTAAGCCCCTTAAGTCCTATGTAATAAGGGGCGAGCCTATTGCTATCAACCGGACACGAATCCAGAATCCGGGTTGCTACGGAGAAATTCCTAAAAAAAATCGATACTTACTTCAACAGAAACTCGCTACACCACTACATTAGTAGTATACAATACGATAGCTCACCGTCCGATCAGGACCAGGCCCGTGCCGGACGGCGCGTACGTGTTCCACGCGCGCCTCAAAGAGATGTCAGCATCGAGAAGGGGCCCCCTTAGGGCCGAAACCTGCCGGGTCAGCGGGATTGTCCGAAAGAGTTACCGCTGGCCCGGAACATAAAAGGCTAAGGAAGGAACACGGGTGGGTTTTAGTCAGTAAGAGTCTGACACTCTCTCACAGTTTCTTCCGCTCCACCCAGAGCGGGAGGAGTCATTTGATGATTTCCCATCCGCAAAAAAAAAAAAAAAGTATACAATACGAAGGTGTCCACATCCATACTATCCATACTAATATTATAAGTGCGAAAGTGTGTCTGTCTGCCTGTTACCTCTTCACGTTTAAACCACTGAACCGATTTTGATGAAATTTGGTATAGAGATAGTTTGAGTCGCGGGAAAGAACATATTGATATATTGTATCCCGATATTCCCTCGGGATCAAAACTTATGCGGGTTACACCGCGGGGCGCAGCGAGTATGTAATAAAGATGATGAATTATGGTAGGTACAGTCGCAGTAGCATTCTTGGTATCTTCTAGTAGGTACTTAAAAGAGTCATCATCATTAGTGCCATAATGACAAAGACGCCAATGAAGATAAAAAGATTATATCAATGCCATATTATTATCGTGGGTGGACTGCAATCGCCATTACAATTGTTAAATGTCTTTGTTGTAAATCATCATCACTATGATCATCCCTCTTGCCTTTATCTCAATTAATTCATTTGAAGTCAGCGGAGCATCTCTTCCACACATCTCTATGAAACGTCATTTCAGAATTCACCCACTTTCTTGCCATATTATCTTATTGAAGTGAAAACGTCTTTAGGCGCATTGGCCATTTTGAGAGATGGGAAAAAACCATTGAACTCCCGACATTGTTACCGTAACCGACACCGCGCGTGTTTTGTTTATAAAACTATTAAAAAAATACACACGTAATTGTTCAAGTGTTCACTTCTGTCGGCACTACCGGACTGCCACTGTTTTTTTAATTAGGGTTCCGTAGTCAACTAGGAACCCTTATAGTTTCGCCATGTCTGTCTGTCCGTCCGTCTGTCTGTCTGTCCGTCCTCGCTTAATCTCTGTGACCGTTAGCACTAGAAAGCTGAAATTTTGTAAGAGACGTATTTCAGTTACGCCGACAAAGTAGTAAAATAAAATTTTGGAAAATATTTTTTTTTAGGGTAGCTCCCCTACATGTGAAGTGGGGATGAATATTTTTTTCATCATCTACCCCATCGTGTGGGGTATCGTTGAATAGGTCTTCTAAAATGGTTTAGGGGTTGCTAAAATTATTTTTCGATTTAATGCTCCATTTACGAAATATTAAAGTTTAAAGTGCAAATTTTTGTTCCAGTAGGGCGTCCCCCCCCCCCCCCTCTAAAAGCTAAACTACGGGCTTGAAAAATCTGGAAAAATTCTCGATGATAGTGCATAAATGCACTATCATCGAGAATTTTTCCAGATTACCGCTATACTTTTCCTTTAAAGTTCATGAAATTTCATGAACTTTAAAGGAAAAGTATAGCGGTTAAGATAACTTTATTAGTTTAGCAGTACCTAATAGTCGTTGAACTTGGGTGTTGGATAATTTTGTACCAAATACAAAATCCTTAGCATTAATCCTTTAAAGTGACTAAGATAAAGTAGTTGCTTGTTTATAATGGGTAAATACTTGCATTGAAAACCAAAATATGTTTTTTTTTTACCTATTCAGAATAAAGAACAACAGAATCGTACTACATTGTGATAACGGGCTACTACGGAACCCTACACTGTGCGTGGCCAGACACGCACTTGGCCGGTTTTTACTTAATTGTTTTTTTATTACGCACGCTTTTAACGTGCACGTCTTTCTACATCGTTCTCACATGTATAATTCCTTCGGCTTAGGGCGTCGATGGATGATTGCAGCAAGGAACAGGCTGGATTGGATCAAGATTAATTATGGCTCCATCTCGTCTTTACTCTAATCCTACTTATACTCGTACCTCGACATAATATATGCCTCATTTTTCCGTACGTTAATAAGAAGATACAATAATAAACACTTAGTAAATACGTCACTCAATATAAAATAATTAAAGTACGTACAATAGTATTCATTCATTAATTTTATGAACGCACATTTTGTTGTGTTATCGTTCTGAGAAATTATCTGTTGCAGCGTTAGTAAAGTAATGATAACATTTAAAAAAAACAGTACTGTATTTTAAAAATAGAAAAGCGTCAATGCCGGACGGCATTTCATACAAACTTTGAGGCCCTTGTTTTTCGAAATGATTGAACCGATTTTAATGAAACGTCATACACATAAACAGGATACAAATGTCTAAAAAGTTAGGTACCTACTTAAGAACATTTTCGAAAAATAGTTACCACCAAATTAGACCGATTTTAAATTTTCCATTGAAAAAGAGATTTCCAGTTATCTTTTTTTAAATACATTTTCGAAATGTTTATTTCGAAAATGTTTTAAGTAACTTTTTAGACCTCTGTATCCTGCATGCGTATGAAATTCCATTAAAATCGGTTCATTAATTTCGAAAAACAAGGGCTTGAAAGTTTTGTATGAAATGCCGTACTGCGTAAACGCTTCTTAACTGCCTCGATAGTCTAGTGGTCGCAAACGCTACTGCTGAGCATATAGTGTTGGGTTCGACGATTGGTCGGGCAAAGGGTTCGTGGGTTATTTCCATCAGGAAATACTCAGTTGCAGCCCGGAGTCTGGATTTGTGCCCCATGTAATAGATGGCTTCTATTACATGGGACTTAAACAAAACTGGAGAAATGTGTGTGTACTGTAGGTACACTTCTGCCTAATCTTTCGGAGGACGTACACTCTTTAAAATGGCATCTGAGTGAATGCACCTGACCAACGGCACATTCACTCAGGTGCCATTGAAGCGGGTGCCCAATGTGGAATACGTCTTTCGGAGATTATAGGCGAGTGTTTATGTATGTGTAAGTAATATAAATGCCGATTTTTTAACAAAATGGTTGTTACCACAGATATAGATATACCTAGATGACGTAAGAACAACAAAAATCTTACCAGCTTACGTACAAAAATCGTAAGCCGCCACTTTCGCGCTCAGTAATGTGTAGGTACTGCTGGCTGGGTGAGCGTGAGCGCTGGCGCTAGGCTCCTGGGGCGAGACGGGTGCCGCACGCGGCGGTGTCTTTGCATCGATTTGATTTTCCCATCACTAAATAGTGCTTCATACCCAAATGGCAATGGAGAGGGCTATGCTTAGAGTTTCCCTGCGTGATCGAATCAAGAATGAGGAGATCCACAGGAGAACCAAGGTAACCGACATAGCCCGAAGAATTGCCAAACTTAAGTGGCAGTGGGCAGGGCACATTGCTCGCAGAATAGATGGCCGATGGGGCCGAAAGGTTCTGGAGTGGCGACCGCGTACCGGAAGACGTAGCGTTGGAAGGCCTCCCACAAGGTGGACCGGCGACCTTGTGAAGGCCGCAGGAACCCGTTGGATGCGGGAAGCGCAGGACCGGTCAAAGTGGAGGTGCTTGGGGGAGGCCTATGTCCAGCAGTGGACGTCTTTCGGCTGAAATGATGATGATGTGATGATGAAATAGTGCTTGTGAAGTCGTGACGTCATAGTACGTAGTAAAAAAATGGCCCGCTTGGTTTTCATACAGATCGTGATACTTGCGATATCTAAGTCTATCTGTATCTGTGGTTGTTACCATTTTGTTTGAAAATCGGTCATTTGTCAGCTCTCAATCGAACTCTTGAATCTAAAGCGTCACTCGTGGCTCTTTTTACACATATCTAGCTAAGTGGTTATATGCTAACTATACATAATGATAATGCACATTGCAAGCATCTTCTAGATAATCGCTATAAGTGGTAAGGACGACGCGATGACTCAATTTGCGCAGTAGGTATAGGTATGGTATACGCTACGCTACTGGTCGCGGATTCGACAAATAAGTATTTGTACGAGCTACAAATTCTATAGCTACTTGGTCTGGGATGGGGTGAAAACCAACCTCAAAAGTCATTTGTTCAAATTAAGCTGAGAATGAGCACATTTCGAACGTCAAAATTACATAAGGGTCTCACACGGGCCACCAGCCACAACCAGAAAACGACGCCACCGGCATATTTCCTGTAGTTTTCAAACATTTTATATGGACTCGCCTCATTCGGTTAACGCCGGTGGCCGCCACACGCTACAAATCGTCGTTCAATCGTCATTCTAACTTCTCGTGGCGGCGATTTGTGGCTGTAGCCGGTGGTCCATGTACGGGGACTCTTAGATAGTCCTCCAAAACGTCCGATATTCACCACTTCCTAGTGTTTTAGCTAGGAGAAGAAGTGGCGTAAACTCCCCAACAGGTGTAGTGTGCAGGGTCTAACTAGATACAGTGTATGTTCACGGGAGATTTACACCCACCATAAGTAGAAAAACTTAAAAAACAACGTTGTTAGGTCAGCCGACAACGACCTTCTACAACGTTTTTTCTGCTTATCTATCTACTAGCTCCGCCCCGCGGTTTCACCCGCATAAGTTTCGATCCCGTGTTCATCAAGTTTTATCAAAATTGGTCCAGCCGTTTGAGCGTGAAGAAGTAACAAACATATAAACACACACACACACTCACAAACTTTTGCCTTTATAATATTAGTGTGATAACTAAATTCTTCCACTCACCAAGTAAACAGGCAAAACCCTTGTTTTTATTAGCATAGTTTTACCAGTAACAACAGACACGAAACAAGTTGTTAAACTATGAGGCTATTATTCAAATATTTTTAGGGTCTACGAAAATGTAGCAATTTGCTACGAAAACCGTAGCACTCTTGCTACGGATTTTTTTTCGCTACTTATCTATTTGCAACATTTAAGATTAGCTAATTTGGTATAAGACAATGCTAAAAAAGAGATTTTATTAGACCTGGGTAGTAAGTTTGTCCAACTGTGGGGTAGAATAGATAACCCAAAAGATTTGTTTTCTTTGAATTCAAGATGATTCATTCAAGATTGATTTATTCAAATATCTAAGAATTTTAAAAGCATTTAATTTAATCTCTACACAGGTGAACGAACTTCATTTATCAAATTAATTCTTATAAACAAAAGGTCGTTGAACTCTTAATTGAACAATAGTCGGTTTACATTTAATTTAATTGTAAGTAATTTAGTTTTGTGGCTCAATGGATAGCGTGTGATAAGACTGAAACATTACGTTCACCGCGGAACGAATGAACGAATGAATGATGTAGATAAAGGAGTAATATGACTCACTCACTGTTAACTAATGTTTTGTTTTAAATATCGGTTGTTTGATAAACCCTTTTTAGTTCTTTTGTATCGATAACTAACTGCATTAGAAATTAATTCTACATTAATTATTTGATTACTACCGACTATTGATGTAGTTTTTGTAAAATTAATATAGATCTATTTCATAATATATAATGTTCACATTTGAAATGGCAAATTTTGCAAAGTTTGGTTATGTACTAACTGGCTAAAAGACTAACAATAAGACAATACTGTTGTTATGAAAACATAACTCATTCCCATAAAAATAAAGAGCAAATACAATTTGCATTCGCAAACTTTTGCAAAACTGGAAACCAGAACACCGATAAAAATAAATCGTAGTAGAAATATTCAAAAATAGAATATAACGCTGAAAATTTAAACCAGCCATCTATCTTCCACGCATAGACAAGCCGTCGGTATGAATAAATATAAATGAAGAAAAGTGCACGAGTAACGTTGGCATACAGCCAGCGCATTCGAATGAAGGAAAATGAAAATTAGGTACCGTTACGAAGTAGGGCTAGATAAAAATAAATATTTGTTGTTTACATACAAGTCGCCAAGCTTTGCTCGTTGACAGTTTGATTGGTAAACAAATAAGCATGTCACGATGCTGGTAGAACTTCCATTTTATATTCAGGAACTTTTCTCACAGTTTTATAACTTTGTGCGACAAATTCAGATTTGCTTATTTTTCACTCTTCCTTCTCATTCCTATTTACTTTATATTTGAAAGTACACTATATTACAATAGTACATATTCATATTTATTTGCCAAATGGGGCGAATAACGAAAGACGCATAAATTTCCGTATTCGCAACAAAGATGACAGAGCTTAGTACAATCGGCCGCACCAACGCCATCTATTAGCATGAGGCCGAACTAACTCGCGCCGGTGACTGAAACAGTTTACAAGGGCGGGTTTATGATTTTACAGGGTGTTTTCTTTTTCTACGGTAGGCTTAATTTACTAATAGATACGTTTTAATTAACAAATTATTTTTAAGGTAGGTGCTTTATTATATCTATTGTATTTTTAGAAATAAACTGACTCAATAAAGACAGTCGGGACGCACTTCCAGTAAAATACAGTTTTCCGTAATCTCCCTAAAATAGCAACACTGCAGACCTAACTATTCGAACGTACATTTTGGTACAAAACTCAAGTTAGCCGGGCTCATATAGCAGTGTTGCCACACTAAACCATTGCGGTTGCCCACAACTCACAACCTGACACTAATACATAGGTACATACGATGTCCAAACTTTTGGTAGTTTATATGAAGTGAGATACTTAGGTAGACTTTATTTTATTAGTAAATGTATAATTATTTGATCTTTATTTTATAATATCCTACCTATTTATATTTGTACGCTGTTGAGGCAACACACGACTGTGTAACATCTTGCATGCCATTTGTGTGTAAACAATGTATCTGTATATTAGATATACTCATGTTTTGGACAAATATCTTATCTTTGTATTACATAGTATAAAATCTCAAGAGTTATAAAGAAGATGATTTTATTGGATGACATACCTAGATTTATATATTATTATTTATTTATTACTTCAAGCACATAAATGTACAGAGGCGAACTTAATGCCGTGGGCATTTTCTATAAATATGAAAATATAATTTATGATAAATGATATTAATTCTTTTTATGTCGGTACGAGCTATGTGAGCATAGCTTTCTCTACTGTAATAAATATAATTATAAACGCACTGAAAGACAACGTTCTGACTCACAATAATAAAACATTTAGGTAATAAAAACCATTGTCTTCAACTTGATTTTTTTAACGCTGTCCACACCACTGTATAGTTGCCCGAAGTTTCGCTTGCGTGGAGGTTGGAAATTATCCCACGGGAACGTTTTACCGGGATAAAAAGTCGCATCCTTATTTAACTAGCTGCGCCCCGTGGTTTCACCCGCATAAGTTTTGATCCCGTGGGAATATCGGGATAAAAAGTAGCCTATATGTTAATCCAGGGTATCAGCTACCTCCATACCAAATTTTATGAAAATTGGTCCAGCCGTTTGAGCGTGCAGAAGTAACAAACATATAAACACACACACACACACACTCGCACAATCACAAACTTTATAATATTAGTGTTGTTAATAGTATTAGTGTTGGTGTTAATATTAGTGTGTGTTTCCTGATATTAGTATGGAAATATGAATCTTTATCAGATTAGACGGTCCTCGATGAGGGAGTTAACGATAAAATGAAAGTGAATTCTGTTCCCCCTACTTAAATGTCAAGTGCAATATTTGTATTTCTTATGCCTGGATTACACGAGTCTAGTTTTTTATGCTAGAACAGCAAGCAAGCTAAAGAATAGCTAAAGCTATTTACACGATGCTAGTAAATTTTTAGTTATAGGTTTACCAGAATCTCATGGCAAAAAAAAAAAAAAACAAAAAAACTTTGTGGTTTTCATACATTTGACAACATTGGCAATGTCAAATATATGAAAACCACAAAGTTTTTTTGTTTTTTTTTTTGCCATGAGATTCTGGTAGACCTACACTCAGCGGCACGGAATCTTGGCCAAGCGCTTATCTCACGATAGCAAAAGTTTAAAGTGTTTCTGATGAATGTTTGTTGTGCAGGTATGTCAAAAAATGTTTACTTTTAGTTCAAGAGGGTAATCCATTATGTTTAAGTGCACCACGACGAAACTTTTAATTTACAGTTGAATCGGGTCATTTGAGCGACTAAGTTCACGTTTTAAATTTGTGTGTTGTGAAAAGTTTACTGTTCGGTTTTTGAATTATTGTGATTTTATGCTTTTAATTCAATAAGTAAAGGTGCTTTAAAAGCAATAAAAATGCCTCTAACACCAGCACAGGTTTCACAAGCCGTTGCGTTAATTAACCAAGGGCTGACACAGCGTGAAGTTGCTATTGCTCTTAACGTACCACGGTCATCAATGCAATATGCCCTTAAAAGATACCAGGAGACAGGCCAGTACACCCGCAGGCCAGGCAGTGGAGGCGTAAGGTGCACATCGGACCGAGACGACCGCTTTATTGTCCTGGAGATTTTGAGAAACCGCTACCTGACCGCTGTTGAGATACGTCAGCGGCTTCAAATTGTAAGAGGCGTTAATGTTAGTGAGCGTACGGTGAGAAGACGAATGGAGGAAGTCAATTTAAAAGCTTGTAGACCAGCACGAGGTCCAGAACTTCTCAGACAGCACCGAGTAGCTCGACTTCACTTCGCACGTGAACACGTTAACTGGACCCACGAGCAATGGGCTAGAGTACTGTTCACAGACGAGTGTCGAATAGCTTTACGTTCTCCAGATGGTCGAGAACGAGTGTGGCGAAGAAGAGGAGAGCGGTTTTTACCCATTACTACCACTCAAACAGTGAGTTTCCATGGAGGCTCAATAATGGTATGGGGAGGTATAAGTTCCGACGCACGTACAGAGTTGGTTATCGTCGATAATCGGCTAACAGCTGTTCGATACATCGAGGAAGTTCTTCAGGAACACGTAATGCCATATTCGGGGTTCATTGGACACGACCAATTCCTCCTAATGCACGATAATGCACGCCCACACGTTGCACATTGCGTTGAAGAATATCTGGAAGAGGTTGGCATACAAAAATTGCAATGGCCAGCTCGTAGCCCAGACTTAAACCCAATCGAGCATATCTGGGACATGCTCAAAAGAGAGATAAAGTCCAGCTCCAACCCGCCGGAAACTCTCAACCAGCTCCGAACTGCAGCGCTAGCCGCTTGGCGCAGTATACTGCAAGTTGATGTCCGAAACATCATCCAAAGTATGCCAGATCGAATGCAGGCAGTTATCAGGGCTAGAGGAGGAAACACCCGATATTAAAACGTATAGACAATAACGAAAAAAACCTTATTTTTTATTTTGTAGTGTTTTTAAATGTATAGTGAAAAATTCCTAATTTCAGTGAAAGTGCGTGATTTTAAAAACTGATTTATTGGTGAGGTAATCTTTTAATTTCTAAGTTCTTAAAGCATAAGAGACACGTATTAAAGCCACTTACCCTTAATTAATTGTCATAAATGCAAATGCAAATTTTTTAATGCAAATAATCAGCAAAATCACGAGTGGCCAAGTTTCCGTGCCGGTGAGTGTATAATAGCGTTATGCTGACTGAGTTCGTGGAGTAAAATGATGCGATTGGGTACAAGCTTCGCCGGCCACACGAGGCTAGAGCACAAACCAAAGCAAAATTAATCAGTGCCTGACACTTCTCCATACAAGTTTAGACGTGATTATAAACTAGCCTACTAAAATTACGTCAATTTAAGCCAGGCACTGAATAATTTGACAGGACTAAACAAAATTTTATCTTTTGTCCTTTTCTTAATGAAATAGAAAGAAAAAGATGCACTTAGCTTAAATTTAGTTTTGTTTGTGAACAACGGAATCGGCTCTATTAGCTTACTAGCCAAAAAATGAGGACCGTTCCGTATACACGAGGCTAGAGTGACTAACCTGCTAGCTTACTAGCACTATCTTGCTATCCTAGCTTTAAAAACAAGTGTCGTATTACCCGGGCATTACCTTTATCTCTCTGATGCGTTTTAATCATCTAACGTTGAAATTCAATTTGACTTTTAACACTCTCCATATTATTGTACGAACATCTTAATCTTCATCTGAATCAGATACTTAATAATATGACCTAAACGGTCGTCAATAAAAGAGATCCCGATAAAATTTAAGATAATTTTGTCCCTCAAATAGTCAAGTGCAAAATTCGCATTTCTTATCCCTTATCCTCTTTGAAAGCACGTGACCTTAACTTCGCCTTCAATAACCCCTTTTTGAACTTAGGACGGTGTTCTCCAATATAAGGTCAAAGTATTTTTAGAAAGACAAACGTCGTGGAAGAGGTATCCTTAATGGATTAACTTGAAAGAAACCTTTACCAATTGTTTCTATGTTCTCGTATTTCGGTTGACAGTCCATTTATCAAAGTCTTTACAAAGGTACTATTTAATTAGGTACAAATTAAATTAAGGGCTGATTTTTCCAACGACAGATAATTTTATCGGAGGAATAATTTTGAATTTTTGACAGTTCTTCCATACAACATCTGTCAGACGTTAATTTTATTCCGCGAATAAAAATTATCTGCCGATTGAAAAATCAACCCTAAATGAAATTGTTCATTCTGTAGATATCGGGAGTCAACTTCACACGTCACATAAAAAAGAAATAAGCTAGAAGGAGTTGACATTCAGTCCTTTCTTTCTAACTACGCCTGAGAAGAAATGACGAAACAAACTCAGGGGTCAAACAAGGGACACATATTCATTACAAGCAGCGCCCCACGGTTTCACCCGCGTAAGTGTCGATCCAGTGGGAATATCGGGATAAAAACTATCCTATGTCCTTCCCCGGGATGCATTCTATCTCTCTGCCAAATTTTATCGAAATCAGTTCAGTGGTTTAGGCGTGAAAAGGTAACATACAGACAGACTAGAGTTATTTTCGAATTTACAATAATTATTAGTATGGATTATAAAGACACCGCATAACCGTTACCATATGTAACAGCTGATGAACTGGAACTGCCTCTACTTCATTTGTGATTGCAATAAGTATCTAATGTTTCGGCGTTTCTTCTCAGAGTAGTCAGATAGGCATATTCTAGAACCAATAAAAACGAAGTCGTCACATCCACCAACCCGCACTGGTCCCGAGTGGTGGATTATGGCGCACTCCTTCTCACAGAGAGGAGGCCAGTATCCCAGCAGTAGGAACATTACAGGCCTGATTATGCTCAATCGACTAGAAATTGGGTTGTTCCACAAGTTTCATAATAACATTATAATAAAATAATTCCCAGGAAAAAATGTCACAATAACCCCAAATATGCTATGGTCCTGTCCCAAAAGTAAATCCTCATGGGACATTACATCATCATAATGTAGGCCATCAATACGTTAATTTAATTACATATACCGTCACTGACAAATGTACCTTTTTGACAAAAGCGAAGAAATACAGGGTGGCACAAATATCGACACGCAAACCTCAGACCAAATAAATAGTCAAGACAGTGCTGCGAACAGTACAGTGAAGCATGCAAAAACTACACCTCCGCTCTGTGCTTACACGCTCACACGCACACATTTACAACCATTTACAATCAAACTACACCTCACTATGTGCACACCTGTTTACGAAACCGGCTTCACTTTACTGTTGATAGCCCTCTGTCTTGGTTTTTATTTGGTCTGAGACGCAAACTAAAACAATAAATTCACCGCATGATTATTGACGTAAGCGTAGGATTTTTCGTCGGTTTTCAAAAAAACAGCTGTTTCATAGAAAAGTGCAATACCTACGCCGTCAAAATGTATGGCAGGGCTAATTTCTTTTTAAATAACAGACGAAAAAGTGTAACGCGGTTCTGTTCAGAATCATGTAATGAATCCATGGTAATAGGTTGTGCGTCGAGCCCCAGCCATCCTGTATATTATTCCATTGGTGGAATTGGAAAGAAGGAAATTTCGCTAGGACAATATATGGTGCACAATTTAAAAAGCAAAATAATGCTGAAAATGTAATTGTGTAGGTATAATTATAACACTATACAACTTGTTTTTTTTATATCCCATAACTCTAGGGTTATATTCTATAAGTAAAACTAATACAAAAAGTCCCAGATTAAGTGGTCCAAAATTGCATGGTTTCGAAGATATCACGTATCTAAGTTTTTTAATTCATTGGCGCTGATTCCCTTGTTCACAAACTAAATTTAAGTTCAGTGCATCTTTTTCTTTATATTTCATTAAGAAAAGGACAGAAGATAAATATTAGTTTAGTCCTGTCAAATTAAGATACTCCTTAAACAAGTTTAGACAAGATTAAAAAATTGGCTACTAAAAATACATCAACTTACGTCAGGCGTTGACTAATTTGACAGGACTAAACTAATATTTATCTTCTGTCCTTTTCTTAATGAAATAGAAAGAAAAAGATGCACTGCTATAAATTTAGTTTAGTTTGTGAACAGGGAATCGGCACCATTGTCATTCAAACCAATCATTCTTATTTAAAGTAAAAAAAAAATGCGACGATGTCATATTTCACGTATATTTACATTCATAATCGAGACTTTGTGAATTATTTTGTATGAGAAGTTATAATTAAAAAGTAATTCTTATGCCAGTTTATTCTTTGATATAATCTCATTCATACCCTAGAGTTATGGGATATAAAAAAAAACACCTTGTATACACATTTCAGTAATAAAAACCTGACCAATAGTGCCTGAATTATGGTCTACATGCACGCAGCATGGGTTTCTGGGTACGATTTCCAGGTCGGCAATTAAGTAATTCGATATCCCCATAAAGGCTCGCCCCTCTTACATGGATCTGAAAAAAAAAACTGGCCAAGTTCGAGTCGGACTCGCACACGAAGGGTTCCGTACCACAAGGCAAAAACGCCGAATAAAACATGTTTGTTGTATGGGAGCCCCCCTTAAATATTTATTTTATTTTTATTATTTATTATTAAAGTTAAAATACAACTGAGTATTTTGTGAATATTTCAAGGGGAACTAATTTTTTGAGCTGTTATTTAAATATTCGAGATGTTATTATGATCAGTTGAAAAACATATTGAGCAGTTATTTAATTTAATGGCGGTTGATTAATTATTGCGACAGTAAAACATGGACAGTAATAAAAGATCAATTAGACTGTTATTTTATCATACAATATCAATTCTAAAAATAATTGAGCAGTCCAATAACTAAATGAGCGGTAAAAATGATGGAATGGGCGGTTCGCTAAATAGTTCGGCAGATCATAGCGGATGCAAGAGCGAGCGAAGCGAGCTCGGGACTTGGGGCACCCCGACTCGGACAGGTTAGGTTCGAAGGGGATGACGGGGGCTCGAGTGAGCGAGCAAAGCGAGCGAACGAGCCCCCGTCATCCCCTTCGTGTTAGGTTCCTTTAAACCCTGTAGACAGAAATAGGGGCCCCGCGAAGCGGGGCTCCGTCGACTACACACCCAAAACTACTTTACCACCTCATTGTTTATAGAATTGCTTAGAATGAGATTTATTACCGACAAATTCCGATTTATTACTGCCCACACGTAACTGCTCGTTCAATAATTTTTACCGCCCATTTAATTATTTTCCCACTCAATTATATATTCACTGATCCATTTCATTATTATTTATTACTCATTTTTGTTTACTTTACTGCTTAGTTTTAACTGCTGAACAAGTTATTAAACGTGCCATTTATAATTTTTAACTTACCAAAACCGCTATTTACAACTGCCTCTTTAAATCAGTGCCTATTTCAAGTGCCTACCTGTTGCCATTTTTTGATATCGAGCAAAAAAGGGCAAAAAAATCGCGTTTGTTGTATGGGAGCCCCCCTTAAATATTTATTTTATTTTGTTTTTAGTATTTGTTGTTATAGCGGCAACAGAAATACGTAATTTGTGAAAATTTCAACAGTCTAGCTATCGCGGTTCTTGAGATACACCCTGGTGACAGACAGACTGACAGACGGAAAGACAGCGAAGTCTTAGTAATAGGGTTCTAGGGTTCCGTTTTTACCCTTTGGGTACGGAACCCTAAAAAAACACCTGTATACACATTTCAGTAATAAAAACCTGACCACTAGTGCCTGAATTATGGTCTACATGCACGCAGCATGGGTTCTGGGTACTATTTCCAGGTCGGCAATTAAGTAATTCGATGTCCCCATAAAGGCTCGCCCCTCTTACATGGATCTGAAAAAATACTGGCGAAACGTGGACGTACTAACCCTTCGAGAGATGCAGTTGTGCTGTTATGTAAACCCTCATCACACTTTGCCTTTACCACAAAATACACATAAATACTTAAACCTTATTATCATTACAATACTGGCCATATTTTCATGCTAATTGGCACCGCACAAAGGCAATCCGTGCATCTTTAGAAATCGTACGTACTTACATCTGTACATCTGAATCGCAAGATGGCCGCAATTAAATGCATTTAGCCAGAATCGCTGTGTGCACAACGTCCTTTGATGTATCTTCCGCGAGTATAATACGGTACTGAACACAAAGGAGTATTTATGAGGTAATGGTTCCGGGATATCGCTACATCAGTGAAATGAATTGAATGCTTTATCTGTAACTATAAATCATCATCATCTGCCTAGCCTTTTCCCAACTATGTTGGGGTCGGCTTCCAGTTTATCTGGATGAAGCTGAATACCAGTATTTTACAGGGGGCGTCTGCCTATCTGACCTCCACAACCCAGTTACTGGGTAATACGATACCCCTTGGTAAGACTGGTTGTCAGTCTTTCGAGCTTCTGACTACCCGTAACGACTGTCAAAGATCCACGAATGACAGCTATATCTATACGTTATAAAGTCGCTTTTCGTGTCAGCCTGTGTCACCGCGTCATTCTTCTAAACTAGGCAACGGATCTAAGATTTTAGAACATTCTTTTGTTTTATTTTTATAACTTTATAAAATAATCTTGACTTATGAACTATGCCCCGCAAAACCGTTTTCACGGTTTGTCTGTAGGAACTGAAGTTCATGTGTATAATAAATACACTAGCTTTTGCCCGCGACTTCGCCCGCGTGAAATTTCGGCCCCCGACCCAATCCTTCACTTCGCCTGCCCGCGCCATTAGGTACTTCGTTTTCGCTTAGCGTTCTTTCTGACATTTTTTCTTTTTGCTTGGCTCCTAAGGATCCTAAAGTGTGATGTTAGGTACATATGCCTACTTGTATGCCTTCTTCAAACTTTGGACAATAAAACTTAAAAAAAAAAAACACCACAAAGTGAAAAATAACTTTAATTTCGAAAGTCGGTGTCAAAAAATGAAAATGCAGAATCAGCAACACCGACTTCTATCGATCACCGACTTCTTCTGCTTACTATGGGGCCAAAAATGAAAATGCGAAAAAAAAATCAGCTGTTCCCTACATTTACGTTCGTATAACTCGTCAAAATGTAGGGAAACGCTGATTTTTTTTTTTCGCGATTTCAGTTTTGGTCCCATAGTAAAAGTTGTTCATAATGATGAGTACCTAGGAGGTTGTTAATGTTTTAGAAATAACCCTGTATATGAGGGAGTTATGCCCGAACATAATTATATTTAAAAAATATATTGTACTAATTAAGAACCTCCTCCTTTTTTGAAGTCGGTTAAAAATGCAAACATATTTGTTTTCAAATCTGACTGGTAGTTCTAGAGATTAGAGCGTTCAAACTAAAAAAATCAAACAAACTCGATCTTCAGCTTTATTATGAGTATAAGATAGATTCATATTTTAGACATCTACACATATATTTAAAAGAAAGTCGTGTTAGTTACACTATTTATAACTCAAGAACGGCTGAACCGATTTGGCTAAAAATTGGTGGGGAGGTAGCTTAGAACCAGCATAAGGACATAGGATACTTTCATCTTTTTTAGGGTTCCGTATAAAAACGGAACCCTATTACTAAGACTTCGCTGTCTGTCCGTCTGTCCGTCTGTCCGTCTGTCCGTCTGTCCGTCTGTCCGTCTGTCCGTCTGTCTGTCACCAGGCTGTATCTCAAGAACCGCGATAGCTAGACAGTTGAAATTTTCACAAGTTATGTATTTCTGTTGCCGCTATAACAACAAATACTAAAAACAAAATAAAATTAATATTTAAGGGGGGCTCCCATACAACAAACGCGATTTTTTTTGCCTTTTTTTTTGCTCGATATCAAAAATGGCAACAGGTAGGCACTTGAAATATTCACAAAATACTCAGTTGTATTTTAACTTTAATAATAAATAATAAAATTAAAATAAAATAAATATTTAAGGGGGGCTCCCATACAACAAACATGTTTTTTTCGGCGTTTTTGCCTTGTGGTACGGAACCCTTCGTGTGCGAGTCCGACTCGCACTTGGCCAGTATTTTTTTTTTTACTTAGAGTAGTAGAGTAGGAGTACCGTAGGAGGTTAGGAGTAAGGTAGGAGTAGGGTAGGAGTAGGTTAGGAGAAGGGTAGAAGTAGGGTAGGAGTAGGGTAGGAGTAGGGTAAGGGTAGGGTAGGCTCTCAGCCACGCGAACGAAGTAGCGCCGGGCAGTTAGAAATAATTTATATGGCAAAACAACGTTTGCCGGGTTAGCTAGTACATTTGATAAAGAAAACTCGATGTCTTGTCAAGTCGTAAGAACCATGCTAAGCTAGGGCGGGTTGCCAGTTTCACGATCCTCAGGTAAATCTTAGCTAAATCGGTGCCTCAGTTACGAAGGTCGAGAAAAACTCTAAAAGCCTACAAGTTTTCATTGGTCTGGCTTCTTTTGAAAAAGGAAAAGTTTAGAACTCTTTCATAACGGCCAGGCTATGGCCAGGTATTTTTAAAGAATAGAACATTTTTATTGCTTCTGCTAACGTAATAAAAAGTTTTTATTCTGGCTTTAACTGAAATAAGCTGCATAATTAACTATATCGTGATATTTAGATTTGCCAACGTTTGTATACACTACGGAAATTACAGCAAACCACAGATATTTTAGAAGTAAATCACTTAATAAAAGTAATAAACAATTATTATAGGTACCTAAATACAGCAAACACAAAATAATAACTATAAACTTTTAGATTTTGGTAAGAAGTAGGTATGTAGGTACCTACCTTACTATAGATACCCATTTCACACACAAATCCTTCTCATTTCCTTCAGTTTATTTCAAATATTTCTCTCTTTGCTTTCTCAGAATTCATCCTTACGTTTCTTCCGTTCTATTTCCTTCAAAGGAATACAATTTAATAAGCACAAATTCAGAAGAGCGGTTTGAGATAAGCCCTACGAATCTGTGACGTCATCTTTAACTTGGCGCTTAGCTTGTTTTCACAGACACACCTTGTTTATTCAGCACTTTCCATTAGTTGAAGATCGGAGTACTCGTAAGTGAGCGTGAATAAGTAAAGAATCTATGAGAGCACATTGAAATATTCGAAAACATTGAAATATTGGAATTCTCTATGGATTGACCTAATCTGCATTTGCGATTTATTTGCCAAAAATGTAAACAAATATGAGTTTATGGAAAAATAACTTTAATTCCTACACAATAAAGTTCAGTTTACTCTACAAACAACTTCAAAGATTTTTGTAACCATTGAAATAAAGTTGATTTGTTTAACTTGAAATAACACTAATTTGAAACTAATTTGATTAGACTATAGGTAGACAACGTTATAGTTAGATACAGACGCCAGCACATCAAGCTATCCGAAACTGCCAAATTTTCCCAATCAACTTTGAAACTTAAGCTTTAGCGATAAAGTTGAAGATTTATAGAAATTTGACAGATTGTAGTAACTTGGTGTGCTGGCGTCTGTACATAACATAAAATTACGCCTTGTTTCTCTGAAGGGTTGGGCAGTAATGTACCCACATTTCGCCAGGTATGTTTAAGTACCATCGGTAGGGGGCGAGTCTATTGCCATCAATCGGGCACAAATCCAGGCTCCAGGTTGCTACTGAGAAATTCCAAATAAAAAAAGTCAAAAACAATCCCCGACCTGGGAATCGAACCCAGGGCACATCCCAGGCCCTCATGCGCTTACGACCACTAGGCCAATGAGGCAGCTATAGTAAAAGCGCGCAGTGCTGCACATTCCCACCCTATATCTTAAGTATAAGTTAAACAAATATCAACTTTATTTCAATGATTATTAAGTTGATTTCAGAGTACAATTGAAAAAGACACAATTGAAAAAGTTATAAAAATGTTTGAAGTTGTAGCGTAAACTGAATTTTATTGCGTAGGAATTACAGTTATTTTTCCTTTAATTAATATTTGTTTACATTTTTGGCAAATAAATCGCGATCGCAGATTAGGTACGTGATTTTCCACAACCCGCTTTCATAAAATAATTTTCCGAACTTTGCCGGCACATCGAAGAAAAAGGTCGTGCTATCAATGCCACCCTTAATTATTTGTTCAGGATCAAACACGCTCAATGAATAAATTCCTAAATACATAATTACACATAAATGGCGACACATTAACCCAATAAAACCTCCATACATAGAAAATCGGGAAAATTGAGACCACGTTAGCAAAACCCACGCTATTTATCTTCATACAGCCGAAACGGGCCGTCGCGTCGTGATTAGCAACTACGCCCCCGAGTTTCAAGACGAATCCCGGTTTCCGAAGCAATTTCCACGATAATCCGATACGTGTGTGAACCTGACCTAATTCCTCTTTTCACACGGAGACGGTAATGTAACGAGGCTGACGAGGTGCGACCAAGTGTCAATTAGGAGCCACAGTGTAGCTATTAGCGAGAGGAAGACGTAAATGTACTGTCATTAACACGCGTCCACTGTGCGATAAGTAGCCAGACTGTGTATGTGTGTATACCTACGGCTGTGTTTATGGAAATTGCCACAGTGTATCTTGAGGTTATGCATTTAAATTGCGAGTTACATAATCTGTTGACTGTGCATCATACCGACGAGGAAGTTGGAATGTTTGAACTTGACATTCGTATGTAGAATAGACGAATCTTTGAATTTATTAAAGTGCATGTCGGACTGCATAGAAAAAAAAAGAGAAGCGCGATGACACAAGAGTGGTAATTTAGGTTTAGGCGCATTAGGGCTAATTCTCATTTTGGCAACCGACTCGCAAATGGACTAGGTACAGTCAACAGCAAAAGTAGATGATCATAATCAGAAATTCAATACTAATGAACGGAGTTCGCGTTAGAACTGTGTGGCGTCGAAGTGATTTCTGTGTGGCGTTGTTGTGGCCTTGAGTGGTTTGAATCACTTCGACGCCACACAGTTCTGACGCGAACTGCGTTGATTAGTACTGAATTTCTGATTTTGATCATCTACTTTTGCTGTTGACTGTACTTCACACTATGGCTACTTCTGATTAGGGCTACTTCTCACTTGGGCTACTTCTCACTTGGCCTACAATATGAAGCAATTCTTATTGTGCATCTATTTACAAAAAATCTATTGTTTGGTTCTTATTATGAAAAGAAAGTTTTTAGAGGAATCTTCATGATTTTTTTTACCGTATCAAATTAGTTGTATGTATTATGTTTTCAACACACTATCTGAGTTGCATATAGTCCCCTTAAGTAAGCGGTACTGCAATATTAAGCCTTCGTATCTAACGTGGATCCACGCGAGATTCAATTCGAGAGATTCCAACAATTAAAAAGCCATTGCGGCTTTTTAATTGTTTCTCTAATTACGGCATTCAACCGATTAGCACTTAATTTTTTCCATAATGCGAGTAGGTATTATGGTCAATATTTTTACTGTAAAATTAAGTTAAGTAGGTCTACAATTTTCTCATAAGTTTTTTCTTAAATTAATTATTCAGTACTTATGTACTTATTTTTAATTTCTGTTAGCAACAACTACATAAACGCTTGACATATTTCATTGACAATGATAACGCTAGTAATAGTTGCGTACGCGTGTAATCTAATTTTTTTAAACACAAAATAATGCCCCATTACCGAAATTAATAAAAGCGATAACAACATTCACCCGCGTATTTTAGGGCATTAATGTGTAAATGGCATGTCATGCCGGACATGGTTATTTATATTTATTTGTTCAATATGGCCTCAGTCGTTCGACTAGTACCTATTTATAGCGTTATCAAGAAGGTCATCCGAAAACAGTACCTACCTTTTGTTCCAAAATGGCGCGTGTGACAGATTGTAATTCGAAATTCAAATAGCCATGGGTTTCCATGCGCTTGAAAAGGAAAAAAACAGAATGCCAATTCTCATTATTTAAAATGTTCAAAATCTAGTCGCAGTCTCATCTCAGCGACAAACAAAAATGTCAAAAACTTGTCAAAAACGTAGGAAAATTAGAGGTTGTTAGGATTGCCCCTGAATTTCGGTTAAATCAAGGCGATTACAGTCAAATTAAGAACCTCCTCTTGAAGTTTAAAAATAGTGGTCGATTGAATGCAGTCATCCTGCACATGATCAGAATCAACTGAAGGAAACCGTTCACTAGTACCTTCCTTCGTAGATAAGACATTCCTGACACTATAAAGGTCTAATGGGCCACATCCATCCACTCGGGACTGAAATATCCTTCAAACCTCCGATTGCTACTGTCATATACTTACCTACATACATTCCTACACGATACGAAATATTGTCCCATTTGCCTCCTGTATTTACGTGAGGACATATTTCGTGGCCCAAATTCGGGTCACAGTTTCGTCTCCCTACATTTTTATGGGCAATATTAAACTTTGCAAATTCCGGTATGAGTTTTATGAGTAAAATGACTGCGTGCAGAAAGTTTTAGAATGTTATGTTTTTGCGTGACTGTAATTAGGAAGAAAGCTTGAAGAATCAATTTGGATAGTATTTTTCGATGTACAAACCAGTACTTTACGTAATAGTGTAATAAAAATAATTCTACTACACTCCTGGGTAAATAGTCGAGCATCTAATCGAACCTGAACATTGGTAAATTACTCAAAAAATAGAGCAAGGCATTGTTTTAAGTTGCCTTGTTTATTCATAAAATAAATGGACATTAAAATATTGTTTCTGCAATAATGACAATAAAACTTAATTAGCAATATTCGAGTAACCGGTAACTAGGACCAACCTGTCACGCTATGCCACACCCACATCCAAACAAACGCTCCACTTGAGCGAGCCTCGAACAAGTGCACAACAGCTGATCAGCTTCCCTGTGCCGATCGACTCGACACGCATCCATCGCTCCTTACAAATCCAATAAATCAAACAAACACCCTTAAGCCAGCAATGTACTGCAACCTGTTCAAAATTCAAACGATTTTCTCGAAACTCATGCTTACAATAGACATTTTCATCTGAGTAAGCGAAACTCAGATAGAGCAAAGAAGAAATGTGTCATCGTAACAAAATGATTGTTGAAGCCACTAGAATCTGATAGTAAGGGTGTGTGAACGGAGCATGCGCGCTTGCCAAGGACACGCGCCGCGCCTCAGTCTGGCGGGAGGCAGCGCCGCGGCCGCCTGCCCTCTCGGACACCACCTCCATGTCCCACGATGCGGAGTGCCGCAGTGGCCGACGCGTAAGTCCGACCCGAACACCGCATGCCAGACCCAGCGCGAGACCCGGCACCGGCCCGCAGAGCGACCTTAAGCTCGGAAGCCCCGCGGTCGCTCCGATTCAGTCTTGTAATTGGATTTTGTCGTTCGATAAGCAACGTTATTCTGATTTGATTGGCGAACGCTTTCCGCTTCGATATTGCAGCTTGCTTCTTTCACTTCCTCCGGAGGCTCTCGTAGCTTTAAGTGTAGCCGCTTTATATGTATCGAAACAATTTGTTTCATGTCGAGTGTGATATGACGACTTACGTAACTTAGTATTACGGAGTCACTGGTGCATCACGATGCGATTATAAGATCGGCACACGAGTACAGAGTAGAGCGGGCATTGGACGTGAGTGGAACAGTTAGTGGACATGACTTGCTGGGAAAGCGTAGGACTGCTGGGGCCATGTGCGCTCCTCGCTTCGTCAGACGTCAGGGTGAGTTCGATCCCCAAGGAAATCATTGTCACCAAATGTTCTACTTCCGTGAATTAATAATATCCGATCTGTCCATTGTAGGACCGACATCCTTTAATAAAAGTTCTGTATCAAAAGCTCAACTGACCCTTGAAATTGTCCTAGATGTCATTTTCTAATTCAGTGAACTCTTCCCTCTACAATACTTTGTGGTAGACCAATGTTAGTGATTTATTGAGACGTCATTAAGATCCTTTAACCAGTGAACAATATTTTTGTTTTGGTAATCTACTAATTGCAACGTTATTAACTAATTAGGGAAATGTATTTAAAAACAAATGTTAACTACTTAAGTGTTAAGTACTAGATATTGGTTTTCTTAATGAGCTCTTTAAATGTGAGAAGTTCCAGTTATATTCGAACCCGCCTATAGTGAAGTGTTCAGTGGAAATGGTGTCGATAGTGCTTCTAACAACCGAAGAGGTTCTTCAAAGAAATGGATTTTGGTACTGCTTGGATACAATATGGATTACCGAGGAAATGGAACCGTTTGAAGAAGTCAAACATGAACATATGTTTATCAAGCCGCTGTCAAGAGACTTTTATTACGCGAAAAACCCAGATATACCACGAAGTGAATCGGAAGACGAGAACTCTTTAACTTTAAACGGGTTTATCAGTAAACATCAAGAATGGAAATCTAAGATCTGCGTGAGAAGATTTGATGCGCAACGGCGTAATTCAAGACAATTGCATTTGAGTTGGAACGGAATTAAAACAACTAGCAATGGCTCGCTTAATAATGAACCTAGAAGAGCTACTTCTTTGACAGAAAAACAATGTCAAGAAATTCTTCCAACTGCGAATAACTACAATAGAAGCGGAAAAGAAAGGAAACCCATTAAAAGTAACGACGAACGAGTAAAAGATTTTTTCAAACGTTTACTAGAAAGTGTGCCTCCACCGCCCCTAGAGGATTTGCAAGATTCTATAGTAGATGAATATTCGTGTTTCGTCTTAGAGCAACCGAAAGATTACAATGAAATTAATGACATTGAAATACCCGAATATGCAGATTTCGAAAAGGATAAAATACTGCAAACTGAAAACGAACACCGCTTATTGCCAGCTACGTCTACCCTAAAGAAATCTCAGTTGAAAGTCAGCTTTAATTTAAACACATCAAAAGCTGAATTCGAAAGTAACGAATCTTGGTACGATTCCATCTACGGTGTATCTGATATGATGCTGTCGACGTCAGGAGAAAACATAATAGTGGATTTAGACGATACCTATAACAGAATCCCTGATCCGGTTGAGCAAGATAATTTTCCATCTTGGTCTGAAATACTGATTGAGTGTGAAGTAAATTATAGTATTGTAGGAAGTAAGGAATCGTTAATCTCTGCTGAAGAGGTCATAAGTCGCTCCCATTGTGTTGGTGCTACAATTCACGAATTGGGATTTGACGAAATCAATGACGAAGAGACTGAATATGCAAGATTTGCTATATATAAAATACACCAATCTTTAAAAATTCAGGGTAACATGCTAGATTCGTCACCAATGAAAGACCTTAGTGAAAGTGACTTTGAATTAGTTAATGAAACACACAAAGATCCTTCATTTTTCGGGACAGTGTACCGATTAGCTCCTAATCCGTTTGAGGATATTCAAGACTTGGTAAATAATATACCATCAAGTACGTGAACAAAATTATTGTGTGTTTTTATATATTTGTATTTCAATTATCAATAAACTTATGTTCAAATATTCATGCTGCATTATTTGCTCTCCCTCATCTTATTTTCATTCTCAAATAACATAGATAGTGCAAAATTATAAGTTTACAATATGCTAATTTAGGAACTAGTGCCTTTGTGTCGACTGCGCTTTTTGAAATCGTATAATTTTCTTTGTATTCTGATTGAAACAAACTGTACGTGAGCGGAATTGTGATGCAATTTAATTTGTTGCAGCCCCCAGAGAACGAACTGCAGAAGAATTCAGATCGCGTGCTTTCTGAGCACGAATTGCGAGTCCAGCGGTCGTTGCAGAAGCTCAATGTGCCAGAATGGTGAGTGTTAAATTCATTTATACATCATATCTTCTGACGTAAAGGCCAGACCACTATAGGTTATCGAAAGGGCAATCAACATCTAGCCGAGCTATGTAGGGTAATGAGAAATATAACCTGCACTTTGATGTTACACTAGATTAGTCACGGCTTTCTAACGACGTCCTATATTAACTTGAAGCATTAAATTAAGAATAAAATGAGTTCCGCGTGTTTGTTATATTGCATAAAATCTTTAGCCTACATTTTGTAATGACGTCTAAACAAGCCGCTAACAATTTAATATTAATAATAAACTTAATGTTATAAAGAAATATACTTAAGCCTAACATTTTTCTAGATATATATCCAATAACATGAGCATTAAACCTATAGGCACGTCTCGCTTCACTACCAATCATGTCAAGGCTTTAGGAAAGGCGTTCGATGAATTATAGCACGACTTTATCCGAACTACTTTTAAAACTTCTAACATTCGGTCGTGTTTTATAATTATATCCGTAGTACTTTTTAAGATTTTAGATCAGAGTTAAAAGCATGAAAGGATTTAACAATTGGTGTGCACGTAATGCATGTTAGTTACGCTGCAAGGTTCCTATTTAGGTTCAAAGATTTTATACGAGAAAAACTCTAAAGTATTCTTAACCAACACTTTTTTTTTATATTTTTCTTCTACATTATCTTCAATTATTTTTAATTTTTGTTCGCAATGATGTTATTTGTCTGTTGATTTTTTGCTTTCATCCTTCTGAACTTCGAATAATCTGGAAACTTGTAGAACAGAACAGATACGATATGTTTAAACTAAGATTCGGATACCCTCAACAACTACGTTTAATGTTCTAAGTCATAAACCTGTATTATATGTATAAAGGTATTCATACACGGCAACAATAATGGCCGGTTTCATGCTTAATCCTCATAAGTGTCTCCCAGCCTCACGATAATGAGTCTCTGGTCGGTCTTTATTGTAATTAACGATGTCCTAATTGCATCTCGTCTAGCTGGACTACACGTGACCTAAGCTAACCTTTTATGTGGAAGCTTGTTTGTTGTAATAGCTACTTAGAGTGCTTCACCATGTTGTAGTAGTATTTCATGGGAAATAGAGCTATAAACACCGATTCTATGAAGCTGCTTACTGCTGCTGCAACATCTTGAATTTTTCAAACTGTCTTTTCTACAAGCCACGTTCGAAGAATATAATATGTCAGTGGCGGGTTTTGTAGCTTCGGGCGAAAACTTCTTTTGCTTTTTTTACAAAAGAAAATTAGGTAGGAGTAGGTCTCGAAAAAAACGAGCGTCTTGTCTCGGGAACTCGCGACACGACGCGTCATCTTGGGTGATTGCCTGCCCCTTACGTTGCTACTGAAAGAAGCATAAATACTTACCTTAATAGTTAGCTATTTGTAGCATGAAACAATCGCAATGTTTTAAAAATAATTCTTATCGTCGTAAAGTCATTGAATAGATTTTTCTTCGACCTGGCTGTAATGAAATCGTCTGGTATTATGTATATTTTGTCTCTAACCAGTGAGCTGGCCTATTTCTTGGCCGAAGAATCAGCATTGCAATTCAACGTGCCAATGCTGCTCGTCTTTTGGGTACTTTTCCTGTTGACAGCGATGCAGACGAAATTTTTTGATGCCATATGATTATTTTTCTTTTTATTTTTATTATTCATATTATTATTATTTTTTTAAGACAATTAACTTTTAAATCTTGTGAATATTATTCAGAAAAACAGAAATATCACCATTATTATCCAGAAAAACAGAAATATAAATAGTTAGTTAGTTTTAAACTAAAACTAATCTTAAGATTTGTTTTAATTTAATGGTTAGATGGTCAACCCTTTGCTAGTTAGATTAACTTGTAAATGTACTCGTACCTTGACTGGTATCCTTCTGTTTCCATTATTATGGCTCAATAAAATTTTCTAATACATTAGGTTTTCTAATACATCCACGTTAACTTCTGTAAGTAATCCGCCGTTTGCGCCGTTTAACTAAACATTATCATCAACCAGCCGGTTTCGATCAATTACTTACGCGGTAGTTAACCTATTGACTTCGTTCCTTAATTCAAAGGTTTTAATTAGTCATTTAAAAACGTGTTTTTTGTTTATTGGCTAATTAACTTTACAACTTAAGTTTCTTGTTCACAAATCTTGTAAATAATTATTGGAAAAATATAATTATGTGTTTTATTTACATTAATATTAGCAATAGTTTCGCATTTTTTGAACCCAGTAAGTAATAAATATTATATCTTTCCGTGTCAGTACCGACCGTCCACGAAAATTTCGTTTGGTTTTTCCGATACCTACCTCTCATATTTAGGGCATCATTCCAGTAGGAAATGAAATTTCCTTTCCTTGACTTGATTAGGTTCCTATCTTACGTCAATATTCCTATCAGCTTTACGTAGGTAGCCAATCAAAGAGGAGCAATCGTGGCCCAGTGGTAATGGCTCCGACTTACGAGTTTGTAGGTTATGGGTTTTTGGGTAAAAAATTTCACCACCACTGCTCTCAAAACGGTGAAGGAATCCGGCATGTCCTAGAACCAAAAATTCGAAGATATTATTATGTGACATCTACCAACCCGCTTTAGGTCCACGAGGCCCACCCCTCTCGAAGAGAGGAGGCCTGTGTTCCAGCTGTGGGAAAATTATAGGCTAAATGCAAACAAAAAGACTGGCGACGAGTTAGTGGTCACATTAAGTAGCATTAAGTAGTTAATGCCTAGTTGCGTATCAACCAGTGCTTTGATCATCATCATCATCATCATTTCAGCCGAAAGACATCCACTGCTCTGGACATAGGCCTCCCCCAATTTTGGGGGGGGGTTTGCCATAATCGCCACGCTTGGCAGGCGGGTTGGCGATCGCAGTATGGTATGATGGTGTAATGCATAGAGAACGCTGATGCCCATTCTCCGGTCTCCCTTAGTCGCCTTTTACGACACCCACGGGAAGTATGGGGTGGTGATATTCTTTAAGTCCGGCACCACAAAGACAGTGCTTTGATCAGTCATAGTTATATTCCAGCCCCGTGTTTTAGAGCCATTTATAGAGTAATTCTTAGTGATGAATATCAATTTAAAACTGACAGCTTTGATAATCGCGACTCCAATCTAACTTTAAATCAAGTTTCATGCCATGTTTTATAATATTTTCCAAAACTATGCTTTGTCATGAATCTCGATTTATTCTAGATTCGAGTCTATAGCTTTTAGTCTGCAACGTCAAAGTCAAAGGCAAACCTAACGAGCAGTTTCCCGCATCAAAGGAACTAAGGAAGTCGGATTCATCAACGATGCATCTTTGTAGAAAATGGACAACGTCCTCAGCTTCTCACTCAGGAACAAGTCTAACAAGTGACCTAGTTTACTCATTCTAAAGGGTTAAATTAAATTAGTTAGCGAAACTGTGCAGATGTGATGGATACCGATATCTAAACATGATTAAAAATGTATATATGTATGTATCTATCTGTGTATTAGTATTTATTCAAGTATTTTATAGTAATTTCCTAGCTATTTATCCCTTTTGTTGCACCTGCCATGTTTTGTCTCTGCATCACCCTAAGGTTGACTGGTAGAAAATGCCTCAGGCATTAAGTCCGCCTTTGTACAGTATTTCTTTTAATAGTGCATAAAGTTTTAATAAATAAATAAATAAAAACTGATTTTGTCAACCCATACCTACTTCCACTCTACCTGTAGTTGTCCCCAAAAAGTATCATCACATCAAATCATTATTTTTTAGGGTTCCGTACCTAAAGGGTAAAAACAGGACCCTATTACTAAGACTCCATTGTCATTGTGTTATCTCATGAACTGTGATAGCTAGACAGTTGAAATTTTCACAGATGATATATTTCTGTTGTCGCTATAACAACAAATACTAAAAACAGAATAAAATAAATATTTAAGGGGGGCTCCCATACAACAAACGTGTTTTTTTCGGCGTTTTTGCTTTATGGTACGGAACCCTTCGTGTGCGAGTCCGACTCGCACTTGGTCAGTTTTTAATTGTTTTATCGTGTTTAAATATCCATCTATTGTTTATCCATAACGTCTGCAGTAATCGCTACCTTATATAATTTGACTTTGTATAGGTAGGTAGTGAGACATTTGAAAATGTATATACTCCTTCCTCTTTCCAGGTACAAGAATGCACCCGCACCCCGAGAGGGCTTCCTTCTCCGCAAGCGTCTGTCTGACGCATCCGCCTCGGCAGGTCGTTGGAGCGGCCTCAACTCGAAGACCACCTCACTTGGCAGCCTGGGCGGTAACCAGCAGCCGCCGCCGCCACAGCTGTCGCCACACACCACCAGCTTCGGCAGGTGGTCTACTAGCCGGCTTAATTCTAACCAAGTGAGTTTAGACTTTTTTTTTTCTTGGCCTTTGAGAAGTTTAGACTTAAATGGTGACAGCCAATAAATAATAATTACTCCCTGTTTGAAACAACATAATATCAAGCCTGCTACACCCGAAAGGTTAAGCAGAGGTGTATCTTGGCCTTTAAGGAGTTTAGACTTAAATGGTGACAGTCATTATATAATGATTACTCCCTGTTTGAGACAACATAATATCAAGCTGTCTGTGCGGTGCCGGACTTAAAGAATTGTACCACCCCTTACTTCCCGTGGGTGTCGTAAAAGGCGACTAAGGGTCTTACCGGAGAATGGGCAGCAGCGTTCTCTATTTATTCCACCATCATACCATACTGCGATCGCCAACCCGCCTGCCAAGCGTGGCGATTATGGCAAACCCCCCCCAAAATTGGGGGAGGCCTATGTCCAGCAGTGGACGTCTATCGGCTGAAACGACGAATATCAAGCCTGTTACACCCGAAAGCTTAGGCAGAGGTGTATCTTGGCCTTTAAGGAGTTTAGAGTTAAATGATGACAGTCATTATATAATAATTACTCCCAGTTTGAGACAACATAATATCAAGCCTGTTACACCCGAAAGGTTAGGCAGAGGTGTATCGTGGCCTTTAAAGAGTTTAGACTTAAATGGTGACAGTCATCATATAATGATTACTCCCTGTTTGAGACAACATAATATCAAGCCTGTTACACCCGAAAGGTTAGACAGAGGTGTACATACATGGCGAAATGTATGTGTACTATACAGTGTGATTGGAAGCTGAGTGCAAAACTTTAAGGGAGTGATAGATGACACCATTTACAACATTTTGAGCCATACATGCCTTAGACGAAATATCTTTTTTTTTACTGCAAACTTTTAGTCAAAAATAACATACCAACTTTAACTGCGAAAAAAATAATAAACTGGCCAAGTGCGAGTCGGACTCGCACACGAAGGGTTCCGTACCACAAGGCAAATACACCGAAAAAAACACGTATTGTTGTTTGTTGTATGGGAGCCTCCCTCAAATATTTATTTTATTGTTTTTAGTAGGTATTTGTTGTTATAGCGGCAACAGAAATACATAATTTGTGAAAATTTCAACTGTCTAGCTATCGCGGTTCTTGAGATACAGACTGGTGACAGACAGACGGACAGACAGACAGCGAAGTCTTAGTAATAGGGTCCCGTTTTTACCCTTTGGGTACCTAAAAAAACATACTTCGTCTAAGACATGTATGGCTCAAAATGCTCTAAATGGTGTCAACTATCACCCCCTTTTTTTTTTTTTGGATGGGAAATCATCAAATGACTCCTCCCGCTCTGGGTGGAGCGGAAGGGAGTGTCAGACTCTTACTGACTAAAACCCACCCGTGTTCCTTCCTTAGCCTTTTATGTTCCGGGCCAGCGGTAACCTTCCTTCCTTCCTTTCGGACAATCCCGCTGACCCGGCAGGCTTCGGCCCTAAGGCCATCACCCCCTTAAGGCTTTGTATCCAGCTTCCAAACACCCTATATTATTATATTGTATATTACACCCACATTTCACCAGTTATTAAGTCCCATTGTAACAGGAGGCTACCCTATTGCTATCAGCCGGGCACAAATCCAAACTCTCGGCTGCTACTGAGAAATCCCAGATGGAAAAACCCAATAACACTTTGTCCGACCCGGGAATAGAACCCAGGACCTCATGCTCAGCAGTAGCGCTTGCAACCACTAGACCAATGTGGCAGTTTCGTGAGCCAAGTTCACGTTTTTTTATGTTTACTGTTTTAATCACGTCACCGAAACGAAGGCTTCAAACGAAGAGTCAAACTACATAGATACACAGTTCGCCTCGCGATGTCGCTGTTTGATGAGCTCATGAAGAAAAAAGGCTCCGTTCGGAATAATCCTGAAACAAAGACAGGAGTAAGGCTTTCAACATTAATAAACACGTTCATTGTCTAGTATTGCTTCCTTCAGTTAATGTAGATTCTAGTCTATAGTGCTTAAAAATTTCTCTCTAATAATCTCAATTTATGTCAGTCAAAGCATTGTCTGTAAGTTCATCCACCTCAAGCGTAATATACTTAGATACTTCTAAGACTGCGTTTCTTCGCTCGCTAGGCACCTTCATACGGCTTCTCCCGTCATTTCCGTGGTAACGGTTCATTCACCGATTTATTCTTGTTATGTAAACGAGTCTATTGTACTAATGATTATGTTGCTAGAATTTAAATGGTGACCGGCCAATCGATCGTAAAATGACAAGTAGTTAAGGAAAAATTTAGAGGTAATGCTAATGAACCGTGGCGATACTTCCTTGCTGAGACATCGTGATTCGTTGGATGGATAATGAACGAAATAGTTTTTTATCCCCTGTTGTAGATCGAATTGACGACAGGACTTAAGTGATCAATGATATTGGCCTGGATTAAGATAAGTAATCTTAATCCAGGGCAATATCATTGGATGGACATACATAGTACACTCGTTAAGCTATATTTTATTACTGGAACTAAGTACTTCATTTGATTACCGTATCGGTTAGCGGTACATAATATACTATCCACCTTACACTACTATCCACTAAGTAGATATTATCTGCTTTTAAACGAAGTATCAAAATACTACCTAATGTAGAGTGAATGAGTGCTCGCCCAATTGATGTAGATAATTTTTCAGTCCATGAGCTTGTCAGAATGGAAAATTGGTTACAATCACTGTTTTAAAAGAGAGTTTCCTTATACCAACGAGGCGGGTTTTAGATACAATCTTAGTCAGCCTGTAATGTTTCCACTGCTGAAAGTCTTCCTCCTCTCGGTAAGAGCCTCCTCTTTTATAAATAACACATGTTTCCTTCCACAGACGTCACCGTGTTCCTCAACACGCAGCAGCATCAGGGGTACCAGTCCTCTATGCTCGCCGTCAGCTAGATCCTCGTTCAGTGCGCGGCAACCCTACCTTGGCTGGAGGAGTCAAGAGAGACTCAACAGTACCCCGCGTACGCCACATGAGAGGTAAGAACAAACAGAAGAAGATCGAAACGATAAATAAGAAAGAACGCTTGAAACTTCTCTAGAATAAGAAACAAGTTAAGTCTACTCCGCGAAAACAACTGTTTTTGAGAACGTCATCGCTGTCGTGTCCTCATCAATAAATGAATAAAACAGTGACATTATTTTGAAACAAACGTATCAATTATCGACAAAACTTGATAAATGTTTCAGACGAATCATATTTACAAGACTTTTGGCTACATAAATAATAATAACAATAAGGTTGATAGATCCATAATGCTTGTTCTTTGGTCAAAGTTAAACTTAAAATTATCATCTTTTTTGCATATTTTTCCAGGCTAGCATCGTCCCTACTCCAGTCGACACCCAAATCAGAAGCGTCTGAGGCGTCAAAAGCGTCAGAAGAGATCCAAACCTCGATCAAGGAAGTGACGTCAGCGATAGTACACTACGTGTCAGGATTAGAGCCAGCTAACGGCGACATCGACCGGCAACCCTCGCCGAGGTCCAGTCAGAAGTTATTCTGGCTTGAAAGCTCTTTTGTTGGTAAGTTTCTTTATGTAACTGCGATGGCAGCTTGCATTTCGTGAGCAGTTTAATTTTATTAAAAAAAATATAGTCTTCGTTTTTACTTCGAAATATTATAACTACTTTCAGCTTTGTAATGTTAATGGTTAATGTCATTCGATCAAGCATTCTTGGCATTTAGCTTTTCAGTCACGATCACGATCTAACAAATCTACTCTAGTTTTAGGTTCGCTATTTAATTCGGTCTTCGATCAGTCACCGTCAATCCACCTACAATCTCCCTCTGTAACTTTCCAGGCACGAAGCCACTGGAGTCCCCGCAGACACCGCTGGTGGTGTCGGAGGCGCTGCCGCCGCTGCCCCCGCACCCCCGCCCACCCTCGTCGCTGCGCCTCGACCACCGCGCCGCGCCCGGTGAGCCCGCGTGACCACTCCACTCCACCAAATACACTGCAGGTTTCACAACCAACTAACGACACATTCCCGTGTACAAGCAGCATTGCACATGCTCGCAACGAAACAATTCGACACGACGAACGCAACGCGTGGTTTGGGCATTGGCCCTTTTTGAACTTCAAAGTTCTCTCGATACAGAATTTGATAGTTGCGAAAAATCATGAAAATTGCATTTATGTTTTAAGAGTCTGAACCTGCAGTGTCCACTTTGTTAATTTTTATGTTACGTTAATACTCTGTGCGTTAATTTTTGTGCTGTTCTGTGTATTTAGTTATTTGTGAAATGAACTCATTCAGTTCTCAGGAGCTGAAGGATTTCATTTTATGAAAACCTATGTGTAATAGAGCTTTATAGACTGTGTGTAAGACTCAGGACCATTATTATATTACTTATATTATTAATTATTATTTGTGTCAATTTATGCACTATTTTGGACTCCCGATATCAATTTATTGTGTCAAGTGTTTTTAATTTTTCGCATTGTGGAAGAAGCACTGGCTTGTAGACGCTTACTTTTAATTTATGTGTTTGTCACACGCAGCTTTATTTTATTTCAAGATGGCGGTGAGTCGATCTATGATTTTCAAAGTAACGTTGCAGCTTACCAATATTATTATGTATGGTATAAGTAGGAATGACAATAGCCGCCTAAATAATTATTATACCGTGAACATAAAATTATAAAAGGTACATTATTATAATGCAATGTTTACTTTTGATGCATTTCTGTTAGCAAGTTCACTCTTATTAATTTTATAATCATTGTTACGGAAATACAGTTTCCATTAATATTCTCGTACCTAAATCAAATATATATGATTATAAATGAAATAGTCATAGTTAAGATTTTATTTTTGTTTTAGATATTGCCATAATTATAATTTCAATAGTAATCTGACACGAACCAGTAATATCTTTTAGTAATAATTTCGTCCGATGTACAGATTAAATTATTTTTGTTTGTGTGTTTATTTTAATGCAAATCTCTAGTAATTAGTTTAATGGCTAGTTAATATACATAGTTTTGTAAATAAAATATTATGTTGCTATGTTTTATTTTAGGTGCTAAATCAATTTTTACCTGCTTTCAAACCTATATTTTTCAGTTCTAAATTCGTAAACACAGGCTTTAATAAATGTCACAAAATATTTGAATAACGTAAAACAATTATGTTATTCACATAATATTTAATAAATATTTTTTTAAATACTACCAACAGTTATCAGAACCATAATGTGATGTGGTGGTGAGAAGTGACGGTATAAGTCTGAAATCTAGAAAATTTCAAGTTCCTTCTACTTAAATCACCTCGTAATTTATGTTGGGGCAAAGCTCCTAAGTAAATTATACAGGTTCTGATTAGGTTAGAAAAAATACAAAATTATTTTTGCGTTCAAAATTCGCACCGACGAACTACGAAAGCGTCACGAACTATAGACGACTTATGCATGTTAAAATGTCAAAATAAAAAATAATTGTCCATGACAGTTTGTAATGGCCGCCTATATTTTATAACAATGGCGCCAAAATCAGTACTTTTAACTTTTACTGCAGCTCTCTAAATCTAATAAATTCCAAATAAAAAGTACCTAAAAGAAAATGTAATATCAATACGTAGTTATAGGGTATAATATTTGTATGTTAGAATCTCGGTACCTTGTTCATGTTTATAATGAAGACTACAGGATATTTTGTCTTCATTATCATTTCAATATTGTACTTTTAGTTACGTTTTAATCATAATGATTACTGAATATATTCATTTTTATTTTATATGTTTTGTTTTATTTTTTATTTATGTGTATGTGAGTTAAGTTTATGTTATTAAATTGTTATTGCTTTACGAGAAAGTCAAGCGACAACTATTGACATTTTCACAGCTTTTCGTATTTAACTATAACAGCACTTTTTTAATCTTTCATTTCGCTTTTATGCAATTCGGACACAAGTCAAAATTAAAGATATTTTTTTAATGTGTCTGCAAATCACAGGTCAAATCATAAGAATCGCTTGTTTGTCTGGTTACCCCTATGCCTAGGACTTCCGACATAGTGTACCTACTTACTCATTGTCAATGAGATCATGTTATAAAAGAAGGTAAGTTCAACATACAATTCAATGGTACCTATTGTCTATAGGTCTTTCAAACCATAATATTAAACAACCACGCGACACGTCTTCACAAAGCACCTCTCCTTTGTCCATTCTAATGAATCATTGATACCGACTTCCAGACTGGCAAGATTCCCAACGTTCCCTGAACTTAGGTATCACGCGGCCGTCTCCAGGCTCCACTACTCTTGAAGACGTGCTGGACTCACTCTTGGGGTTGCCATCGCAGCCAGCCAGGATACCCACGCCTCAGCCCAGTCCTAGGAAGGGTTCAAGCCCCTATTATTTGATGGGCGGCAAGGTACATAAGTTTTTTTACTTATGACTATTTTATACAATATTTAATTGGTATCTGCGTGCAGGTCTGTTAATTATTATCGCTAAATTGAAGTTGCCATCTATTCAATGCGAATTATTTGAAATGTATTGTGGCCCATAAACAAATCATGAATCGAGTTCGATTCTGATGTAACAGCTGTTGATTTGGACAAAATATAATAAGTATCATCATTAAGTTCTTACCTGCACAAAAAAAAACTTCAGCATGTGGTCAGTTAGGAATTCAGGCCATACTGGTGTAACATCCCAAATTGGTCCTACCAGTCCTCAATAACCGTCCTCAGAGTCCTCGGTACGAACAACTGGCCAGTAGCGGGCACAGCAGCGCCTCCCCGGCGTCGCGCTTCCTCGGCACGCCCAGCGAGACCCACAGCTCAGTCACGGACAGTCCCGAACACGACCGACCAGGTAGGAACGATATGTAAGTCTGAGCCGTTCCAATTTTTCTATTACATTACCACACCTCCTCAAAAGACTAGGTCCACATCTATCTTACACTAAGCACCAGTAACCACTTGTTTTTGCTTATTATTTATCTGCTACGCTCTCTGACGGACTTATCAGGTATCCTGTCTAGTGTCTAGGCGTATTGTATAAATGGTTCTCTTTTGATATAATATATACCTTGTCGTTTATCGAGTAGGCAGCATGAAGTGTCCTCCGCGGCATGGTTGTATTTTGATTTTCCGGTGTTCTTAACAACGTTGGTTCTGAGTCTTACTAAATTGTTTGTTGTTAATCCATTAGCTTAAGGTTCATCCAGTTAAATCAATGTTAAACTAACTTAATCGATGTTCTGTACTATTTCAGGCAAGGATACAGTTGATAATCTTGGCGACATGCAAGAGTCGAGGCGGCCGCGTTCGGCGCAGGGCGAGCACTCCCGCAGGAGAAGTGAGCCCTTTGCCCAAGCAAGTGTGTCCCTCGACCGTCGCACCAGCCTCGATGCCGCAGCCCTTCGCCCTTCCGATTCTCACTTAACTCACCATGATTCCCGAGCTTCCCTAGCTTCTCTTCAGACTGAAAACAGCACAGACGAGGCCTTCGTCAGGTGCAAATATCCAAAATGTCCCTCTCGAGCCCCATTACCCGATGCCAAACGACACTACAAGACTTGCCACAATTGCACCACAATGTATTGCTCAAAGGAATGTCGCAGGGCACACTGGGAGAAACACAGAAAAGTTTGCTTGCACACCCGAGCGAGCACCCTGTGCAGACAGATCATATCAGCGGCCAAGGAAGACGCCGACGCTTTGCATCAAATTAGCACCATAGCTCACAGAGGCTACCTGGCCCTCGGAAGAGGCGTTGTTAAAGTATTCTTTACAAGTCCCGAGTCGGCCGAAAAGTTTACTACGCACGGTTTTCAATATTTAAGTGAGCCGGAGTTTATGAAGTGGACGTCTCTTCAGCCGAATGAAATGGGTGTAGAATTATACACTGAAGTGGTTAAACTTTGTAAAGCTTACAATCCTGAGACGAGAGTAATTTTATACGTGGCTGTGTGTATTATCAGTGAAGTGCCGACAAAAGGTGCCGTTAAATGGGAAAGACAGATGGTGTCTAGATGCGCAAAACTACGTCTCAGTAAAACGGTAACTGCTGCAATTCAGGAACAGAATAGAAGACGGTATAGACGAGATAGCAAGTCTACACCAGAGGATAGAGAAACTCTTATTCTGACTTCGAAATTAAGCAACGCGGGTGAAAAAAATGCAGCTACAGCGCACAAGTTTAGACAAATATGTTTCCAAAACATATCGAAAGAACTGGAAAGTAGAGGAGTGAATTTAAAAAAGCATTTCCCCGAAGTCTACTCGAGATTAGGGGCGTACGTGGATGGTACGAGCGATAGGTTCATTCCTATGACCATTTACCCCAAAGATGTGACGAGTGGGAGGTCTTTCATGTGCGTGATCATGCCGGACAGTGAAGTGGAGAGCGGTACGCCGGTGGACGGCAAAGTAACGACCGTAGACGTAGGCGTAGACCGGTCCCGACACCAGCTGTCTACTCCCATGTGAGAGTATTATATAAAACGTAGTTCGTTAGGAAATGCCGCTAATGATGGCAGTTAACACCTACCGATAATGGTAGTAGTGAAAAAGACATTGTGGTTATTGGTGGTGGTGTATTTCCCAATACCAATTCTTCTTATATATTATTTAAATTGTAATCTCCGAATATGAATCTCGTGTGTGAAATGAAAGTATATGTTAACGTGCCCTTAAAACTGTATTATGATTATTTTAGATACCTATTACTAATGCTACCTATAATATAAATATGCTAAACGCGTCTTCAAACCGCGCAAGTCTTTGAGTATATTTAAATTGTGAAATATATGAGATCTATGTTGAGAAATTTTGACGTGCTCTCACAATACTTGGGACGCGTGCAAAATTAACATCATAAGATAAAATAATACAAGTTTTTTCTAACTTTGTACAAAACATAAGAATTAATAGGTATTTATATTACCAGAATATACTGCAAATTAAATGAGAGGTTGTCATCAATTTATATTTCTATTAAAATATTTAAGAGGCCCGTAGTGTTTTAATAGATTTTTTGAACAAAGTTACCAAAAACTAATCACGAAATAATATAGCGTGCCCTGAGTAGTGCTTATAACTAATATTATATATTTACCTCTTGTTACTTTCTCCGTTACTATGAATGTGCACTTACGTTAGATAAATATTAATTTAAGAGAATTTTATGACGTTGTGACGTGTGTTATAAAAGTACCTACATTTTTTATTCTAAGGATTTAGAACTTGTTTCTGCAATTTGACAATAGTTTAAATTAAAAATAATATTTATTGCAAAGCCTTTATTGGCACAGAGGGATGTATTTAAGATTTTTTTAAAGAGATGGAGTAGGTATGCTTTTTATTCAGAAAAGAAGTGATTTTTATACAAAACGTAAGCTTTTAATGCATGTGAGCGATTAGTGAGAATTAAAAACAAAATAAAACAATTCTAGTGTTTTGTCTTTAGATAGATGATTCAATTAAGATTTTTTTAATGGAAATTTACACATAATTAGGTATTTGTAGTAAATGTTTTTGTGGATGAGTCAGGTTGTGTTTCTAACAAAATGGCTCAGAACTGATGTGGCGTAGTGAGTACGGAGCAGAGATCGGAATAGGTAGAGCTGTTTTATGTACTTGCCATAGGTTAGAATAATATGGATATTCCCCGAGTCCCGGGTAATCGAGTGAGACAACCAGTTACTGTTGGTAAAAAAATGAATTCTAGTGGCTCAGAAAGAGACAAAAACGTGCGTCACTCTAGCGATAGAAACACGCTATTGTTTTCTTTTATTTCCATAATGCGGCGACATTACGCGCTTGGCAAAAAGTTTTATAGCGTGCTGTTGGTTGACGTAAAATTTACAACGTCCCTCATGCGCTTATTGGCTTACATAAACCATTTTGATACATATTGACAAAAAGAATGAAATTCAATAAAATCCCGTAGTAGTCGGAATCCTGTGGAATCAATGTTTGCGGTCAATGAACCTAAATAGCTCTACCTATTCCGATCACTGGTACGGAGCCAGCGGGCAAGAAAAAATACAGTCGTAACTATGGCGTGGAATAATAATCAGTATTCTAGTCATCACGACAGTCCCTTCACATATCTTCAAGAGGCTGCAGTAGGTACCTACCTACTCAGCTCCATATTTTGATGCTCAACCCACTCAACAATGAAAGCACTGGCTCTGAGCTACGCCACATACATTTTAGAATTTTACTCATCGGCTGGAGCGAGAACGAACAGTATGGTTATGCAAGTGTCAAATATTCTTAAACCTTTACATTCCATTCAACCATTTAAAAAGGCACAAAATATGAAATAGTTTTGTAATTAACGTGAGGTGCCAACATAAAAACGAGAGGTTATGCTTGAAAGATAAAAAATAATTTAAGCATGTGCTCTACAGACTTCCAGAAAAATCTACCAAATTTACTGTACCTAAACAAAAAAATCGTGTTTTGTACGAAAGTGTTAATTTTAAAAAATACAAGAACGCGGAAAATTGCATTAATATTATTGGCAACACAAGTGTTTATGGGTCGCCATTTAATTTGGCGTCCAGTAAGTTAAAAAGTAGTCATGTATGGAACGATCTGTTGACACTACAGAGAAAAGTATGTATAGTAACGATACACCAACTAGACATGAATGGATAGGTAGGTGGGTACTTTAATTATTTACAACGCGGGGTAAGACTCCCAGGAGTCTCGCAACACTTGACGCGTGATAAGTTAAACTTTCGTACAAACACCTTGACTTTCCCTCAGCTGCGGCGCTGGCAACAATTCTTCCAAAAATGTCATTCTATGTGGTGACTAAGCTGTAATGTGTAATTATTTATATCGTTGTTATATAACATAAAAGACAAGATACATATGTTTAATGGGTTCTGCTTCATTTTGTACTCATTTGTAACGGCTTGTTGGATTGAAGAATGTTTGTAAAACACTGGATGTGGTAGGTGTAGGTAGCTAACCTAACCTAACTCTCAATAAGTTGGTTGTAAAGTTCTTTGAGCGCAAAATAGAAGTAGCCCTTAGTAATAGAAACCTTTAATGTTGTGTTGTCTGCGTCTAAACCGAAACTGTCGATATATAAATGCCTCATCCTTTTATATTTAGTTCTACGTATTTCTCGCAGTTGAGAAAAATCGATTTACCTATTAATAAATGTTCAAAATATTCATTCCTTCAAAAATCGGGCATTATAAATATTTTTTTATATTATTATCATCATTGCGTAAGCCAATGTGTCGAAAAAATAACATATTTTATTATAGTAAAAAATTGGCCCATGATGATGCGAGTAAAATTATCGTCTTGACCTGTGTATGTAAACTAACGCTCATTAAAGTTTTTCTATATAATTCTATAATAAATTATAATTTAGACATTTTTAAAACTTATCTACTATACTATCTACTTGTAAACGCCTATAAAGATTTTCATACATTATTATATTCATAATGTTGCCATATCAATTGTGTTTCATAGTCTGGAATCCAGATTTTTTATCTAGTTGTCCCTTATGTATTTCAAATAAACGGCCCAGCTACTAATTTTGTTTCATTTTCTTGCCTTTCCTAACTAAAAGTATTAAAGTGAACTAACTGGAAGCGGCTAGGTACTGTAACTGTGTCCAGCGTCAACACTTTATGGTCCTGGTCAGCACTCTGCAGCGAATTAAACAATTCTATCTTCAAAAACGAACGCGAGACGCAATGTACAGACGCCAGCACATCAAGCTACCCGAAATTCTCAGATTTTCCCAATCAACTGTGACCTTATAAAGCGATAAAGTTGAAAATCTAATAAAGAAAGACAGTTTGTAGATTGTAGTAGCTTGATGTGCTGGCGTCTGTACAAACATAAATCACTAATCAGATAACTAGCCTGCGCGATCGTGATTCGGCCAGAAAAGAACATTTTGACCGGGCCCCAAATTCCGGAACACTTTCTCACCAAAAAAAATTGGATTGAGCGAAAAAACTAAGTGGGTTTGCGTTATGTTTTTCACACGATGAAAATAAGTAAGTTGCCTTGTGTTGTAGCGTAGCAGATAATTTACTTACATGGGATCGGTGCGGAACTGAAGACTAATCAACAGGGAACTTTTTCTTCTAAATAGTCTGTGTAAAAAATAAACAAACGGGATGGCGGCGGGAACTATTTTAAATTTGGCGCTAAAATTAAAGATCTTTGATTTGGCGCCACGTCGATGAAGTTGTTATTCTCGATATAATAAAACTGTGTTTATCGCAGAAATTAAAAAATAATTTCTGCGATAAACACAGTTTTATTATTTATTATCATGTAAACTAGCGTTGGTAAAATAGAATAAGAAATGTTTGAATACTTATTTAAAAATACCTGTAAAATAAGACTGCAAAATATAAATAATACAATGCGATTCAAATAAGAATAGGAACGTCAATGACCTCTATCTGTCAAAAGTTGATTGAAAAGTACGGTTTGCAAAGAAAACTTATTTGCGTATCAATAACTTTTTTTTTGTTTAGATAAGTCTTAGATAAATCAAAGTGAAAAAAACATCAAAAAATTAGTCATAATTAGTTTGTTTTTTAATTATGCTACCTACTTTCTTTCTTATTTTCATTGTTGACAACAATTCACCAGAAAGTAAAGAAGATGCCAGCCGCCATCTTGTCGTTGTTGGGTGTTACATGCTTTGTGGTTGGTGGTGTGCTTCTTCGTGAGACTGAGTGCTTGTGGAGTGTTACTGTTTCTTTCGTTAATTCTGTATGTTACGTGGTGGTTTCCTGTTAAATTTGTTATTGTTGTCATTTGTTGACGATGACCACTCAAACAGTGATGCAGACATGAGCGGAACTGAAAAAAAAAATGTTTTCGTAAATAATTAATGTTATTAAAAAAATATCTTGTTTTGCTCACCCTACCCAATTTATTCGATTTGACAGCTATGACGTCACAACATGGCGCTAAGTCGATCCTATTCTTATTTGAAACGCATTGTACCAACATTTTTTTTTAAGTTTAACTTGATATCGAGAATATCAGTCCATAGACTTTTAAAATACTTTTTCTCTGATAAATTTCCGAACGAAATCAAGTTTTTGACCTTTGACCGAGTGACATTATTATGACATTTGATCAATTGAATTCGTGCGAAATACAGATACGGACGGGTATTTAAGCCGTGCTGTAATATTGAAGCGCATTCTAGTGAATTATTGTGAAATTGTAGTGTTTACTTTTGTTTAAATTAATGATAAGCATGGTGCCGTCGACTGTGGTGTACGTTGCGGCGGTGCCAATCTCAGTAATCGTTGCCCTGGGTTTGCTTCGTAAGTGGAGGTCTAGGAAATGGGCTACCTGTGTGAGCAATACTTGTTTGAGAGGGAAAACCTTCCTCATCACCGGAGCAAACAGTGGAATTGGCTATGAAACGGCCAAAACTATAGCTAGGAGGAAGGGACGGGTGATATTCGCCTGCAGAGACATTGGTAAGGCCAAGGAGGCTATCGCTCGCATTCGCAAGGAACAGCCCAATGGGGGCGAGATGGTGAGTAAAATGAAAAACGGTCTTTTTTTTATTGAATACTTATTATTTTCATTATCCCACCTTCCGTTGTAAAATCATTCTATTAATATTATTTGACATAATTCTTCTAAAATAAGGGTTACTATTTTCTGCTTGGACACTTTTATGCGCGTGTGTACAACACTTTCTCCCGTACAAAAATAACAATGTCAATATTACTCATGAGTTTGTGACATTTGGCAACTAGAAGTGCATGAGCACCTGTTTTCCACCTCAATGGTGTTGTTGCATATTCCTAACACTGATGATTATGTCTTGAAGAATAAGTTAGTTATGAATATAACTCTGAGTTTAATTAAAATAGCCTTTGTTTATTTAGACAAAGATTATGTCATACTATCTTTTATAATCAGTGGAAACTTGTAAATGGCCTTCAGTTTCATATTATTTTAAGTACACTGTATGTATAAGTTGTTTGTAAATTTCCCAAATAAAATACTTTTATGGAACACTCATACATAGGGTTGCCAAAATAACATATCCTACTTTATTTTCGATAAATATATACTTTATACTTTTGCATAAAAGTAAAGTATGCGAAAATACTTATTATTTCTAATATTTTGTTAAGCGTAAAACTCATAAGAGTAATTACTGAACTATTTATCAATAAGTACTTTTTAGTCAAAAAGAAAATCTATTAATAAATTTAGAGAATTTTTAGAGAAAAATATAGTTATGCTTAAGACAGACCAGTTGTGAAGACAAATGGCAATATACCTATATATAAAAATGCAACTGATAGCTTAAGTACCAAATGTAAGAATGAAATCTTTCTTATTTACTCTCTGTTCCTGCTACTTCAACTTTTGCTGAGTTTTTTCGGTAATGAATCTGCAGTGGTGAGAAGAGAGAAACAGACTGTCCATAAATTCAATAAAAAACAAGTTATTTATTTAAATAAAATTTTGATTGTAAAACTGTTAGTGCTTGCTAAAAGCACCCAAAAATATGTGTTCTAGGGTGTCGTTTCAGCCGATAGACGTCCACTGCTGGACATAGGCCTCCCCCAATTTTGGGGGGGGTTTGCCATAATCGCCACGCTTGGCAGGCGGGTTGGCGATCGCAGTATGGTATGATGGTGGAATAAATAGAGAACGCTGCTGCCCATTCTCCGGTAAGACCCTTAGTCGCCTTTTACGACACCCACGGGAAGTAAGGGGTGGTGCAATTCTTTAAGTCCGGCACCACACAGACGTCTTTAAGTCCGGCACCACACAGACGTGGTGTGGGTTCTAGGGTGTAACATACTTAAAATTGAGAAATACTTTTTTTTGTTCCAAATACTGTCTTTTCCTATTCAAAGAATTTGATATTTATGTTATTTTTCTCAAAAAAGTTGTCAACCATACTCATACTTATGATAACAGACTATTTGGGTGTACTATATGTACATCTCTGCATTACGGGTGTGATGTTATTTTATGTCAAAATTAAAAAAAATCTTAATATAATATAATATTGTATGATTCTTCTTAATTCTTAATAAATATTGCTTGAAAACAATGTTATATAAAATAAATTAGTGACATGAATTCTTATCAACTGTAAGTACTATAATGTTGAGACAAAATGTATTTATTGTTGGCAAATCAACAGGTTATCAACATTTTGTTACGTAAATACCTACAATGTGTTATCTTGTGAACAATAATTAATAAGATGAAATTGTAACATTCATAATTTTTAATGACATGTGGCTTATTTCAATCATATTATTATGCTATAGAGCTGCAGTTTTTTATTTATAAAAAGCACTTATGTTGAGTTTCTTGCCTGTTCTTCTCCAAAGGAACCTACTACACTTTGGAATGGGCAACTAGCTTCTGATTGACCAACCTCTTGACAAAAGTGCCTGTAATTGGTTTAATTTATCTCAATTTGAATGTAGCCTAGATAAATAATACTTGATTCTACTTGACACACATTCATCATTCATTAAATTTTTGGACTTATTTATGATAGCATAAATATTTCCTTACACTTTAAATTAAATACCCTATAACAAAAGAAAACCTAAAACCAAAGAGGATTGATCCCATATTATAAAAAAAACTGGCCAAGTGCGAGTCGGACTCGCACACGAAGGGTTCCGTACCACAAGGCAAAAACGCCGAAAAAAACACGTTTGTTGTATGGGAGCCCCACTTAAATATTTATATTATTCTGTTTTTAGTATTTGTTGTTATAGCGGCAACAGAAATACATAATTTGTGAAAATTTCAACTGTCTACCTATCGTGGTTCTTGAGATACAGCCTGGTGACAGGCAGTCTGACGGACAGACAGCGAAGTCTTAGTAATAGGGTCCCGTTTTTACCCTTTGGGTACGGAACCCTAAAAAACAATATGGTAATAAAAAAAACTCGAATGTCACTGGCTCGAGGAGTTAGAAAAAACAACTCTATTTAACCTCTTATGTTGTTTAAAAAAATATAAGTTTTTTAAATAACTTTTACATCAGGCCTGTATTTTCTGAAGGGTTAGGCAGAGATGTACATACCTTTAGTACACCTACATTTCACCAGTTATGTTTAAGTTCCATGTATCAGGGGGTGAGCCTATTGCCATCATCCCGGCACGACACCAGACTCCGGGCTGCTACTGAGAAATTCCAGATGGAGTAATCCAATAACACTGACCAACCCAGGAACGAGAATCGTACCAAGGACCAGTGTTGGTTATTTCCTTAAATGTAATATCAAATATTGTGTTATTTCAGATCCCCATGCAGCTAGACCTAGCATCATTCGAATCAATAGAAAACTTTGTAGAAGTAGTAAAGGCAGGCTTCAACAAGATTGATGTACTGATCAACAATGCAGGCGTTGTTGTACCGTTGAACCAAGACCTTAAAACAAAGGAAGGATTTGAAATACACTTTGGTGTTAATCATTTGGGTCATTTCTACCTTACAAACTTACTCATGGATCTCTTGAAGAGGGCTACACCAAGCAGGTATGTTGATAGCTCATTAACATTGGTTTGGCTGTTCATTAACACTTAAGCTTTCCATTTTACCTTAGAATCTATGTTTGGTGAAATAATTATGGCAGTAGTGAGGCAGTGTAGCACCTCTATTTATCAGAACCAGTGAATTGCATGAGTATCTACATGGAAACGAAAACAGTTAAGACGACACCGGCACGGTAATAATATCATACTTTATCAAAGACATTTAAAGTATTTACAATAGACGGGACATTGCGAACAAAACAGTGTCCCGGTACTTGTGACCTAGGCGTAACAAGTCTCTCAGTCTAGTATGGTACGCCTGCGCGTCAAGTCGCATTGACGCATTCGTGTCCAACAAAAGAAAAATATTTTGTATGGAAATATGCCGAGTTGCGCATTACGTTACTGCAAGTCTCGTTATGGTAAAACAACTGGACCTAAATTCAGTTTATTTTCGTATGTATTATCTATATTTACTCAGTAATTAGAATTAAATAATTTTCATAAAAAGATCTAGAAAATTTATTTATTTTGTATTAAACGCCATCTATTGCTGAGTAACTTTACTATATTTGGGTTAAATGACAGCTTAAGTGTTACCACTTTTTAACGAAATTAATATAGTGGTGTGACAAAATAATCGATTCATTCAAGTAACATTCAGTTTAAAATCGCACCATGTTTAATTGATTTTATAAAAGAGGGTAATAATATTAGAAGAATTAAAAACTAAGCTTGATGTGCTGGTGTCTGTACAGACACTTTTATACATCAATCATATTTTAAAAACTAGACGAGGTCGGCGTTTCCTATCTGACTAATCAGAGAAGAAAGGCCAAAACAAACTCAAGAGGTCCAGATATAATCTTGGTCAGATCATGTCAAGTAGTTAATTCTTCAAAAGACCATTACAGTATGGTCTCATACTGAAATGGTCTTTTGAAGAATTAACTATACCACACACATATAAAGATAATAACGATAATTTAGTAATTTGTATGAAAAAATATATTTTTTAAATAAATCATTTGTAAACATTGAAACTATGGATAATTTTATTGCTTTCCTAATTTTTTGGCACTTATTTCAATCTATTCAAATGCGAAAAAATTGTCTTACTAACTTTTTTCAATATTATCGATACGTTTGAATCTATATGATAAAATCCCTACTACAGGTTTTATAGTTTGTACTTAGTGTCACCCCGCATTGCCAGACCTACGGATTTATCCATAGATCTACGGACTTTCGACCTCGCTTCGGATATACGTATATCGATATAAGATTTACAAATATTTGCAAACAAAAGTGTAAAAAAATAATTTTGCAAAAAACGAAACGCAACCGACAATTGCAAAAAAGGTCTACTTTACACAAAAAGCAATATAAAACACAAAAGCATAATAGTTCGGCGGCAAAGCAGGCGCATTTAAAATTATTTTGTTTTAAAATGTAAATAACTACTTACTTAAAAACACACACTGAAACTGATACGCTGTCATAGACGGTGACACGGACAATGAATAGTAGCGAATAAAATTGTACTTAGAATATTTTTTCTGCCTGAGTCAATTTTTGCCTAATTTGTTTAGTTTTCGATATTTATCTAACTGATTTGATTTATATTAGATTTTTCAGGCACCACCGATCCGATTTTTAATCGATGAATTGAAAATCGTATCTGGCAACACTGGCCACACTGGCCATCTACCGGGCGATAGCTGAACCTAATTGAATAAATTGCCGCTCTAATTATGCTATGTCTTACCAGATGGCGGCACTGAGAGATGGGATCACAGTTTTTCTAAGACATTTCTTTGCATGGCCCCTCTATTGTACCTATCTTAAATCTCTTTGTACTTTATACTGTGACACCGGCCACGCAGTGGCGCCCTCATCGTTTGTTTGGTTATTTCTTTTATTTTAGAATGAAAATGCAGAAAATAAGCATCGGAACGGAAAATAGTGACCATTATTTTCCGTTTTAAGGATTATAATAAAACTAAACTAAACTACCGTTTTTAATAATAATAACATAATTATAATCTTGTGGAGCACAACGTAACATGTTTATTTTCTGCATTTTCATTCTAAAATAATACAAAGACCGCTTAAAAGCTCGTACCAACACCCTAGCAATAGCGTAATGTGAACCAATCACTGATAGATGGGTCAAAAGACAACAAAGAGCCGAATCCCCAGTCTGTTGTACTCGAAAGGCGCTAAAATGCCCTTCTGACTGCCAACCCTGAATGTGACGTGTTTGCGGACGAATGGAGTAAAAATGTTTATATGTCTGGTGTTTTGTGAGAGAAAGTATGCAAGGAAGTCCACTGTGCCACGTTAGTTTTAAAATAAAATACCTACATTTAACATAATAATTGTTCCTATGTTAATTAATGGAATTGGTGTTGTACCGTTCCAATTAACTATAAATAAATAAACAATGGGCGCCTGTAGATAGAAGGCGCCGCCCGAGGCCGCCCCAGAAAGAGATGGCTAGATTACCTGGACGCGTACCGCGAAGGCTGGTTCGAGGTGGCGCGGGAGGAGTTCCTGGAAGGATTTGAGGGAGGCCTTTGCCCAGCAGTGGGACAAAAAAAAAACCGGAGCATGTTCACAAAAAAAAATCTACTTAATATAAAAAGAGACAGCTTCCTCCCTGAAGGAACAATTCTGTCCTGTCAATAAACTCTCACAATAAATCTGTTAAGGGCTTGTGAAGCAGATCACAAGATGTATTATAATAAATAATAACGAATAAAAAAATAAAAATAAATTATGAGATTCATTCCATCATATTTTGTTGGTAAATAAATTCAGTAGGTCTTAAAATTACCTGTTAAGAACCTAATCAAAATAATCTGGCTAATTAGCCTTTGAATTCCTTACTAATCTATTGATATAGTTAATAATGATGCTTTGAGGAATTGAGAATTAATTCGATTACAATATATTACATAGTTACAACTACATATTTGATAATCACAATATATCCATCAAAGTGTTATAACTAATTATAATGATTGTTATTTTTTATTCTAGAAAAAGGGCTTTGTCGCGCATGCGATAATGCCGCCCTGGTTAGCTTTACAATGCTATAACTAATAATACAATCTTTAACTAATTCTTAGCATAGCTTGTCTGTAAAGTGGTCTAGCTGCGTAAGAAAGTGGCGCAGCCAGAACACTGTTGCAGTAACCTATTTCTCTAAGCCTACAATCTAAACTACTTACTTATGTCTAAATTCTGCGTTGCGGACACACTCGGCCCATATGTGGTAAACATCATCAACGGAATTATTACAAAAACCACATTGATCTGTTGTTGATTTTGCCATTAGATATAAGAACTTATTACACGGAATGTGTCCGGAACGAAGTCTCAAGCACGATATACCTAGGGTAAATACGCTAAATTTCGGCCCCATAACGGATTTTCTAATTTTGGATCGCTCTGGCTCCATCACTTGCAACGAAAGGATACCTTGTAATGCTGTTTTAGACAGGTTGATAAATCTGTTTTATGTTTATAGGCATAGAATCGACTTTTCTACTAAAATAAAAAAGTTTTATAGTTTAAATACATCGAGAACGAAAAAACCCTAGAGTATGAACTAAGGATGCAATTCGAGTGGCAAAAGTGCCACTTAATTACCTTTTAAATGAACGCAACTTAAAAATGTGGAGACGGCCGAAGATTGGGGGGGGGGGGGGGGGGGGTGTTTGGCATATTTACCCTACACGGTTTGAAACTAGTCTACAAACTAAGGTGACCTTGTAGTTGTTGTTGCAAGATGCCTGCTACACGGTTTAAAACCAACATCTTCTTCTGCCACTGGTTAGCAACGCAGGCCTTTCTACCAAGGACGTTTAAAGGTCATACGAAATTTGGTTTCAAACCCTTGTCTACACTGTTTTATTAAACTTAGGTTTGAAACCACAGTTTTAAACCGTGTATATCGTATCACATCTGTTCAACAACTGGTTATCTATCCACGGCGAGTTTAAGGGATGTGTCTGGATCGTTTTGTACCAGATTCCTTTATCTCGTGATCTTTAAGATTGTTTACACAGATATAACTTGTTGTTCTAACAAATGCCGGATATTTTTGTTGGCTATTACAAATCTTACTTATAAGGCAAACACAAAAACAATGTTTTAAAATTTTTCCATAGCATATCAACAATAATCAACAAGGTAATCACGTAACACACTCACAATCCCATTCAATTTAACCATATTTATTACGTTCATTTACTTTGAGCAGTCAAATTTTTGAAACATATGCAGAAATGGATTACCTACGAGTTTCCTTTAAAATCCTTCGGATCGTGAATGTGATAGAAAGTGTGTTAGTAGGTACGCACACGCGACATACACACGAACGGCACGTTGTTGACGGCTGCAGTTGCCTCAAAGAGTAAAGTAACTATAGAGAGTTGCCTCCGCCATAGACGCGTGCCGCCCGTGTATATGTAAAGCCTCCTCTACACGTCGACAGATTCATCAGCAGATGGCCATCTGCGAATGCCTCCGCCGACGTGTAGACGGGGTAATTTGCTAGTCTGTGGTAGGTATTTAGCATCTGCCGACGTCAAATACCTACCACAGACTAGCAAATTACCCCGTCTACACGGCGGCGGAGGCATTCGCAGACGGCCATCTGCTGATGAATCTAACGACGTGTAGAGGAGGCTTAATAGGCACCTAAGGCGCTACCTCGAAAATAAACCGTAGCGACTGATCTACTAAGCGAGCGAAAGTGATGCAATTACTTTTGAAATGCAAAAGAAGAGAGATGGCTATAATGTGCGTGCGCGCGGAATAAAACTTCGTATGTGCTAAAACTAATTTACTCCTTTTTTAACAAATGAATGAATTAAATTTAAAATTACTTTGAGTAAACTTTGATATGGTAATTCTTTGTTTTAAAGTAAATTCCATTGCTTCCCTCTTAAGCGTAACGCCATGATGTCGAAAAACGGAAAAAAGTAAAAAAATAGATATAAATTTGCAATTTTTTTGTATCGAGGAAAATTCATTGAATCGTGTATCTGGGGGCACGGGAGTGCCCCCGCCAAGACCAGCCAAGCGAAGCGCAAGGGCACTACCTACCTTTTCTCGAAGCACTTCGTCGTATTTTTGAACCCTCTTAACTTGGGTTTGGATTATACCAGATAAACAAAATTTTCGGAATATGATGCCAGTGGTTGACTTATTAAACCTATAAAGTTTCAATTGCATAGCTCTTATACTTTAGATTTTATTGATATCTAAAATACCCCGATTTCGTCACTGACTCACTGACTGATGATCATCAAAATTCTTAAGGTACTTCCTGAAGTCCTAGAAAGCTGAAATTTGGTATGTAAGCTAGTAATAGTACACAAACAACAAAAAAATATTAAAACTTGAAACTTTTACCCCCCCCAAAAAAAAAAAAAAATCCGTAAATTTTGATGCTAGAGGTCTGAAAATTTATATAGGGGGTCCTTGTTATAAATAAACCCCAAAAAAAGAAAGAAAAAATGAACAACAGCAAAAATACTCGTATAAATATCATAAGCAACTTACAAAAAGAAATGAAATCCCACAAAAACATTCAGGATCTCATGTAGAGCCAAGCTTCTAACTCTACACGCCCTAACTCTACAAGGCCTGACTTCGCAAACTCTACACCTTAGTCAAAATAATATGGCTTGGCCATTTCGCTACATTCACATGAGCGTAAGGTGAAAAACTCTCATACTGTTAATGGTTCTTGTAGTTACGAAACGGCCAAACCAGATATTTTGACTAAGGTGTAGAGTTTGCGAAGTCAGGCCTTGTAGAGTTAGGGCGTGTAGAGTTAGAAGCTTGGCTCTACATGAGATCTGATTACTTTTTGACAGTGCGAGCTACATGGTCTCGTCTTGGCAACATTTAACATGAAATGTTTTTGTGGGATTGCTTTTACATGATACTAGACCAAAGAGTCGAAAAACATAATTATACCAAAATTTTAACCACATACCACATACTTAACAAGTTACACGAAATAGAAAAACGGCATATTTTTTTCAATATAATACCACCTTACAATTAACCGATTTCCGGTGTATGTTTCACTCTAAGATAACCATTTAACGTGCGTCAAATACATCTTCATGAAATTTACCCAATGGAAGCCCACAAATTATTCCGAAAACCTTCTAGTAAAATCCTTACTAATATTATAAATTCGAAAGTAACTCTGTCTGTCTCTCTGTATGTTACCTTTTCACGCCTAAACCACTGAACGGATTTCGATAAAATTTGGCAGAGAGATTACATCCATGGATAGTTTTTATCGACACACCTCGCGGACGAAGCCGCGGGCGGAAGCTAGAAATAAATAAATAAACATATTCATACTCTTAAATGCTATAACTATTATAAGCCAGGTGGCCTCCTTTATATAAACAACAGCCACAACAGATACAGATGTTTAACGTCTTTTAACGCTACTTATTCTATATCTACCGAGTAGGTACCTATAAATAGCACGTATTACGGTGTTACGTAACCTTTGGTCAAGTGAATGAACGGAAACTTCGGAAGATATAAAAAAATCGATACATTTATCTTGTCAGCCTGGCGGGTATGGAAAATATGTAACTGTAGATATCGGATCATAGGCATAAACATAATCCCCCTTATTCATAAACGTTGCTTAAAGTATAGGAGTGATTAGCGACTGTTTAACCATACATTTTTGATGTTTAGACGTCACGTAACTCTAATCATCGTTTATAAAGCTTAGTCAATTTACGTATGCTCTGTACAAACTATCAAAAAAGGTTAACCGCATTACAGTACGAATAGCTTATAATGCTTATGTGGCTTCTAGCATTAGGTACGGAGTCATTTTCTGGGGCAACTCCACTGACAGAGACATTGCTTTTAAAGCTCAAAAGAAATGCTTGCGATCGTTTACCAAATTACAGTCGATTGATAGTTGTAAACCATTGTTTAAGGAACTTAGTTTGCTCACTCTACCGTCTATGTACATACAACATGTCCCAAAATTCAACGATAAGCCAGCACCGGAGGATAGACCTGCCCATGACTACTCGGGGAAAAAAAGAAAAAAAATATATATCTCTTTTTTTTTGAAGTTATAAAAAAAAAGAAGAAATTCTTAAAAAAGTGAGACCTTTTATGATATTTTTCACTACCATGACCACACTTTTTTAAATATTTCTGTTATTTTTTTTTATAGGCAACCTGAATAGCACTGCTATCTACCACAATTCTTAAAAAATCCAGAATACCTCTAGTTTTTTCACGTAAATTAATGAAACTTAATTTATTCCCTAAATTTTTTGAAGATTTTTACTTTTAATCAACTTTAACTCATCGTGGTGTAAAAAAAAAGTATGAACACTACTATGGCAAGTTTTTTTATAAATTGACGCAACTAATCAAGATTCCAAAATGGTATAATACTCTAGGCAAACAAGTTAAAAAAAAAAATGTTCCTATTATTTCTAAACAGGGGCCAAATGACGGTCTGGTAATAAAAAGTATTAGTTCTTGGAAAATGTTTAATATTTAAATAAATGGTCAAACAATTTCTCATGTAATTTATTAACATTATAACCAATGTTCAAATTGTTTGCCACCAGCAATAATACATGCACGACATCGCCTTAAAAATGACCGTTTTATTTGTCTTGCATATCTTCTGCGATTAATATGATCCGCAGCCTGACTGATATTTCGACGAAGCTCGTCCAATGACGCAATGGGTTTTGAGTAGACCCTGTCTTTAAGACAACCCCAATAGAAGAAGTCCAGGGGGTTCAAATCGGGTGAACGAGGTGGCCATAAGATAGGACCAAGTCGCCCGATCCAACGCCCTGGATACTCTTGATTTAAATATTCTCGCACAGGGCGGGCATAGTGTGCTGGGCAACCATCATTTTGGAGCCACATGTTTTGGAGATCATTTAAGGGCACGTCGTCTAGCAATTCTTGCAAGTCATTTTGTAAAAAGTTTAAATAACTATTGCCATCTAAGTTTCCTTGTAACTCAAAGGGCCCAATTACTTTTCCATTTAATATGCCGGTCCATAAGTTAACCTTGAATTGATATTGGGATCTGTCTTGTCTCATCAAGTGCGGATTTTCATTGCTCCAACTATGTAGGTTGTGTAGATTTAAATATCCATCTTTCTTGCATGTTGTTTCATCCAACCATAGAATTTTGTCCAGGAATTGGGGATCTTCCCTGTGCCTTTGCAGCATCACACGGCAAAATGTGACTCTTAATGGATAGTCCCGCGGTAACAACGTCTGCACACGCCTGTAATGATATGGGTGAAGCTTGTGACGTTGTAAAATTCGATGTGCAGAACTTTTCGGGATTCCTGTAGCTTCTTCTATGGCGCGTACCGAAGTAGTCGAATCATTTTCTATCTCATTGAGAACTTCTTCATCACGATCCGAACTAGGTCTTCCAGCGTTTCTCCTACTGGATGGCATACGACCCTCCGAAAACGCTTGATGCACATTAATAAACACTCGATAATCAGGATATCTTTGAGCATTTGGGTACCTTTCTCGATACAGTCTGCTAGCAGCGTTAGCATTGCATCGGGTTTCTCCATAGATGAGGTGCATATTTGCGTATTCCTGTGGTGTGTATGGTTGCGGCATGTTGATCGTTAAACAGTCCAAAATGCGCCAGAACTCCAAATCACAAAACTCACAATCGTAGTCACAAAACACACAATCGTAGTCCAAGATAATGCCAGGTCAGTTCAGTTTGCAGATCGATTCCAGTCCAAAAAGCCAAGCCAAAAGTCGTTAGTACGTACGAGAGCCACGTCAGTTGAATACGGAACGGTGCGCAGTAAACAAAGGAGCAGAGCGTACTGAACTGACTTGCTCTGAGAATAATAACAGCTTCTCTACCTGCCCTGTTGTTGTCTCTTTTTAACGTAAATATCTCTGTCTATCTATCTCTCTCTAACTTCTAAGGTATGTATGCCCCATTCAAATTCCTAGAAATTGTAACAAGAACCCACTACCTGCCCTGTTGTTGTCTCTTTTTAACGTAAATATCTCTATCTATCTATCTCTCTCTAACTTCTAAGGTATGTATGCCCCACTCAAATTCCTAGAAATTGTAACAAGAACCCATTTTGGGCACGCAGTGAAAGTGATTACTGTCAACTATAATTTAAGGAATTTGGTTCTTGTTTTGAACTAGTATGGATATAATTTTTTTGTGGTTGATTTTCCTAGAGTATTATACCATTTTGGAATCTTGATTAGTTGCGTCAATTTATAAAAAAACTTGCCATAGTAGTGTTCATACTTTTTTTTTACACCACGATGAGTTAAAGTTGATTAAAAGTAAAAATCTTCAAAAAATTTAGGGAATAAATTAAGTTTCATTAATTTACGTGAAAAAACTAGAGGTATTCTGGATTTTTTAAGAATTGTGGTAGATAGCAGTGCTATTCAGGTTGCCTATAAAAAAAAATAACAGAAATATTTAAAAAAGTGTGGTCATGGTAGTGAAAAATATCATAAAAGGTCTCACTTTTTTAAGAATTTCTTCTTTTTTTTTATAACTTCAAAAAAAAAGAGATATATATTTTTTTTCTTTTTTTCCCCGAGTAGTCATGGGCAGGTCTATCCTCTGGTGCTGGCTTATCGTTGAATTTTGGGACATGTTGTATATGAAATAGGAGTGTTTGTTAGCTGTAACCAACCTGCATTTATTTGAAAAACTGCGCTCTCGCCGTTATCAAAATACCATTCATGTTGCCTCTCATAAAACCGCATTTTTTGGCAAAAGTGTGCTAGGTATGGCCCCAAAAATATATAATAGTATACCAGCAGCTATTAGAAATAAAGAGTGTCTGGGATCCTTTAAGAGGTCTCTGTTTAAATTCCTTTTAGATAGATGCTACTACTCCATCACTGAGTTTACTACTGATAAACAGAGGTATGACGATTCTGACCTGCTAATTAAGCACATATGATTTTATTTGTTAATTATGTATGAATTGTAGTGACCTATTTTCCTGACATATTTTAAATCTAATTATTTTTATTGTAATCCATTGACATGCCACCTTAATTGTAATTTGCTTATTTTAATTTTTTATGTTAAGTTTGTACGGCATACAGGAAAAGTTTTTAACCAGTGCGCAAATTTTTTTTGGTGGCTCAGTGTAAGCAATAGAACACATTTCCATTTTTAGTTTATGACTTTTTTTTTTTCATTTTTCCACTTTGTCCCAATTTGAAATAAGCAAGACATGGATATAATTTAATAGTAATACTATGAATGAGCATGAATGAAAACGCGAAGGCCGCCCGCCGGCCGCTGGACGCCCAGCGCACGAGACGGGGCGGGGGTGCGGGGGCATGCGGCGCGGCGCCGGCGTTTGATAAACAAAACGCATGCACATGCAGTACGTCACTTGCGGAAGCGGAGGTCGGATATCCCTTTGCCGTCCCTGCGCGCGTGCCGCGTACTAGACTAGCGTAGTGACAATGTCTCATTTTACTCACCGCGAGTATTATGAAATGGTGCGAGTGTATTTGTTAAGCAATGAAAATTTACGAGCAGCACGAAGAAGATTCGAAAGGGAGAGCGTACCTCGTATGCGAGCCCAAAGGATCCTCAATCCCACGGTCCCTAATGAGAGGACAATTTTAGCAGCAAACCAAGATGTATGAAAAGTGGTGTTAGTGTCCTAAACAAACTAAATGCTTACTTATTTAAACGTGCACGTAAATGCCTTGAAAAAGGAGGAGGTCACTTCGAACAATACCTAAAATTATTGTGATTAATAAAATGTAGAGGTAAGAAGAAATTATAAACAATCTTAGTGTCTTAGGTTCTCTTTGATTAGACATTGACGCAAATTGTATCATGTCTAAGTACCTATCATACCTAAATGTTTTATTTTGAATGGACTAAAACGTATTACTTTCTTACTTATTATGATTTATTTTCTGCATTTTGATGGTCCTAAGCCCATGAAAGTATGAAGGATAAATTGGAATTTACGAAAAATTACGTTTACAAATAACTTTACACAGTCTAAACTTAAAAAATTGTAGCGCTAAACTGGGGTCAATAATCCGCCGTCGTTAGAGCGAGCGCGCGCGCGTGAGTACTTCTGATAGCAGCTGGCGCGTCAGGCGACCGGTCGACGCGCGGCGTGAATCGGGCGACCGGTCGACGGACTGGCAAGCGACGTCCATAAAATAAATTTCTGAGTAAACAAGTCTCGTAAGCGTTAACTTAATTTTTTACTATTGAAACATATCAAAACAAAAAATACGTGTTTATTAAAATATATTCAAGTTTATTATGTCAAAATTTGCGCACTGGTTAAAAACTTTTCCTGTATATATTGGCAAGCATAGTGCACATAAAACAACAAAATAAATGATTGATTGATTGATAAATAAACTAGAAGGTACTTACATCCAAGGTTGCATCCAAGGTGGAAGGTCCTAAACTAGAAATATAGTCAGGTACTAATAGATTTACCTGTATGAGACGTGCTTGTTCGTCACGATTCGGCACAGCCGGGCCACAAAATAGACATTTGGTTTGATTTTGCCGCCCGACCTGTGCCGAATCATGCCGACCCGAACATGTGTGTAACAGCCTGTATGTTACGTAACTGGACGGCACCTGGATTACAAACTTTCAAGGCCTTATTTTTCGAAATGAATGAACCGATTTTAATAAAACTTCATACGCATAAGCAGGATACAAAGGTAGTAGAGAACATTTTAGAAAAATAGTGTTAGGTACAGCCAAATTAGAGTGTTGTGATTCCTGACCCGACCACGGCATGGAACGGAGATTTTTTTTGTCGTGATTTCAGAGTTGGTCCCATAGTGAAAGTTGTGTATATTCATGGGTAGAACACCATGTAAAAATTTGGATGGACTTTGAAAAGTAACCCTGTAGACGCGAACGAAGTTGTGAACACATCCAGTAAAATAAAATAATATATAGCATAATTTCACAAAATAAAACTGCTTGCAAAGTCGTAGTAAAATTGCATAGCGTGTGATTGACACACTTTATTTCTTGGTTATTCAATTTTATCCGAATCAAGATATATTCTGTGATATGAATAGTAAAAGAATTTCGTGTGCCATAGGCACAATTTGACACAAATGTTTGGCATAATCAGTAACTTCCCACTATTGATATTTTATTAGATTTGGTTGTGGTCGGGTCAGGAACCATGATCCCCAGCCCGACCACAATCGTACTCTTATTACTCAAAAAGTACAAGGCACAAATTCCTGGGATAAGTGGCACAATAAAGCACAATTAAAATAACCATTTTGTGCCATAGTAAAATCTCCGTTCCATGCCGTGGTCGGGTCAGGAATCACAACACAAATTAGACCGATTTTAAATTTTCCATAGAAACAGAGATTTCCAGTTATCTTTTTTTAAATAAGACATTTCGAAAATGTTCTCTACTAACTTTTTAGACCTTTGTATCCTGCTTATGCGTATGAAGTTTCATTAAAATCGGTTCATTCATTTCGAAAAATAAGGGATTGAAATTCTGTATGAAATGCCGTACGGCGTACTTAAACGCTCTTAACTTTAAAAACTTAACAAGAGTTTGAAAGTATCTTAATCTCGGGAAATAATTTGATGTCTAAAAGATTAACCCCCTTATTTTTAAACGTTGCCTAAAGTCAAGTTATGATTAGCGCCTGTTTAACCATACATACGTTTAAATTACTCGTTAACTTCAACTCCTTTTTTTTTCTTTTTTGCGGATGGGAAATCATCAAATGACTCCTCCCGCTCTAGGTGGAGCGGGAGTGTCAGACTCTTACTGACTAAAATCCACCAGTGTTCCTTTCTTAGCCCTTTATGTTCCGGGCCAGCGGTAACCCTTTCGGATAACCCCGCCTTCCAGTAACGTTTATAAATAACCTTTTCAACACACTTGCTCGTAAAGTGGCTCTTAGTGAACCGCTTTTAGGTCCATAATGCAGTGTATTAAAAACGCGTGCTTTTTCTTTACTTTAATCCACATGTGCTTTATTTCCACAGATAACTATTTACTAGTCGGAGATGCGCACTTTTTTAATCTCATCAATTCACTTTTTTTTTTAATAATCTGTATTGTCCTTGGTCCCAAAATTAACTAATATTTATTTACCTTAAGGGGAATGCTCCAACCAGCCCGCGAAATTCAAAATTTCTTGCGTTTTTTGCAATTTGCAGGCCAGTGCTAGGTTGTATGTTGATTAAAATATTATTCGCGGCTGTAAGACGTATGTAGTTACAGAATTATAATAATCAAAATCACCAATACAACCCTCCAACTTCATAAAGGTGTAAGAACAAAAAAAAAACAGAAAAAGTAATTCTAACAGCTTTATGAACTTAGAGCGTTTTATTGATGATTTTCATGATTATAATTCTGTACCTATATATGTCTTACAACCGCGAATAATATTTTAATCAACATACAACCTAGCACTGGCCTGCAAATTGCAAAAAACGTAAGAAAATTTGAATTTCGCGGGCTGGTTGGAGCATTCACCTTAAGGTGAATGCGCAGGGACCTCGGACAATTTAAGGTGCAGTGGTAGACCACTGCGCATTCACCTTAAATTGTCCGAAAAAACCTAAGAAAATATGAATTTCGCGGTCTACCGCGAAATTCAAATTTTCTTAGGTTTTTTGCAATTTTCAGGTCAGTGTCAGGTTTGTATCTTGATCAAAATATGATTTGCGACTCTAACAGGTACCTACATCTTTACAGAATTATAATCATTCGAATCATTAATACATCTTTCTTATGGAAAAGTTCTTAGGGAAAAATCTAACTAGAAAGATTCTATTCTAATGACTATAATTCTGTAAATACATATACAGAGCGTTAGGTTAAACGAGGGACATACTTTGAGGGGAGATAGTACTCATGAAAATGAGCAACTTTTACTATGGGGCCAAACCTGAAATCGCAAAAAAAAAAAAAAATTCTGTTCAGTACATGTTGACGAGCTATGCGAACATAAATGTAGGAAACTGCTGATATTTTTTCGCGATTTCAGGGTTAATCCCATATTAAAAGTTGTTCATTTTCATGAGTACTAACTCCCCTCAAAGTATGTCCCTCGTTTAACCTAACGCGTTATAGTCGCGAATCATATTTGATCAAGATGCAACCTGATACTTACCTGCAAATTACAAAAAACGTAAGAAAATTTTAATTATCCACCTAAAATTGTCCGTGGAGGGACCACGGACAATTTTAGGTGGATAATTAAAATTTTTAAAACCCGAAACCAAACGGAAAAGACCCTGACTGGCGTTCTATCATTGCGGATACTCACTGAACTAACGTAGGTATATTTCTCTATGCCAATAGTACTTTCTAATTCCAGACTAACTAAACTACAATTGTTTTTTTTTTTGCAATTGTTTTTACATGCTCTGTGGTCAGTGCTTTTATTTACACTTAGAGTAAGAAAGCTATAGAGCATCGGGTAGCGTGGCCACACATGAGACAAAAAACTAACTTAACTAACATAGGCTACATAAGTAGCTGCCTTGAAAAAACTGGCACGCAGTGAGAGACGGAAATAGTATAGCTTTATCCTTTTCTGTTACTTATAATAACTCAATACTTTATCCCTTTCTTGTGGAAATGAAATGGAGATACCCGCCGTCTATACTTTTCTTTGTCTAAGTATTTACACTTGCGCGCGCATTGCTAGTGCTGGCTATGCGGAAAGACAAAACCAGCGCGCCATTTTCCATACAAGTTAATATTTTTAACAATACAAGTCTGTTTTTTTCCTCGCAAGTGTGTTGAAAAACATCGTATGAAACGCGTGTGCATCGATCATTAGACTCTCGGCTTTCTTATCGCACTCGCCTGCGGCTCGCGCGAATAATACCGCCTCGAGCATAATGATCAACATAGCACACATGTATCATAATGTACTATTATAGCACTGTGGGACCTAAATCCAAATTTAAGTCATGCTTTTCTGTGGCTTAAGTGCAGGTTTAGGTCACACGAGCTATGAAATAGTATACGATACGTGCGACTTACTTATATATTACTTAAGGGGCTTACAGGACCTAAACCCAAAAAACGCAAGTTTTAGAAACAATATAAGTATATGATCGACTCCAGTAAACAAAATAAGAAAAATATATGATATTCTAGGTAGATAGTGTGTTGAAAACAAACTAATTTGATACGATAGAAAAAAATCATGAAGATACCTCTAAAAACTTTCTTTTTACAATCAAAACCATACTGATATATACATACAATCATTATGATTTTTCGTCAGATTTTTTTACAAGCAACATAATGTCGTGAGGAGAGTTTTGAGTATGGATGTCGATGGCTAAAAGAGTAGGGGAAGACCAAAGAAACGATGGATGGAATGTGTGAATGATGATATGGTTAGAAAGGGGGTGACTACCGAGATGACGACTAATAGAGAAGTGTGGAAGAAAAAGCCATGTTGCGCCGACCACAAATAAATTGGTATAAGGGTAGGAGAATGATGATGATGATATTCTACAAGCAACATACTAAAGAACTAGTGTTTTAATTTTTTAGTCCAATCAATAGATTTTTTGTAAATAGATAATTGCTTCATATTTTGTAATAAATAACCAGCGTTGTGTCATCGCGCTTCTCTTTCTTTTTTATGGAGTCCGACAAAGACCGCGCTTTAGGTCATGTAGTCGCTTTAAGTCACACGTATCGTAATATACTATTATATTTCGCCTTACACAGTAATAATGTACTTAATATTCTGTATGATAAATTGATAATCTACCTCCATCCATGGATGGCAACGCAATAGTGCATATAAACGATTTATTTACAACGTCAAACAGAATAACAATAAACTGTTCCATATTTATTACAGAATAGTAGTTGTGTCATCAACGTTGCACGAGCGTGGGAATATCGACTTTGACGACCTGAACTTAAAGCAGCAAGTTGAACTGGCGAAGAAAAAGGGTGCGAGTTCCCGTCATAACCCTGGCTACTGCAACTCTAAGCTGATGAATGCTTACTTCGCGAAGGCACTGGCTGCTAATTTGAGGAACACTGGTATAGATGTCAACATGGTCTGCCCTGGATTCTGTGCTACTAATCTGTTTAGGCAAGTTTTAAAAGTAAAGCACTCATGGTAAAGTCATTCTTCAGTACTATTCACTATCTATCTATCCATACTATTTACTATCCATAGTAATATTATACATGCGAAAGTGTGTCTGTCTGTCTGTTACCTCTTCACGCTTAAACCGCTGAATCAATTTAGATGAAATTTGGTATAGAGATAGTTGGAAAGGACAAAGGATAGTTTTTATCCCGATATTCCCACGGACGATATTTCACTTATGCGGGTGAAACCGCGGGGCGCTGCTAGTATTATAGCGAAAGTAACTCTGTCTGTCTATTACGTTTTTACGCCTAAACCACTAAACCAATCGTTATGGAAATTGATGATAGGTAACTTAATTCCCGCAAGAAGGACATTATGCTGCTTTTTATCCTGGATATTTATGTAAAATACAAAATAACACAGACGAAGTCAATAGCTAGTTAGATAATTATACATAGTTCGAAAAGTACTGGAACTATTTTGTATATTATCGAACTTGTTATGTGTCGTTTCAAGAGCGCGAAGTAGTTGATGTCGTCAAAAATTAAGCCAATCGGTAAGTTAGGTAGTGGAGGCTGTCCTGTTTTCCCCGGGTGCACTGGAATATTTATACAGCCAAACATTGAGGAGGTCTGTTACCAGATAGATGACCAGTAAATTAAATACTTAATAGGAACAAACCGCACGCACAATGGTCCATTGAAGGACTAAGTGCGGAAACCAAACCCGTAACATAGAACATAGGAACAAAAAATATTATGGCGCCCGTACGCTCTCGTCGAGGCACCGCGAGGCATGACGAGTGCGAGAGTGACGCACTCGTCACTCGACCTCTCGCGCGAGCGCTCTCAGCGAGACATGGCGAGAGCACTCGCGGAAGAGTGTACAGACGCCATTACAATTGGCGAAATGTAGCACTTAGGTAAACTGCTGTCTAACCCTTCGTGGATTACAGGCGTGATGTTATCATCATCGTCATTCTCTTGCCCCTAGCCCAACCAATTCTTTCCGAAACCATAAAACGGAACGAGTAACGAGTTATTTTTGGGCGAAATGCACTTTGGCACAACATCCACGTGCAGTTGCCACGTGCTATCAACTTTCAATGATTATACTTGGCTTGTAGCTAAGTAATAACAGCCGCAAGTGTCGATCGATCAGGTTAAGCTACGCTTGCCGCGGTTGGTCCGTGGATGGGTGACCCACTTCACATACCAAGGCCCCTCCGTGCCTCGGGAAGCACGGTAAGCCGTTGGTCCCGGCTGTCATTCGTGGATCTTTAACAGTCGTTACGGGTCGTTAGTAGAAAGTTTTACCTAGGGGTGTCGTCTTACCCAGTAACTGAGTTGTGGAGGTCAGATAGGCATTCGCTCCATGTGAAATACTGGTATCAGCTGCATCCGTTTAGACTGGCAGCCGACCCCAAAATAGTTGGGAAAAGGCTAGGCAGATAATGATGAGTTCTCTTTTAGTCGTCATCTCGGTAGTCACCCCTCCCCATCCGGCCATACCACAGTGTTATCTTGCGTATTTTTTTCAAATTATTTAGCAGATATTTTTTAAATATATACTTTTATATTTCAGGTATTCAATAAAATGGTATCACTACATAATAATGGCACCTATATTTATTACCATCATGAAGAGTGCCAAACAAGTAAGTATTTTCTATTCTATTCTACTTTCCTAAGTATTATTATTGTTTAAATTTTAGATTTAATAATGTTCTCACATTATCTTAGAACCTTAATTATTATCTTTATAGTATAAAATAAATAACCGAAAGAACACGGTACTCCTGATTTCGTTTTTTAACACGTTTTTATTAGCTTCACTTGTAACGAACTAACAATGTAAAAAAATCTTAGAAATCAATTTTAACCTATTTCAAATTGTCGTAACGAAGTGAAACTTTGCAAGTATATGTAGTTCGGATGACAAAACTATTATTTGGTGTCATGGAGCTGATCTGATGATGGAGCCAGGAGGTGGATAGTGGAACTCTTCAGTGGCTACTAGTAAATCCTTCTAGTTTGGGCTCATATGATTTGTTTTAACGAGTCCAATAGATTGGGCTAAAAACCACGCTTTTTGAGTTCGATTAAAGTCAATTTTATGATTATTATGGTTTTTTATTTTTTTTATCTTAAGTTCAAAATATACATTTTCTGAACATTTATCATGCAAACGAGTAAACATTGATAAATCCTTATCTTTGTTGATATGAGAACAATAAGATATGACTAGTTTTTTATCTGTGTCCAAGTCTCATCCATGTCTCATCTTACGCTTAACGTTTTATGTCAAAATAAAGATGCTGCAAACTAGCCATCTAGTTTTAAAATAGACCAACAAAATATTGACGTGTAAAAGTGTCTTAAAAAATATAGGTACTGACAGTTAGACATCAATCGAAAATAACTAATCTTAAAAACCTCTTCCAGGGCTCGGAAACAGTAGTCTTCTGCGCAACAGACCACAGCATCGAAGGCAAAACTGGCAAGTTCTACCGGGACTGTAGCGAGTACGCCTCAAAGTACGACTTCGACAAGGATGTGGAAGATAAACTGTGGAACGTCAGCGAAGAACTGGTTAGGGCTAGGAAACCGCTATGAATGAGGAATGTGAAATAGGCATAGTTAAGGTAGTGTCACTGCCGCGCAGTCGCGGACTGAAAATGTTTACTACTCTCAAATACGATATACACGGTTTATAACGGTGGTTTCAAACCTAAGTTTAAAACAATGTAGAAAGTGGTTTGAAACCAATTTCATATGACCTTTAAACGTCCTTGGTAGAAAGGCCTGCGTTGCAAACTAGTGGCAAAAGACAATGTTGGTTTAACCGTGTAGCAGGCATCTCGCAACAACAACAACTTCAAGGTCACCTTGGTTTGTAGACTGGTTTTAAACCGTGTACAGTTACCGGCACGTAACTTGGCAAGAGATTTTCGTAGTGGGGGAAGTTCGTGCATATAAAAATGTATGAAATTGTGCGTGCGCAAACTTCCCCCACTACAAAAACTCTTGCCAAGTTACGTGCCGGCAACTATATATCGTGTTTAAGGGAGGACACAAACGACAGTTAAGAAACGTTGGTGAAACATCGGTTGCCGTAAAAAGGTCGTCTGTATTCTAGCTTATGTCTAAAATTGCTTGCACATTTCATGAAGTCGCTCGCAAAAAAAATACATAGCGTAGATAGGTCGATTTAAATTGTCTTAAAAATGTGAATTCAAAGAGTTGCGCATCGAATTTTAAATCTGTAATGTAAACATTTTTATCGCGGCTGTGCACGGTAAATGACTTAGATTTATGTTTTGATTCATATCTGCGTTTTGTGTGTGCGAAATTTTTATGGTCACAAAGGTATATCTAAAAAACATCTTGAAGAAAGCTGCACATACCAATTTCATAGGCATAATTATATCGCTTGCTAAATCTTTTACATTTTTATATTTCGACCCGTCCCTGCTCCGCACAGGTGCAATGGCGACATGTTAAAAAATCGAGAATTCTGTGTTATCTCTATGTTGCTACTATGCTGCTATCTCTATCTTTAGGACTTTGCACAGAAATCTTGCTTGAAGATTGATACCACGATATGAACATAAAGAAAGGTGCGGCAACTAAATATAGGTATTATCAAAACCAGCCAATTGATCAGAAAGTATTGTAAAAGACATTCGATGTATATGTAGGGACAATGTAAGTACGAATGTTACGCGTCAGCATATGAAAGAAAGATGTGTATGGGCGATCGCCAGTTACTGCGCACTGGCTGATCTGTGTGCGTGTGTTCAACTGGGGATAATTTCGGGAATAAAATAACAGTGCTACAATGATAAACAGTTTTATTTAAATGCATAACACGTCGCAGTAACTCCTTTGGCAGACCCCGTAGGTACAACGTGTGTGAACCTACATATACAATGAATTTTTACAATTATGTATAAAACAGTGTTAATTTATTTAAATTAGTTACGCAGATTGTGGTCACATTACAAATTTACGCTCGCACAAAGTCGCACACGTTTATTATGGGTCTAGCGTAGTAGGTACTTCGTCCAATTTGATCTGTTCTGACTGTACAGCGGAAGTGTGACTGTAATCTGCGTAGACTAAATTACCTATATTAAAAATGACAGACAAATTCAGTGAACGATTCTGAGAAACTTTCATCATGTGCATTCATTGTAGATAAACCACACGTAAAACGCAGGTATGGATTTCGTCAAAGCTATTTTAATATATTTCTGTTGTTATTCTATTTAAGAGTTCAATATACTTACGTACACTTCCACAAACTATGGTAGGTACTTAAATTCAATTTGTGAATTAGGTACTTAAAATTATTTAAGTAGGTAGTTAGAGTTTGCCATATTTCATTTAGTTTGAAAATGTCTGTGGTTGTGTTGAATTTTTCGATAGGTTGTTGGTACTGTAAAACATAATTATAATCTCAAGACACTCGGATACTATCGTTGTTGAAACAATATTAGTTTTACTTTTCTTCGTAGGTTAGTTGTTTAGAAAATGTGGTTTATCTGTAAAATATTTATTACAATTTTTAAAATGGGTATTTTTCGTTTTATTTTAACTCCTTATGGCCAATATTTCGCGCCGGTATTTCAAATTGATCACAGAAAGGGTGAGTACCCTTTCTGTGATCAATTTGAAATACCGGCGCGGTAACAATAAGGGTCCTGTTCAGTGAATTAGCGAATCCTAAAGGGGCCTGATAAGTTGAGGTCGTTTTTACCCGATTACGGCGTTGCTCAATAATTGGAGCATCCTGACTCTAGACTATTTATAAATTATTAATGTCCGTAAGGATTGAGGAGCCACTTTTCGTACCTTAATGAAATTAATAGTTGAATTGATTACAATTATATTAATTTGTGCTTGTCATTCTTTCTGGGGGGGGTTGCCATAATCGCAGCGCTTGGCAGGCTGGTTGGCGATCGCAGAGATGGAGAAGTACAGAACCGGTCGAAGTAGAGGTGCTTGGGGGAGGCATATCATCATTCAATCATCATTCTTACTATTAAAAATTTCTATGATAAATAAAATCAGTCGTGTCAAAAAAATATTTAACTAGTAGGTATCATCTCGTCACATGATGCTGGATGAATCTCCCAAGAAGTGCAGACTCTGGCCTCAGAGATCATCCTTAAGATTCCGTTGGCGCGGCCCCCCCCGAATCCGGCGCATCTGTTGTCTTATGCATAATAGCATTGTTAAAGTCATCGGCTCTTGCGTCTGCAAACATGCCCAACGCGCTGCAGCATCGAGGGAGCCTCACCCAGGGAGAATCCTAAAGGCGTTATTGTATTGTATGCGAAGAGCATTGTAGCCCCGCTGGGTGTAGTTGAACCATAATGCGCTGGTGTAAAAGTTTTGGCAGTAGGCTCTGAACAGTGTTACTTTTACGTCTACTGTACACTGCGAATCTATGAACCAAATGTCAGCACGCACCGACAATACGCTCTTCGTTCCTGTTCGATAACAATAATGTCACAATCTGCCATAGGTACCTGCGACACGTTCTAAAGGCCTCCGTTCAGATAGACAGGTGAGATGGTATATGCTCCGGTTGTTTATTGCTACCTTTAACCTTTTGAACGCCAATGTCGGCTATAGCCGACATGAGCAAGCGTGCCCTGTGCGCCAACGACGGCTATACTCGACAAAAAACAGGTCGCAGAAAAATACAAAATAAACCTATTAAATCATTACTTTTATGTATTTTATTGATACACCTTGAAATTAAGATTTTCGGGCTTGGCGTACAGGGCATAGGAATACCGATATGGCGTGGCGGTGAAAAGGTTAATGACCATACATCATCAGCCTATTAACCGCTTGTGTGCCGTAATTACACACACAATTAAAAAGCCATTGTGTCTCGCGTAGATCTACGTTCCGGCAGACCAAGGGTTAATGTTCCCACTGCTCGGGCACAGGCCTCCTCTCTTCGAGAGGGAGTGGGCGGTAATGTACAAAGCGGGCCCAGTGCGGGTTGGTAGATGTCACACGTCTTCGAATTTTGATTCTCGCTCTCGGACCTTGCCTGTTTCCACACGATGTTTTCACCGTTTTGAGAGCAGTATGTTGTTACATACAACGTGCATCCAACGCACCTTCGGCATTCAGCCCGGCTTACACGAGAGGAGTCCATAAAAACAAGTGAATAACACACATGAAGTTTTTCAAACCCTTTATTAGGTACCACAACTGTAAAATATCAAGCTTTTAATCAGTTTTTTTACATTTTGCGAGTAAATCTCAACGGCGATGGCGCAGGTCACCTCAATTCTACGTGCATTATTTTTAAAGTATACAATTATAGCTCCTTAGCCAATAGTTTGCTTGGTATGACGTGACGTTTCACGTCACTAGTGCAAATCCCTAGCATAATAGCATTAGGTGGAATGACAGAACATCTCAAGCTCACTTCACCTTAGTTTTTACAGTGAGATTTTTTAAATAAAGTATGTTGGGGTAAGATCGGCACTGGTATAAGACCGTATGAATCATAAACATTGGGGGTCCCCATCATTATTTTTATTCTGCTACGACGAAGATCAGAGCAAAATTTAATTTTGCAGGCAAAGAATTTGATTCCTACGGACTTACCCCAGAAACGATCTTACCCCAACATACCTTAAACGCCAGCAAGGAAAGTCGGTTAACGCTTACTTTTGCATAACATCTACAACGCATAAAAAATGAGGTTGAGTTTTCGAACTTTATGTTTGTATGTCAGCGATTTTCTTAAAAATTACTGATCCAATTATGATGGTTTTTTCACTAACCTAATCGACATACTTCCAGGAGCCTTTTAAAATGTAATACATGGGTTTATTAATGTAATTGATATGGTTTCAAAACTGAAGTATTGACCGACTTTCATTACTGAGTCTTCGTGCTCGTCGTTCTCACGGGAGTGACAGAATTGTGTTGAGTATCTCAAACACTTATCGCATTTAGTGCGACACGGTTTCGAATCCCGTCGTCCGAACCGTGTTCATTGCTTGGACATAACGCTCTTACTGACCGGCTCAAGCTGATTCCCCGTAGATAAGTGAGGCCAATCCCTAAGCCAGCTTGCTCGGGAGTCGGGACTGCCAATTGACAGAGGACAGAAATATGTCAAACATTTGCCATTAAATCACGAGCCATAAAGTCAACTAGCGGTACATAAATTATTACATCAACAACACTCGTTGAGGTAGACTTTCGAGACGGTAAAATATTGACCAGGAGTTACTTAAATTGCGCCAATAAACTACCAATACTTAATGTAATTTACATAAAATTTTTACTATTTATCAATACAAGGAGTGCAACGTTTTTAATGAGTTCAGCTGCGATTTCTTTACAATTTATTTACGTGCTTGGATCAATCATCATCTAGCTTTTTATCAATTCTACAAAATGAATCGGTAAATAATATGATAGCTATATTGGAAATGTCAGTGAAAATACTGGTATTTAGCTGCATCAGGTTAGACTGGAAGCCGACCTGATAGTCCTGCAGATCGAATTTCGGGCATTGCAGCCAATCTCAACACAACCCCAACACACAACACGTTGGTATCACAACACCAACTTTGAAACTCCGGGCTGTTACTGAGAAATTCGTAATGGAAAAACCCAGTAACACTCTGCCCGACCTGGGATTCGAACCCAGGACTCCACGCTCAGCAGTCATGCTTGCGACCATGAGGCCAACGGGGCAATTTAGAAGCCGACAATAGGGAAAAGACAGATGATGATGAATAGAAATGATTTTGCTCACAATATTTTTTGCAAAATAAATAAATCGTAACGAAACGCACTACAAATCTATCTTAATATGAATTATGATATTCTTTTGTCCAAGACATAATTTGTAAAAAACAATTATTTACATATAACTTTACCGCTTAACAATATGGTAACCAGAAGCTAGGCACTTAGTGAGAATCAGCATTACAACTAAATAATTAGGTATAATGTAAAACTATTTAATTTCTAATATAAATAGTTAAATACAATTCATACTAGAATGGAGACGACACATTTTATATTTGATATTTTTTGTATATTTCACAACATCATAGCATAATCAATCATAATATTCCCACTGCTGGAACACAGGCTTCCTTTTCTATGCGAGGGAGTGGACCATAAGCCTCCACGCGGACCCAGTGCGGGTTGGTGGATGCCACATGTCTTCGAATTTTTGGCTCTAGGACATGCCAGTTTCCTCACGATGTTTTCCTTCACCATTTTGAGAGCAGTGATGATGAAATTAAATACACAAAGTAAAGTTCCTGCCTGGCTTCGAACTTACGACCTACAACTCCTAAGTCGGGGTCGATACCACTCTGCAACATCATAGCGATATTTATATTTTTAATATAAAAAGCATCTAAGACACATTGCCACCGAGTTAGATAGACCTAAAGGTCCAAAATATCTTCGAGTAAATCTATGAGGGAAATTCGCGTATGTGCCTGAAATTCATAGTTTTTCATGTTACAACCTTTGAAACGTTCATAAAAATATATAAATACACTTTTACATAAAACTTCACAATAATAGTTACTATGCAATGCAATGCAAAAATAAACTACTGTTTGGGGTGTTTAAAATGACTGGATATGCATGGGATGTGCCCTAAGTTTTTTGTTTACATATTATTAAATTATTTTTTTATTAAGGCAATCAACACGAATAATGAGAAAGTAGGTACAACCCGTCTATAGGAATAATGTTTCTATAATATCAAGTTTTGAGTATATAAAAGTTTAATCTGATCATATTACATCTTTTTCAAGTTCGAACAATATGCACTAAATATTAACCTTAGGGCGAAAACTTACTAAGTCGCATTTTAGCTATTTTTACGTACACCGGAAAGATAAAAAATCTAAATATCATGCATACTCCTGGGCCTGCCTGCAAGCCATGCAAGCAGGAGATGGCGGGAGGAACCCGACTTTTTTCTTAAGGATTGGCAACAAATAGTGGTAGAAAGGGATAAGTGGACGAAGGGATCCCGGTCTTTGCCCTGCAGTCAGACACAAACGGCTGATAATAATCAGCCTGAATGAAAATCAGAAATATAAGGTAATCATGTATAATTATTTATACATGATTACCTTATATTTCCGATTTTAAATACTGTTAAATAGTAGTGAAAGGTTGTTTTAGTAATAATCTTGGCCATATTGCGACTTAGTGAGTTTTCTTAGTACATTTAAAAGTTTTACTACTCCTGTAGGTTTTGAATACATAACATACATACATATAGGCACTCTAAAATTCTTATAAAGGTTGACCAAGCAAATAAAACACGAGTACATAATTATAGCATATTTTATCAAACAATAAATATTTATATCACACAACACTAAAAAGGACGGCAACTACTTCTGTTAGTTTTTTAAATGAGTTTATATAACTCTATCAATAATTTAAGAATATTGAATAAACAGGAAAAGCTATAATTCGACGAAAGTATATAATTCACATAACAATATATATTTGATACATCCGATATTAAACCCTATGTACAAAAGATTAGGCCGAGTTTGCATTAAATCTAGTTATACAAGCTTCACAGTTATTAAATTAGAGTATTTCACATAATTAGGTCACGTAAAAACTCATTTTTAGGGTTCCGTACCCAAAGGGTAAAAACGGGACCCTATTACTAAGACTTCGCTGTCTGTCCGTCTGTCCGTCTGTCCGTCTGTCCGTCTGTCCGTCTGTCCGTCTGTCCGTCTGTCTGTCACCAGGCTGTATCTCAAGAACCGCGATAGCTAGACAGTTGAAATTTTCACACATGATGTATTTCTGTTGCCGCTATAACAACAAATACTAAAAACAAAATAAAATAAATATTTAAGGGGGGCTCCCATACAACAAACGCAATTTTTTTGCCCTTTTTTGCTCGATATCAAAAATGGCAACAGGTAGACACTTGAAATATTCACAAAATACTCAGTTGTATTTTAACTTTAATAATAAATAATAAAATTAAAATAAAATAAATATTTAAGGGGGGCTCCCATACAACAAACATGTTTTTTTCGGTGTTTTTGCCTTGTGGTACGGAACCCTTCGTGTGCGAGTCCGACTCGCACTTGGCCAGTTTTTATAGATCTTTGGTTTACTACAATGGATAAAAATATACATACAAACAACCTGACTGATTTATTATGCAAGTATGAAATGTCCCTAAGTAAAGGGTTAAATGAGAATAAATAAAATTAAGATGTAAATTAAATCCAATCATATTTATGTAAAAAAGTGTCAAAAAACAATAAGAAAGTTGACACTCGTTAATCTCACAAATGAAGTATTAATATTGTGACTTAAACATACAGGAATGTTCAGTTTGCAATGTTATAAGTTTAAGAATAAGTCCCACAACCAAATTGCATAATTATTGGAACATTTACAATGCATCTGTATATTTTACGTATACTGTTTGTATAGTATATTTAAATACGTGTAAAACTATGGAATTACAGCTACATTATTTGTATTTTAAGTGAAATCGTCCCGCAAATCCAGACATAAAACTCATTATGAACAAGCGTAAAATTGTCTATTTATACTTTTAGCATCAAACATTTTAAGTAGGTAAATACGTGCCTAAAAATAACTTGTCTGTGCAAGCTAACCTATGTTTAAACATTGGTGCTGATTGTTTCCTATTCAATCCAATTTCTACAGGGTCAAATTATATCAGCTAGCGAAACTGCACATGTGATCAAACATCATCTGCCTAGCCTTTTCCCAACTATGTTAGGGTCGGCTTCCAGTCTAACCAGATGCAGCTGAATACCAGTATTTTACATGGAGCGACTGCCTATCTGACCTCAACAACCCAGCTACTGGGTAATACGATACCCCTTGGTAAGACTGGTTGTCAGACTTTCGGGCTTCTGACTAAACTTAACGACTGTCAAAGATCCACGAATGACAGCCAGGACCAACGGCTTAAGAGCTTTCCGAGGCACGGAGGGGTCTCGGTATGTAAAGATCACCCACCCACAGACCGACCGAGGCAAGCGTAGCTTAACCTATTATTATCGTGGTTATTATTTAGCCACGGGTCCCTCCTTAAGACCAAACAAAAAAAAAAAAGATGACGATTTTATATTGCGGAACCTTCGGTAGTCTAGTTACTTGAAATATCAGTAAAATTCACAGACGCGATGGGCCATCAATATGTTGTAAACACAATAAAACAAAAAAAAACGTGACACTACCAAATCAAAACATTTATTGGTTTGCAAAATTATTACGTATTTAGTACATAAAAATTTTATTACAAGAGTGCCAGCGATCGTTGACTACAAAAAACATTAAAAAAAAAAAACATGTTTAGATATCGACGCCCTTGCCCATCACGTTTGCGGAGTTTCGCTATCTAATTTAATTTGACCTTGTATTAAATAAAATATATTTACATGGAAAAACTTGATTGGATTAACAATACGTATCACATGCCATGACAAAGTAGAAAATTACTTAGTACTGTAAATTAGATACTATAGTCCGCGCGGAACTAGTTGGCCGCGCCTTGGGGGGGGTGGGGGTGAGGGCGGCGGGGTTGCCTATTGTTCGCAACGCACGTACTGAGTAATGACAAAGCGCCCCCGCCCCTCCGTCCCACCGCTCACATACCCAAGGCGCGGCCAACTAGTTCCGCGCGGACAATAGCACAGAGGTGATTCTGAGGTATAATAATAACTGACAAGTATGGAGTAACTTGAGATTCCAGCTGATGGACAGATTTTTATAACGGTTTATTAGGTATAAAAACACATCTACAAATATTCTAAATAGAAGAAAATAAAACTGAAAGTAATGCCCGTTTCGCCATAGTCCGCGCGGAACCAGTTGGCCGAGCCTTGGGGGGGGGGGGGGCGGGGGTGACGGCGGCGGGGTTGCCTATTATTCGCCCCCCTCCGTCCCACCGCTCACATACCTAAGGCCAACTAGTTCCGCGGTGACTATAACACAAGACGACAACTAAATGAATGCATAAAAGCGAGCTGGTGAATTTTCAACTTTCGGCGTTGACCTGAGCGTTGAAAATCCAACAGCGCGCTTTTATTTAGGTGTTAGTAAAAAGGGGCATTACAGTTTTGTAATGAAGGGACTCGGCTCAATGCGAGTAAAAAGTAAAGAACATTTGGAAAGGTACCATATTCCTTTGTCCGTTATCAACATACCTCTGTCACACGAGGTCTATAAACCTGAAAGTAGCACCAGAGCCTCATACCTCGCTGAACCGGGAGCAGCAGGTCGTCCTAATGCTCGACGCTGTGGTGGAACCGTGCAGCGTCACCGTGTCCGGGTGGTGGAGCAAGCCCAGCTCCTTCTCCGCTCTCTGTTCGAGTTCTACCCATCTGGAAGAACGAAATTTCATATTTATAAGTAGTACCTACTATGGTGGCATCTACATACATAAATAAAGTCCTCCAGACCGTATTTCGGTCACGGCGGCCAATCACCACGGAGACTAGCCTTCTGCGCGTGAGATATTATAGTGCACAAGTGTGCGCGCAGACACTTGTGCCCTCCCTCTTCTCTCACTCTCATAGTCCGATGGGACGGTAATCCGACACGACCGGAGAGAGATCAGGCGCAGGATCAGGCGGGGGTATCACACCGCCAACTTCCAAACTCGGAACTGTTACTAAGAAATTCCTAATGGAAAAACTCAATAACACTTTGTCCGAACCGGGAATCGAACCCAGGACCCTACGCTCAGCAGTCGCGCTTGCGACCACGAGGCCAACGGCGCATCTACAACGCCACATGCGGACTACGCATCAAAAAACCTGACGTCACATAAATTCTGCATCACGCAAGCAGAGTTATCCGCGGGACTAGCAAACACGTGGTGTGTTTTCTAGTCCGTCTAGTCGGAGGATCCTCCAGTTTCTATGGAGGATGAGGAACTTTACACCCTTTGCCTCATACCTCTATAACCAACAGTAACTTCATCACCATCATTCAGCCGAAAGACGTTCTTTGCTGAATAGGCCTCACCTAAGCACTGGCACAAAGACCGGCCCTGTGTATACTGCTTCCAGCAGATTCCCGAAACCTCCACAAGGGCCCTATTTTTGTATAACTCACAATGCGACATATTTGTAAAAAAATACACAGTTTTTGTTACATTTTCACTACAGACGCTGTTTAATAGAGCAGAAAATGTTTAATAGAAACTTGTGAAGCTGTCAGATTGTCGCCTTTTAGTTTTATTAAATAGGCCGCTGGTCATTAATCCTCCTTGTGGACCTGTGTAAGCTAACCGCGCTGTGCTTTGCGGTACGCGGCCGGTTGCCACTCCAGAACTTAATTAATATTAATGACATTTATTTGCTTCTTCTTCTTAGTGTGTCAATAGCAATCAATATAGACTCGGCCCAGAATTCGGCTACTTGTTTGGCGCCATCACCAGTGTCCACCAGTTCCTATAACGTGCAGCTGACAGGACCCGCAGGACACGATATTAAGTGTCCCATCATTTGAGGAACAGCACCAAAATTTACACTCCAGGGCAGAGTCGTCTATAAATCTCCACCTGAACAGGTTTTCCTTGCTTCGGTCAACCTGGGTCCGGAGTGTGTTTAAAGATATCCAGGTTACCCAATTTATTTGCTAATAGTATTAAAGGTCACTTCCAGTCTTCTTTTACAACAACGACACAAAAATCTGACAATTTATTTCCAGTGATCTTAGTAACTACAACAAACTGAAGCTGTATTTAATGTATCCTCAATTCTACTAGGAACCAGGAAGTTTAACAACATACCTACAACACAACAACATTATCAAGCAGTGTGTAAGGCTTAGGGTAAGCCTAAGCTGTTTGTACAAATACAAACAGGAGATAAGAAGGTAGATTTTGTTTTTCCGTCAACGTCATCGGCGTATCCATCTATACTAATATTAAAAATGCGAAAGTATGTATGTCTGTTACCTCTGATTTAGATGAAATTTGGTATAGAGATAGTTTGAGTCCCGGGAAAGGACATAGGATAGTTTTTATCCCGATATTTCCACGGGATCGACACTTATGCGGGTGAAACTGCGTGGCGCTGCTAGTCTTCCCATAAAAATGTAAATGCAACATAGGCTTGTCCACGTTCAAACAACAAAATGCCACAATCAGCTAAATTGGTGATTAAATAAATGAATCACCTAATAAGTCTTTACTGAGAAGAGCCGTGTCTCAATGAAAAATTCTTAATATTGAGAAGTTATGGTTCATGTACCCATATGACTCATAGGGTACATGAACCATAGATCAGGCTATGAGTCAATCAATGGAAGGGGCCCGGTAGGGCCGAAGTCTGCAAGCGAGATTGTTCGAAAGGGTTACCGCTGGCCCGGAACATAAAGGGCTAAGGAAGGAACACGGGTGGGTTTTAGTCAGTAAGAGTCTGACACTTCCTTCCGCACCACCTCTCTCTCCACCCAGAGTGAGAGGGGTCATTTGATGATTTCCCATCCTCAAAAAAAAAAAGCTATGTGAGATGATAATTATGAGGTTGACAAGAAATTGTCTATCGAACTTAGATTAAAGAGATGTGAGTGTAGGTACTATATGTATTATGTACGGTCAGCAACAAAAGTCGATTAACACTACAGTTTTTTTAATCTCAGTTATTGAGCAAAATATTTGTTCAAAATTGCAGCAGAAGTACAATGCAATTTTGAACAAATATTTTGCTCATTAACCGAGATTAAAAAAAACTGAAGTGTTAATCGACTTTTGTTGCTGACTGTACCCACACCTCAGTCTAACTCTTTGGGGTAACAAGGCATGAAAAGTGACGTTTTATTTTTTTTATTTAAGGCTTTTAACTCACCTCTGTACAGCCATCGAAAATGCCTCGACGACATTATTATCGTTCTTGGCCGATGTCTCGATGTAGGTCGCAATCTTGTTCTCTTCGCACCATTGCTTCAGCTGGTCGTAGGGCACCTCCCTATCTTTTGAAGATACGTCTGACTGAAATAGATATAAGTACGGAAATTATGAAGATATTATAGTAGAAGTTGTAAAACGGATGACGTCAAAATGTCTGGGGAGACCTTGCAAAACTAGAAATAAAATAAAAAAAAGTTAAATAAATAAGGCGTTATCACGAAACATGTTGGGGTCGGCTTCCAGTCTAACCGGATGCAGCTGAATACCAGTATTTTACATGGAGCGACTGCCTATCTGACCTCCACAACCCAGTTACTGGGTAATACGATACCCCTTGGTAAGACTGGTTGTCAGATTCGGGCTTCTGACTACCCGTAACGACTGTCAAAGATCCACGAATGACAGCCGGGACCAACGGCTTAACGTGTTTTCCGAGGCACGGAGGGGTCACGGTATGTAAAGATGGTCACCCATCCACAGACCAACCGCGGCAAGCGTAGCTTAACCTGATCGATCGACCTGTGCGGCTGTTATTATTTAGCCACGGGCCCCTCCTCAAGAATTGAGCTACCAAATACAAAAATATTTTTTCTAATTCGACTTGTATTTTCAGAGATTAGTGTGTTCAAACAAACAAATAGCTTTATTATTAGTACCTATAGTCTACTGTAAACTTTTATAAATAAAGAAACATAACAACATACAGGGAACTATTTTCAAAAGAAAAGAAAAAATAAAACTAAAAGTAGCTGCAAAAGACGATACTAGTACACGCACTAATGGTAATAAGGTTCAAATTCAAATGACTGACGCGTCATCGTGAAATGCAACAACTGGCCTTAATTAATGTATTCGTTTTGTAGTCTAATCACATTTTATTAATGACATCGCATAATCTACACGGCTTAACATACCAGCTTGCGTAACATGACGACACGCGACGACGCGCGACGTCTACATTTGAATCTATGATTTTATAATAGTACTCGCAGCGCCCCGCGGTTTTACCTGCATAAGTCTCGATCCCGTGGGAATATCGGGATAAAGAATCCTATGTGTTAATCCAACTATCTGTGTGCCAAATTTCATGTCAAATCTGTTCAGCAGTTTTTGCGTGAAAGAGTAACAAATATCCATCCATCCTCACAAACGTTCACGTTTATAATATTACTAGCAGAGTCCCGCGGTCTCACCCGCATAAGTGTCGATCCCTTGGGAATATCGGGATAAAAAGTATTCTATGTGTTAATCCAGGAAATGGTCTATCTATGTGCCAATTTTCATCCAAATCTGTTCAACGGTTTACGCGTGATGGAGTAACTAACATCCAAACATCTTCACAATCTTTCGCCTTTATATAACATTAGTGTGATAGTAGGATATTAGTAGGAAGTAGGACTAGTATGATTAGCTTTTGCCCGTGTCTTCGTCCATATGGATATCGGATATTATTCCACAGGAACGTACTAATCGGATACAAATTCTGCCTATGTATTAACCCAGGTCATGCCGTCATGGTACTCATGGTCCGCCGGTGTGCCACACTTCATCGAAATCCGTTCAGCCGTTAAGGGGCTTACATGAACTAAAGCGCGGTCACTGTCGGACTGCATAGAAAAGAAAGAGAAGCGCGATGACACAACGCTGGTAATTAATTGCAAAATATGAAACGATTATCTATTTACAAAAAATCTATTGTTTGGAATAAAAAATTAAAACACTAGTGTTTTAGTATGTTGCTTGTAGAATAATCTGATTAAAAATCATAATGATTGTTTGTGTAGGTATTAATATGGTTTTTATTGTAAAAAGAAAGTTTTTAGTGGTATGATTTTTTTCTATCGTATCAAATTAGTTGTATTATGTTTTCAACACACTATCTACCTAGCATATATCCTGAAGAATATCACATATTTTTTTGATTTTGTTTACTGTAGTCGATCATATACTTATAATGTTTCTAAACTTGCGTTTTTTGCGTTTAGGTCCTGTAAGCCCCCATAAGTCGTGAAAATGTAACTGACAGACAGCGTCACTTTCGCATTTATAATTTTAAAGTATGGAGTATGGGTAATAGAATTACGTCGTCGTTTCAGCCGATAGACGTCCACTGCTGGACATAGGCCTCCCTCAATTTTGGGGGGGGTTTGCTATAATCGCCACGCTTGGCAGGCGGGTTGGCGATCGCAGTATGGTATGATGGTGGAATAAATAAAGAACGCTGCTGCCCATTCTCCGGTAAGACCCTTAGTCGCCTTTTACGACACCCACGGGAAGTAAGGAATAATAGAATTACGTAGTATAATAATAATAATGTATTTATTTATCAGACAACAAATAAGGTCCACTGTGTTAGTAACAATATTATTTAGCCTATGTTAGCACTTAATAACTAAAACTGATCTGGTTCGATCGGCCAACGCCCACACAAGCGAGCTATCTGCCCGGGCAGATTGAGTGCAGAATGATGTTAGGACTGTCACGCAACCTCCGAAGTAATGAGGCAGATTTATTGCGCCATACCGCGTCAAAGCTGTCAGTGCTCTCGTCGGCAAACATCCCCGACGCACTGCAGAAGCGTGGCAGTCGCAACAGCACCCTGAACGCATTATTATATTGAATACGCAGAGCATTCTAAGCTCTTTGGCTGTATCTGAACCACAGGGACCCGAGTAGTGTTGTGCAATATGCCTTAATAAAAAGGGCTATTTTAACTGCAACTGTACAGACGACGCCAGCACATCAAGCTACTAAAATCTGTCAAATTACTTTAATAGATTTTCAACTTTATCGCTAAAGCCTAGGTTCGGGTAGCTTGATATGCTGGCGTCCGTACATCGAGGAACTTGCGGGCCAGCATGTTCGCCCGGACTGACAACGCTCAGCGCTCTCTCTCCAAATCTAAGTCGTCTGTCAGGAAATCTGTTACCAGGTGGCCCAAATATTTAAATTTATACACCCTGTTTATTGGGTGACCTTTGAGTAACAGAGCAGGAACCGTAGATGGACATCTGGCCCCAGACCTGAAATCGATATACTCTGTCTTTTTGCATCAACCCTCTCATGGGTACTCCGCGTACGACTCACACACAGCCAGTAACTTTCGGAGAGCATTAATCGAGGGACCCAGTAGCACCATGTCGTCTGTGTTGCTCTTTAGTATAACTTTGCAATATTTAGCTGGAGATAGACGGCGCCGTCGAGGCCGGCCCAGGAGGAAGTAGCAAGATGACTTTATATAGGTAAGAGTGCAAGGCGCAGGAATAGAGTAGTCTAAAAAGGGATGGGGGAAAGCCTTTGCACAGCAGTGGGAGTATGGGCTGCACTACAGAACTACCATGCCTGTGCTGAGTACATGCAAGTATTTTCCCAAGGATGCTGCCCGAATAATTGGGTTGTCAAGGTTCGATGGCAGTTGGTCTGCGTTAAAAAAAACATGGAATTCTGGAAGTCGACCGAACCAACTAGGTAGGTACTGCAGAAAAGGCTACCTATGGCGATTAAGACAGGACCGAAAGATTTAGCATGCGATCTCAAAAGATAAAGCAAGCCAAAGGCAAATTCTGAAGCACAATCAATAACTAATAAAAACTAAAATGATTGGAGGTTTCGAGGTTTCTTGAAATATACTTAAAGTCTTAGACAAAGAAAAGTATAGACGGCGGGTAGCTCCATTTCATTTCCACAAGAAAGGGATAAAGTATTGAGTTATTATAAGTAACAGAAAAGGATAAAGCTATACTATTTCCGTCTCTCACAGCGTGCCAGTTTTTTCAAGGCAGCTACTTATGTAGCCTGTGTTAGTTAAGTTAGTTTTTTGTCTCATGTGTGGCCACGCTACCTGATGCTCTATAGCTTTCTTACTCTAAGCTTAAAGTAGATTTTCCCCTTTATTTATAAACTTTGCTTAAACTTAAGAGACTTTTAAACGTCAAAAGTTAAACAGTCGCTAATAAGTTTTATAAATAAACCCCTATAATTGCAACACATTTTATTACCTACGACGCGACGTAACCTAATCGTTTCAAAAACCAATTATTTTTAAATTACAATTATCCCATCGTCTTTTTTAGGGTTCCGTACCTAAAAGGAAAAACGGAAAACTTATAAGATCACTACGTTGTCCGTCTGTCTGTCCATCTGTCAAGACCCTTTTTCTCAGGAACGCGTGGAGTTATCAAGTTGAAATTAACATCAAATACTCAGTGCTGCAATCCTTTTGAAGCAGTTAAAAAATTAAACTTCTAAGTCAACGCAATAAAAAAATACGAGCGTTTATGTTCCGGAATCAAAACCTATAGGGTACTTCCCGCTGACCTAGAATCGTGAAATTTAGCAAGAAGCAATGTCACGTAGCACAAGTAAAGGAAAAAGTCCGAATACCGTTAATTTGTACGGAACCCTCGATGCGCGAGTTCGACTCGCACTTGACCAATGTTTTCAACAAAGACATGAATTAACTATGACGCAGCTAGTAGGGGAATTAAGCAACGGCCACGTGATATAATAACGTATAACCAACCAATGTTATTTCATAAGTCATAACCAGTTCAGCAGTTACGTTGCGTTTTTTCCCGCACCGACGTCTCTGGGAGGACCCGAAGTGGTGCAAAGAAAAAAAGCAATCGTGTAGGTATAGAAAGTGTTATAGTGACTAACGCAAAACTTGTAATGGTCGTTGTCACAGTTTTGCAAAAGAAATCTTGGACGTGTATCTCTTTGTGTTTAGAATTATGTGACGCATGTCTGTTGTTTTTGCTGTCAAATTGGCGCATTTATGGCCATTTGCAGTTGTTCTGCATTTTCACCGATTAAAATTATACCAGTAGTGAGTAGCTGCTCTTACTGGTCCTTGAAGGAACTAATTGTGAGGGTGAGTTGCCTGTGGCACTGAAACACACGCTCATGGACATGTGTATTCTTCGCGTCTTAACCTATGGTGCACAAACTTGGTCTTTGACTAAAATCCAGAAGTCCAAACTCAAGGTCTGCCAACGTCACGGATGAGTGCTAACGCATGCCCGTGTTCCCGCCGTAAGCGGCAGAGGAGGACACCGTGGAGTTTTAGTGGGTTAGAGTCCCACATAACTGCACTATCTCCCCGGTGGTAGTGCAGAATGCACGAGCATTTTTCCACGATAAAAAAAAGTCTGCCAACGAGCAATGGAGCGCAATATTCTAGGCGTTACATTAACGGATCGTGTCCGAAACACAATACTGCGCTCCAAAACAAAGATAGCCGACGTGGCTCAAAAGGCTGCCCAATTTAAATGAGACTGGGCAGGACATGTCTGCCGCATGACAGAGTGTGGGCCCAAACAGCACAGAATTGGTGCCTTGAGACAGTGAGGCGTGGTCGCGGCAGACCAAGTTGGAGATGGCGGGACGAGCTGGATAGGTTCCGAGGACGCGCGGGCTCGCGAAAGATGGAAGGAGTGGAAGGAGGCCTTTGCCCAGGAGTGGGACAGAGTAGGCTAGTAAAAAAAAAAAAAAATCGTCATTTGAAAACCACAGTACCACCCGCCCGAGAAATAATATTATTATTAAGACCATACTCGGGTACATTGGGTATTCTTTGTGACTCACTTAAGTATTAATAATTTCATATTTGCTTATTGTATTAACAATGCTATAATTGAATAATCTATGTGGTTTCCTGAAGGTTGACTGTATTGAATAGCAGTTAATTGAACGAGAAAAACAATTGCAAAACTGATATACTTTTGCAATAACTGACGGACGTGCTACAATTTAATGTTTATTATTTGTAATGCATTGTATATGGAACAGTAACATGATTGAGCAATATTGCTTAGTGTTCACCCACATCAGGAAAAAATGCCTGTAAGTACCTATACGTTTTAATGGCAATGACCCGGAAAAACAACTTAAAAAAAATAAAAGGTAACGATGATTATTAGAGATTTCCGGCCTCAATTTTTCAAATTAAAAATTAATTAAGGCCTTTGGTAATTGTTTGCCTGTTTCCGTACTTATTGCTTACAATTAATACCGACATACATAGTATTTAAAGGGCCGAAATGGCCGAAAGCAATTTCTGAAGATACGGTTTCCAAGAAAACGCACCATGCAACTTACTCTCACAAAGTTTCAGTGACGTCATTCGAGGGTAAATTGCGGACGCTCTGTGGCGGTCACCGCAGTCTTAAGCCTTGTACCTTGTACTATTTATTCTGTGCTTGTACTGCTTGTACGGACTAAGCGTTCTGTACGTGTACGCGTGGCCGGTTAGGCCCGGCGCCCATTCGCGGCACGGCATGGCAAGGTATTTTTACGAATAAAAATATAACATAATAGTATGGAAATAAAGTTGAAATTTCAATGTTAACGGTCGTAAATACAAAAACAATACCGCTGAATGCTTAGGCATGCCGTATCGGCAGCCTTCGGAACGCTTCGGCATCCCTCGGAACGCTTTGGCAGTCTTCGGAATACCTGCGGCAAGACAGCGCCCGCCCCAACCCCGCGGCCGCGCGTAGGCCCGCGTAGCTTCACTAGCTTAGCGTCGTTCATGCCAAAACGTGTCCTTGTCGAACGCGCATAAACCGCGCGTTAAGATCGCTGTGAAGAAGAGATACGACTATTGTGAAAAATGCTAGGCATGAGCACGGTGTCTAAGGACACCTTGGCCTCGATGCTGATGCCACGGCATAGTTACCGTCAGTATGCGCTTACATGTAGGGATGCCGAAGGATCCCCTGCCGTGCCGCCAATGTGCGCCGGGCCTTACGCGACTAAAACGAGAACACAGGAACGATAGTCCGTACCTGCGCACGTACGGACTATCGTTCTCGTTTTGGTCGCGTAACCGACTGCGCGTACTTTAGGAAACCAACACAAATGATCTTGTCACTACCTACTCTGGTTTGGCTACTCTCATAAAAGTTCTATAAACTGTATCCTACGCACTCAATCATACCGTAATATTTAACCTTCCTACAGGTAGTTAATTTATTCCGTGTTAAAAACCTCACGTGTACCCTCGTTTGAGGGGTGTTTTGATGTCCAGTCGTACGCACCAAATCACGCAACCTTTGTACTACATTAGTTTTAATGAACTTTAGAAATGACCCCTTCATGTTTTAGCACATAATACTATAGGTACATTCACCCGCACGCCCATACATAGTAACAATGTGACATTAACAGTGCCTTTAATTCCAAGCAATAAGGGCGTTTTTCTTAGTTCAAGCAAGACTACTCACACAGTAAAGTGAAGTTACTGCATAGCAAAGGTTATTCAGTACCTATCGGATTTGGCGCCCGTGACATTTCGATCACTGTACAAGCAGCAGTATTATTTCAATTTAGAGCCACAATCAGTATAAATCGCTAATTAAATATTTGATATGCTCCTTCTTAGTAATCAACATTGCTTTGAATTATATAATAACTAGCTGCGCCCTGCGGTTTCACCCGCATAGGTCTCGATCCCGTGGGAACATCGGGATAAAAAGTAGCCCATATGTTAATCCACGGTGTCAGCTACCTCTATACAATTTTTTTCCAAAATTGGTCCCGCCGTTTGAGCGTGAAGAAGTAACAAACATATAAACACACACACACAAACTTTCGCCTTAATAATATTAGTGTGATTAGTGTCATTCATTGCCCCGATCTGAGGGCATAATAGCCGAGTTTATAGTAACTGTCTGTAAGCCTCCTCTACACGTTGACAGATTCATCAGCAGATGGCCATCTGCGAATGCCTCCGCCGATGTGTAGACGGGGTAATTTGCTAGTCTGTGGTAGGTATTTAGCATCTGCCGACGTCAAATATCAAATAGCAAATTACCCCGTCTACACGTCGGTCGAAGCATTCGCAGATGGCCATCTGCTGATGAATCTGACGACGTGTAGAGGAGGCTTTACAGTCGGCTTTTCACGCCCAAAACTCAAAAAAAAAATGAAAGAAAGGCAGTTTGGGACCTGGAGGACACAGGCTACTTTTCATCCAGGATATTTGTAAGTACCTACTGATTAAAAAAAAAAGGAAATAAAAATACTCGCAGAAGTCACGGGTAACAGCTAGTTTATTACTATTTAACCGTATAAAAAAAAAATCATCCGAATTGATAACCTCATCCTTTTTTTGAAGCCGGTTAAAAAAGGAGGAGGTTCTCAATTCGGTTGAATTTGTTTTATGTTTTTTACCTCAAAACTCCGCTATTTTTAAGCCGATTTGCAAAATTCTTTTTAGGGTTCCGTAGTTCCTACAAGGAACCCTTATAGTTTCGTCAAGTCCGTCTGTCTGTCTGTCTGTCCGAGGTTTTGCTAAGAGACCTTTAGTACTAGAAAGCTGTAATTTTGTAGGAGTGCGTATATTAATTACGCCGACAAAGTGGTAGAATAAAAATTTTGTAACAATTTTTTTTTAGGGTAGCTCCCCTACACGTGAAGTGGGGATGAATATTTTTTTCGTTGAATAGGTCTTCTAAAATGACTTGGGGGTTGCCAAAATAATTTTTTCGATTTAATGCACCATTTACGAAATATTAAACTTTAAAGTGCAATTTTTTGTTCCAGTAGGGCGTCCCCCCTCTCTAAAACCTAAACTGCTGCCTTGAAAAATCTGGAAAAATTCATGATGATAGTGCATTTCATGAACTTTAAAGGAAAAGTATAGCGGTTAAGATAACTTTATTAGTTTAGCAGTAATAGTCGTTGAACTTGGATGTTGGATAATTTTGTACCAAATACAAAAAGCATTAATCTTTTAAAGTGACTAAGATGAAGTAGTTTCTTGTTTATAACGGGTAAAGACTTGCATTGAAAAAGAAAATATGATTTTTTTTTTATATTCAGAATAAAAAACAACAGAATCGTACGACATTGTGATAACGGGCTACTACGGAACCCTACACTGTGCGTGGCCCGACACGTACTTGGCCGGTTTTTTTATTTGAAACGATATACTTTTTATAATCTAGTCAAATAATCTGCTTTTTATCTATCTGCTAAGCATGTCAATGATAAATTGATAACCTTAGAGGCCGTCTCCACGAGCGAGAGAATCGAGGCGATAGTCTCGCCATGCCATCAAATTTTCGCCGCGATGCTATCGCCGTGTGTAGAGACACGTTCTAAGAGAGTGTATAGAAATACGTGGCACGACGATAATACCGCCGCGATTCTCTTAACTGTTTCAGCCCAGAAATGATTAAACTATGGTCTAGAAATAGGCTATTGTAGTGAAGTTACAGGAATCACCGAAAAGATCGCATCCATAAGGGTGACACTGGCTGGTGACAGCCACTCTAGTCTAGCAGAGCACATCGATGGTTACGTGGCCGCTGTCTCCTGATGACAGAGATGATGTCAGCGGAGCCGCTGTCGTCTGTGTCGTCACAATCTGAACGGGTTTACTGCTTGATTTCGAATGTCATATGCCCGAAGGCTAATTCCCCGAAGTCATCAGATAGAACGTCCGAATTGCCGAAATTCCATAGTATCGATGTACCACAATTTCGAATAGCCATTAGACCGAGCGTCCGTTTCACCGAAAAGCCATTACAACGATAGTCCTATCCATCGAATGTCTACTGGCTCGACGTACCAATCAATCGAAAGTTATATTCGATTAACCTAGATAATGCTGTGTTGTTTTTTTTCAAACGATGTTTAAAAAAACAACACAGCATTATGAAATCATAAGTATACCTAAGCAATTAATTTTAATACACACGTTTTTAAATGATTAGATACAACCGTTAATTTTCTTACGCTAGGAACCAAATTATACCGACTAAAACAAACATAAAAATTAACCTCTATCTAGTTCAATCGAATATAACTTTCGACTGACTGGTACGTCGTCGAGCCAATAGACATTCGATGGATAGGACTATCGTTGTAATGGCTTTTCGGTGAAACGGACGCTCGATCTACTGGCTATTCGAAATTGTGGAATATCGATGCTATGGAATTTCGGCAATCCGGACGTTCGATCTGATGACTTTGGGGAATTAGCCATCGGGCATATATGATATTCGAAATCAAGCAGTGAACCCATCTTGATGATATTCAAGCTACTGAACCACAAATAAAATGGCCACTTCTGGTCACGGCTATCCTGTGCCGTTATATAAATATTACGTCTTAGTTTAAGTCCGCGACTTTGTCCGCGTAAAATCTTGGCCCCCGAGCCACCGCGTCGCAACCCATCGCCCGCCCGCGCTATTACTTCGATTTCGCTTAGCGTTCTTTATGAATATTTCTTTTTGCTCGGCTTCTAAGGGTCGTAGTAAGATGTTAAGAGCCTGTAACCTTCCCCACGAATTGGGCTACAGAATGCTCGCATTGAGCGTGAGCGAGGTGTAGTTTTGCCTGCTTCACAGTATTGTTCGCAGCGCTATGTCTTCGACTTTCTATTAGGGTTCCGTACCCAAAGGCTAAAAACGGGACGCTATTACTCAGACTCCACTGTCCATATATCACCAGGATGTATCTCATGAACCGTGATAGCTAGACAGTTAAAATTTTCACAGATGATGTATATCTGTTTCCGCTATAACAACAAATACTAAAAATAGAATAAAATAAATATTTAAGGGGGGCTCCCATACAACAAACGTGTTTTTTTCGGCGTTTTTGCCTTGTGGTACGGAACCGTTCGCGTGCGAGTCCAAGTGTCCACTCTTTTTTGGTCTGAGACAGAATGCAAAAATAATTTTTCAAATCCGACTGGTGGTTTCAGAGATTAGAGCGTTCAAACAAACAAACTCTTCCGCTTTATTATTAGTATAAGTATAGATAAGCAGTATGAAGACATACCTTATTCCCAACAACCATAAACGGGTATCTATCGATGCCATTCTTCACTCCAGCGTAGTGCAGGAACTCGTTGAGCCACATCTTGATATTGTTGAAAGAGCTGCGGTCGTCGATGGCATACGCCAGGATGCATATGTCGGATCCTCTGTAGAAGGGAGTTCGGAGCGACTTGAAGCGCTCCTGGCCCGCTGTGTCCCACACCTGGGAAAAAATATTGTTTGGTAATCAAGTTTATCATATACTAGCTGTTCCCCGCGGTGTCACCCGCTGCTCAGCGCCTAAGGGTCATAGCGTGATGTTATATTCCTCGATAAATGGACTATTCAACACAAAAATAATTTTTCAATTCTAACCAGTAGTTTCTGAGATTACCGCGTTCAAAAGAAACTCTTCAGCTTTATAATATTAGTATAGATATTTTTTTTTTTATTATTACTAAATGAGCCCTCTCTTGACCCCGATCACGCCTGATGGAAAGCGATAGATGAGGTCTAAGATGGAACGAGCGTGCCCAGAAAATGCCTGTTCACTCTTGCTTTGAACGCAGACGGGTGGGTTAAATAAAGTTTATAGAGACTTGTGGCTAAGTAATAACGGCCGGACGGGGCTACGCTTGCCGCGGTTGGTCCGTGGATGGGGAAAGCACGTTAAGCCGTTGGTCCCGGCTGTCATTCGTTGATCTTTTAAAGTCGTTACGGGTCGTCAGAAGCCCGAATGTCTGACAACCAGTCTTGCCAAGGGGTATCGTATTACCCAGTAGCTGGGTTGTGGAGGTCAGATAGGCAGTCGCTCCATGTAAAATACAGGTGTATTCGGTTAGACTGGAAGCCGACCCCAACATAGTTGGGAAAAGGTTAGGCAGATGATGATGTGTAAAAGTGTTTGTGCAAATCTATTGACAGAAATAAAATCATTTACTAACCAAGGTATAAACGTGCTTTCCGAAGCACGGAGGGATATGTATGTAAAGATGGTCACCCATCCACAGACCAACCGTGGCAAGCGTAGCTTAACCTGATTGATCGAATCAAACCATGCGGCTGTTATTTCTAGGCCACAAGCCCCTCTACTCACACACTTTTAATACTTTTACACGTCAATCATATTTTAATAATGCACCTTTCAAACAAAATGAAAATCGGTTCATCCGTTCGGGAGCTACGATGCCACAGACAGACACACACACAGACACGTCAAACTTATAACACCCCGTCGTTTTTGCGTCGGGGGTTAAAAACTAGTTGAGGTCGGAGTTTCCCATCTGATAAGTACTACTAGTGGTAACATACTAGCCCTTAATTAAATTGTGGGATTTAAACTCTGCCCACCCCTTCGTGGTATACAGGCGTGATATTATGTATAGTAAAATTGCGCAGTGCTGCACAACCCTACCCTATTTCAAGTAACAAATATAAACTTTATTTCAATGTCAATTAAGTTGATTTCAGAGTGACTAGCACTATTGAAAAAGTTATAAAAATGTTTGTAGTTGTAGCGTAAACTGAACTTTATTGTGTAGGAATTAAAGTTATTTTTCCAACAATTAGTTCATATTTGTTTACATGTTTGACAAATCAATCTCGAACGCAGATTACATTGTACTGTTATTAAAAAAAAACATTTCGTGTTCGTAGTGCTACAGTATTATGTAGTAATTACCATAGGATGTAGGTAATTACTCATGCACTAATGACCAGACACATGGCGTATTTTGCAAAGAGAATCATTGTTTACTACCCAGTAGTTCTCGATACTTACTGGAAACTTTGTACATAATATTCATCTTCATTCTCCTACGCTTATCCCAATTTGACGTCTTTTTCTTTCATACTTCCTTAGTAGTCGTCATTTTGGTAGTCACCCCCTTTCTAACCATAAATCATCATTCACACAGACCACACAGTCCATCCATCGTTTCTTTGGTTTTCCTCTACTCTAGTAGTACTTACGTAATATTATGTATATTTTATTGACTGTGGTCTGTTGTTGCAGGATTTTATTATAGGGCATAAATCTTACTAACTAACTTGCTGTGCTAACTTAAACATTATTGAAGTGAAACTTCTTAGGCGGCGATTCGACGATAATTGACATTGAAATTTCAAGGACGCGTCACGTTTAAAACACATTTTGTTACATGAGAGAGAATAAACATATAACTCTCTCTGTCTCGGAGACGCGTCCTCAGCCCCTAGTGTCACATAAGAAGCTGGGAATAAGAAATTATATATAGCAAACTGCTCAGTGCTCATCAACGTTCAAGAATAAATTCAAATAATATTCATTTAAAACTAATCTTTCCTTCAAGTAACATTTACAATACGACTGTTATCTGATAATTTTATCAATGTATTATTGCTATGCACCTGTTTCTATTTTAACTTTACCATGCTAATTCTAAGATCTCTATGATGCTCATGTAACTGCACTTTAGGGTCAGGTGGGCAGTGCAGCAGTCGAGACGCGTCGGCGTCAGCCCTCGACAACGTGTCGGTGTGTGTATGAGCGCTAGAAATGGTAGCTTTCTAATAATATGTTGCTTCTCTAAAAATTACTTTAATGGACTGTCTAGTGGTTGCAATAACGTACGGCCTGGTCATGACGTACGTGCTGAGACGTAAACGCTCACACAGGAGGCTGTGAACCTTAAAAAAGGCATTGCAACGCATACCGAGCAGCTCACCGTCCGATCAGGACCAGGCGCGTGCCGGACGGCGCGTAGGTACGTGTTCGACGCGTGCCTCAAAGAGATGTCAGCAGCAGAGAAGGGGCGCCTTAGGGCCGAAGCCTGCCGGGTCAGCGGGATTGTCCGAAAGGGTTACCGCTGGCCCGGAACATAAAGGGCTAAGGAAGGAACATGGGTGGGTTTTAGTCAGTAAGAGTCTGACACTCCCTTCCGCTCCACCCAGAGCGGGAGGGGTCATTTGATGATTTCCCATCCGAAAGAAAACAGAAAAAAAAAGGAGGCTGTGTACAGGTTGAGAGTTGCACACAGCCATGGAGTATTTCATCCTTGACACCTTGAGTTTCAAAGGTCGAGATCAAAAGACGTACGAAAGTTTTCGATATTGGAAAACGAATTATGGAACGCGTATGGAGTTGGGCAGTCAGTGACCTGTCAAGGCACAGTTATGACAGTGGTCCCGCCCAACTACGAAGTAAGGGCTTGTTCAAAAAACTGGGATGCGACGTTGCATCGTAAAAATCTACGAGCTCGCACGACGTGTCGCAAGGCAGTTTTCTGCGTTGCGAATTCGCATGGCACCGTTTCGCAGTTTTGTGTACAAGCTCTAAGGGCTTGTACACAAAACTGCGAATCGGTGCGATGTGACGTCGCATCCCAGAAAACTGCAATAGGAATTGCTGCGATGCGACGTCGCATCGCAGTTTTGTGTACAAGCCCTAAGGCAGTGACCGAGTTGCGTCCAAGGACTGGAAGATGAGGTGTCGGTCGTCAGGCGGCGGGATTGGTAGACGACATTGTTACCATCGCGGATAGAACCTGGATGAGGCAGGCACAGGAGCGTGAGATTGGCACAAGAAAACAGAGGCTTATGCTTAGCAGTAGGTAAAGTCGAGCTGGGGATGATGATGATGAGCGGTTGCAAGCACGACTGCTGCGCAAGGGACTTGGGTTCGTAAACTCGTTGGGGCTGTGTTATTGGGTTTTCCAATAAGTAAGTGATTCTCAGTAGCAACTAGATTTTGTGTCTAAAGACTATTCAAAATTATGTTTCAAATTAATAATATTTCAAGTTAAACCAATATCAACTTTATTTTAATGGTAATTTTTAGGGTTCCGTTGCCAAATGGCAAAAAACGGAACCCTTATAGATTCGTCATGTCTGTCTGTCTGTCTGTCTGTCTGTCTGTCTGTCTGTCTGTCCGTCTGTCTGTCTGTCCGTCCGTATGTCACAGCCACTTTTCTCCGAAAGTATAAGGACTATACTGTTGAAACTTGGTAAGTAGATGTATTCTGTGAACCGCATTAAGATTTTCACACAAAAATAAAAAAAAAACAATACATTTTGGGGTTCCCCATACTTAGAACTGAAACTAAAAAATTTTTTTTTCGTCAAACCCATACGTGTGAGGTATCTATGGATAGGTCTTCAAAAATGATATTGAGGTTTCTTATATCATTTTTTTCTAAACTGAATAGTTTGCGCGAGAGACACTTCCAAAGTGGTAAAATGTGTGTCCCCCCCCCCGTAACTTCTAAAATAAGAGAATGATAAAACTAAAAAAAATATATGATGTACAATACTATGTAAACTTCCACCGAAAATTGGTTTGAACGAGATCTAGTAAGTAGTTTTTTTTTAATACGTCATAAATCGTAAACCGCAATTTACCTTTTATTCAACCAACTAAAAAAATAAAAAAACATTTAATTTCATAAACATAAACCTTATGCATGAACCTGGATGTTACGGAACCCTCGGTGAGCGAGTCCGACTCGCTCTTGCCCGGTTTTTTTAAGTTTATTTCAAAGTGACTAGCACTATAAAAAGTTATAAAAATCTTTGAAGTTGTAGCGGTAAACTGAACTTTATTGTGTAGGATTTAACATTATTTTTCCATAAACTCATATTTGTTTACATTTTTGGCAAATAATTCGCGAATGCAGATTAGTTAATAGCAAAAGGTTTCTGTCTATAACATAAGATTATGGCTATGATGCTGTTACTGCGTACCCCTTCCGGGAATAAAGCGAGAACAGTTTGTATCATCTATCTTAAAGAAAGAAAGAAAAAAAAACAATGACCCATAGTCCTCACATTTACAATAATTAAAATAATATTAAAATTTACAAAGTTACCCAGTTAGTCATGGAAGTTTTAAGATACATAATACAAAATAATATTGTGCATTTTTTTTTTTTATTTGTGTAACAATTACACAATCATTTTTATTCAGTCATACTGCCTTATGCAATGCTGTGCTAAGTATGTTAGCCTTATAAAAACGTTTTACCTCCAAGCAGATAACACAACCTTGATTTTGAAGGTGACTGTTGTCGTAAATAGCAGAATACTTAAACAAAGAATCTGTATCTTTTTTTATTAAATAATTGGGCACTTACTTTATTTAGTTGTTTCTGCAGTTCTACATCATGTCATAACATTCATAACATAAGAATAATATTCATAAGTTAAGTTTAGTTATGGTGAGTTTTTCAACATTTGTAATTATATTAGCTGCGGCACGTTAGTCCTTGCCAGCAGGAACAATTATTTAAATTAATACTTAGTCAGTAGACAATTTCTTTTTTTTTAATAACAAATAGAGAACTGTATGTTATGAAATTATAAAAAATAATTATTAACAAAGCAACTGCTACTTACTTTTCATAAGAAACAAGTAAGAAATGTTGAGATGCAGCAGTCACTTTGTTAATTCAAGATAAAGCTTAATTCATTATAATTTATTATGTTAATATCTGAAGGTCAAATTGATCTACCCGTTATTCTGACCAGATTCAAATCTAACTTCATTACACTATTGAATACAGCCCACACTCTCACACAAATACAATTATTTAGAGGACTTATGAGCAATTCCATTGCTTCAAAGACAACCTTAAAAAAAAAAAAAAACAACACCAACTTCTTTAAAATGTATGTTTCTCACAATAAACATTTTAAAAAATGGAAATCTGCCCTAAGACGACCCACTGACCATGTTTACAGGTTTCACACTTGATTGACAGGATTAAAAAAAATATATATTGATTGTTTTTTGTTTCTACTGCATTAAATAAATTTTTGAAAAGTACAGAATTAATCTCCATTAAATTATCTATACAATGGTATGTAACTTAAGTAAGTTCTGTGTGTACTAGCAGAAGTATAACAATAGAAACAGTGCAGAAAAAAAAACACGAATGCTTCGTGATGATGACATTATGAGTTGTGCAAATTTAACTTGCAAAACAAAACAAAACTCAAAACTTCATACAAATTCTACATAACTGAGTAATTTTGTATTTATTCAAGTCAAACAAGCTAATAAACAGAAAAACAACCACAGGATTGAAGAAAAACAAAATTTCTATGTAATTACCTCCTTGATAAAAAGTTAACACAACCGTCCGCCTCTGTACATTTATGTGCTTGAAGTATTAAATAAATAAATAAATAATACATTTTTAAACAAACAAAGAATTAGTTGCTTTCCAACCTTGAAACTTGTTACAAAAAAAAATTGCCAAACAGCTCTATGAGTTACTTCGCTTTAAAAAAAATATTGTATTATGAAAGCTTACCTGTAATGTGTACGGTTTTCCGTTAACATCAATAGTTTTGTTCATGAACTCGACGCCAATGGTGTGAAAACTGTGATCATCGAAGTGGTTCGATATAAACCTGCTCATCAAACATGACTTCCCAACGCCACCTTCTCCTAAAATCACAATCTTCAACAAAGTGCTCTTGTTGGCGGTCCTCCCGTAACCGCGATCATTATCTTCCACCATTATGTCGAACCACACATTATATTCACTAAAACGTTTCTTTAGAACCGCAGCCTTGAGTTAAATAAGAGCGCAAAATTACACTGTTTAATTAATGACTCATTTTCGAAGCGATTTGTTGTAGTCTAACCACCAATGTCACTACTAATCAACTAACGATGCTAGTTATTAATAGAAATGTAAGTTAAACACTTGAAGAACTCGAGGAATTATTTATTATTTTTGTAAATATTCTCGCACGACGATTGTTCACAGCTGTTTCAACGAATTTGTAAATCAAATGTCAGAAATGATTGAATTGAAATTGACAAGTTGTCAGTCAATTAAAATGAGTGAATCGCAAATGTTACTAAATAAATATTAGATTTGGTAGATTTATTTGCTTTAGAACGGTGCTTGCTGCACCCTAAAATTAAAATATAATTACATTTAACTGTAAAGGCCTTTGTAAATGATAAAAGAACGAATAACTGTTAGTTTTTGTACGTTCAAGGCCAGCATTAAAGTGTTAGCATCTGTGGCATAAATAAATTAAGTCGAATACTGAAGTAGAATCGATAATGTTTCGTGTTCGACTATTACAAGAATCGAGTCTTACGTTTACGTCTTCGATATTTCTTTTATATGGCAACACCAACACAACCACTGATGCTGTTAGGTATTATAAGTTAACTTTCTTAGATTTTACGCATTGTTAGAATAATTTTAGTCTCTGTATTATAATATTTTGTCCCGCGAACTTTTGTTGTACCAGCACATCAAGCTTCGGGTAGCTTGATGTGCTGGTACAACAAAAGTTCTGTCTAATAAAAAACTGTCAAATTTTCCCAATCAACCTTGAACCAAAATGGGTTACGATAAAGTTGAAAGTCTAATAAAGAAATTTTACTCTTTTGTAGTAGTTTGATGTGCTGGCGTCTCGCATCTGTACAGTTTGACTATAATAGTACTGCCACGCCATCTTACGGAGTATGTTTAGAATGATATACCTATTAGCAAAGCCTACTTCAAACATCGGTTTGTGAATATTTGTGATTCATGGGCTATTTAATTTGATCAGAGCCATCTTTTAGCAACTTAACATTATTAAAGCAACCTTGAGTCTAGTCTAGCTATTCTACACAATTTTACAATATTGAATCACTACTTGAAAGAGGTATTTTCATAGTTATAGGGATCCTTACATTTTCTAAATGTTTTAATCGTCCCATGAAATGCAGAGGTTTCTTTTGTGGGCGTGTTAAAAAATGAACAACGATATTCGTATTACTTCCAGTGTATAGCGACATCTTTTAGAATTAAATGATTGTATAAAATAAACTGCGAAACAACCATTGTGTTCAGTAACCGCCAGGTGTCGATAATATTTACCTTTTGTTTTGACGACCTCGACTCGCGAGTAGTCGCGAGATGTCACGCTCACTCGGCCGCGCGATACAACTTTATTCCGCTTTGTTTTGCGGAGGTGAGAGGACATGGTGTAGCTATCGCTCGAGTTTGTGCGTTGTGTTCAATGTTTTTCTTATTAAAAAGTATTTATTGAGTGAATAGACATAATAATTTTCTACGAAAAGTGTTTTTACATTCGAACGAAGACTGTGTATGTGTTCGAGTAGGTGAAAGATCGCTACATTTGCGCAATCGTTGGTGAGACTTGATGTCAATAAACTTGTCGGTTGGATTTTATGGGAAAGGTGTGCCGCGTCGCGCTGGTACCTGTTCTCGGCGGGTGGGTGCTCGAGGCCGGGATAGTGGCTGCTAAGTTGGCGGCGGTCGGCTCGTCAGTGCCATGGAGTCGTAGATAGGATCGAGGTGAGTAGTAAAGTTTGATGGTTTTCGTTAGAGCAGCGGGCAAGGGACGTGGGGCGCGCGGCCGCGTGCATTCACCTCTGACCCGCGCGCGGGGCGAGCGCCGCTCAAGGTCGGTGCGCCGCCTGAAGGTCGCTAGTCACGTGACGCGGAGGGTGCACACACCCCCGCCCCTCGCGCCTCCCCTACCGTGTTTGTGTTGACAGTCGCGTACGCAAGTGTTACACTCACAAATTCGTACGTTGATTATTATATTGCACGAAACATTGCACGATTTATGTATGTTGCTAGATGTAAGCTGAGGTTAGTTATTTTATTCAAGGACTTTCAACTTTAAAATAATTTTTTTATTTAAACCGACAGAATAAAATCCCGCCGTCACTATTAAATAAAAAAATAGGTAGGAACTAACTAGTTATAATTATAGTTTCAATGTTTTCACCTAGTTTTTTGACTTCCTATTAGATTCTATTAAAATGTAAAAAAAAAACAGAAGGCATAGATAACGGGCTTGCTAACACAATGACAAATAGGTAGTCGCTAGCCTCTATTTTTAAATCGCATTGTCTCATGCCTCGGTAACGCATGCATTAAACTAACGGTTTATAAAACGAAGCTAGGCATCTATTATTATGTGATGAACCTGCGATTTGGTATGCCATAAATAATAGATGTGTAATAATGGTGAAATGTATCTGGCACCAGTTTCATAAACAAACCTTTGGTACGGCCGGCGCGGCGGCACATCTGCAGTTTCAAATTTCGAACGTGCAAAAATAATTGTGCATGTTTTAATGTGGCAAAATATAAAGGTACGTAGGTAGTTGGGTAGGTATGTAGCGGACTTTTATCACAGATTTTATCTGTTGTGTATTTTATCTGCTGTCTACAACTGCTGATGGATAACAAGAATTGGTCAGTGGGTGGGTGGGTCGTCTTAAGGGCATTTTGATACAATGTTAAATTGTTTTTTGTATGTCATGTATAGCGCACGACGTGTTAGTAAAATTTGACACATTTGATATCAGACAGATGTTATTCGGGAGCATCAAATAAGATTTTAGCTTTACCAAGGCTTCACTAAAATCAAACTCCCTGAAACATTTATAAACACGCACAAATTCTTTTCTCTGTCTGGCTCTCATAAAAAATCTGAAATGACTAACTTTATAGCGCATTCCAAAAGATTTAGAATGCATTTTTTTTTTGTATTTTTTATCATCCACGTTCGTTTTATCGTTGTTTCGTCTACCGATGAAATTTTAAAGTTCAGGGTGACCTTGCGAGTTGCTATAATATGTGTGTACGTAAAGAAATAACTGCATATTTTTGTAAAGCATCTGTAACACAATCTGGCCTCGCAAATCGTGATCTACGAATGCCACTAAAGCAGGGCCCCACGACTCGACTGCGAGCACAACGCGGACGCCCGACAAAAAGTTGCATATTAATGTAGGTACTACAGCTTTATACGTATTATTAATTCGACTCCAGACGTTCGATTCCAAATGAATAATCGGGTAATCCGTAATATGCCTCAGCCAGCTGTACAGTCACGAGCACTAATATGTCAACACTTGGCAACTTTAAATTGCAATTTTTTTACGAAAGAACTAATGTAACTCGAAAATACAATGTTCCTAATAATATAAAATATCATTCAAAAATAAGGAGAAAATCGCCTTTGAATAAAGCCAAGTGTATACATACTTATGCTCGTGACTGTCCCAAATATTATGAATTTGGTTAAACGAATCTACCGAGGAAAACATAAAAATTGCAAATCGGATTAATGAAGTTGTAATTTTATTATGTAAGTAATGTAAATGTAAAAGATCATTAAAATAAGTGACCTTAGTTAAAAATAGTGAATGCCTTCTTAACGCACGTAAAACAAAAGCCTTGATAATGTAAAATGTTGAATAATTTAAAAACAATGAAGTTATTCGGAAATGAAACGCACCTCATTAAATATACCCTATTCCGAATAATTGTCATATGCATTTGTATTACCTTGAAGGTATATGTATACACTATCTACTTCAAGCTGACAATCCTGCTGACACACCTTCGTCACAGTATAATTGCTTTATTATACTTTGCCTTCGTTCACTAATGATTTCGTCACAACGGTTTGTGGGTGGTAATTGTATTGGCGATCGGTATCGGATTAAGTAAATATTATATACTGTTAGATTTACATTAATTAATACAACGGTATTACGGTACATGGTCGAACGTTAAGCAACTGTCTGCATATAAATTAGTTATTACTTATTGGTATTGCATTCGGCTCCGTCGATGTAATTAGTGTAACATTCAATTTCTAAGTCGGAAAGTGTACTTTTGAAGCGAAGAGGAATTTGAACTAAGTTCCAGCAACCTTGAGAACATTCCTTGGTGATAGTGCGCCTGAAAAGGAAACATTACAGTTTGATAATATTAGCTCTCGAACTGAAGGTTTAATGAACACAATCGACTTAATTACTTTGAAAGTAGCTTACAAAAACAACCTAGTCTATCAGATTATCTATTATATTAGTAAATTGGCTTGTACCGAATTTGCATTTCTAATATGGATAAAACACAGCCAAATCATATCTAGTTGGTATGAATAATGTAAAACATTATAATTCATTACAGACGATGTTATTATTATGGTAATGTTCATAAATTGTGGTCCTAGTTGTTTGGCAACGGTTATTGTTATCATGTCTGCATCTACGGACCGTTCTCCGACAACACTGCCTGTTTAATTGCAAAATGAATGTTGAAATAGGATCTTAGCTGGCTCATTGTTTGTACTAAGCCGGATGGAATTGATTAATCGCTGAACTACTGCTGTAATTAACCATTAACTTTACAGTTAGCGGTCAGGCTGAGTTATTCATAATGTTATTGACTTTTAGCCAATCCACAGCTGTAGCGACCAGACAAACAACTTTTAAATATAGAAAAATGAGCGCGGCGTGTTTAAAATACATTTATAATCCGGAAACATTACGTTTATGAATAGATTTTAATTAATAAATAACTGCATGTTTTAAGGTGCTGTAATACGCAATATGCACTTACACGTTATATGTATTTAAGTTAAGTACTAACATAGGTTAAGTTAAGACTATTGTTACTCACCCAATGGCTCTCTGTTATCTGAATAAATGAATTACATTATACATATTTATACTTATTATAACGCTCTTTCTAACCATAAAACAGCGCATTCGTAACGATTTTCAATTGCATTATAACGTTGACGACCTCGAGTTTAAGTTTAGCTAAAATCGACTTGTTTAATTGACACACGTTTGTTATTCCTTCAAAATGTTTAATGATATTAGTATCGTTGACTGAATAAAAATGTCTGCATGGAAGGAAATTTTAATGAAACGAACTGACGCAAAACGATGAATCTGATTAGTTAATTAATAATAGCCCATGTTAGAGCTGTTTAGGTACTTGTACTATTTAAATTCTGTAGTTCAGGTGGCTACTCACTGGTTCTACTCACATTATTATCATCTGGTCGGTTAAGATAATTAATAAAACAATACCATGTGTTTTATCTGAAACTCTTGAGACGTATTAATTATGTATCATGACGCACCTATTCTTTTATATTTTTTACAGACAATTAATAAAATTGTTAATAATACAAACAATTACGCCTATGTTTTAGTTATACACTACCTTGTTATGATTTGTTATCGCCGAGTTCAAAGGTCAAGCTTGTTAGCGTCATACATTTGCCATGAAGCTAACAAAAAAAAAAAAAGAAGCACGTTTGGCTGCGAGTGTACTCTCACTACTTTCTCGTGTCGATGTGTGTGTGCTGTCGGTGGTGTGCGCCTCGGCCGGTGACCTTGCTATCAGGCGGAAGCGCGCGGCCGCGTGAGTCAGCGCGCGTCTGCCGAGGGAGCAGAGACCTTCGCGTAACGTCTATACTACCATGTTCCATTGAGTACCGAACCGGCCAGTTTTTTCGGCCCCCTTTTGCCTTTGTTCGATTTTCAAAGTTGGAAGCTATAATTCTTTGTGGCGTTCATCGCGTCATTGGGGACGTACTTAGTGTTCGCTGAGGAATAGACATAAGTTTTCCATAGTAAAAAAACGTAAAGGTTTAAACCCTTTATGAGAATTTGTCAATCCAAGTAGGATCACTCCTTGATTTTTCAAAACTTGGTTTGGTAAATACGAGCATCACATAACAGCCCGTCGCATGTTCCATTGTGTACCAAAAAGAGGTTCTCTTTGTTTTTTTTTTTTTTTATTTGTCGGAGGGAATGTTGTGTTGTTTTAACAGGCTGTATCTTTTGGATGTCCTCCGTCATGTCGTTAGAATTCCTGTTTCTTTTACAATTGGTTTGGTTTTTATATTGTTTTGATGATAGGATTTTCTAACTTACACAACTTTCCTACTTATTGATTTAATGTCATAGTGGCAACACTGTACAGAAGTCACTTCGTATCCCTACCTTTTCGTCAGCCATCTTGTTTCATGACGTCACCCAGGCAACCTGTAGGTCGCCTGCGCGATCAAAAGCCCAGTTCTTTCTTCCAGTATTGTAAGTGCCTATTGTACAAATGCCTGTAGCCTTGATAAGTAGTAACCATGACGTGTATATGGAAATTAAGTTATTTAAATAACCTCGCATGGACGTGCGTTCAAAATATTGTCGGTACTTATGTAGGTACGACTTTGTATGATACAGTCATAACATTGTGTACTTAACGTAAACTAACTACTTTGTCATCAACAGTCATCAATAATGTTTCATAAGGTGTACGACAGATAACAAAACAAAGGTTTTGTAATAAGTTTCTCTTCAAATTAGTTTAGCTAGTTTCTGTTTGAATCTGAACATAATAAAAATCTGAATGGTGACTGAAAAGTTGTGTGGAAATCGGTTGTCATATGGTTGTCATGGTATGGGCATATGATGCAGAAAAATGAGGAAAATGTCGTGAGGAGTATGAATGTCGAGGGCATGGGCAATAAGAGTAGGGGAAGAAGAAAGAGAATATGGGTGGACTGTGTGAAAAATGATAATTACAGCTAGAAAGGGAGAGGAGGAGACTGACTATCGAGATGGCGACTAAGAGACTACTCACACTTATTCAGCTCTGTTCAGCTTTTGTCCATAGAAAACAACGATTTTGTATGGAGTCCGTTCAGCTTTCCGCGGCTGAACGGATGCGTACGCATCTCATACAAAATCGTTGTTTTCTATGGACAAAAGCTGAACAGAGCTGAATAAGTGTGAGTAGTCCCTAATAGAGAAGTACCGTATAGAAGAAAAACTGGCCAAGTGCGAGTCGGACTCGCACGCGAAGGGTTCCGTACCACAAGGCAAAAACGCCGAAAAAAACATGTTTGTTGTATGGGAGCCCCGCTTTAATATTTATTTTATTTTAATTTTATTATTTATTATTAAAGTTAAAATACAACTGAGTATTTTGTGAATATTTCAAGTGCCTACCTGTTGCCACTTTTGATATCGAGCAATAAAGGGCAAAAAAATAGCGTTTGTTGTATGTGAGCCCCCTTAAATATTTATTTTATTTTGTTTTTAGTATTTGTTGTTATAGCGGCAACAGAAATACATAATTTGTGAAAAGTTCAACTGTCTAGCTATCGCAGTTCTTGAGATACAGCTTGGTGACAGACAGACAGACGGACAGACAGCGAAGTCTTAGTAATAGGGTTCCGTTTTTACCCTTTGGGTACGGAACCCTAAAAAAATAATTATCAAAATCGGACTATGTAAAAAGTTATGCGTGGTCATACATAAAAAAGAAATGTATACGCGTCGACTTGAGAACCTAGCTCCTCCGATTTTCCGTCGGTTAAAAAGACATGTTGCGACGACCCCAAATAAATGGGATAAGGGCAGGAGAATGATGAACTTATAAATCCCAATAGGTCTCTACCCGTACTACTACCTACTCTACCAGGTTGGTACCTACCTATTGGTCATAGATATAATATTTCTAAGGTACTGGTTGTTGGGATCCTTAGTGCTTGGCCAGACTGGCAGCTCGGCGCGAAGCGGGAACGCGCGCGATCTGCCTGTCCGTGTTGTCGTGTCATGTTTGTCAAAATATAATATGGATGAAGAAGACTTATTTTTACTAGAAAAAAAGCTCGATCTAGTTTGAGAATCTCGGTCCTCGTGCGGGCCACCCGCGCATGCAATGCGTCCACTTGTGTGAACGAGCTGTGGCGTGAGTTGCCCGCGCGCCAAGCCAGCCCGCACCGCTCACTGCTCCCGCGTGCCCTGTGGACACTCAAATAAAGTTCTTAGGGGGCGTCGTAATTAAGTGAGGTGATTTTTGGACTCCCACTTCCCCCTTAGTGAGATATCGTGAGATTTGGCTCTACCACCCCCCCCCCCCCTTTTACCTGAACTACCGGTCATATCTCCTTTCCTATATCTATATCCGCGACAAAGATAGACCGCGATAAATATTATTGTGTAGAATTTAGTTTTTGCTCAATTCAACCCAGTTTTCTCCCAATTTTAAACTGTTTTCCAGTATCCCCCCTCTCCACCACGTGAGATTGGGTGAGAATCGGCTTGATCCCCTCCCCCCTAAACGCCTCACGTAATTAATGGATGCCCCCTTAAGGCCTACGCAGACCGGGACGGGATGGCAAGGGATTTTAATGTCAGTCAGCGCACACTAGCCGCTTAGATACCGCGGCATTCCAGCGGCTTCCCCGCTTCTCTACCCCCGCCGCCTCACCCCGCGGTAATTCACAAAAGCGCCTGAGTCCTTGTCATGCCGTTGCCTACCGCAGGACGCCACGGCATTCCGCCGCGGGAGCCCGTAGCGCGTCTTTCAATGCCGTGCAATGAAATCCCTTTCGATGCCACGGCATCATTTTAAAGCATAGCAATTTATGTCGTATTTCTATATCGATACGTTTGAATGTTCATTAGTAAAAATTTAAATCCCTTGCCATGCCGTCCCGGTCTGCGTAGGATGTTTGAGTACGCCGCTCCGTGCCCGCCCCGCGCCCGCGCTGCCAGTCTGGCCAAGCACTTAGTCTTATGAGATTCCGACTCAGTTCTAATAGGCAAAATAAGATAAGTCGTACCTAACTACAAACAATTTGCCTCTGAAAGTTAACTAACTGTTCCACCAAGTTAAAAAGCATTAATATACTCAAACTATTGAAGTACAAAAGCGACTCAACTGTGCAATTTAAAAGCAAAAATGTTACTCACAATCTCAGTTCATCAAAAGCTTTCAAAAATATTCATATTCATCTCAAGTTCAGAATACAGCCTGAGACGACCAGAGACAATCTCACGCGCGTAATGGAGCACATCACTATGACCCTAGCGGTAGTGCAGTGACACAGTTCCCGCACGCGACATAGATACAGCCAAGATCATACGATATTTCGCTTCCCTAACCGTTACGCGATACTCTTGATACCTTATCGATAATATTCAATTTATGGTTCCGTAGACTGTTAAATATTTTTTTTCGAAGTCTTGTAATTTTCGCTGTTTCCACCTGGAAGGCACAAATGTTTATTGTGTTTGATCAGACGGCCAATTCTCCACTCAGCCTATTAAATGTTCCCACTGCTGGGACAGGCCTCCTCTCTGTGAGAGGGAGTGGGCCGTCGTATCCACCACGCGGGGCTAGTGAGGGTTTGTAGATGTCACTGAATGTCACATGTCTTCGAATTTTTGATTCTAGGACATGCCGGATTCCTCACTATGTTTTCCTTCACCTTTTGAGAGCAGTGGTGATGAAATAAAGAAAAAATTAAATAATAACACAAAGCGCCTGTCTGGGTCCGAACCTAGCTTCATATTTTCTGACTGACCGACTTCTTGACTTGGTTTAATTGAAATAAATGGTTTGAGTTTGAGTTTCAGTTTGAGAACCTACGACCTGCAACTAGTAAGTCGCGGCCGTTTTATTACTGGGCCACCACAGCTCGCGTAGTTAAAACCTTTCAAAATCTAACCGCAATCTCACGGGTCACGGGTCACGGTACGCAAAGGTGGCCACCCATCCACAGACCAACCGCGGCAACCGTAGCTTAACCTATCGGCCTGTGCGGCCGTTATTATTTAGCCACGGGCCCCCCTTTAGCGGCACTAAATGTTAATACCTAATAGCTCAAAATGTCTATTGTATTGTAATCATATTTTGATTTTTCAACAGTTGAGTGTCAACGAATTTGGTAAATTGATGTATTCCGGTTAGAGGTATTTTAACAGATTGAGACTGAGAATACAATACGAACGGTCTTAAAAATACGGGAAAATTGCCCCTCTGATATCAACAATATTGTTTTTAAGCGACACAAAATGATTGTGCAAGAACTTGGGTAGGTATCTAGAAAATCTGCGGCTGCACCTAGTTCTAGCCAGTTCCAACTAGGTGTAGCCGTCCTAAAATATTTGAAAACTAGTTTTCGTCGTTTGGGTGTCGTAGGGTTCACAGTGTTCACACCATATTTCATGTCAATCTAACACGAATAAGTGTCAATTTCACCAATGAAACTGAACGCGCGCGATCAGCACATCTAAACTGCGTTTAAGAACTGTCAGTGTCAATATTTGACAACAATGTCATTATTGTTGTTAATGTCATTACTGACAGCTCTTGAATGCGGTTTAGATGCGCTGATCGCGTCCTTTCATTGGTGCAATACGCCATAAGAGCAGCGACTAGTAAGTCTAAAAGGGAAAGGGAAAAAAATACTAAACGCATCGATCTGTCAAAATCACTGATTTTGATAGATAGAAGCAAAACTAACGCTTAATTTGTTTTCTTTATCTTGAGCTACGAGTCAAAACTAACGGTATAATAATATGCGCTTTAAAAGCTGTAAGTTTACGCCCTATGAATGCAGTTCTGACGTTTCATTATGACAGGTGCAAAGTTGTTAACCGTGGTTCTACCTGTTGTAACACTCAGGATCGAATTCGTGACATCACAACATCGCGATTCAGAGCTATGCCCCACGCGTCAAGGTTACCCTTCCAATACCTCTAGCATCTATGTTATCTTGATTCTTGATGAATTGACGAATTGGTACAAAGTGTGAACCATAGACCTGATCCTGGTAAATTGTAAGTGTCGACGTTATTCATAGTTATGTCCGACCGGAATAACTCGATTTAATCAATAAAAGAAAAAGATTTCGCTTTTGACCTTTGAACGCTTCAAGAACTTTTTGAGCTTTGAGAGTTCAGACATTTTATCGATGCGTGTCTGATGAACATCATGACTCGGGAATGTCAGGACTCGGAATTGGGACAAACAATGGCGGTCCATATGGAATCCATTTCCATCTGCAGGAGTCAGGACTATTTCTTAACATAAGCTCGCCGACACAGTTAAACGAAGATTCGACTATTGGACAAGAAAAGCCGTTAGTAGGTAAATAAAATAATCAAAAACATCAACAAAACCATAATTTTTATAAACGTTCGAAAGCCAGCTAGCAGGTGATTCGTAACATTTGAATTTGAACCGCTCGCAGCGACTTGACCCCGGGACGCGTGTGTCGCAACAAAAGTAAAAGGCTTGGGATGCATGGCCGACCGGAGAACGGTGATCAGAGCTCACACTTTTGAAACGAATATTTCCACTCAAAACTATACGAATGAAGACATTTTACGAGATTTTGCTTGGGTATTTAACTATTTATGGATTGATCACTCGAAACTAGAAGCATCTTCGCAAGAGGGATCAACAATGATGAAAGCACAAAGAGCAGCCGATCCACTTTTTTTTCTTAGTCTACATACTGTATACTGCTGAGCTTTTATTTTTTTTAAACCTCGTGTTCCATCTCACACGGACTTACGCCGGGGGTCGCGGGAACGTACGATCCTTCTACAACCCCCGACTGGTGCCCGCCACTGCGGGTCTCCTCGGGTCAGGGGGGAAGAGTGAGGTGTTTGACCCCCCGAGACGTCTCAGAGCACGCGTGGAACACTACACGCCACCACCTCGGGTCCTGACGTGTGGGGCGCGACTGACGTCTCCGAGTCCGTCACCCCTGGACCCACTTAGGGGGCTGGCAGAAGGCGTTGTCCGCCCTCCGCCGACGCCCGGTGCGCCTGCTGCGGGCCGGTTGAGTGGACGAGATCTCCCTCTCCCTTTCCGCAGCCTCCTTCTGCGAGTCGACTGTTTCGCAGAAGGAAACCACCGCGTCTGCCTACCATCGACTCGACTACGGCGGACAGCGACAGGTCACTGCCTACTTCTGAGATGAGGGCACGGCGCCACACTCCAAGCGGCTTACTCTGCCAGCGTATGCCACGCCGAGTCCACCCGGCCGTCGACGCTGTGACACCGGGCGTCCGGCTCCCTGTTTATACGTAACAGGTACTTCCCGAAGCAACCATGCTCCGAAAGCACCTGCGTCACCCGAAACGGCAGGTAGCCGTGCCTCCTCCCGAGCCAGTGCTCGAGTACCGGCCGGACCGCCTCGATGGTGACGAGGCCAGCGGTGGGGCGTGAAGGCCTGTCCCGCCATTCAACCACCAGAACCTCGCGAAGCTGAGACCGACGCAGCTCCATGTGTCGCTGCATCGGTCGCTTGCCCCGCGCCCTCGCTTCCTCGCGCCACCGATACAATGACGCGAAGCAAAGGCTTGGGAGCAAGGCATCCTTTTCTAGAGCCACCTCGATCCAACCCTTGCGGTATGCGTAGGTCGTCTTGCCATGTCTTCCTTGGGCGGCCTCGGCGGCGCCGTCCATCCTCAGGCACCACCGGGTGGAGACTGTTGCCCAGCGGTCATATAGTGGGCATGCAGCTGATGTGACCCGCCCGATTACCAATACCGCCGACCTATTCTATAATTTCACCGTGAAAACTTGGCTGACGGGAGCTGTCAATAGTCAATGTCAAAAGTGTCAATCCGTCAATCCCTAGCATCAGGTAAAATGACAGCTCGCTTCACCTAAGTTTTCAGTGCGAGTTGGTAGATGTTCCACGTCTTCGAATTTTTGGTTCTAGGACATGCCGGTTTCCTCACGATGTTTTCCTACACCGTTTTGAGAGCAGTGGTGATGAAATAATTTACACAAAGTAAAACGCCTGTCAGGGTTCGACCTGCGACCTACACTCGGTAAGTCGCGGCCGTTTCTACTGGGTCACTACTGCTCCTCCAAGGAATATACTACGGCTCCTCGAACGGCATTCCCCTGTTTTAAAACTTCCAATATCTTATGACAGGTTGCTGAGTAGAACTTGTATCATTTGTTTTCCTTGACAAAACGCATTGCTGGAAAGATAGTCTCAGGCTCGTAATTCTGATATTATCTCATTCCCACGTAAATGAACCACAAATTTTATTGTTTGCGATTACAAAAAGTCCGTATATAGAAATAAAGGCGTCTAAGCTTATATTCGTCATCGTTTGTGACTCACCAATGACACTTCTCGCTAGATAGAGCTACATTTCTATTTGATGGCTTTTGAAAACCTCCATGAATTGTAAGCGATCAGAATCAAAAGCTATAATGTAGGTAATAACTGGAATAATAATTGAGTTACCCAAGTATTCATAGTTATTTGTCTTTATATAAGAATAGTTTTAGCCAGCGCCTTCGTCCGCGTCAAATTTCTTGATTCCCCGATCCACCACGTCGCATCATTTCGTTTTCGCTTAGCGTTCTTTCTGACTTTTTTCGGCTTCTAACGGTCATAGCGTCATAACTAGCATACAGCCTTCGTAGCATACAGCCCTTCTATATTCATACAGCCTTTCTCAGAGATTAGCACGTTCAAAGAAACAAACTCTTTAGCTTTAATATTAGTAGTATGAGAGTTATAAATAACTGCGCCATTCCTTATGAATGGTTTCCATGAATTTCATCGCCATATTGTGTGTGACGTCTGATCGTCGACACGTTTAGAAGTTTCCAGTTCCGAATTCCTGTTTTACCGTAACTGACGAGTTTGTGTCTTGTCATTAATTAAGTGCGATTTATAGTCTACAACGTGACCCCTCCGTGCCTCGGAAAGCGCGTTAAGCCGTTGGTCCCGGCTGTCGTTCGAGGATCTTTGACAGTCGTTACGGGTAGTCAGAAGCCCGAAAGTCTGACAACCAGTCTTACCAAGGGGTATCGTATTACCCAGTAACTAGGTTGTGGAGGTCAGATAGGCAGTCGCTCCATGTAAAATACTGGTATTCAGCTGCATCCGGTTAGACTAGAAGCCGACCCCAATATAGTTGGGAAAAAGGCTAGGCAGATGATGACGTGCTGTCTTCATCTTTACACCACGTTGGTAAGCTTGCCGCGAGGCTTTCATCCTCATGTTGCCGAGACAAGATTATGAAAAGACGCACGGAAAAGCTTTATTAAACGCATACCATGGTAATAGATGTCATAAATTAACACCACGCCTGCAATCCCCGAAGGGTTATGCAGACAGGTGCACCCACATTTCCTCAGTTATGTTAAGGGCCTACTGCTGTAGCCTACTGTGCTGTTGGAAACCACATTCTGCTTTGTAGACAAACGAAGTACACCAGCCTTTTATAATTGCCGAATACCCGTACTTACACCAGTGAATTTGCGTTACGTTCTAATTGATTTTTCAAACGATGACTTGGTCATTTCGTTGAATTCTTTTCAATAGCGGTTTCAGCCTCAAACTTTCTCCAGTGTACCGCAGTTCCCACGTAAGTGATTGCGCGCCGAAACCATGAGACATCCTTGCAGGTTTCGCAACTCGCCTCGATACAGAATGATTCTGAGAAGCCATTACTGCGTGAGTCAGCGCAGGGTTCTGTCTGGAACGGGTCTTAAGCCGCCATACCCGGCTTAGGTAGCTTTGACTCATGGCCAACTGTTTTTGTTGATAACTTGTTCGCAAATTTTAATTTTGAGAGAGAGAAAGAGAAACACTCATAAGTATGTACTCAGGTTAGCAACGGTAACACTCTGTGAATCCATTACAATACTTGCGGAACGGGTGCGCATTCTGAGTTCATCACTCCGAGGCGTCAATGGATGAATGTTTAGACAAGTTCTACAACATGAGGCATCGCATAGTCATTTCCGGAGTGGTTTTTTTTTTCATATCTTCGAGCGTCAATTAAGTCGCTTTTATTTCGGCACAGGAAAACTGCCAGTGACGGTTGGACCGGTCCGACTAGCGCATTTGGTGCGAAGGATATTTTTTACATTCACAAGATATATTTGGCCTTCTTTGGCGACTGTTCTGTACTGAAAGTCAGTTGTAAAACAGGTGAACTTTGTTACGTGAGGCTGTTACGTGACTAATCCAACCGTGAATCCAGTATTGTGACTTTTATAGCCTTATTTCTCGGTTTTCATGTCTTCTATAATAGTATTTAATAGTAGAATTTTGTCGGGGAAACATGAGGCAATACCTACTCCAAACAACCTTCAAATGCCATTGATATGCAACTTTGTAAGTGGCACAGGAACAAACTATTTACCTATTCATTATTGATAAAGCTATTTTTAGCAACGCCCTTGTCTTTACATGGGCGTCTAGTTTGAATTTCAACATCGACTCGAATACCAACCCAAATACTGCAATGTTCCATCCCTGCTAATTTTCAAAACCGTTATTCCAAATTCAAAGTTAACTTAACCCGCCGTTTCCCGCAAACACACCATGGCTTAGCTCTGCTTTCCTGTGAAATGTCAACCGCCACGGAATGCGGCTGCGGCGACCCATTTACCCCCCCTCTGCAACCCTCACCTCCCCGACCAGTGGTGGGTGGGTACCGGTCCTGCGTGCCCTCGATGCGTTGATTCCGCGTTGCGAAACACTCGTGTGAAGTAAGTTTGCTTTGATGCTGTTGTAAACTTGCTGACGGTGTGAATTGTTGACTGCCCTTTGTACTTTCTTTGTGATTCTTACATCCAACGGTGGTCTGAAAGAATTATTTTTAGCAATTATACCTCCTTTTGCATTTAAAATGAAATGTAAATAGAAAATTGGAATCACAATAAGAGCGTTTACGCCGTACGGCATTTCATACAAACTTTCAAGCCCTTATTTCCCGAAATTAATGGACCGATTTTAATGAAACTTCATACACGTAAGCAGGATACAAAGGTCTAAAAATTTAGTAGAGAACATTTTCGGAAAATAATGTTACAGCCCAATTACACCGATTTTAAATTTTCTATAGAAACAGATTTCCAGTTATTTTTTTTTAATATCAGCATATGCGTATGAAGTTTGATTAGAATCGGTTCATTCATTTCGAAAAATAAGGGCTTGAAAGTTTGTATGAAATGCCGTACGGGTACGTACGGCGTAAACGCTCTTAACACGTCATAATTATAAAATAAAAAAAAAGCTAGATGAGGTCGGCGTTTCCTATCTGACTACTCTGAGAAGAAAGGCCGAAACATACACAGAGGCTAGTCTCTTTTAAAATCCAAATATAATCTTTGTCAGATCATGTGAAGACCAAGTGGATTTGATATCTGAAATGGTCTTTAGAGGAAAGTACCTACCAGGTAGATTTGAGTGGACCAATCCAGTCAGTGCAAGCGTTTTTCAGTAATCTTGTAGCCCAACTCAGAACTTGTGGAGCTTAACGACACGCGGTGCTATTCTATAAAAATCTCACCGTGAAAACTTAGGTGAAGTGAGCGTGGAGTGAGCTGTCAATAGTGTCAATTCCTAGCAAAAACAAACTCACTTCATCTAAGAGATTTTTACAAAATCGACAGGCTGATACTAGGGAGTAGGGATTGACCAAGCATACATTTAGAATCATAATCAAGATTTTAATAATATTTTTATGCTAATTCTATTGATAATTTTATATAATTTCAAAGCACTTATTTTAGTTGTCAAAAGATTACCATTTTGTGGGGCTTTAAAATAGCAAAACAATAAGTTAGTCAGAACCTCAATGTTGTCAAAAAGAAAATTTTAATTCTCCAAACACGGAGAAATCGTGAATTCAGGCACGTAAGCTTGATTTAATCAGGCGGGTTCTATGAAAGTCGTCATTATCGCCCCGATAGAGTTCTGTTCCATGCGCCATGAATCATAACTTTTTTTATAGCATATTTGCTGTAAAATAGAAAAATGTGTCTGCTCATCAGCGTAAATAACGCAATGAATGTTGTTGAACTGTCAAAATGAAACCCATTGCTACTGATAGTATGTTACGCAATTACCCCGCAGATTCTGATTGATAGCGTGCTACGCAATTACCCTGTAGATACTGATTGATAGCGTTTTACGCAATTACCCTGAACATTCTAATTGATTGATTTTTGTAAAAACGAATCTAAATTTATTTCTGTCACTTTCTGTCACAATTAATATATAAGACCACGTAATGGCCCCTTGAGATCCCAATACAAGAACTTGCTACATTCGGGTCATTACAAAACAGCACTGTTACGGAAAAGTATTATGATAAAATATGTCTGTCATTTATAATAAAATACCTCATGGTTATAAAGATTATTCCGTAGACATTTTTAAATCTAAGGTAACTGCACTACTTTTAGACAAATGTTATTACACAGTGAAAGACTTTCTAAGTGACATGAATTTATCCAGATTATAATTGTTATAATTAATTCCAAAATTGACCCTGTAAGATTTATCTACCTGACTATATTATTATTAATTGACGTCACTATAATTTCTGTTTTGTTTTGTTTGACAATCTTTTGTTTGTTTGTACTAATAATTTAATTTATGTAATAATTTGCACGCCGTAAGGTAGATTGTAGCCGATCTCTTTAATTTATGTACATCTTATTCCTGTACCTACATTCATAGCAAATAAAGTACTGATTCTGATAGCGTGTTACGCAATTACCCCGCAGATTCTGATTTTATAGCGTGCTACGCAATTACCCCGCAGATTCTGATTGATAGCGTGTTACGCAATTACCCCTCAGATTCTGATTGATAGCGTGTTACGCAGTTACCCCGCAGATTCTGATTGATAGCGTTTTACGCAATTAGGGCGCCGGTTTTAAAGAACTTTTCTGTAAATGGAATATCTAATTATTTACAAACTTTAACGTTCCCATTCACGTTATTGCCAAGTAAAATAAAGTTCTCATGCGTTAAACGCAAATCGTTGAACGTTCTAATCAACTGATTAATTTCCGATTAGGCATGCCTCCGCCTGATTGGCCACGCATCCTTCAGGACTACAGCCAATCAAGATATTCGTGATCAACTGATCTATCTGCTAACCGTGATTAGAGTTTTGACCATGTCTTGGGAATGAGTGGTTCTTAATTGATTTTTCGCTAGTCTTTTGTTTTGTATGCAGACATAGTTATGTTTTTTTTAACATAAATGGCGAACAAAATCATTTCGGGTTAGAGCCCAAATTAAAACTTTTTAAAATGGTTTGGAGAACTGGTGGGGCCTTTCCTGGCAGTTAAGGGTTAAAATGTTTAAAGTTGCCATATAAAAATATTCAATTATTCGTTTTAGGAATACTGTGGTGAAATACAATTAATATATTTGCATTTAATTAACTCAAAACTCCATTTTGGGGCAAATATTTAATCAAGAATGCGATTTTGCATAATATTTGCAAGCGAAATCCTTATAATAATTGCGTAGATATCTAAGATGATGTGTTAGTCACGAAATTGCGTATTTGACACCGAAGGCTGTATTACAAAACTTGTTTGTTTACAGCTATGCTTGGTTCATGAGCGATCAATTAACTGAGGAAAGGAATAAAGTCGGTAATATTGAGGTAAAAAGTAAAACTCACATGACTTATAAATTGATTATACGAATCCTTTACATGAACTTGAAAGACTGGCTAAAAACGAAGAGATTATTTTCTTTTCTTCTTTCTGTTTATTATTAAACAAGATCAAACTTTAAATAAATGAGCTCCCTTTTATATTTATATACCTGTACAGACGCCAGCACATCAACCTACTACAATCTGTCAAATTTCTTTAATAGATTTTCAACTTTATCGCTAGAGCACAAGGTTCAAAGTTGATTGGGAAAATTTGACAGTTTCGGGTAGCTTGATGTGCTGACGTCTGTACATAATATTTAGGGTGTCAGAGACATCGACGCGAAATCTGGTACCAGTACATGATTCTAAATTCATGATACGCAGTGCACTGGTTATTTTTTTTCCCTGTATATTTTAGTGTAAGCTTGTACAATAGTATATCTAAGATTTGTCATAATAGATAAAACTTAATGTAGGTACTTGCATTATTAATTATGTAGTTCTATCTTATATATTTTATCTTATATCTTATATTTCTATCTTTTATCTTAGCTCACAGAAAAAATAATGCATTTTTTTTTAATACCAATCACCGTTGAGTTCAATTGGTCTTTTAAAAAGAATGTTGCCATTGACAACAAGTTATTTTTCGCTCAGAATAACGGAATAAGGAACACGGGTAAGGTACCTATGCTAAGAATTTCCATTCTCCGTGATTTATACTAATTATATTTGTGCAATATCGACAAGGTTAGTTTGCTGTCAAAGCGGTGCATGCATAACATTAAAGATTAATAATAATTTATTCAATATTTTGACAGATTATTTTAAAATATTTTATTTAATAAATATTGAATAATACTTTTTGATTGATGGCCTCAATGGCGGTAAATTGCATGTTTAAAAATGTTTACAAGCACAAAAATTAAACTTGACCTATCCTAAGATGCACTTTCACGTCATCATTGGTGAGGAATTAAAAAAAAATATGGCTGACATTAAATCATTAATTAATTATTCAATGATACACAAACAACGACCTTTGCTAACGTGGGAATAAGAATAAAAACATTTTAGTTAAACGTTTACCTACCACATAGTTATCAACGAAAAAAAAAAGGTTCTGCCGATATTCTGTAAAAACTCACCGTGAAAACTAAGTTGAAGCTGTCAAAAGTGTCAGTAGATGACAGCTCACTTCAATGTAACTTAAGTGAAGTGATCACTTAAGTTTTCAGTGAGATTTTGTTCGGCAGTGCAGTACCTCATGCATAGACTGGACCTACACGTGTTGCTCACAGAATCGACGCGAAGCTAAAAATATCGAAAAAATAAAAAGTTTTGCAACGACACGCACGTATCTATGATTTGGACAATCTAAATGTTGACTCATGGTCAGGTCTAAACACCAGTCGTGTTGGAATTAAAGTAAGGCAAAAGCAGGTATCAAATGTAGGTACCTATGTCAATTTCATTTTCTGAAGAGTGATAATTATGATAGATCATTAGCCAGGTACAAGAAAGAAAAATGCGTTTATTGGCATTACAACAAAATAAATACACCTTAAAACTATAAAAACAGAAAACAAAGATTACAATGCCAAAAGAGCCTCAGCTCAGCATAATGTTAGATGATAATGATAACAGAAGGTGTACCACCTGACGCTGATTTTCAGCTGCAACCCACGAGTGCCATTCACTGCGCACGCGTGTAGTGCGTAGGTAGGTGGGTAACGACCTGGATGAGACTCGCAAATACCAGGGAAGCATGGCACTAAAGGGAGGAGACTGATACTCAGTAGTGGGTTGAACATGGCTGCTGATTATAATGGATGATGATTATAATGTTTAGATAAAGGATTCCAACGGATCGGATACGGATCTTAGATCACATGTGTGTCTAGTAGACCCCTAACGTAGAAGTTGTTCGTCGGTTATAAAAAAAAACTGCTGTTTCATAGAAAACTAAACCAAAATGTATGAACCAATTTTTTTTTTACTTATTGGCGAAAAGTTTCTACGCAGGGAGGTGGGTGTGGGGGGGGGTTCAGAATCCTCTAAGTACTGAATCCATGGTTACAATTTGCGCGACGTTGTCCCTGCCACCCTGTATAGGTACTCCTTGAATATTGTCTTTTTCAATCACGTAAGGTTGGGAAACCCAAACATATAATAAAGTTGCAAAATTATGATTGATACATTTAATAGTAGTCAGATAGAACGCCGAGGTCGCTACGCTAACTCCAGATATTTGCGTACGACCAGACGATGGGACCTTGGCCTTATTGAGACTGTCGCGAGAAATGATGACTTTTGTAATTGGAGCATTGGTGAATGCGACCTTCTTAGTTTGGGTTCTCTGTGAAAATTATTTTTTAAACTGGCAATTGTTTTTACGCGGGCTATTTATTTTTAAACAATTTACCATAGACTAAATAGAGATACCTAAGTACTGTAATTTACTTTACATTTTCTGGATCAAATATTCAGTCCGATTTTTATAGTATTGATCCTGCCATGCGATAAATATACAAACCAAACAGTTAATTACAGACCAGACAGTTATCTAGCAGACCAACCCTTTTTAGCTATTTCGTTAACTCTTAACTCACTAACCAATATTACAAATGCATTTTACAAATACAATCAACATTACAGACACAGCAACAAATCTGCGCGACCGCAATAACATAACTCGTAGTTAGTATCAAGGTGTACAACGTTTACTTGCGCGCGCGCCGCCTCGCCGCCGACATTATTATCGCATTACTTAACTAGCGTTGCTCCACGGAAAATTGTCTAGGATCTAAATATTTCTGAGGTATTTACAGTTAAGATTGTGCTAGATTTTATCTAGTTTTGAGCAAGTACTGTCGGCCGTAGACTGCAGTAGAGGAGCGGTTGGAAACGCGCGTATTTATGGTATCGTGTGGGTTCGATCTAAGCGAGATCGGTGTGGTTCGGTTTGAATATCTTTGGAATGGGTACGTCCAGTCCAGACTGCACATTTCATATTAGGTATTTATAGCATAATCAGCATATACCTAATGTTCCCACTGCTGGGACACAGGCCTCCTCACAGTGAGGGGGCGTGGGCCGTAATCCGCGGGCCCATTGCGGGTGGTTGAAAGATGTCACATGTCTTCGAATTTTTGGTTCTAGGACATGCCGCGGTTTCCTTACGATGTTTTCCTTCACTTGTTTTAAGGGTGTCCCTATAGAACACCCACAACAAACAACAATATTATTACGGCCTTTCGAATAAGCAGCATTCCATTCCTCAGCAAGAGAGAAGCCACTGACCTGAACTTTCGTAAAAAAAATCAAAAAACCCGACTGCAGTAAAAAAACTTAGGTAAGTTAAAAGAAACTGAAAAGCTAAAAACAAGCCCATTTTAAATTAAATAAAAGTTGGAAGCAGGCGGGACCCACATCATTTTTATTGTATTTTCAAATTCAAATGGGTCCCGCCTGCTTCCAACTTTTATTTAATTTAAAATGGGCTTGTTTTTAGCTTTTCAGTTTCTTTTAACTTACCTAAGTTTTTTTACTGCAGTCGGGTTTTTGATTTTTTTAAATAACTTTTTTTATTTCCAGCTTTTTAGTTTACAAATTTGAAAGATTTCGCAGACGATTTAGTTCTTGGTAGGTGTTTTTTTGCGATTTGTCACTTCGAATTGCTTTTAAGTATATATGTTCTATATATTTTTGTAATCACCTTTTAAAACCCTTTATTTTGATACCTACCCCACTCGATAGGTTTTGAAAAAAAAAATAAAAAAAAAAAATTAATATGGCGTCCAGTAGTCGCCATATTGAATTTTCACTAACGTCATGTCTTTAGTGACACTCGCCGGACTAAGAGGAATCGATTAACGTGTGAATCATAAAAATCGGCCCAGGCGTTTGGTCTGTATAGTGCTTCAAAGGAACATATAAACATACATACATACATACATACATAGGCTGATGAACACATTACGACTCCTTTGCGTCGCGCAGTCGGGTAATTATGCACTATGCAGCAACAAGACTTCTGACGTATCCAAATAAATTCCCATTATATAAATTACCATCGCATCGGTTCGTTAGCTAACGAGAGACAATAGGTAGGCTGTCGACCTGTCGGTGTCCAAATAACTTATGGCCCAGCCTCCTCATTATGCAGCAACTTGTCTGGCCCGCGGTAATTCTAGATTTACCGTTTAATTGTGTGCAACACCAGCTTTCATGAATTATTTAATGTTGTGGTTTTAGTGAGCGAGAGGTTGTGAAAAAACTACGAACTTTTCCTCTTGAAAGTTGTAAAGTATATTCTATAAAAATATCACCGGGAAGACAGGTGAAGTGAGCTGTCACTCCACCTGCCAGTGTATTTTATAAAAATATCACCGGGAAGACTGAGGTGAAGTGATTTCATTCCACCTGCCGGTGTATTCTGTAAAAATATCACCGGGAAGACTGACGCGAAGTGAGCTGTCATTCCACCTGGTGCTAGGGGTTGACACTATTGACAGTTCACTTCACCTAAGTTTTCACGGTGAGATCGTTACAGAAATATACCGGCTGATGTTTGGGATTGCCTCTATTGACTGCTTGAGCTCACTTCACCTAAGTGTACACGGTACACGGTGAGATATTTACAGAATGGATCGGCTGTTCTAACTATCTTCGTGGAATGTCTTCATTTCATCGTCAGTTATTATGAATCCTTCTTTTAAGCTTTCCTTTCGGTAACCTGAGTGTATCTTCACATTCTTCTCCATCTGCATTATTATTGTCACATCTGTCATCCTTTCATTCATTAACTTCTGCTCTGCCTCAGGTCTCCATCAATAGTTTTCTTCAGTCTCTACATAATTTTTATTACGTATCTAAGTTCTATAGTTTGCAGATAAGCCTCGGAGAACAGCCAAGTTGTATTCCTAACTTTACCTACGTTTACTTAGCAATAAGTTCCGTGTTCAAAGAGATCTTTCACCACAGATCACAGGTAACTCCGCTGCTTATTTGCTGGCGGCATGTTTGTAATATGAAGCTTCGTGTATTTTGCACTGACCCCTGTCTTGACCTCTTCCTTCATAGAGATGAAGCGCCGAGCATATTTCTTGTACAGATTGGTGGTCAAAACAATATTTACAGTTTTGTTGTATAGGTACAGTTCAACCAGAAAAGTTATGCGCTTCGGTAATCTTTGTTTTTGCTAATTAGCATGAACTTTGCGCCACAGACGCAAAGCTTTTGAGTTTTGTAACGCCGCATTTTGTACTGCTGCATTGTGTACCTACATATCATTGCCCTTTTTTTTAAGTTTTCTCCGTCAATTACCTACTCCGGTCGCAGATCGTCATAATTATGTCACTCAAGAGGTATTTTGGAATTGCATATTTTAATCATGGTGATACAAAATAGGCAAGTAGGTACTTTCATAGTTGTAACATCTCTTTATTAGATATCATTATTGCGCGTTTATATTTCCGAAGTTGGACGATGATTCCTGAAGCGCAAACTTTCCTTTAAATATCCTGCATCAAATTGTTTATGATGGGTTTTCTTATTTTAGATGTTTTGGTGCCGATGCTGTAAATCGCCTAAAACATCAATTGATATTACCTTCTCTTCTCTTCTTAATTCCATGGCGTCACTTAAGAGAAGAACACCAGCTGAATCATCCGTTTGTCATTCTTTCTTGCTCCAAAAGAAGCCCAACGAATTTCAGCGAGCTACGTTAGAGGTTTCTTAATGAAATTATTTGGAAAAGAACCACAGAATAGAGCCTGCTACCTAATTGCGTAACACACTATTGGGAAATGATTCAGACTGATCGCCTTCGTTTCGATCCGAATTGGCTTCATTTTTCGTTTTTCGTATTGCGTAACTTCATTATTTGTGAAACCAACTGGGGTCAGTTTGAAATTGGTTTCAACCGATAAAGAGTGAACGACACGTCATGAAAAACTAGGCAAAAGTCAATTTTTCGTATTGCGTAACTTATTTGACAAGCGATTATAGGCTTCAAACGTCAATTCGATACCAATTTATAGTTGGTTTCAAAGAGAAGGCAGGCTTCTCGTCGTAATCATTTTCCGTTCTACATATTTCAGGATTTAAACGCGTAATCCTCATAATTATTTCGAAAAAATGTAAGTGGTAGTCTTCCTGATAAATTGTAAATGTGATTTAGTGTAAAACCGCAATGAGAAAATCATAATAATAGTATTTTAAAAATCAAGGCAGTGAGGTGAATTTAGTAAAATAATTGTAAAAGTTTTCTTCGTATCTCGTACCATAACAAACGTTAACATAATATGCCAGAAGCGCAACCCATTCGAGGTTTTACTTCATTGGAAAAGCAATAAGTAAAGAGGAAGAACAGATAAAAAGCACACTTTTAAGCAATGGAAATGGATAAAATTTACCTAAGGATTTCGACGAAAATACACACCATACATAGACCTACATTTAAACATCATTGTTCAAGGTAATGTCAGTATTATTTTCTTTATAAGTGTTGAACGTTGAATGGGCCCATTATAGGTATAAGTACCCACCTAAATATTGTATCTTCCTAAGACGACCCACTGACCATCTTCTAAGATATTACACACTGTATATTGTTTGTTCGGTACCTACTGGTGAATACATAATATACCTAGATACATAGGGCACCATCAAACATTGGTAATATAATGACCTCAACTACTAATGACGAGACACAATTACTTTTCTATTGTTACTGACCATATACTTACTTAGCTACTCATAAGACGAGGAGATGAATATTTACAATCATAACAACAAACTAAATTAAAGAAAGTACCTAGTTCAAGTTAGGTAGGCAACTGAAAATGTATGTTTTCAATTATTGTTAAATATTTTTAGTAAGAATATCTAAGTCAATTATTAAAAATGTATTCTGTCATAAACCTTAGGATGTCCGGTGTAAATCCTCAAAATCAATATCAGCCTCCTAGCACCACTATGGTAGGTAGTCTTGAAGGTTGTTTTCTAAATATTAAACTATAATAATATAGAAGTACCTACCTACCTTAATATTTATTTATAGTGTTTATTGTTACATTATTATGTGGAGCCCTTCAAAATACTCTTTAGCATTATGGTTTTGTTTGATATCACAATAAAGTAATGTATGTAATATGTATTATAGGCATAGGCCTATGATACATATAAAAAGAAGGATGGTCTCCTTTTTATCTATTACCTAATTAGTAAAAATACTTGCTGTATCTTTCTTAGGTACTTTTTAGTCAAGAATGCTTCATCCATCAATAGAATTGTAGGCATCTAATTTGTGTTTATAGCAGTATATTACTGTTCTAATATGTACCTACATAGATTTGGGCCTTTTAAATACTTTGTGGGTGGTTGTAACATAATGAGGATTTACTTACTTAAATTCTTTTTTTATCTTTCAGGTGTTAGGCTCAACTACATCTTGCGCCACTGCTGGGCAAAGGCCTACTCTCCTTCCACCCCTCTCTGTCGAGAGCTGCCAAGGACCAATCTTTATTAAAGTGGTCCAGCTTATCCCGCCATCCCCGTTTGGGCCTGCCGCTATGTTGTTTGCCATTATTCATGAAAAACTAACTTGTTCTCACAGCAAGCATTAGCCAGCAGTACATAAATTATCCATGATGATTTTCACAGGAATACATTAGATGCCAAATTCCACCAATCCATAGAATATAAATATTTGTTCCAATTTATTCTTGCCTCATGACCAAATATTCTATGCTAAATGTGAATAAATGGTAGTTGAATAATATAAATAAAACCATTTTTTTTTTAACCATAATATATTGTCTTTCTATTTACCTATACCTAATGAATGACACTTAATTTAGCTAAACACCACTATTTTCTAATTAGTATCACTATAATAATCACTTGTCTTTATTAAAAAAAAGGCATTTCTTTGCTACAACTTTGCAATTCAAACAATAATACAATATACATCCTTAAGAATAATACAAAAAGTGTTTATTACGAATGAGATTCGAACCATCGAATCATCGGTTATTCTTTGATTACCGCGAGCTCTTACCAACTAAGCCAGTTAGGTAGTTAATAACTCGATGAATAAAATTATCAATCTACTTGGCGTTATAATTCTGTCTCTGTCTAACCGATATATTATTGAACTCGCAGAGAATGCATTACATTTTACTAATCTATATTGAAGTTACCGTCTGATGAGTCTAGTTTTGTTTCACCTTTCGCACTATCGCATATTAAACATGTTTGTGTTAAAACGATAATATAGATTGAAATGATAGATAATTAAATTATATTTCTTTCATTTTAATATAAACCTAATAGTTATAACAACAATAAAAAGAAAAAGTTGCATTAATAGTATACTCAGAGAAAAATAAAATTTGATGAAAACAAAACCTAATTATCAGACTGCCAGTATCGAACTTGGGTCATCGGTTTCACATGTTATATCCTAAACCTCTGGACCAACTTAACTGTTACTAATAGTTCTAAATTAAGGGTCCCTATCAATTTCGCGGACTAAAAACAGAAAAATCATTTTTTTCAGCGCAAATTTCTCAATATCCTTAAGTTATCTAGTTTTTTTTTAAATACACAAGTATTTATCACCTATCTATCTAGTAAGTCTACGAATTTAAGTTTTGATAACTACTTTAGAAGTTTGAAAACTGAAGTAGTTGCTAAATAAAAGCCATAGGCCTTGTTATGCTGTGCATTGTGGAGGGGCTGGGGCGCATTACTCAGTACGTGCGTTGCGAACCGCCGCCTTACTCCTGTCCCCATCTCAGCGGCCAACTAGTTCCGCGCGGGCTGTAACATAACACTAGATTAGAACGGTAAACATTAGTTAGGTACCTATACATAAAACATATGATCCATGCTATTATTATAAATTCGAAAGCAACTCTGTCTGTCTGTCTGTATGTTACCTTTTCAGGCCTAAACCACTGAACGAATTTCGCAGAGATAGATTGCATCCCGGGGAAGGACAGGATAGTTTTTATCCCAATATTCCCACGGGATCAACACTTATGCGGGTGAAACCGCGGGGTGCTGCTAGTGATAAATATATCATAATTATGTGAGTTGCTGCTTGATTCTTAACGGTGTCAAATAGCTTACCTTTAATGATTAATACGGCAGATAGGTTTTCCATTCTTTGCAAGACGAAAATCCATTGTATGTCAACTAGATTGATGTTAGTGGGGCAGTGTTCCATTCTTGTATTTTCAGCTCTACCACCACCGTCTGCAAAAATAGTATGATTAATGTTTTGGACTTAGTTGTTATTTGATTAATGGTAATTATAAATTGTTTCAATAACTACTTATGTAGAAACTCAATTAATAATTTCAGTTGTTAGAATGGAGGTTAATGGACATATACTTACTATGATAATTAATTATTTTAACCACAACAAATAGCTAACCAAGCTAAGCTAAATAAGTTGCTTAGCTATACAACAAAGGAATGATTGTCAGTATGTGTATAATACAAACAACTTTTTCCTAATTATATTGGGTTAAGTACTTACTTGTAGTGATGAAGATAAATTGACTTTTCACTATTGAGCGAAACAGCCTAAGTCTCAGTGCAGCCAGCGATTGCTCCCATAGAGTGAGACAAGAAGGACACTTTGTCCCAGTTGAAATGCTCTTTTATATAGGTACAAAATCATCCTCAACCAGTCCCATTTGTCAGTCATATCTGAAAATTAAAAACATTGTTATCTTCATATGGTTAAGCTTTTCTTTGAATTCTCAAAGATAGTGTATTTCGTTCTTATAACTATTATGTGTACGTGGGGAGAAGGTATAATTTATTATTGAGTATGTTAGCTATGATTGCGATAGGTAAGACCCACAAGTTTAGTCATAATTGTGTATGTGTACCGAGAGTCTACGACTAAAACCCATGTCCAGGGAGGTCGAAAGCTAATATAGGTCTATCTTTGATGATCATCGGTATCAAGAGTGTGAGAGAGAAAGGTAACGAGCTACGATAATCTAATAATGAGATACGAACAACTTTTTCGTAGATATATTTGGTTACTTACTTTTATGATTATATTGGACTTAGGTGCTTTTCGCTATCGAGCAAAACAGCCTAAGTCTCGGTGCAGCCAGCTAAAACCTCCTTGTCCTTTATCAGAGAACTTTACAAACGTATTCCTTCTACAAGAAACCACAACAAAAAAAATCCGAAACTATTTAACATAGGCCCATGTTTCTGTATGAAAATAGTAAAAACAATTGAGTATGTTAAAAAACATAAAACAACTATTAATTGAAACAACATTCAAGGTAAAACCAAACAAAGATTATTTGTATATTAAGGTTTAAAAGTTTCCTATTTTCATTATTTACTTTTACTCAGTGTCAGTGTTGCCAACTTTTCTCCCGAGTCCATTAGAAGGCGCAATTTTTTTATATTATTTTTATTCTTATTAGCGACGTTCGATCGCCGCTTTGGAGGTCCATTTTTAGATTTGAGAATGAATGAACACAAACATAACTTATTCACAGTACTTTTTTTTAGCATAATTGTATTACAATATCATAAAAGAATGAATTATTCAAGAAGTTAGTGAAGATGTTTGTTATATACACATTAATGGTTAAACGGTTGATTTTTTATCCCGAAAGTATGTTGCCGTGGGATTTTTTTCGAAATTACTTAAGTACTTCAAATCGGCAGTGGTTTCCGCATTTGCAAGAAATAAATCGTTAAGGTCTCTGTAAATCCGGCTTAAGTGTCGCGTCGCGACACGGTCGGCGTGAATGGGCGCGGCGTGGCGGGGCGACGACGCGGCGCTGGCGCGGCGGCATCGGTCACACTGCTGCACTGCGGGCACGATCACGTCCCGTCCCGCCGCGCCCATTCACGCCGACCGTGTCGCGACGCGACACTTAAGCCGGATTACATTACGAAACTAGTTGCACGAACTTAGTAATTCATTGATAGTTTCAAGTGTAAATAGATAATTATTTATAGGTGAAACAATTAATGAATAGTAAGTTTGTGCAACTAGTTTCGTAATGTAAATTCAGCTTTACCGCTTTGATTCAACTCTCTTCCTATAGATTCCCAAAGTTCATTTTTAAGCACAGTGTTTTTATACTGCCTATGGCCCAAATCGTACAAACATACGTGAGCGCGAACACATTCGATTAGTTTTTCGACATCCATTTTTTGTAAAACAATACAAAATCACATTCACGCTCCGTCCCGTCGGACGCGACGTGTTCACGCCGGCCGGCAGTGTGACTGCCACATACGTAAACCATACAACACAAAGCGTCGGCGTCCCGCCGCTTCTGACTTGTATTCCCGCTCGGCGCGGCGGCGGCGGCGTGGCGCGACGGTTACCGTCGCGTCGAGCGCGACGTCTCTGTGTGGCGTCGTCCATATCTAGTACATTACAACTGCTCAGCGTCGCGTCGCCGTCCCATCTCGCCGCGCCGCGCCCGCTGTGTGCAGATACCTTAAAACGTCAGTAGTTTGATGATTTATTTTTCACTTTCACAGGGTTTAAACTAACTATAAAACATGCCATTATCGTGTTATTATAATACTATTTTCTCGAGGTAAAGTTTAAGTAGTTGATTGTATTGTTTTCTACAAATTAAATTAGTCTAACCACTAGACAAAAGCACCAGCCACTGAAAGCAAAATTTTGTCCGCAAGCACCCCATCCCATCCTGTCCAAACCCCCAAGTTTAGTGGAACTCCCACTAAGTTGACAACACTGCTTTTTTACGATTTTATCGTTGGCCACAGATAACTAAAATGTGAAAAATAAAACGTTTCGTTGCGTATTTCAATTATGGTAGTTTTTGGTAGAAAGTGTATTATAAATTGGTTGTTCATTTTTCGGCAATCATTGTACATTTTTATTTATATGCAGTAGTAGACCATCAGTTGTAATCAAAACAAAATTTAATTATAGCAAAATTATTCGGAAGCGAATAGTTCATATATGAAGAAACAAAACCTTTCACCAAACAAATTCTGCCCGATAGTGGGTACATCCTTAATACAATTCTACTCCTTAAAGATCATTTGGAGTTCTACAATTCCGATTTTTGATCACGATCCCCACTGGAGTTGGCTTAGTTTCAGAATCGCTATCAGACACAAAATGTGTTACGCAATTAGGCTGCTGGACTAAAATAGCCTGGTCTAAAATAGCGTGGACATAATTGCTTATTGTAGTTTGAATGCGAATTCCATATATTTCGCTCGAGTAGTCTGAACAGCTGCTGTGTGACGTAAAACCTGTTATAATATTATGTACTTACACGGAAGTACTACTAGTAGTACTGTACTTGTGTACAGTCAACAAAGGAGATATAGTTGAAGTTTACTAAGAAACCGATGGATGTTCTCGAATAAAATTTAATTTTATTAATAGAAAACAGACCGCTCATTTTTAAATTAAATTTCAGTCCAGAACATCCATCGGTTTCTTAATAAACTTCAACTATATCCGACGCTCCTGTATACTTATCTCCTTTGTTGACTGTACCTAGCTAGTGTTATACTCGAACTTGCTACCTATAGCTTATCGTTGAATGAGTTGAGTTTTTTTTTTCATCGGAATGTTTCTTATCGCAAGTGTTTACATTACGAGAGTTTGAAAGAATAAATTCGATTGTAATGCCACTGAAAAAACTATCTATTTAGAGTAATTCATCAACTCGCCCTACATGCCTACGGCCCATTTAGGACGACTTGCAGAAAATCAAAATATATTTTCATTCTGCAAGTCGTCGCACGTTACTATCGAAATGAGAAAAGGTACCTACAAAGGAAAAAAAAGAATTTGGTACAAAATATTTAATAATACCTATATGAAAAATACGAAAAACTAAAAATTATTAAAAAAAAATTGTTACCTACATCTTGTCTTGCTAACTGTACCAAGCGTTGATAAAGTTTAAAGTTCCATACAAAAAAAAACGTGGGACGACTTGCAGAATGAAAATATAATTTATTTTGGTTTTCTGCAAGTCGTCCTAAATGGGCCGTAGGCATGTAGGACGAGTTGATGAATTAATCCCTATTTAGGTGAATAATACCTACTGTCTAAGTGGCTTGCCTTTACCCAACTATGGTGGAGTCGAGAAAAGTACTGGTATTGGTATATTGGTAGCTGAATACCAGTACTTTACATGAAGCGACTGCCTATCTGACCTCCAAAACCCAGTTACTATCTACCTAGGGGTAGGCCCCTTGGTAAGACTGGTTGTCAGACTTTCGGGCTTCTGACTACCAGTAACGACTGCAAAAGATCAACGAATGACAGCCGGGACAAACGGCTTCATGTGTTTTTTTTATTTAATTAATTTATTGCTGAATTGACCTGCTCTTGAACTCGATCACGCCTGATGGAAAGCGACGGGATGAGGTCTATGATGGAGCGAGAATTGCAAAAAATCGTAAGAAAATTTGGATTTTGCGAGCTACCCTGGAGCATCCCCTGGCAATAAATTTCCCTGCCTGTACAGACGCCAGCACATCAAGCTCCTACAATCTGTCAAATTTCTTTAATAGATTTTCAACTTCATCGCTAAGGCATAAGATTTAAAGTTGATTGGGAAAATTTGTCAGTTTCGGATAGCTTGATGCACTGCCGTCTGTACATTACACCTATACCGTGGTGACAAACACATTTCAAATACTTAGGGAGAACCACAATGATAAAATAATGTATGTGATAAACGCGACCTTCCTGTTGAAGGTCTGATTTTACAAGTTGTTTACATTTTACATTCAAATTCAAAGTCACTTGCAGAAGGATGAAAAACAAAGATACAAAAACATACATAAATATGAGACGCTGATAAACATTGGGGAGACACTGCCTTTATCTACATCGTCATCATCATTTCAGCCAAAAGACGTCCACTGCTGGACATAGGCCTGCCCCAAGCACCTCCACTTCGACCGGTTCTGTGCTTCTCGCATCCAACGGGTTCTGCCTATTATCCTACTGATTACGAGTTGCGGGTGGGTTCACTTCGAACCCAGCTTTACTTTGCGTAATTTATTTCATCAACACCATATATCTCAAAACGGTAAAGGAAATCATCATGAGGAAACCGGCATGTCCTAGAACCAACAATTCGAAGACATGTGACATACAACAATCCGCTCTAGGCCCGCGTGGTGGATTAGGCCCGGCGCTCATTATCGGCGTTGGCAAGAAAAGGGATCCTTCGGCATTCCTACATGCAAGCGCACACTGTCGGAAACTATGTCTTGGCATGCTGCAACGTTCTTAGGGATGACGAGGCGTCTTTAAGCATGCCGCACCGTCCTCAAGTGTTGCCTCGGCGCCAGCGGCGCGGCGGGCGACGGCGTACCGAAGGATCCCGAAGTATCCTCAAAGCTGCCGATGCAGTAGCCTCAAGCATACCGAAGCGGTATTTTTGTTACTACGATCATATATCATGGAAATTTCTACTTTATTGCCATGAAGTTAATGTATAATGCTTTTTATCACCTAAAATCCTCAGCCGTGCCGATGGCGATAGTGGGCGCCGGGCCTTACTGCCCGCCTCGCCTTCAGTGTCCCAGCAGTGAGAACGTTACAGACTGATTATATTGTCTGCAGCATATAATCATCTTCTTCTGTTCATCTCTATTAGCTCTTCTCAATGTTCAACCACTTTTCAACCATAGGTACCATCTTCCACATAATCCATTGATCCTTTCTTTGGTCTTCCTAATAATAATACCCCTACTCTTATAGCCCCAGCTTAAATTTTAAACATGCTTATTATAGCCATATATTTACACCAGTGGCGTAGGGTGAATTTTTGACAGAGTTCAGCCGGAGCAAAAAAAGCCATACAAAAATGTCAATAAACCGTTTCATTAAATTCCTTTTTCGATCTACTTTTCTAAGGTATGAGCTTCATGCGAATTATCGACAAACGATAAATTGACTATTATAGAGTGGTTGTTTTCTGAATTTCCTAAGGGAAGCCGGTAGGAATCGAGTTGTATGGAACCTTCGCCACTGATTTACCTGCCTGTCTAGGGTAGACAAGCTCTATCCACATCATCATCATCATTTCAGCCGAAAGACGTCCACTGCTGGACATAGGCCTCCCCCAAAAGGGGGGGGGGGGGGGTTTGCCATAATCGCCACGCTTGGCAGGCGGGTTGGCGATCGCAGTATGGTATGGTGGTGGAATGCATAGAGAACGCTGCTGCCCATTCTCCGGTACGCTCCTTAGTCGCCTTTTACGACACCCACGGGAAGTATGTGGTGGTGCTATTCTTTAAGTCCGGCACCACACAGACACTATCCACACTTCACACTAATTTTATGAATGCGAAAGTAACTGTCTGTCTGTTTGTTTGTCTGTTACCTATTTACGCCTAAACGCGTGAACAGATTTGGATAAAATTGACCATGACCTAGGTTAGGACATACGTACCTTTTATCCGGGAGTACGTTCCCGTTCCCGTGGGATAATTTACGACCTCCGCGTGGATTAATCGAGTGGGCTGTTAAATCAGGTAAACAATGTATTCATTCCATAGATATATTCATTCCGTAATACATTGTTTTCATATCGGGGCGCACGCCAAAGCTCCCAGTCGGCACGATTTTTTCCGACATCTTCAACAATCATCGTCATATTTCAGCAAATTTACACAAAACCTTAATTAATTATACACCTAAGCCTTCCTCATGATTCTTTCCGTCCATTGGTGAAAACCTTATGAAAATCCGTTTGGTAGTTTTTGAGTATATCGTGTTCAGACAGACACGCGGCGGGGGGACTTTGCTTTATAATATGTAGTGATATGTATACTTGGGTACTTCCACCAGACTCTAGACAGACGCAAATGTCCATAAATATCAATTTGGCGGTACACGGTAGTACGCTAAATGCCACCTGTTGGCTGTTGGTGGCAGACTGAGGGCATGACCTTTGCCTGCAATCAATAAACCCAGCCAGTCATATTAATATTTATTATGTTGGTACTTACTTTAAAGACGTCTCGAGTTGTGTACACTAGAAATTGCGCTCATGTTATGAGAGACCCGTTTTACCGTTGCTGAGAGTTGTGTCTCGTGAAGTCTGGAAACACGCCTCTGAAGGCCCGTATTACAGAGCCTCACTCAAGACCAGTGCCGGATTAAGACTACTTGATGCCCTAAGCAATCCACGCCTGCAGGCCCTCCTATCCGCTAGTGGTCTCGTATTTTTCCAAAACAACGAGGAGCGATTTGTAAAGATTGGCGCACATAATATCTAGCTAGAGTGAATTTTGGCTCTTGTAATATTTTGCTGATAAACAGCCTTGCCTCTCATGTGCTAGCAAATACTGTTTCGGTGCTGTTTCTGCCTTATGGTGCCCCCGAGACTTGACGCCCTAAGCAATTGCTTAATTTGCTTATGGCCTAATTCGGCACTGCTCAAGACTCAAGCATTACTTTAAACTAGTTTGAACCGATCAAATCATTTTCGTGTCGCCTGGCACGACTTTATGTCGGATCTTGTTGGCCCAAAACTTATTTCCACAGCGTCATCGGTGGCAGCGCAGAGGTCACTTTGACTGCATGTTTTGGGACACAGAGGGCAGCACAGGAGGTGGAACATAGTTTGGCATGACACTAAACTAGTGTTATGTAATGCTTGAGTCTTGAGTGAGGTAGGTACAGAATCTCTCTCAAGACCAAAGACTACAATATAATGCGGTGTAACTCAAGACTAAAGCCAAGTCTGGGAAATTAGGTGTTTATCAAATTGGCTTCCAAATTAAACTGTCTCTAAATTCAAATCACATTCATCAACGCTCGTCATCGCTTTGACAGTTGTATGAAATAGCTTTAATTCGGGAATTTGACGTAGTGTATCATGTTGATGAACAATATAGTGTCATACTATGGCTTTGACTTATATCGATTTCGGTCTCTATTGAGGAAAAAGTTTTAGAAGAAATTAATGAAAAAGAAACCCTAAGCAAATTTTTCGCTAGGCAAATTTTCTGATGGTCTCTGAACTTCTTATTATAATTAAAAGTCATCATAATGCCAAAATACGTAGGTAACGCTGTGTTTCATGTATTAATTAATAAGTGGTGACTGTGATGAGTTGTTGGCATGCCACCAGGAACAGGGTCGTTGGCACAAACACAGGTCTTCGCACTCCCATCTATTTACCTAACACCAACAACCCTTCTTGGTTTCACCACAAAAATCTGTAAATGAAGGATTTATGTCCAAAAATATAACCACAATGTTCAAAAATGTACCAAAATTCACTAGGGATGGGTCACTGCATTTCCTAATTATCGATATCGAAATAATGTCCAATGACATTATCAATTTTAAAATTGGTCCTAAATTGACACGGGGCGAATCAATCGCCATTGATCGTTATGCCCGGGCTATGACCGTCAAAACGAGGAAACCCTCACTGTCAGTCATTCGCTGATAATTTACGTCATAGTGTTATTATTTTCTGAGTGATAATACGGAAGACACCTGTTGGCATCGCATCAGGGGAGGCCGTTGGCACACGACCGTAAGATCAGACATTCACCTCCGTTACTTTCTTTCTTCTATGACTAACGTAATCACGCTTATTACAGTCTAGATAAACTTTTGTATTTGTCTAGTTTATGAATAATGGATTGAAAAAGCTGTTTTGAAGTAGGTAAGTGAATAAAGGCTATTTGGAGCAATTTAGTTTTTTTTTTAATGTGTACTTTGTGGAATCTTTTCTTTCGACTATGTATTTTCGAATAGTCACACTTGTAAAAACTGTTACATACTAATATGCACATATTTGATTCATGAAATCATGATGCAATAAAATGAAATTTCTATGAAATCAGGCAAATAATGATTACGAGCAAATTATTGAGCCTTCCTGCATATGTGTCTATATTCATTTATTTTTGCCTTTCTAAGAAAAAGTGGTTTGTACTTTGTACGTACCTAATATCCATAAAAGTTCACATTTATGATTTAATTTCGCTTTCCTCGTTCACTTTTATGGAGAAAATTGGTACTGACGTAGGCTTTGGAATACCCGTAACTTGTGTGTGTTTAATTAAAAGACCTATAATCATAGTTTCTCGCCACACCTCCACCCCATAGTTCTTTGTTCGCAATAGAAGCGTGCTAGGGGGTATTAACCTCTTCTATTTCAGTCTTCGTGGGCGATAGGGTGCGTCGCCCTCAAAGACGACCTCACTCCATCGGGGTCAAGGATGTAGGAAATTAACGTTCACAATTTTCCTCAACGGTATTCGTACAGTCACTTGTAATGCTTTGTCACGATCTGCTCGTCGTTTTGGTTAGATGATTGTATTGTACTGTTTGGATTTGGACTTTGGACTGTTTGAGTGGGGCGAAATGGACAGGTCTTGTTTGTATTGAAACTTTGAAAGGGTAACCCATAAATATTGTGCAAAACATCAAACGTTGTGCACATATTATTTATCATTATTGAAATAAATACATTAAGTATGTTCACCTGTATCAGAGTTTGGCCCATCCATCACTATCACAATGCAAGAAACTTTGTTTACGTCACAGATAGTGCTGTGACCTTAAGATAATTATCGGTCGACGCCTCGTCTCACATAGCCTTATCGATAACTGACTGCAACAAAGCAAGGACATCACTTGCCGAGCCTATAAATACCATTCCAAGTAATCTGATGCGCAACGGTTTTTCCTCGTTACTTAAGTATTTCAGCAACCACTAAATGCTTCAAGTTGGGCAACTGATGTCAGCTTATGCAGCCGTGATAAATGCCTGCATATTTCTATACAAGTATTATCATTATCTCAGCTTGGTGCATGATATCTTTAGTAACTTATGCAATGTTACGAAACTGGTTCTGTACCAATGTGTTTACGCCGGTCTGGACGCGGAAAATCCTGGTTTAGATATTAGGAAAACCACACTTTTTCTTCCTCGGTTATAATCAATTTGTAACGGTGCGGTGTGGCTATATGCGTGTTGTGTAACATTTCCGGTGATATTTCAAAACAAATATTGACCGAGCCTTGTTAAAATTTGCATCTGCCACGTAAACGTTGCGGTGAAAAGATAATCCATAAATAGGAGGCACACAAAGCAGCTCGTCTGGCGTATCGTACAAATGACCGCTCGGCCTTGTCTAGGCCACGGTGACGCCATCTTGCGTGCGGATGAACTCCTTTTATAAGGACACCAAATTATACTCGTCTCGCTCTGAAATACTATTTGACTATCCAAAAGAAAGAGATGAATGATTTCAATCTCAACCGAATTTAATAATAGAACAAGATAGACGTCAAGCGCTATAGATTAGGATAAAGACATTAGGATTTTTTTGAAGTTCATGTTTTCTTTGTCTCGATTTCGATGGTAAGTAACAAACGCTAGTGATTGCAGTCTTTTGTGCTAAATTTAAGGTAAATAATAATCAGGTTTGAATAATAATAAAGGGGTATGACAATAACTGTTTCTAAACACTACGGTAATGGTGCAACCTAGACAAGCTATACGTTGTGTAATTGGCGTTAATTGCGTTGCCAAGGCGACTGCACTGCAGCCTGTCTGAGTGTCTGATAGCGATAACTGAGAAATGTCTGGGGGCAAGGGACTTTATTGGACGTTAATTGGCCCGCCAGACGGTAGTGACTGATAGCTATTAGGGAATGCAGAACCGGTTCCGTTTCAAAGAACCGGGATTTTCGGGACCTTCTGGCTAAAGAACCGGGATTCCCGGTACTTTCGATACTTTCAATACTTTAAGTAAGCCTTTAAAAGGGGAGGCAGTCACCTCCTTCTGCGAAGCAGTCATGCTTGCGAAGGAGGTGGCGGGACGGTTCAGGGAGAGAGCCTCCCGTCTCAGCCGCCGCGGGGGACGCCCCCGGCGTCGGGAGCCGCGTCACGACTCCCGGCCACCGTAGGCGCGGGCCTGCGGGCGGAGAGTAACGGGTAGCTCACCGCCCGATCAGGACCAAGCCCGTGCCGGACGGTGGGTACGTGTTCCACGCGCGCCTCAAAGAGATGTCAGCATCGAGGAGGACGACGCTGCGCGGAGGACGCTGACCGTTGACAGGCTTCGGCCCTAAGGGGGCCCCCTTAGGGCCGAAGCCTGTCAACGGTCAGCGGGATTAAGATGAAGAGTTGAAACGGAGAAAGTAAAAGAAAGACGAAATGACAGGGCAAAATAAAAATATTTAAATCAAATCAAATAAAACGTTTTATTTCTCGTTTTATTGGTAACTGCGCATATTCTACCAGCAACATCTTTATTAACATTAAAACATTTTTGTACCTAATCCTAGATAATCGTCGTTCGTCGTCGTTTCAGCCGATAGACGTCCACTGCTGGACATAGGCCTCCCCCAATTTTGGAAGGGTTTGCCATAATCGCCACGCTTGGCAGGCGGGTTGGCGATCGCAGTATGGTATGATGGTGGAATACATAGAGAACGCTGCTGCCCATTCTCCGGTACGATCCTTAGTCGCCTTTTACGACACCCACGGGAAGTAAGGGGTGGTGCTATTCTTTAAGTCTGGCACCACACAGACAAATCCATCCATCCACACAGACATCCGTGATAATATTTATCAGAAACATTTATTAAACATCTTCTCCAAACAAATGATTTAAAATTTTAAATCAACATGACTCCTATTGCAATTCTGCAGAACCAAATTATAATTTAAAACTTGCGTAATATCTATAAAAAAAAAGAAAAGGAACAGTGGAGTTTTAGCGTAGCATTAATCAGTCTCTCAATATTATTGATTAGATAATCTTAACCGACATTTTTTAAATTGTTATTTATTAACATAATTCATCATCATCATTTCAGCCGAATGACGTCCACTGCTGGACATAGGCCTAGCACCTCCACTTCGATCGGTTCTGTGCTTCTCGCATCCATCGGGTTCCCGCGGCCTTCACTAGGTCGTCGGACCACCTTGTGGGAGGCATTCCAACGCTACGTATTCCGGTACGCGGTCGCCACTCCAGAACATTTCGGCCCCATCGGCCATCTGTTCTGCGAGCAATGTGCCCTGCCCACTGCCACTTAAGTTTGGCAATTCTTCGGGCTATGTCGGTTACCTTGGTCCTCTTGCGGATCTCCTCATTCCAGATTCGATCACGCAGGGAAACTCCATAGCTCTCTCCATTGCCCTTTGTGTGACTTTCAGCCTTCTTATAAGGCCCATTGTGAGTGACCACGTTTCAGTGCCATAAGTCATCACTGGCAACACGCACTGGTCAAAGACTTTCATCTTGAGACACTGAGGTATGTGGGACGAGAAGATATTGCGTAGCTTCCCGAACGCTGCCCAGCCGAGTCGGATTCGACGATCGACCTCTTTTTCGAAGTTAGACCTACCTAACTGGACAGTTTGTCCTAGGTAAACATACTCGTCCACGACTTCGAGTGTAGTGTCTCCGATCTTTATGAGAGTGGGTGTTACATGAGCATTCTTTCTTTCTTTCAACATGGATAAAACGAAGGTCATGTCCTTCGTTTTATCCATGTTGAAAGAAAGAAAGAATGAAAGAAAATACGTTTATTTGCAGTAAACATGACGCAATGAAGAACATAAACGAAAAAAAAAAAAAGAATGGGTTGGGGGAAACATGCGTCACATCCACGCAAAACGGCTACCGCTCAGCATTATGCTGCCACCCTATGCAAGACAGAGCCCCAGCGCTGGTTTTCAGCGACAGCCGGCGGATGTTCATTTTAAGACCCACTCTTTCGGAGGCTCTACTGAGGTCATCGAGCATTGTACTGAGGTCCTCCATAGACTCAGCCCTGTCTCTCACCTCGCTGCAAAAGGATAGGTTTCGAGGTCTGATCCTGGAGTCGGACTGACATAGTGGCGTTTTCGTACCGACACTTCAGCACCTCGATGTACCGATAGTCGATCTGGCATCGTTGAAGAGACTGCAGCACAGCCCAATCAAAGGCTTTCTCGTAGTCCACAAACGCTAAGCAGAGAGGCAGGTTATATTCTTCGGTCTTCTGTATAACCTGTCGCAGCGTACGTATGTGGCGTCAAACCTGCGCGCGAGACGGTTCGTGATGACTCTCGAAAACAGCTTGTAGACATGGCTCAGAAGTGAGGTTGGCCTATAATTCTTAAGAACGGCATTGTCGCCCTTCTTATAGAAAAGTATCACCACACCTCTGTTCCATGCCTGTGGTATTTTGCCCTGGAGTATGACGGAATCAAACAGCTTCTGAAGGGCCTTAAGAACGGGTTTTCCGCCGGCCTTCAGGAGCTCGACCGTAATTCCGTCATCACCCGGCGCCTTGTTATTTTTGAGCTGCTTTAGAGCCATCCTAATCTCGTACAGGCTGATATCCGGGATGTTTTCGGTATAGTGTTGGGTCAATCTAGCTCTTGGGTCGTTTGCCAGATCCATAGCGGGGTTACTTAACGTGTATAACTGTCCATAGAACCTCTCGATCTCTCTCAACAGCTCAGGTTTGGCGGATACGATCCTGCCATCATCGGTCTTTAGTTTCGTAAGCTGGCTCTGCCAAAAAGAAGCAGTCTTGTTTGAGTGTTTTTTGCGAAGCACTGTCCACCAAAGTCACAAACACAACGCAAAGCACAACATTCCGAAGACGCGATGGCCGCCACCAGCCCCTCCCGCACCCTCGTGCAGCATTCTCTTGTAGCATGCATGCTTCTTGTGCATGCTAGGGAGCAAGTGTATTCCACGCTTTAAGCGGTCGGGCTTTATGCTATAAAATTAAAAATATTCAAAACGCGAAGTATCTTTTCCCGAAAGTACCGAAAGAACCGGGATTTGGTTTTAAAAATCCCGGTTCCAAAAGCGTCGCAATTTTCCGGGATTTCCCGGTACTTTCGGTTCCGGGATTTCCCGGGACTATTCACTAATAGCTATCCTGCATTATACATGTGTATCAAATAAACATTTTCTATGCTAATATTTAAAATAAATTCAATAATATGTACATTTATATGAAAAAATAAGAAAAATAATCATAAATTACAATAAACATTTTGACATTCGGAACGAATGATTTATGAAGTTGAATGGATAGTGTGCACAGCGATATTGAGTTGACTTTAAAGTTTAATTTCAACGGTACATTGTGACTCATGTTTGTCTGTAGCATTCGCAATAGGTTTCGTATTTAATTACTCAACTTGGTACATAATATCATCTCACACATTATCGAGTGTGCTGCCGTGGCTCGGTATTGGGAGCGGCGGACCAGTCCTGCGCGCGAAAGGCGAAATGCTCGCGGCCGGCCGGTCGCTACAACCGGCTCCGTGAAGGCCGCACAACGCCCCTCCCCCACTCCCTTCTTTGAATTGTGCTAGTGACTGGTTTTATCGATAACTTACCGTGTAATCTGAACAATAGTGGCAGGTATTTGATACTGATAAAGTGTGTGTATTTCCTTTTATTTGCTAATGCTATCTACGAGAACTGATAAGCTATAGTAAATTACAGCTATTGTTATTTCCATTAGTTAATCAGCATGGTTATTGTTCAGAAAAATGTGAAGGTGAGCTAACAAAAAAATCACGTTGCATTGTCAAAACGGCAATTCATTCAGTAAGTGGGTATGACGCGTTCCGTCGCTATCGCGACCGAGCTTCGCCCTCGTAAACAGAATGCCAATGACACGAGGGGTCGAGAGGCGTATCGATAATAATACCGCACGCTATCGCGCAGCACTGGGTGCGCTCGCAAGGCCGCGCGACGCGTCCACGTCTCGTGCGTGTACACAAACACACTGTTTCGAAACGTCCGACACTTTATTCCAAATTCGAACTGAGCCACGCGCGGATCGTGCTCTTCGTCTTTTTGGCCTCGATTTTATTTAGTTTTAATTGTATTTTTTTTTATCAGCCATTATCACAAGGGTGGGAGTTTTATTTTTAATTAAAGTCTCTCGATAATATTGCTTAGCCTGGGTCAGTGTTAATATTTAATAGCGGTGTAATTGAATTGATATTGACAACAATAACAACAGTTACACCTAACTAACTATTATTTATTTTTGTTTCAGGTTACCCAAGATGCTGGTTTTAACATCTGGCTGTAATCCTCCACATCCATATTTGATTTTGAAACGAACATCTTGGTCTTTCGAAGAACATTCAGTGAGAAAAATATGTAAAAGGATCACGGACACTGCAAGACTGAATTCAAAAGTTGCCTTAAAAATGAGTGGCGATGCAAGATGATGAAGCGTTCAGAAATATTTTTGTACTGAAACATTATGCGGAAAAGAGAAAATAGTTTTTGAAAAATTTTCGAACTGTATTTTTCTATGAATTTACCATAGACGAACTTTAGTGTGGTGCTAATAGTGTAGTGAAGTGAAATCGATTGGGACAAGGATATCGATAGTTGGTGAGGTGAACTGTGGGGATGGTGTGAGGGTTGGATGGTGATGAGCACCGCGATGAGCAGTGAGGTCGACGCGGTGAAGGTGGAGGGGGGACACGTTTCTGTCACCACTATCAGCATGTCGGGCCCGGAGACTAGCAACGGTAAGGTTCTTGACTTTTATGTGGAAAGAGATGAAGCCTTAAATTATTTCATCACCACTGCTCTCAAAACGGTGAAGGAAAACATCGTGAGGAAACTGGCATGTCCTAGAACCAAAAATTCGAAGGCATAGCCTGGTTTACACGGTTCGATTTAATTTCCAGTGGCATGCAATAATAGTTTATACATTGCAAGTCAGTTGTTGGCTTGTTGCTTCAATTTTATTGAAGGTATGCCATGCCACAGGCAAGGAAGTTGCATTGTGTATCATCTGCCTAGCCTTTTCCCAACCATGTTGGGGTCGGCTTCCAGTCTAACCGGATGCAGCTGAATACCAGTATTTTACATGGAGCGATTGCCTATCTGACCTCCACAACCCAATTACTGGGTAATACGATACCCCTTGATAAGATTGGTTGTCAGACTTTCGGGCTTCTGACTACCCGTAACGACTGTCAAAGATCCACGAATGACAGCAGGGACCAACAACTTAACGTGCTTTCCGAGGCACAGAGGGGTCACGGTATGTAAAGATGGTCACCCATCCACAGACCAACCGCGGCAAGCGCAGCTTAACCTGATCTATCGACCTGTGCGGCTGTTATTATTTAGCCACGGGCCCCTATTCAAGTTGCATCGTGTATATGGGGCTTTATTCAGTAGCTGTAAAAAAAGGTTTGCAAAAACGATTAAAGGAAATTTATTATTATCAGAACTAATTCGTACAGTACAAGCACAGCAGTAGGTACTTACCTATTTATAGTTACTTAATCATTTTACACATAACTTGTATAGTTTTATCAAGTAAACACATGACTTCTATTTGTTTTCACGTTTATTTACTTCGCTCTTGCAAAATTTTCTGATCAGAGCCTTTCTGTTTGTGCAAAAAAAATTTCCATTTTTTTTTGGAAATTATGATATTTATTTGTATGTTGAAGTAAATATCTTATCTAAGATATTTGCTCAACTCACATACAATGTGTTAAAGCGCAGACATATCAGCTGGTTTTGATAATATTGAAGATAGGTACAGGTATTTTTCAGCACAACACTTAAAAAAAACTCGAACAGTTTAATTAAAAGTACATCGATAAAAAGTAGGTAGCCTATGTCCTTCCCCAGGGTTCAAAGTATATATACAAAATTTCATCGAAATCGGTCCAGCCACTTAGGAGATTATTTGAAACAGAGAGACAAACAAAACATTTAAAATGTTTTTTTTTTTTGTTATAAGTAGGTACTGTAATAATTTCATATGCATTTAGTAAAAAGCTGTTATTTTGACATTACAAACAGGCACTTTAATTTTATTTACTTATATATTATTTAAGTAAAGTTAGATGTAAAAGCGGTAGAGTATGTGTGGCCAGAAGAAGACCACTGGCAGGATACGAAGAGCGGTTGGTGTGTCCAAGAAGAGTACGTAATCTAAATAAAATAATCAACTTTCTTTGCTGGCTGTACCTACTTTTCACAAGATGAACAAAATTGTTTCGAGTGAGGTTCATAACTTGACTGAACTTAGATCGAATGAAACATTTACGAAATGATACTTCTTTTTTTTTAATCACTCTATCACACTAATATTTTATAGGCGAAAGTTTGTGAGTGTGTTTTATGTTTGTTACTTCTTCACGCAAAAACTACTGAACGGATTGGGATAAAATTTGACACACAGATAGTGTTGCAATAAATTACTAGTCATCATTATTATCTTGCCCTTATCCCAATTTGTTATATTATACTGGTATCTCGGAGGGTTCACTGGCTAAAAATAACAGCTGCGCAGGTCGATCGATCAGGTTAAGCTCCGCTTGCCGCGGTTGGTCTGTGGATGGGTGACCATCTTTACATACCGAGACCCCTCCGTGCCTCGGAAAGCACGTTAAACCGTTGCGTTGGTTCCGGCTGTCAGTCGTGGATCTTTGACAGTCGTTACGGGTAGTCAGAAGCTCGAAAGCGATAACAAGTCTTACCAAGGGGTATCGTATTACCCAGTAAATGGGTTGTGGAGGTCAGATAGGCAGTCCCTCCGTGTAAAATACTGGTATTTCAGCTGCATCCAGTTAGACTGGAAGCCGACCCCAACATAGTTGGGAAAAGGCTAGGCAGATAAGATGATGAGACTGGTATCTCGGAATAAAACTGTCTTTGTCATATTTTTATTCCGCGTTTCAGTGAATGATAGATAGGATATAAAGGTGTTTTAAAATGAACCTAACAAACTTTAAGAGGTGCTTTAGACCATCGAACTGAACAACTTTCACTATGGAACCCATTCTGAAATGAAATCACGAAAAAAAAAACTGGCTAAGTGCGAGTCGGACTCGCACACAAAGGGTTCCTTACAACAAGGAAACAACGCCGATAAAAACACGTTTGCTGTATGGGAGCCCCCCTTAAATTATTTATTCTGTTTTTAGTATTTGTTGTTATAGCGGCAACAGAAATACATTATCTGTGAAAATTTCAACTATCTAGCCATCACGGTTCATGAGATACAGCCTGGTGACAGACAACAGACAGACGGACAGTGGAGTCTTAGTAATAGGGCCCGTTTTTACCCTTTGGGTACGGAACCCTAACTCTGCTGTTTCATACATTTTGGTCAAGTAGGTATTGAACTTTTGTATGAAATAGCAGATTTATTTTTGTGATTTCAGAGTTGGCCCCATAGTGAAAGTTGTTACTTTCACTATGGGACCAACTCTGAAACTTTCACTATGGGACCAACTCTGAAATCACATAAGAGGTGCTTTAGACCATCAAACTGTGTTCAGTTAAAGTTTTTTTGGGTTAATTTTGAAACACCTTATAGATAGCCTATTTCATTGGCAGCATGGCCATGTTGTTTTTGTTTCTATGCACGTGCACTGCTTTCCTCACAGTGATAACGAGTGCGTCTTACGTAAATGTAGATAACTATCACGCACGATCTTGCTCTAAGCAATTTATTGAGGTCGAATCCAGTGCAAACTTGGAACTCAAAACATACTTTTTTCCCCGATTGCGAATGTTTTTTTCCCATAATAACTTGGATTTATTATATCTATAATTTATTATTTTATAGCTTAGTGAATGTAAATAAGTCTTGAATAAAAAAACTTGTTTCCTATTCATTGACTATATTAGTAGTCAGCATAAAAAGTACCTACTTATAACTGATGAATGGCTGTCAAGTGTTTTATGAATGGAAAACTTGTTTTTTATTGAAATAAAATACTTACAGGTGCCGATTCCCTTGTTCACAAACAAAACTAAATTTGAGTTCAATGCATCTTTTTCTTTCTATTTCATTAAGAAAAGGACAGATGATAAATTTTAGTTTAGTCCTGTCAAATTAATCAGCGCCTGACAGTACTCCATACAAGTTTAGACGTGATTAAAAACTTGCCTGAGCCTATTGAGATGTGGTGCTGGAGACGAATGCTGAGAATACCGTGGACTGCCAAACGCACCAATGCATCAATCTCGAATAAAAACCCGCTTGTCGACCATATGCCAGCAACGGATTCTCTCCTATTTCGGCCACATAGTGCGCAGGGGCGATGAAAGTTTGGAATAACTGATTGTGGTAGGGATCACCCAAGGCAAACGATCGCGCGGTCGTTCGCCAACACGATGGACCGATCAGGTGAAGGAATCATCGTCCACTAAATTTTACACGGTGGTAAGGGATGCGCTGGACAGAAACCGCTGGAGACGGATCATCCGCTCCAGATGCAACTCCGAAGCTGACCACGATCCTCAGACATGAGGGACCGACTACAGAGAGAGAGAGAGAAAAACTTGCCTACTAAAATTACGTCAATTTACGTCAGGCGGTGATTAATTTGACAGGACTAAACTAAAATGTATCATCTGTCCTTTTCTTAATGTAAAAAAAAAAAATATTTTTATGTTCGACGTTGACATTCTGTTTGCCGGTAAACAGGAGTTTAGCCAAATAATAATATATTCACGTCACGCAATAAAATAATAATAAAAAGCGGTGATAACGGGGTCATTGCACCCGCCACGGGGGCCTGAACTCTGTTTATGTCAAAATGCTACAGCGCGGTCATGTCTGTATTTGTTCGAATGATGCCAATCTATGACGGTGAAATGTATTATATTTATTATTATGACTAAGTACCTACTATTAAATACATATATATTGTAGTTTGAGTTGAGCTTAGGTTATGAAGACCGTTTTTGACTTATTAGTCGTCTTTCACGAATTTACTCGCCCGAAACGGGCGAATTGTCACTTTTTAGGGTTCCGTACCCAAAGGGTAAAAACGGAACCCTATTACTAAGACTTCGCTGTCTGTCCGTCTGTCCGTCTGGCCGTCTGTCCGTCTGTCCGTCTGTCTGTCATCAGGCTGTATCTCAAGAACCGCGATAGCTAGACTGTTGAAATTTTCACAAATTATGTATTTCTGTTGCCGCTATAACAAAAAATACTAAAAACAAAATAAAATCAATATTTAAGGGGGGCTCCCATACAACAAACGCGATTTTTTTGCCCTTTTTTGCTCGATATCAAAAATGGCAACAGGTATAGGCACTTGAAATATTCACAAAATATTTAGTTGTATTTTAACTTTAATAATAAATAATAAAAATAAAATAAATATTGAAGGGGGGCTCCCATACAACAAACATATTTTATTTCGGCGTTTTTGCCTTGTGGTACGGAACCCTTCGTCTGCGAGTCTGACTCGCACTTGGCCAGTTTTTTATTTTTAATATGTAATACTTCTTGTAAGACTCTACTGTCCGTCTGTCTGTCACCAGGCTGTATGTCATGAACCGTGATAGCTAGACAGTTGAAATTTTCACATATGATGTATTTCTGTTGCCGCTATAACAACAAATAATACAATAAAATACAGTTAAAATTTAAAGGGGTATAATATAAATGTTTCTTCGGCGTTTTATGCCTTGTGGTACGGAACCCTTTGTGTGCGAGTCCGACTCGCACTTGGCCGGTTTTCTTCCTTTACATACCTATTGGTTATAGTACCTATATGTATAATAATGAAATCTTTAGGATGGACATTGCTGTTATTACTATGGGTGTATGTGTAAAAACTTGCCTGAAATAAACGAATTTATTATTATTATTATATATCAAATAGATTTTTTAGCAAATCAGCATGTCTTGATAGTAAACTTTTGTTATTTCCCGTCGCGTGTCCAATTAGCAGACAATAGAAATTCTATTGTTATCGGTACATACCCTGTACGCGCGACATTCGAAGGGTTATTAAACAAACTGTTACTGTTATTAAAATAACTAATTGTTGAGTCAAAGCAATTAATTGCTTATCAAATGTCCCTGACTTATGTACTTACAAATTCTACAATATGTTACATTACATGTCTTATTGATACGTAACTAATTACCTACCTCATAATATACATAGACTTTAATTACTTATGTGTTTAAGAACGGTAAAAACCAGCAAGAGAAGCCATATTTTTTCCGGAACTCAGTTACCGTTTTCAGATTTATACTCGATTTTCTGTCTGATTCGATTATTCTGGGTCAGGGCTCACCGCAATTTTTCCGCTTGCAAGCTCCACTCCGCTTAAACCGGACATCCTGCCTGGGGGCGGATTGCGTATTTTTCAAATTATCGGTTTTATAAACAGATTTGCAAAGCCTCGTCTGCGTTGCGCCGTAATACATTTCTGCAATTTATTTCACGAAGTTTTTCCATGAGTTTTATAATTTATAGGTAGTCTATTGGCTTCCACTTAGCTTCTTAAGGGGATTACAGGGCCTAAACGCAAAAAAACGTAAGTTTTAGAAGCAATAAAAGTATACAATGATGACTACAGTAAACAAAATCAGAAAAAATTATGATATTCTTCAGGATATAGGTATGCTAGGTAGATAGTGTGTTGAAAACATAATACACAATTGATTTATTATAAAATGTGATGAGATGTGTATCAAACTGATGTATTTACATCAATTGATGTAAATACATCAATTGATCAATTACTAATTTTGATTAATTCTTATTATTATTGATGTATTTACATCAATTGATGTAAATACATCAATTTGATACGATAGAAAAATCATGAAGATACCTGTAAAAACTTTCTTTTTACAATAAAAACCATACTTATATGCATACAATCATTCTGATTTTTCTTTTTTGTCAGATTATTCTACAAGCAACATACTAGACTAGTGTTTTAATTTTTTAGTATAAATAATAGATTTTTTGTAAATAGATATTTGCTTCATAGTTTGCAATAAATTACCAGCGTTGTGTCACCGCGCTTCTCTTTCTTTTTTATGCAGTCCGACAGTGACTGCGCTTTAGGTCATGTAAGGGGCTTACATGACCTTAAGGTGGGTAGTCTATAGGCTTCCACTTAGCTTCTTAAATAAAATCTACCTACACTAATATGTATTACATGTGTGAAATTGTCTGCATTTCTTTGTAACTACCAAACTTATTACAACCGTACCATTATCCTTCTTAGCGTCTCGATGGTAATCTGAACGGACTCGGCTCGGAATTCGGCTACGTGTTTGGCGCCATCACCAGCGTCCATCAGTCCCTGTAACGTGCAGCTGACAGGACATGATCATATTTGTCCTACCGAACGAAGTGTATCAATAGATAGAAGTTTGGTAGCTTTGATGGGGAAAGGTGGTATCGCAGGGTCGGCTTTTAAAACAAAGTGTGTAATACGCAAGCCTTCCACCAAATATACATAGAGAACCCAAATCAAAATTCAAACTCAAAACTCAATTTCACAGGCAGTTTTCAATTGTCCAGAAGTCGGTCAGTCAAATATAAAGCATGGACACTCTTCGTCCAGAGTACAACAAATAGTAACAAAACAACAATCCTAAAATAAAATAATTAAAAATAAGCTGAGGCAGGTAAGTGAGGACCAGCCCCAACTGACGGCGGCCGTTCACGAACATGACGCATAGATCAGCACCATTCAACTCAACCATTTTGAAGGGAGCTAAATAATCCAACACACACGTCACTGTCAGCGAGACATTTGAGTGAGCATGACATACAAATCTTAGTAGCTCTGAATTATGCGGTGCTGTCTTGTCTTTTACCGAGCCGGAAATCTGACTGCTAAACGCATTTTAAAAATGCATTCCAAGAATGCCAGTGTCCCTTGCAAAGAACTTTAGAAGCGCTGCACGTTTCAAAAGCATAAGCTTGAATTTATTTCTCGGTAATTTGGCATTGCGCGCATTATATGTATAAAGTACTGTCCACAAATATAGCTATACAATTGCAATTATATTTACACTAGCTTCCGCCCGCGGCTTCGCCCGCCAGGTATGTCGATAAAAACTAGCCTATGTCCTTCCCCGGGATGCAATCTATCTCTCTGCCAAATTTTATCGAAATCCGTTCAGTGATTTAGGCGTGAAAAGGTAACATACAGAGAGACAGAAAGAGTTATTTTCAAATTTATAATATTAGTATGTATACCCTCTTGTTGAAGATGTTGGAAAAATAGTGCCGACTGCACTATTTTTTCCGGCATCTTCAACAATCATCATCACATTTCAGGCAATTTACACAAAACGGTTATGAATCATCAAGAAAGAAAGAAAAAGTAATTATTGCGTGTTTTTTTTTTGTATTTTTATTTATTGTATTTTTTTTAAATTTATATGTTTTTATTTACATGTAATGAATCACTTCATCCATAGGTGAAAACGGTATGAAAATCTATTCGGTAGTTATTGAGTTATCGCGTTCAGACAGACATACAGACGCGGTGGGGACTTTGTTTTATAATATGTAGTGATTTTTATGGTCTGTACATTTTTTTGGGAAAAGACTGTTTAAAATTGAGTTATGTCTACTACTATCTACGTTGCTGACTGTACCTATTCGCCTGAACATTTTGAACTTCAAAACGTGTATACACACGACAACACAACAAGCTATACATTTCCAGTTTTGGCTGTCCTCGCACTGTCTATGATTTTCGTACAATCAGAGAAGTCAGCTTACACTGGTTATGTGTTAGGGATGGGCCGAATATTCGTTTTATATTCGGTATTCAGCATATTCAGCAGGTTTACCAAATATTCGTATTCGGCCGATTATTCGGCAAAAATGCCAAACAGTCTACTGAATAATATTGTATTAAAAAGTTGCTGCTTTATGAGAATAAACAAAGTGCTAGGTTTGTATCGTTTTAACCTTAAAATTATTAACTATTAATCAGCCGTTAAAAATTACGTTAGCACAATCTTTTTATAATTAGCAAATAAAAGTATGTTTAACACAATAGGTCTTATTTATCTGTTCAAAGGACATTTTTTGACATTCAACGCGCTCGACAAGCATAGTCTTAAAATTTTGAGATGCATGATGATGCGCGCCAAGCCCTGCCGAATATTCGGTTCGGTAACTTTTAACATTCGGCATTTACATTCGGCTGATTATTCGTATTCGGTAAAACCCATCAGTATTATGTATAGCTTAATGTGTAGCCGTCTGCGTGCAAATATTGTTGTTATGATAATGTGGTTTTTATGACTTAGCATTTCTCGAAGGACAACCATATTCATTACCTTGAACCTCTGTTTCCAGGTCAGTTCTCGTACAGCTCGAGCGGCGTGCGCATCAGTGTGTCTTCAGTGCCTCATGATGAAGACTCCACTGACGCCGAGATCTCCAAGATCGACTTCTCACAACATCAATACGAGGTAACTATAACATTTATTCACACCATGACGACTAAAACGGTTCTAAAACGTTCGTGAGGAAACCGGCGGCATGTCCAAGAAATAAAAATTCGAAGACATCAACCCGCATTGGGCTCGCTTGGTGGATTACGGCACACTCCCTCTCACAGAAAGAGGAGGCCCATGGTCCAGCAGTAGGAATATAACAGTCTGATTATGATGATGACGGCTAAAAGATATCTAGGCTAGTCACGTCAAGTCAAGTCGCGGGTGAAGAGTTAGTATAAGTACCTAAATTGATAATATTCACTACTCAGACAACACGCTATACTCATAGACGGATACAGCAGTCAGTCAGTGTTTACACTAAAGTGTCGCAATGTAAACTTGATCTTCAAGCCGTGCGGGTCCATGTAGTGTTTCCTTAATGCATCTGTCAATTGAATTACCGTCTGCACTGCCTAGAGATCGCAGCAACAAGTAGACACAAAAGAAAGTAAGCAGAGTCACTAAATGATAGACATTAGCGAAAGGTAACCTTCTAATGATGTCTGTTAATCAGATTTTCAAGTGGTTTTGGACACCAATACACATTCATCATTTCAGCCGAAAAACGTCCACTGCTGGACATAGGCGTCCCCCAAAAGGGGGGGTTTGCCATAATCGCCACGCTTGGCAGGCGGGTTGGCGATCGCAGTATAGTGTGGTGGTGGAATGCATAGAGAACGCTGCTGCCCATTCTCCGGTACGACCCTTAGTCGCCTTTTACGACACCCACGGGAAGTATGGGGTGGTGCTATTCTTTAAGTCCGGCACCACACAGACACACATTAGACTCAATACAATTGGTTACAAGTCGTACGAACGTCGGTTCAAGTACGACGGTGCAGGTGAAATAGTCCTACATTAACTTATGCGCTCACACATAAAGAAAAGATAAAACATGTAACCGTTTCCTCCCGAAGATCAACCTGCCGAGACCTGTACCGGGAGTCGGGACCGAAAACCCGTTTCTTTATACATAAGCACCCTAACACTTTGCGACCTGGAAATTGGGGCCTCATGCTCAACAGTAGCCTGCAAGTTGTAAGCACTATAGGTACCAACGAGGCAGTCAATGAGTAAACCTGTTGGTTAACATCTTGAATTCCAGGTGAACATGCGAAACAAGAAGAAGCGTTCGTTGGGCGGCGCGCACGAGCTAGCCAGCAACGAGCGCGAACGACCCATGTCGTGGGAAGGCGAGCTGTCAGACTCCGAGATGGTCATAGACACCAGTGTTAATAATGGTCAGTATTCTCTTGTGTTTACTTACTTAATTTTAGTTTTGTTTTATTTTATTTTAAAGGAACAACAAACAGCTACAATAGAGAACATAGAAACAATTGAAGTACCAAATAATGTACTTAATAAAAATCTTAAATTCATTCGCTGACAAACAGACAACGCACAGGCCCGCACAGCCTAAATCCTCAGCGGTTTAGGCGGTGCATTGTCTGTGTAGAAGCATGAAATCTTGCTCAAGAAAAAAACAAAGTAGACTAAGAAGGATTTTTGAGAATTCACCCGCTAAATGCGTTCAATTAAAGTTTGTATGGAAGTTCGTAATTTCTTTCGATGGAACATCCCACCGGACACACAGCTTGTATCTTCATAATTAGATCATACTTATGGTTGCTATCAGTTTAACTCACATTCGATAACGGTCTTCGCCTTCGGTTGAGTGCGTAATTCGGGAATCCCCGAAACACGTACGTGATTAAAACCAAAAACAATCGTAAATAGGTGGTCTATTTCCGTTCGTGTAATAAACATGTAAGTCCAATGACGAGGTGATAAAAAGGGCTCCATAACAATGAAATGGATGTACTTTATGTAGACTATTGAGTCCTAGACCGAGATATATAAACGACTAGCTTAGCTTCGCCCGCGAGGTATGTCGATAAAAACTATCCTATGTCCTTCCCCCGAATGCAATCTATCTCTCTGCCAAATTTTATCGAAATCCGTTCAGTGGTTTAGGCGTGAAAAGGTAACATACAGACAGACAGAGACAGAGTTACTATGGACTATGGAGCTTATAATATTAGTATGGATACCTAGCACACACTTTGGCTAGGTATTATTCCTGTCCCTTACACTCAGGAGTTTCAAAGGCCTGATAATGGTTTCTAATTTATGTTTAACTATTTTTCTTAGCGCAAAAAGTTCAAACATCTTTGGCCCCAAAATTCAGCTGCGTGAACTCCGTTCACTGACGCAGCCATAAGATCATCAAGTACACAGGTGACAGGGCATGCGGCGCAGGATGGTAGGTGGGCAGTTGTCTGTGGGGAGGTGCTGCATACGCACTCGAGATCTGAGCCGTCCGTGAACCCCCATCTGTGGAGATTATCTTTGCTACGGCTGACTTGGGTTTGAAGTTGTTCCAAGTTGTTTCCAAGTCAGCCACGGTAACGCCTGCCCAAGCAGAAGGCTCTCAGATGGTTGTTTATATACTACTGTAAAAGCATAAACTAATAACCTGCTCAAAACCTCTACAGGTTTTTCTTATCTTTAAAACTTGTTCAAAACACCTGCATCCTCATTCATACCTTCATTCCTTATCTTTCTCCAGACGAGACCAACAGCTCGCTAGACCTGCAATCATCAAGGGATTCAATCGACACGCTCCGCAATGTGAGCATAAAGACGGAGCCCGTCAAGACCGAGGATTTCCAGGGCGTGGATGAGCAGAGGGTGCTGGACCTGAAGTATAGCGTGCCGTTGCAGCCGCATCAGAGGAGTCTTAGTATGAACAGGGTAAGATATCAATGCTTTATTTGATTTTTATCCCACTTTTGGGGCGAGAGCTTTCAGAGTTTTAACAAAGCAGATTATGCATCCCAACTTTTCACTAGCATTTAAATACGTCATTCGTGGAGGGATCCAATTGAATACCCTAGTAGTTTTAATACCTGGTTTTAGCAAAGAAGGAGTCTACGCCAAAGTTTTTACAAAGACACCTATTTCATGTTTGGACCAAGTAAACTGTAAGTTTGCAGCAGCATTAGATAAGTTTTCATGTAGGAAGTGATCAGACCCTTCACTATTTAATTGAGCTGAAAAAAAGTCTCTAAAAGTTCCTCCAAAGCAAAGAGTATCCTGATACGACGCCTAACACCAAGAAAACTCAGAAATTAAGTAGTTGGAGTAAAACTGTGTGAAGTGTTTTGCTCATAACCATAAATAAATATTAATTTCTCACTGTTCTCTTTCAGATATCAGTGCTAACAGACGGCACATCCCTCTCTCTAGCAAGACGGCCGTCTTCCCCGACCAGTAGTGCCAAATCCCTCGCACTTAGCGACCAAGGCTCAACCCACATGCCACATACCGGGTTGGATCAAGTACAAAACTTGACAATTAAGAAGGAGACGCAGTTATCTGGTGAGTCTATAATCACGAAAGTTACGTATTATAGTTAGTTCTTAAAGAAGTTCAAGCGAAGCTGTGACATGCCAAAGACGTTGATACGCACGAAACCATACCCTGCAAGGTTTGCCATCTTGAAACATCACTATGTGCTGAGGATGGCAAGCTTGAGAAGCACCATTTCTTCGCCCCGCTGTAGGAAAAATTGGGCTTTAAGTTCAAGCACAACATCTAAGGCCTTACAGCCGCGGGTGGGCCTGGTCTAGCATATTTCACCAACGTGACCTATTTCCGGCTTAATCTCTCCAATTACTTCTTAAAAATTACCATAACCGAAAGCATTCGCGCTTCGGTTATGATACCAATAGAACGATGGCTTGCGAAGTTCAACACCTAAAGTCACTAGTCATTTTCTGTTAGTTTGCTTTCATTTTAACCACAGACTGCCTCCTAATCTTTGCATCAGCATTTACTGATGATTGACTCATTCTCCCACAGAGTTAAAATGCGAGCAGTCAGTGGGTATGGACAAGCTAATCGGCGCGCTGCACGGCTCCCCGCTGCTGGGCCGACTGCCGCGAGTGCAGTCCAGTGCCAGCACAGACTCTGCCGTACACTCCATGTATACACATAGGTAAGCTTCTTGTTCATACAATTAACTGACTTACCTTTTCTAGTCTTCTGTTCTGTTAGAGTTTATTCGAGGACCAAAAATGTTCGCTCACTTGGGGATCGCATTTTCAATGCCCATTCCAAGGTTTACCATAAAAAAATGAGTTCTTATGGACTTGCCAGTTGTCACAGGTTTTCTGAAAGATACCTAAAACAGAGTCAAAGACGGATAATCTGCAAAAGACATGTTCAAATTCGCCATGAACTGATTGATTTAAAGGCCTTAGAGTGGTCCAACTGCCGTCTCTCCAAGACTTAGTTAACCAGTCCTCTTAAAGAGCACTTGTTTAATATAAATATTTTCTTTAGCTTTTTCTCCTCTGTGTTCCTTTTTTTTTTTTTGCGGGTGGGAAATCATCAAATGACCCCTCCCGCTCTGGGTGGAGCGAAAGGGAGTGTCAGACTCTTACTGACTAAAACCTACCCGTGTTCCTTCCTTAGCCCTTTATATTCCGGGCCAGCGGTAACCCTTTCGGACAATCCCGCTGACCCGGCAGGCTTCGGCCCTAAGGGGGCCCTTGATGCTAACATCTCTTTGGAGTGCGCGTGCAGAAAACACGTTTGTCCGGGGTCTGCGGTTCCTTTCTGGATACGTCCGGGGGGAAGACCAGTGCTCGGGCCGGTGCATCCTGGGGTGCGGGCAGCGATTTCCTTTGTATTCCTTGATCCCTTTGAGACCGTATCAATCTTTCGCTAATTGCTTACTAATGCTGATCATTTATTTTGTTCACAGCGTATACAGCAGTCCTTCAGCGAGTCCCCGCGCGTCCCGGCACTACACGCCGTCCTTGTCTCGCAACAACAGCGACGCGTCGCATTCCTCCTGCTATTCATATAGCTCCGAGTTCTCGCCCACGCATTCGCCAGTACAGGTAAAGTTATGCGATCCTACTTCGAAACCTACCTTCGTCGACTCGACTTATGAATTGAGGGTAGTTTAGGCATAATACATTGGTACTACAAATAAAGACACCAAAGTTAAAACCGGGCTGACTCATCATCATCATCTGCCCTTTTCCCAACTATATTGTAGTCGGCTTCCAGTCTAACCGGATGCAGCTGAAAAAACCGGGCTGACTATCTTTAAAATATGTCAGTCCAAATGAAGTTGAAAACCAGGCCTGACATTATGCTGAACTGGACTTTTCACTATTTTTGTCACTAGTTTTTAGACATCAATATACCAATACATATAACTTTATGCTAGCCGGAAGAATTGCCAAAATTAAGTGGCAGTGGGCAGGGCACATTGCTCGCAGAACAGATGGCCGATGGGTCCGAAAGGTTCTGGCGTGGCGACCGCGTGCCGGAAGACGTAGCGTTGGAAGGCTTCCCACAAGGTGGCCCGACGACCTTGTGAAGGCCGCAGGAACCTGTTGGATGCGAGAAGCACAGAACCGGTCGAAGTAGAGGTGCTTGTGGAGGCCTATGTCCAGCAGTGGACGTCTTTCGGCTGAAATGATGATGATGATGATGAACTTTACGCTAAAACTCCCTTGCGATGGTCATGCCAAAACATCTCTTTTAATCATTATACTTAGCATACAAGTTTTAACTGAAGTGTATACCCCGAACAGGGTCGTCACCCCCACGTGATGTACCGCGAGGCTGCGGCAGTGTACGACGGCACACATGATGACGAGACCGACGCGCCTGAAGACAGGCTGCATCACCATCAGGGTATCAGCAGACAGCAGCTTATCAACAGGTAACTACTATTTAATTTGTAGCGCTAACTACAACGCCAAATGCGAACACCGCGTCATACTGACGTCACGCAAATCCTGCATCGCGCAAGCAGAGTTCACCGCGCAACTAGCATAGGTACAACGTCCCGACATGAAGCATCGGGCAGTTGCCCGACAGACACAAAACCCGTCTGGTTGGAGGATCCTCCCTTTTCTATAGAGTATGAGTGAACTTTACACCCTGTTCCTCATACCTCTATAAATTTAACAAAGGATGGACAGTGGACTTTCAAAATAATGCCTATAAAAAGATGGGCGTTTTCCGTAGTCGTATTAATTCGCTTGGCAATTTCATAATTCCAAAGGACTGATTACTGACCGACCTAGTTTAGCCTAGGATGGCTACTGAAGATATTAAAACTTCCACTGAAGGTCTTAAGGCTCTGAGAACTACACTTAAAAATGTAAGATAATATTCTGACCTAGATACCTCTCAATTACCGATACCTGTCCTAAAAATAAATACAAAAAGTAGTTGCAGAATAAGAAGAAGTAGTTGCAGAAGTAGTTGTAGTGTCAGAATCTCGTTGAACATGAACATCCCGCCAGTTAAGATTTTCAGACATTCTGCTGGTCATCATTTTCCTGTAGTCAGTCAGTGTTACGTCTGAAAAATAACTAATTTAGATGGTTGGCATCAGGATAAATAAAATATAGTGCTCCAGACCGAATTTCGGACACGGCGACCAATCTCAGCACAGACCAGCCTTCGGCGCGGGAGACATTATAGTGCACAAGTGTGTGCGCAGACATGTGCACTCTCACTTCCCTCACTCTCATAGTCCTATGGGACGGTATTCCGACATAATTGGAGAGAGATCAGGCGCAGGACCAACGGCTTAACATGCTTTCCGAGACACGGGGGTACAGTCAACAGCAAAAGTAGATGATCAAAATCAGAAATTCAATACTAATGAACGGAGTTCGCGTCAGAACTGCGTGGCGTCGAAGTGATTTCTGTGTGGCGTTGATGTGGCGTTGAGTGGTTTGAATCACTTCGACGCCACACAGTTATGACGCGAACTCCGTTCGTTAGTATTGAATTTCTGATTTTGATCATCTACTTTTGCTGTTGACTGTACCACACCGCCAACTTCCAAACTCCGGGCTGTTACTAAGAAATTCCCAATGGGCAAACCCAATAACACTTTGCCCGACCCGGGAGTCGAACCCAGGACCTCACGCTCAAAATCAAAAGTAGTTTATTCAAATTAGGCTGAGAGTCAGCACTTTTCGAACGTCAAAATTTCATAAGACAGTCCCCCACTTGCTCGCTCTTCACCACTTCCCAGTGCTTTCGACAGTCGCGCTTGTGACCACGAGACCAAGGGGACATCACGATACAATAAATTATACCTACTTAAAAGCCATTTTACAGTTCAAAAGTGCCAAGAACCAGGTAAAATTAAAACGTCAGATTTTTCATAACATTCTTTCTTTATCCAACAGTCCATGTCCAATTTGCGGCGACAAGATCAGCGGCTTCCACTACGGCATCTTCTCGTGCGAGTCCTGCAAGGGTTTCTTCAAGAGAACAGTCCAGAACCGCAAGAACTACATGTGCTTGAGGGGGGGCAACTGTCCCGTCACTGTGACTACGAGGAAGAAGTGTCCCGCGTGTAGATTTGATAAGTGTCTGGGATGCGGGATGAAGCTTGAAGGTAGAAAATGAATTTTTGTATTATTAAAGACAATAACTTTTGATGTACAGACGCCAGCACATCAAGTAACTACAATCTGTTAAATTTCTTTAATAGATTTTCAACTTAATCGCTAAAGCATAAGGTTCAAAGTTCATTGGGAAAATTTGACAGTTTCGGGTAGTTTGATGTGCTGGCCTGACGCCAGCACATCAAACTACAGAAAAGCGATGATGACTAAAGGCCGATTCACACATATCAGTGAAGTCACAGTTCAGACACAGTACCGGCACAGTGCGAAATATTCTTTCATACAGTTTCTATGAACGCATCCCCACTTGTCAGTGTCAGTGACGACACAGTCCTCTCAGTGTCAGTGCCGACACCGGCAATCACGGACGTATTCGTTGGCGACGATATTTTTTGTCGGATCACGGACGCTGCCGCGGCATCAAAAACAAAATGAAAAAGAATATTGAAACAGCTCTCTGACATTTTAAAATATTCAAAATATTTCCTTTCATCTTTAACCAATTCTTTGTATAATGTCATGAATTCTCCTTCTGTCTCTCTTGACCGCCATGCTTCATGCACCCATTTTCTCTTTTTTCTTTGATGCTGCTCTTCTTCTTCGTCCAAAGCAATGGCTATCATTACTAGCTCCGTAGTACTAAACGCCATAATCTCGATACTTGATGACGAACATGTATGAATTGAATCACTGACGCAACACTGTAGCACTGATACTGAACTGAGCGAACACTTTGACGGGAATGTGGCTTCACTGATATATGTGAATCGGCCTTAATACTTGAATATCCAGTCTGGGATAATTTACTTGGATTGCCACTTCATCAACTATCTACTTCAGGTTTATGTGATCTAAGCTGTTGATTCTTGATAGACCTTAAAAGAAAAGAAATAAAGAGGGGTCCTACCTGGTCTAGAGGACCTAAAGAGATCCTAAAATAAACGGTTGCAATCACGGTGTAAAAACAGAGACGAGAGGGGAAAGGAGCTGAATTTTTCTATAGAAGTTACCGTGGATGTAATGGAATTTGAACTTAATCAGGAAATTGAGTTTGTTTTTCCAAAAGTGGCACATTATCCGAGATTCTTAATTCAAACATAGATAATACAGATTGTGAATGCTTAGGGCAGGGGTCTTTTTGAGTGTCGCAAGTCATGCCAGAGTCACACTCGTTCGATGGGATGACGCACTGGAACCCCCGGTGCGTATCCTGTCAAAATGAATGTAAAAAGTAATTGTCATTTCATATTTATCATACGACGTGCGTGCGACCCGCTTGACAGTAAAAACAACACTGACTGTCAAGGTTCGCCACACGCACACGGGCGGCACGCATCCATGCGAGTCACCCGCGATCCGCCCGTGTGCCGCGTCCGTTTGGCGCGCATGACAATAAAAACATGTATGATACGATAGGTTGCGGGCAGCACGCATGCGTGCCTGGCCTGCACGCGGGCGCAAACACGCATAACAGTAAAAAGGTCCTTACTCAGTCTGAGCGGATCGGACTAGGTGCGATGCACTCGATTGCTCGGACCCAAGCCACACCCTTCCCACGACGCGTGGCCGCATCTCTTCTCGTGACGTCACGCGTCATGTGAAGCCAGCTTAAAGATGCATCTTGTACTAATAGATTCTTCACTTGTCTTCAGCTATCCGAGAGGACAGAACTCGCGGCGGGCGCTCCACGTACCAGTGCTCGTACACGCTGTCGGGCGCAGCGTCCACGGGCTCGCTGCTGTCTGCGCATGCGCCCACCACGCTGCGCCACGCCTCCAGCCTCACTTGTGTGAGTTGGAAAATTTACTCTATCACTATAAGAATAGGGTATATTTTGTTTTACAGAAGTAACGCGAATATTTTGACTCATACGCTAAGTGAATGCCGTGTATGAGTTGTAGAATGAACTTTATTTAAATGAGCTTAAGGTATATTTTGTAATACCCAAGTAACTCCGATATTTTGAAGAATACACCAAGTGTCAGCATAATAGGACTGCTTACATACCAATGATCATAATTTAAATCTGACTAAATATAGAACTTCCAGAATACTCTTCATTTTTATTAAAAAAAAAACTAGCTGACCGCCGAACTTCGTACTGCCTCAGAATCAAAAAAGCCGTTCCATACAAAATGTATGAGAAACTAAAATATCTCCATTTTATTATTTTATATTTTCCTATATTTTAATAGTTATTTTCCTATTCGGGGCAGAGACAACAAGTCAAAGATCATAAAAATCGGTCCAGCCGTTCTTGAGTTATAAATTATGTAACTAACCCGACTTCGTTTTATTTATGTAATAGATAGATAGATAAGAAAATAAACTAAGTTTCCCAACACAAGTGTGTTGGGAAACTTTTATAGAAGTTGATATAAAGGGCTGGATCAGTCGCTAAAGTCCAACGCGTAGTCAGCAACGAGCAATGTTGCAAAGACTCAAATAAACACAAAGAAATTCCACCATAAAAAATAATGTTTTTTTCCCCAGGTTAATGGTCCCGGGTCATACAGCAGCAGAGGGGAGTCCAGTAACAGCCAAGTTACACCAGAAATACCGCCATTATTACAGGTAATTCTACATAAGAACAGTTGGACATTCACAATATAAATATATATACAGGATGTTTGGAAGCTGAGTGCAAAGCTTTTAAGGGAGTGATTTGTCGTAATTTGTAAATCACAGTTTTGAACGTAGTCGCAAAATAATGTTGTCTTCATAAAAATCTACTACCAGAATATATTCTTGGCTCAGAACTCCTCACAAGCAGTAGTTATTCAACATCATCTAGATCTTAATAACCAACAACAACATTTTCATGACATCTGCATCATGCTATTCAAGTCAATTTGACACGCTTCCGTATCGAATCGAACATCAATCATTGTTATCGTAGGAGTACACTAAACGTTGTTCACAAATGTGTATTAGTTTCAATCAAATTGACGAACTCAATTCTTCCGCGGGAGCACGGCAAAACAGGCAAGGCTTAAAAGGCCACTTTGGCAGAATCATAAAAGCATAACATTATGAATCATAATGGACAGTTAAATGTTAAGTTAATCGTATCAAATCCCATTGGTGAAGAATTTGTTAGTTATTTTTTTTTGTCTGTGCTAAAATACCAATAAATCCAATCCCAATCTCTTTGATTATACCTACGTAGTGCAGCGAAAAAAAGAAAAACACGGACTGTCTTCGCCATATTATGATTCATAATGTTATCCTTTACCAGGGGAAAAAACCAGGGGGAAAAAGGCCACTTTGGCAGACTCATAGTCTGCCAAAGTGGCCTTTTTCCCCCTGGTTATCGAAACTTCGAATCGTGTAATTTTCGATACAATAGCTTGTCGAATGGTTGAGAATAGCTTTGCAGGACCCAAACTCAACCCAATGAAAAATCTGAAATCTCCATAAACTAAACCACCCAAACTCCTCAGGAAATAATGGACGTGGAACATCTGTGGCAATACAACGAGTCGGAACTGAGCAGGCTAGGCAAGTCCACGGGGGGCAGTCCTTCTGCCAACCCCCTGCTAGCTGCGAGCGGGATAACGGCGCACAACTCCAGCCCCGACTTCCTGGCTGACCTGTGCAATATAGCTGATCATAGATTGTACAAGATTGTGAAGTGGTGCAAGAGTTTGCCGCTCTTTAAGAATATTTCGGTGAGTATTTCTACTTTTGAACGTTGAAGGAGATGGATTTCAATTTTATCCATGTTTTTTTTAGTATTGTAACTCCACCATTTTCATTCGCTCCGTGGAGACTGCGATCTGTAACGTAAGTATCATGGAGCGAGATAGCAGCTAGATTTGAATAGCCGAGGATATCTATACAACGTTATTTTTAGTATATGCGAAACCTGAATATAGTTTGTTCAGAATAAGTAACTGAATCGATTCAAATAATTTTTACCCCATATTATATTTTGTCCGAAATGTATTTAAAAAAGGTTAAAAGTTGGACACCGAGCGACACTAAGTAGGTTATCCAATCTCCGCGCCGAACGGCTAGGTACCTAGGTACTATTATCAATGAGCGCAAGACGGCACGGCGCGAGCGGCGCGGGTGAGCATGTTTTTGTACGGACAAACAGGTACTTACCTAACTTAACAAGCGTAAAACTTTGTGATTTTTCATGCTACGGTTTTGAAATTTTGTACATAGATTCTTTATTCAAAAATACTAGACACATTTTCGGGTTTCGCATATACTAAAAATAATGTTGTATATAAAATTCAAAGTCCTGACTGACTGATTTGTCAAATGTTTTTATTGAACCCACCCGAGTGACAGCTTCCTCTGCCACTTGTATAGATAATATTTTCTGTAACTGTGATTATTTACACAAACAAATTGTAAATAAGTTGCCTTCTGATCACAGTGGACAAACAATAACATTTTGCTCCTACATGCCTTTACAAAAAAAATTAATAAGGTTTAGGCCAATCACATGTAAAAATTTAGAGAAATTAAATAATTCTTTGGCTAGTAAATTATGCGTTCAGAGTTTTAATAATCAATGTGACCCAAATGAGTTATACGCCGAGTTCTTTTCACTATTAAACACTCAATTTAATGACACTTTCCCACTACAGACTAAAAGTATTTACACAAAGTTCTTATTTAGTGATTGGGCGACTCCAGGTATTCGTAAAAGCAGGGAAACCCTTTTTGAACTTTATGGCCTGAAGCATCATATGAATAACACAAGCTTTCATCAGTATGTTGCAACATATTCTAAGACTTTCAAAAGTGTATGCAAAACAGCTAAAGCTCTTTATATTAGCAATAAAATAAAATCAGCCGATGATAAAATAAAAACTACCTGGCAAATAATAAATAGTGAAACAGGTAGGAAAAAACAATGTAATACTGAATTTAATTTAGAGACTGCACATGGCCCCATCAATTCAGATGTAGAAATTGCTCAGGAATTCTAAAACTTTTTTGCTAATATTCCCATTAAAACTACTGAAACTTTAAATTCCTCACCCGCGCTTTCTGCTAACTTACTTAGAAATAATGTTAAGGCATGCCCTTCGGAGTTTAGGTTTCAGCATACAAACCCCCAGGCTGTTATAAAAGCTTTTAAAGATCTTAAAATTAAATCAACCGAAGATCTCTGGGGAATGTCTGTAAAAGTTTGTAGATCTATCATCGAAACGATTGCGCCCTATTTAGCTTACATATTTAACATCAGTGTAGACCAAGGAGTCTTTCCGGATCTCATGAAACACAGTAAAGTTGTTCCTTTATTCAAATCCGGTGATAGTAAAGAACCCAACAATTATAGGCCTGTGTCGATTCTGCCAGTTCTCAGTAAGGTGTTAGAAAAGTTGATGCTCAATCAAATGTTACGACACTTTAATAAAAATTCCATCTTTCATGAACAACAGTACGGTTTCACCAAATGGCGTTGTACCACTGACGCCGGTGTCACCCTAATAAAGAACATTTTCAACGCCTGGGAGGAAGCACAAGATGCCATTGGAATCTTTTGCGACCTCTCTAAGGCGTTCGATTGCGTAAACCATGAGACACTTTTGCTGAAACTTGAGCACTATGGGATTAGGAATTTAGCTCTTGATTTACTATGGTCATACCTAAAAGACAGAAAGCTTAAAGTTCAAGTAAACGGCGTAAACTCATTAGGGTCTGAAATGGCAATGGGCGTTCCTCAAGGTTCGATATTGGGTCCATTCCTCTTCTTAGTTTACATTAATGATTTACCCCAATTACTTCAAAATCAACCGAAGATGGTGTTATTTGCAGATGACACCTCATTGATCTTTAAGATAGACAGACGTGCACAAAGTCTTGACGACGTGAATAACTCTATTCTTCAGGTCCATGATTGGTTTACGGTAAATAATCTGGTACTAAATGAAAAGAAAACCAAATGCATTAGATTTAAATTACCTAATGTTAGAAGTAGCGAATGTGACATCATACTGAATGGAGAAAAACTGGATTTTGTTGATCAAACGGTTTTTCTGGGAATCACGCTAGACGAGAAATTACAATGGGGACCTCACATAACATCTCTTGCGGGGCGGCTTAGCTCGGCCGCTTATGCTGTTAGAAAGATAAGACAGTTAACTGCCGTAGAAACCGCGCGTTTAGTCTATTTTAGCTACTTTCACAGCATTATGTCGTACGGCATTTTACTATGGGGTCGAGCTGCTGACATTGAATCCATCTTTATTTTGCAAAAGAGAGCTGTCAGAGCCATTTATAATCTACGTCGCCGCGAATCTCTCAGGGAACTTTTTAAAAGGATTAATATTATGACGGTACCTTGCCAATTCATTTATGAAAATATTATGTATGTAAGAAAAAATCTACATCTTTTTAATAAAATAAGCGATAGACATAATTTTAACACTAGAAATAAAGATAAAATACATCAACCATTTTTCAGATTAGCCAAATTACATACATCTTTTATGGGGTACTGTGTTAAATGTTACAATAAAATACCTAATGATATATTGCAATTAAATGAAAGAAAATTTAAAACTCACATTAAACGTACACTTTGTAAACAAGCGTACTATAAATTAGAAGATTATATCCAAGATAAGAACGCTTGGAAACATGCTGGTCCTGCTCCATAGGACAATCTAGAGTCAAGACAAAATCAAACTAGTTGCTAATTTAATTGCAAAATTTATTTTTGTTCTTCTATTTTTTTTTTTTACATTGATTTACATTCTGTAATTACTTTAACTCACACCCTGACTTATTACTATTATTATTATTATTATTTTTTTTAATGACAATCGTTTATTTTTACCATGCTTGTAAATATGTGAGCACCATGTATCTATCAGATAATTAATTTATATGTTATGGTTTCATTTTTAATTCTTTTACCTATTGTGGTACAGTAATTTTATTTTAGGTGCATCGTCTTCACATATATATTATATAATTAATGTACATGCAAAATATTGTAAAACATTTTAAAAGAGTAACGGTGGAGTTTCTTGCCCATTCTTCTCCATACGAAATCTACCTTTTGGAATGGGCGACTAGAATCAATTCTATTTTAGTAATTTTTGACGTTCAAAAGTGCCTGTTAAGTGCCTATTTGAAATAAATGCTTTGACTTTGACTTTGACTTTGATATATCAACACACAGTCTAAGCCGCTGGTCCTAGAGACATGAAATTTTTAGGGTATGGTCTTTGTGAAGATTAGGTATCCACTAAGAAATGGCTTTTCGAAATTCCACCCCTAAGAGGGTGGATCGGGGGAGGGTGAAATTTCACGCGGACGAAGTCGCAGGCAGAAGCTAGTACTTACATAGCGTGCAATGGGAGTGACCTTTCTCAAGCAGTGAACCAGGCTGATGATGATAGCATAATCTCTATAATGTTCCCGCTGCCGGGACACAGGGCTTTTCTCTATGAGCGGGAGTGGCCATAATCCACCACGCGGGCCCACTGCGGGCTGGTGGAAGTCACGTCTTCGAATTTTTGGTTCTAAGACATGCCGGTTTCCTCACGATATTTTCGTTCACCGTTTTTAAGAGCAGTGCTGATGAAATTAAATACTCAATGTAAAATACCTGCCTGGGTTTGAACTCCGGACCTACAACTCTTAAGTCGAAGTCAATAGCCACTGCGCTACCACTCCTCGTTATGATGATAATGACTCCTTAACTCAGTTTAATCTGAACCGATTTCGACAATTGTTGAAGAATTGAACTCTAATAGTTTGTGTCTTTATTCAACAGATCGACGACCAGATCTGCCTGTTGATTAACAGCTGGTGTGAACTCCTAGTACTGTCTTGTTGCTATCGCGGCGTGAGTACTCCGGGAGAAGTGCGAGTTGGTGGAGGACGCGGCATTACGCTGCATCAGAGTGCTAAGTAAGTCCAATTTATGTGCTTTCCGAATCCGTCTGTTTCCTCGACCAATTCAATATTTTGTGATCTTTCAATAATGCTACGTAGTCAATAGTCATTCTGAATTCAACTTTATTCTAGTATAAATAAAGTTGAAAATTCTTTAACAAAATTACGATAATTAGAAACTTAGTACATAATCGTTTCACGATTCGTGAGCGTAAAGAGGATTGCTATTATCAAAATATTAATGAATGATACTACCTTAATTGAGGGGCTTGTGGCTAAATAATAACAGCCGCGCGGGTCGATCGATCAGGTTAAGCTACGCTTGCCGCGGTTGGTTCCAGGATGAGTGACCACCTTTACATATCAAGGCCCCTCCGTGCCTCGTAAAGCACGTTAAGTCTCACGTTGGTCCCGGCTGTCAATCGTGGATCTTTGACAGTCGTTACGGGTAGTCAGAAGCCCGAAAGTCTGACAACCAGTCTTACCAAGGGGTATCGTATTGCCAAGTAATTGGGTTGTGAAGGTCAGATAGGCAGTCGCTTTATGTAAAATACTGATATTCAGCTGCGGGGGGGCCTGTGGCTAAATAATAACAGCCGCACAGTTCGATCGATCAGGTTAAGCTACGCTTGCCGCGGTTGGTCTATAGATGGGTGACCATCTTTACATACCGAGACTCCTCCGTGCCTCGGAAAGCACGTTAAGCCGTTGGTCCCGGCTGTCATTCGTGGATCTTTGACAGTCGTTACGGGTAGTCTGACAACCAGTCTTACCCACGGGTATCGTATTACCCAGTAACTGGGTTGTGGAGGTCAGATAGGCAGTCGCTTCAATTAAAATACTTTTATTCAGCTGCATCCGGTTAGACTGGAAGCCAACCCCAACATAGTTGGGAAAAGGCTAGGCAGATGATGACTACGTTAATTCTTCGACTTTTTTGTGGTCCTTTTGTCCAAAATATTACAGTGTACTAACCTAATTCCTATTTGTCTTCAGACTGGGTCTGACACCGTGTATCGAGCGCATGCTGAGCTTCACGGACCATCTGCGGAGGCTGCGCGTGGACCGGTACGAATACGTGGCGCTCAAAGTTATCGTACTTCTCACTTCAGGTAAGTGTCGTATCCCTTGTCCTGTACTATCTGGATAAAAATACATATCTGTGCCTCCTGTGATAAGTGATACAAGTCAAAAAACGTCATTTTACAGGACAGCAAAAACAAGATTTAAAAAAATCTAGTTCGTTAATTAAGTGGGCTAGGTAAAATATCAGTGCACTCTGTTGTAGAACAAAACATTTTCTTTCTCTATTATAATTTAGATTTTTTGATAGATATTTAATTTTGGAAGTAATTCATGAAAAACCTGCGACTTGTAACTTTTACTTAGTTTTTATGTGCTAAAATTAAGTTATTAATGATACTTGTACAGTTATATTACGTTGCACCAAGCTTGCACCAATAAATTGTCTTAGTGTAAACTGATATACATCAAGTTAAAACGTTTAATAACTCATTAGAATAATGATTCTAGCAAAATGTGCTAAAACAAAAGATGAAGATATAACCCTTAAGATTTATTTTTTTTACTTATCAGTCACCTCTTTACATTATTTTAGTTGAACTGTATCAATTTACTAAAATCCTAGTCTTTCAGAAGATATGTTAAATGATGTAAGTCAAGATGTACCCCTCAAAAAAAAAAGATAGTGATATGTGTAAATAAATACAAGTTTAATTATCTCCGAAACTATAGCAGATAGAAGAACGTGAGTTAGACCAAAAAAGACGTATTTTTTTTTTTGATAATGCTCATGTGAAAATCACAAAAAGGGTACAACTCGAGTTATATCACTTATCAGGCAGGTAAGGAGGCACAGATATATTATTACCAGCTTCTGACCGCAACTTCGCCCGCTTGAAATTGCATGTTCCCCCGACCCACCCGTGGCACTAGTTTTAAAAAAACATGATTGACGTGTAAAAGTGTTTGTATAAACCTGCTTACAAAAATAAAATCATTTATCATAAATCACGCAACGAATGTTGATGAACTGTCAAAATGATATTGCTATTGTTACTGTGTTACTCAATTACCCCGTAGATTAACACCCAGATCGTTCTTTAGCAATCTTCTATGTTTCTCTGACACTGACTACAATCTGTCGCCTTAGTGTGAGTTTTTTTGACTCACGTTCGGTTGCGAGCGCGTTAGAACTTTGTATGGAAAATTAGGTTCCTTCTAGTGACCACCAGGTGGCGCTATAACTTTTCCCCATATAAAATTCTAACGCGCTCGCAATCGAACGTGAGTGAAAAAACTCACACTTAAGCCTCTGAATATTACACAATAGTCTCTAGTCCTTGGGCATAGGTGTTTAATTCCCTCACTTCTTTGCACAGACGCGCCGGATTTACGTGAAGTGGAGAAAGTACGAGCATCCCAAGAGAAGGCGTTGGCAGCACTACAGGCATACATCGCGACACACTCCCCCGGCACTCCCGCCAAGTTTGGAGAACTGCTGCTGCGTATACCTGAACTGCAGAGGACTTGTCAGGTGAGAAACGACCTTATTTGGATACGGTTAAGGTTTAGTATTGGGTACAGTCACAAAAAAGCTTGAGTGAAGAATGACGAGAAGTGAGAATAGATCTTAGATTCGATTATATAAGGTGGAAAGTTAATTATCATATTCGGTCTAGTTTATAGACTTCGCTTTCTGATATGTCATGTCACTTATTTATATTGTGTGACAAATAATTGGAGAGATAAAGTGAATGGAATCTTATTTCGTAGGACATAGGGTTTATAATAGTGAAATACGACATAAGTCAGTAGGTAAAAGATAAAGCGTGTTGATTTTATAATTAGCTTGCACTATGCAAGCATGCTAACTTTCTGAAATTGCCAATTGAACGATATAATTATTCCTCTTCCACAGTTCTTCATGCAAGTCGGCAAAGAAATGTTGAACCCAGCCAACAAAAGCAAAGATGGCGACGGACCAAGCTTCAACTTACTCATGGAACTGTTGCGCGGTGACCATTGACCTTGACCTTACCTCGACCTTCAAGGTCACCTCATAACGACCTCCAAAGGTCACGAACTTCATACATTGCTCAAGAATATATTAAGTGAATTCTCTCTACTATGACATAAGGGCTGAGTTGATTTCTATCCTATATTTTTGTATTTTCATCAGTCATTCAATGATAGCTAGTCTGCGCTCCTTTCACCGCCTCGCCTTGAAAAAAGCCTTGAAAAATATACTTGAAAATGCGCATTTTCTGGCGGTCATCAAATTATTATCTTTTTATACCTAATCTGATATTTTAATCAATCATAAAAACTTGTTTGGCCTTAAAAACGTGAAGACTGTTTTTGATAAAGTCATCATTCTTATACAAAATTTGTGGTTTTTATCAAATTAAATAAATAAAAAAGATAACATCCCATGTGGCTTAAGACCAATAATAAGCTTATTTTTGTCATTAATCAATTTATTAATTTGATAAAAATGAAGATGTTATCATTCACTTCATAATAAATAACATTTTGTATCAAATAAGTGCCAATGTAGCTAATAATAATGCATTTATTTTTATGTATGTCTGTTTAGCTCTCGAAACTGAAAATATTTACTGAACATTTTTTCTACTTTTATAGTAACTTTCAACGTGTGAGGGCAACACTGATATTTATTTCAAAATATTCGTACAACAAAAGACTAGTTTAATTAATATTGTAAAACGAATATTTTATCATTATTTTTTATAATAACATTGTAAACAACTATACCTACATAGATACCTACTTTATCGAGTTTGCATCTTGCAGTGTTGCCTGCCACATAAAAACGAATACTTTCCAACGACATGACATATTAAAGTAACGAACATACACTGCCACGATTGCTTTTATATGTGTATTTATGTAACATTTAATAAATATAAGGCCAAGGGAACAATGATTAGGTAAGGTACTGAATAATCTAAATACAATTTAGAATGACACCATGTTTTTTGTAAATGGCAAGACAATTTTATATAATCTGTATAAGGCTGGTCCTATTCTAAATGGATTTTATACGCACCGAAATGAACCTAAATAGGGCAAATATTCACATGAGTAATTTAAATGTCCATATACTTTTTAAATGTAGAAGTCTATAATATGTATCTTCGACGGTATTCGCCCGTCTTAAATTAGCAATTTTGTATTGAGTCCACGGACCGTACGATTCAAATAATAGTGTTCAACTATAGTCGATAACTGACTCTTGCCTCTGCATTTTTAAACATTTTAATGACTTTTTAAAATGTATATTTTTCTAATGTGGCCATGCCAAGGGAATATTTTAATTAGGAAAAAATATGAACAACTACAACGATTACCCATTTTGGTATTTTAATATTTCATGCGCGAGCATAATTATATTGATGACGATGTTTTTTAAATCCCATTTGTTTCATAATTATTTATTATGAATATGAAAAAGAATCCGTTTCGTAAGGGATGTCTTTGTAATCATTGCCATTTTGATTTAGTTACTTAATATTAGTGTAAAGAGATGTTGATATGTGCAGCTTAGAATATTAAATTTAGACATTTTTTAGATTTTTCTGAGGGTGAAACTTTCAGAAAATCAAATTAATTATAAAGTTTTTATGAAAAACTCATTTTTAAGTTATAAATTCGTTTTGATTTGAAACTTTCGTGTAATACGTTCGATTTATTTTTTCGCTTTTTAAATAAGGTGTTGGTGCAATACTTAGCATAAAGTGTATTTTGCTATTTTAAGTTCTTAAAAAAAAAACTTATTTTTAAATCTTAAATTCTCGCTACCTTTATGCTATGTCTTCGCCTATTTTTCGACAAAGCTGGCAAAAACAGCTTTGTAAAACCAGTCATTCACTGCCGATTTGTAAAATAAGACATTGCTATGAGCAAAACTCTCTTTATTGCAATACTTATTATTTTTATAAAGAAAATATTCTCAATTAAGTATATTATAGATTATAGTATTAAAGTTTAGTGCATAGTGTTTATAAATAAAGCTTAGAAATGCCTTAAATTGGTTACATACATAATGTTAGATGATCCAGAAATCTTAGATCGCCTAATATTTTCGAAATCATTTCTATTAAAAAAAAACACTGTTTTAAAAAGTCCATTCTTAAGCAATAAAAGTTTGCAATACTTTAGGTCCCAATAGATATGATGAATAAGCCTAGAAAGTGTTACTACATTCCATGCAAATTTCATCAATATTTAGTTTTCATCCGTTTTCTTTTATTTAGTGGAGCTAATCATTACTCGTAGCGTCCTATATGGCCAGTGTATAAATCCTGAGGGCCGTACTGGTCAGTGTTGATCGTAGTAATTGGCTCTGGCACTTTTAGCCATAGATTAAAAAATGTGACAGCGCCATTTGGGTGATTTTGGAACTAAAAAACAAAACCTTTAAAAATAAGCAAAGAGTTACACAGAAATATACGTTTGTACACTTTGTACTGCGGGTACAGTTTTCTCCATAGCTATCTAACTCATGAAAGTAAAAGACGTAAACAAAGATAATTTTGCATACTTAGTTACTAGGTTGTATTATATCAGATGGGCACAAGTACTTCAGTTATAGTTTAGTTAATATATCACAGCTCATACTTTAGAATTGAATTATGTTATCAAATGTGCCACACGGAAATATAATTAAAATTTGTTTCATTGAGATTTTTATGTGATTGTATTTTCTTCGTGTATTTGCCAATAATTACGGTTACATTAGTGGCATCTATTTATAGTTGTGTAGACTCTTTACTGAACTGATATATTTAAGAAGTTAGTACGTTAGATTATATTTTTATATTCAGTAAAGTAGCAGATGTGAGTGCGGCAAGTCGATATGATTGTGAGGTCCGAATAATTTTTATATTAAAAATTAGAAGGAGCGTAAGAGTGGTATGGCGTCCATGTCTACTGTTATTATTGTATACATAAGTATTATAGTGATATTGTATTCTTCTTTATTTTGTAGAATTAAATAAAGATTTTTTTTTTATATATAGCGCAAAATGAATAAATTTGATTTTGATTTAAACTGATTTTCTTTTTAATTTATTACCTACCTCCTGCCTCTACTCTCTAACCTCAAACTGGATGACTTTAACATCACTATGGACCTGACTAAGGAATGAAAATCCTGAGTCGAGATCTCGCGTGCTAAAGGCCATAGCACACGTATCAAACCGGAAAGGGATCGGCACGGTATCAATTCGAGCCGTTAAGTATTCTTTGTATGAAACTCCCTACTGCAACGCACACTAATCGGTATCGTAACGTAATCGCCTCGCCTCGGGACAAGCTCACGAATCGCGGTGCGGTGCGTTACGGCTCGTCGTCCCCGTGCTTACGTCCCTTCGTACCCGAGCTTACGTCTCTTCGTCTACCCTTGCCCCTCTTACCCCTCCGGCCAGCCTACTGCACCATCAACCAGCGGCCGCCGTAAGCGCGGCCTCGCCTAGCCGTAGCCGAGTCGACGTATCGGAGCTTCTGATCCACTTTGGTGACGTGCGTTTGTTAGGTTGACGCCTGTTTGACGGCGACGGCGGTTCCGATCCCTTTCCGATTTGATACGTGTGCTATGATTTTAAGTCTGTTGTCGAGATTGGCCATACAGGTGCTCACCACCTGCAGCGTTCGCCTGTAATGTAACATTTCAGATTCGATTTTGAGCATTACATTTACAATACTGCCTCCCTAACTAACAAGCATTCGCCTGTAATGTAACATTAGATTAGATTTTGAGCATTCAGCAAAGAGTAAAGTAACTGCATTCAGTTGATTCCACAATGTCAGACGAAGCGGTCATTGTGCTTAAAGTGTTACATGCTCTGTGGTTGTGCTAAGCACAGCAATATTAAGTAATTCGAAATTGTTATTTACGAAAAAAAAAAACAGAAGAAACGATATTGGTGCCAAGAATTATTTCAAAACCGACGAAATACAGGCGGTTTGAATATTTTACAAAGAATCAACCGACCCATAAGTAAACTTAAAATGCTTTTAAGAATGTATTGCAACATTACAGATTGCGCACTGTAATGCTCGGTTCTCCTCCCTCACTGATGTAATGCTCGACTCTGTAACGTTACCCGTTGTCCTAGGTGAACGACAAACGCGATAATGCGACGCAACGCGAAAATATCAAATAGTCGTTAGAGCGAGGCCCCATTAGTGCGTTGCGTCGTCGCAGCGTCGTCGCAGGGTCGAATCAATACTGACTTATGATTAATTAAATTATGACAATTAAATTATTATTTCAATTAAATTAGTCAATAATGTCTAATTTATTAGTCATTATTATATTCATAATGATTTAACGCAGGTGAGGCATACAATGCGTTGATCCGTTGCAACGACGCAACGCAACGCACTAATGGGGCCTCGCCCTAAGTCGTAGTCGTGGCCTACGTCACACTACGTTGTCGCCTTAATCAGTGTGCGACGAATTGCGGACTTGTTTTTTTGCGCGACGAGACGCGACGCAGTGTGTAGTAGGCTTTTTCTAGAAGAAGTAGAGTATATTTGATTTCAGAGAGGGTAAATAAAGAGTACAGATTAATAAAAAAGAGTAAGCTTACTTACTATTTATTCAATTTAAAAAAATATATTTTTTGCACTTTCGGATAATAAATGATGAAACTCTCCAAACTTATTTCTTTCGAAATATTATGATATACTTATTTGGTGTCTTCCTTGTTGTTTACGAAGTTTTTGTAGGGCTAAGTATTTAAAATATGAATTTTCGAGTAAAGGTACATACGCAGTAGGTATACCTACAATAATGAAGTGAGATTGCCGCTTTGTCGCTCACGAATGACTACAAAATGGGACACACGTCGCGTGAAGTATTGGTCGCATTACGTCACGTCGCATCGTGCCGCTACGTGTCGCGTCCCGTCGCTCACCTAGGACAACGGGTTACCTACATTACAGGCGAATGCTCCAAGTGAAGGGAGCACTTTTAGAGATTTCGCTCGGCGACATGGCGAGATCGAGGTTAGGCGAATGAAAATGAAAACTACCTACACCAACTTTATAGGGTATTGGTGTATTTATTATATAAAGGCGAGACTAAAGATCATAATGAAATGACCATGTGTCTTTTCCAAAACATGGAGGGCAGCATAGGACATTTATAGAGTACTTACGCGGAAACACAGCAGATAAACAAAACGCGCCTATTGTCTTAGAAACGGGTTCCACAATCTTGAAGACTGAGATTCTGAAAACGGCAAAGGCATTTAACTAAAGCATAAAAACAAATTATCCTGTAAACATCTTTATATCAGAACACCTGACCGCCAAAGGCTCCCGTCTCCATTTCTTGGCACGTGAACTAACCAAGTCTGGAACGTACAAGTTTTGCTGGACAGCCTACGGCAAAGTCTACATCAAGAAGGATGAAAATTCTGCCACTATTGTTATTAGAAGTGAAGAACAGGTAGGTACACAAACTCTTGCTAGAAAAATGACTATTTTCCTGTAATACTCTAATTTACCTTCTTGTTAGTACCTACTGTTAAATTATTAACATTATTGCTTACTCTAGATATGCAGACACTCAAACACACAGTAAATACCTGCAAGGTATACACCCTTATTTTATTATTATTAGTTTACTCAAACACCAGAACTTGCACAACAAAAACATACCTACTCCTCACATAAAACTCATATTACAATCATTATTGCAGTAAATAGTATTCTACTATATAATATGTATATTGAAATTTACATTTCCTTGAAAAATACAGTCATCCTGGCTCACTCTGTTTTAATGGATAATACACACATCAAAAGTGTCTAGGGATCAAGCATTTTTATGCGGATTTCTTGAGATTGAGATGTGGCTTTGTAATAAATTTATGATTTTATAAATTTATATGGATCCTTTTTGGTGCATTTCATAATTTGAATCAGGAACTGTGAATCAAATTCGAGTAAAAGATGAAAATCAGCTGTCAATATTTTCCCTATAAAAACATACAACGCATTGAAGACATTATTAGTGCTACTGTTTCCCTACTACTGATTAAAACCAACGTTATTATGGAGCGGCGACGTCATTTAAGCAGGGAAGAAATGCTCAGAGCCGTGGGAATGATAGAAGCTGGTTCCCGGCAACGTACTGTGGCTTTAGCTCTGAATACAAGTCAGAGTGTTATCAGTCGACTTTGGACATGTTACCGAAGCACTGGTACCGTGGCTGAGCGCCATGGAGGACGGTATCGCTGCACCACACGGAGACAAGACCGATACATTCAAATCTTAACTCGAAGAGCTCCAACAATAACCGCCATGATGTTAGCCGTGAGGCTTCATCACTCTTCAGGGAACTTAATTAGCGACCAAACAGTCAGAAACCGCTTGCATTAAGTGAACCTTCATTCCCGAAGACCGCTACGGGTACCACCTATAGCAATGCACAATCGTAGGATTCGATATCAATGGGCTCTTGAACACAGAAATTGGGCAGAAGAACAATGGCGTTTCGTGTGCTTTTCTGACGAGTCTCGTTTTGGTATGAGACCGGATACAAGACGTATACGACACTGGAGAACCCCTGGACGCCAACAGCGATTAAAATCCTGCCAGGAAGTCCATCCTTATAGTGGTGGAACCATCATGGTATGGGCGGGTATTTGGATCGGCGGAAGAACTGAGTTGATTTGGATCAGAGGCAACCTCAACGCTCAAATTTATGCTGAGACGATTGTATCAGACGTCATCGTTCCTCTACAAGTGCAAATCGGTCCCTTATTTCAGTTAATGCATGATAATGCACGACCGCACACCGCAAGAGTTGTAAGACAGACTCTCGCCGCAGCTAACATCAATGTCCTGCCCTGGCCTGCTCAGTCGCCAGACTTGAACCCGATTGAGCATGCATGGGATATGCTACAGAGAAGAGCTCTGCCGAATATGGAGGGTATCCAGTCGCAAGAAGACCTTTTTTTGTTGTTGCAACGAACATGGGCGGCCATTCCACAGCGTGATTTGGATGAACTCATTTTGAGTATGCCAAACCGATGTTCTTGTGTTGTTAGTGTTCGCGGTAGAAACACGGATTATTAATTGTTTAAGTTACCCAATAAAATTTTAAAGAAAACTGTTATTTCAGTCTTTTTTTCGAACTTTTGTGTTAGTGGTTCAAATGTCAAAAATCCCTTTATTAGGAAAATGGCAAATTTCTTTATTAATGCAAAGGTGACTTGGTTTATCGTTACTGTGACAAACGAAAACACTTTATTTGATGAATCCTTAAAGAAAATTTTAATTAATATCAATCAGGAGAAAAGTTATTGCAAAAATATATGTTGATCCCTAGACACTTTTGATGTGTGTACTTTACCAACTGTAGGTATCTGAGTTAGACAACATTGAAATTGCCCGTTCTATCGCTTGCGATTACTCAGAACTACACGAACATGTTTTAATAAACAAAAATGACCTTACAATCATATCTCAAAATATAAGAAGTTTATATCGTAACTTTGACGATTTTATTATCAATCGGTCTACACTCAATCTCGAACTAGATATCATTATCCTGACGGAATGCAGACTAAGCTCTAATAATCCTAAGCTATTACGCAGATAAACAATTACCAGTCTTATATGACTACTTAACCAGAATGATGGGGTGGTGGTATATGTCAAATGTTCTTTAAAGCACAAAGTCGAGGAAATACAACTCGACCAAGCGTCCTGTCTACGGCTTGATCACAGAATAAATAGTACTAGTCTTGATTCTGGGCAGTGACGTGTATTGTATATACTTACCGTTCGCCTTCAAATTCTAATATTGATAGATTCATTGACTCTCTTAGCACACAACTTAACATGAGATCGTCACAAAAAAACAATATTTTAGCTGGAGATATTAATATCAACATCAAGGCTAGAGAGACTGAATCATCCCATGATCACAAGAATAGAGTTAGTTACCTGGACGTACAATTGCCACCAGAGAACATGACATGAACATAACGTGAACGTGAGAACATAACATGAAGTGGTCGAGGCATTTTGCCTCGACTACTTCATGTCAAATATAAACAAAAAGAAGTTCTCTGCTTTATTGCTATCTTACTCTCTACTGTCACTGACCACTACACCACATTCCTATCTCTAACAAAATTAAAAACAAAACTACGACTACATTAAATTACGAGTAAGCTTTAAAAGACCTGCAGGAAAAGAAATTATCTGATCTACTATTTTGTGATGATCCAGACTTATTAATTAGGTACTAGCTTTATAAATACCTTAACTTCTATTTTAAATTGCAACACGATCACGAATAAAATTCTGAATAGTAAACGGATCATCAAGCCATGGAACACTATGTGTATACTGCGCTGTATTAAGAACCGAAATAATCTACAAAAACAAACTCGCAATGACCCCTACAATGAAATACTGAAAATAACTTACACCTGATACAGGAACTACTGCAATAATCTAATACAAAAAACATAACCCTCCTTCTGACGCAGTCGGATAAAAATAAAAAGGAAATATGAACGAGATTGAGGTACTTGCAAAATGTGTAACTAATAATAAAATACTCTGGAAAAACATAAAAAAATCTAACATACTCTAACAAAATAAAAAGTCAAAACTTAGAATTGTTAAATATAAAACCTGCCTCTCATGACTCGATAAATTATATTATCTAATGATTTCTTGAGTCTGTGTGGTGCCGGACTTAAAGAATACCACCACCCCATACTTCTCGTGGGTGTCGTAAAAGGAGACTAAGGGTCTAACCGGAGAATGGGCAGCAGCGTTCTCTATGCATTCCACCATCATACCATACTGCGAACGCCAACCCGCCTGCCAAGCGTGGCGATTATGGCAAACCCTCCCCATTTTGGGAGAGGCCTATGTCCAGCAGTGGACGTCTTTCGGCTGAAATGATGATGATGATAAATGATTTCTTTGTCAACATCGGAAAATATCTAGCCTGTCAAATTCACCCAAGTTTAAAACCAGTCCACATCCCTGTTCATCCAGATACATCTCCGCTAAACACTTTCGCTCTAATTGACACTGACGAAACTGAAGTGAACGGATAACATTTCAACAAAACTTCTAAAGTTTGTAAGAAAATAAGTCATTCCTGTGATAACCCTCCTCGCAAATCTCTGCCTCCAGCAAGGTGTCTTTCTGGCTCCAATAAAGCAGTCTATTATAACCCCAGTACACAAGGGGGGGGGGACGATGTCATTATTGACAGTTATCTGCCTATCTCGGTCTTACCAGCCATTTCAAAAATTCTCGAAAAGATAATAAATTCTAGACTTACTCAATTCCTTAACAAATTCAACCTCCTATCTCATTCACAATTTGGCTTCAGACAGGCAGTAAGTACCGAAGATGCTGTAACTGCATTAACCTCTCATATAATTGAGCGACTTGATAAGGGAAGTAAATGCCTGTCCATTTTCTTAGACCTCAAAAAAGCATTTGACACCGTCTCTGTCCCTATCCTTGTGGACAAATTACAAAAAGTCGGAATAAGAGGTACTGCGCTCAGTTTACTCAAGGATTACCTCTCTAACAGAAAGCAAAAAGTAAAAATAGGACAATACACTATATAGCAACGAAGCAGAGATAACATACGGCGTACCACAGGGTAGCGTTTTGGGTCCTATCCTCTTTTTAGGGTTCCGTAGTTCCTACAAGAAACCCTTATAGTTTCGTCATGTCCGTCCGTCTGTCTGTCTGTCTGTCTGTCCGAGGTTTTGCTAAGAGACCGATAGTACTAGAAAGCTGTAATTTTGTAGGATTGTGTATATCAATTACGCCGACAAAGTGGTAAAATAAAATTTTGGAAAATATTTTTTTTTAGGGAAGCTCCCTACATATGAAGTGGGGATGAATATTTTCGTCATCTACCCCATCGTGTGGGGTATCGATGAATAGGTCTTCTAAATGACTTGGGGGTTGCTAAAATTATTTTTAGATTTAATGCTCCATTTACGAAATATTAAACTTTAAAGTGCAAATTTTTGTTCCAGTAGGGCGTCCCCCCCCCCCCTCTAAAAGCTCTATTGCCGGCTTGAAAAATCTGGAAAAATTCACGATGATAGTGCATTTCATGAAATTTAAAGGAAAATTATTGCGGTTAAGATAACTTTATTAGTTTAGCAGTAATAGTCGTTGACCTTGAGTGTTGGATAATTTTGTACCAAATACAAAATCCTTAGCATTAATCCTTTAAAGTGATTAAGATGAAGTAGTTGCTTGTTTATAAATTGAAAAACAAAATATGTTTTTTTATATATTTTTTTATATTCTGAATACAGAAAAACAGAATCGTACTATATTGTGATAACGGGCTACTACGGAACCCTCCCTACACAGTGCGTGGTCTGACACGCACTTGGCCGGTTTATCTTAATATTATATCAATGATTTGTGCAACATTAAATTACCAAATGCCAGGATATTTGCATACGCCGATGATACTGGTGTTGTATTTGCTGGTAACTCTTGGAAAGATGTTGAGCTGGGCGCAGAGATGGGGATCATCCACATAGCCGAATGGCTGTAAATAACCTACTAACACTAAACACCACCAAGACTAACTACATATGTTTTAGTGTTAGTAACCGGACACAGCCCAATGAAGACCTGCACTGAAAGTACACACATGTGGAGATTTACTAGTCAAAACAAAATAAGGGCCACTTGTGAATTTTAACATCCGGACTGATTTAATTATTTTAAAGCATTTCTGTCGTTCACGATATAATCTACAGAAATTTGAGGGTTTTCCTCGATTTCCATGGGATCCCCTCATCAGATTCCAACTTGATGGTAATGGGACCACCTCGAGAGTATACCCTTTAGAACAAAAAAATAATTTTTGGAATCGGTCCAGCCGGCTTTGAGTAATCGGTGAACGTACATAAAAAAACATAAAGTCGAATATAATATAACCTGCTCCTTTTTGGAAGTCGGTTAAAAATGCACCATCATCATCATTATCATCAACAGGCTACTGCTGGACATAGGCCTCTCCTATTGCATGCCATTCAACTTGACTTTCGGCAACTCTCATCTGCTGCTACCAGCCTCCCTGCGAAGATCGTCACTCCGTAACGTAACGTAAGTTAAGAACACGTCTACCCCGACGGTCATTGGTTCGGTATAACGCACAGATTACTAATATGTAGCAGGACTACGATTAATCACTGACAAAAATGCCTGGCTCAATGCTAGTCCTGCTCCACAACCACAACTAATTGACTAACATTTGAAAATACTGTTGGAGCTGCTGAAGATTGTAAGACTATCTTTGCATTGTATAAACTCAATTTCCTTTGTATTGTATAATTGCATAGCACAGATGTGAGTTCTATTTATTTATTTATTTATTTATAATAAGCACACCAACAGCACAGTCACTTACAATTCAAATAAAAAATAATCTAAAATTAGCATTTCAGTAACCATGCAAATAACAGGTATGCATAACATCTAAAATTTAAAAAGTATATGAGACAAAGGAGAACAATAAAAAGTGTATCTAGAACACTACAAAAACAAACCGATTAGAGCTGCATAGACATGCACTCTACACTCCGTCTAAATAGGGAACGTCTGTATGAAGCAAAACTCATGGAAAAAATATCAATAGGAAAATCTGTCAAGTTGGACCTTTCATTATATTGCCTTGCCATACGTGTTAGTGGGCTATTAAATGTAGTATTTAAGGTGGATATAGGCAATTCAAAAATACGATGATGACGCTTACTACGTTGGCTAGACCTAAAGTTAAAATAGTTTACCAATTGTGCATCAATGGAACCGTTTATAATTTTATGGAGTATTAGTAAGTCAGAATGGCTACGTCTTTCTTTTAAGCTAATCATTTTAAAGTGCCTTAACCTGTCATTGTAATCAGGTATAGCTTTACGGATCCCATTCTTCACACATAAATACCTAACAAAACGGGCCTGAACAGATTCAACACTATTAGAATAAGTTGAGTAATAGGGAGACCAAATAGTGGAACAATATTCCAAGGAGCTCCTTACTAGTGCGTTGAAAAGTAAAATAATGCTACTATAATTACGAAAAGGTTTCGCCGTACGGATTATGAAGCCAAGCATTCTTTTAGCCTTAGTCACTATACCGTCAATATGATTGCGGAAAGAAAGTGATGTATCGAAGAGTACCCCTAGGTCACGGATAACCGACACTCTGTTCAGTACTGTTCCATCAATATGATAATCAAATTTAATGGAATTCACTTTATTCGTGAATGTAATTGTTTGGCATTTTTTAACATTGAGCGTCATTTTGTTGTTCAAACACCATTCCTGAATGACATCAAGATCTCTCTGAAGGTTCATACAATCACTTAGGTCCAATATCCTACAGTATATCTTTAAATCATCAGCGTAGGCTAAACAATTACAATTTATTAATTCTAAAAGATCATTCAAAAATATCAAAAAAAGCAAGAGGCCTAACTTAGAGCCCTGTGGAACACCAGAACCAGGCGAAAAAGGTACAGATTCATAACCCGCCAAGGCAACTATTTGAGAACGATTAATTAAATAACTCTCGAACCACCGCAACAGAGAGCCATGAATACCAGCGTAGTTCAACTTCATAGAAAGAATTGAGTGATCAACGCGATCAAAAGCTTTTGCAAAATCTGTATAAACAGCGTCAACCTGACCTCTAGCTTCAAAGGTGCTACTAATGAAAGTAGTGTAAATAAGTAAGTTAGATACAGTCGAACGGTTGGACACAAAACCATGTTGCTTCAAACTAATAATATGACGAAGGTGGGAATAAACTACATTGTATATGAGACCCTCAAACATCTTTGCAAATTGTGATATAATAGAGATTGGTCTATAGTTAGTTACGTCGTTCATACTACCAGACTTATGTATGGGGATAATGTGTGAGATTTTCCATAAATCGGGAAATTTACCTTCCTTAAGGGATTTATTGTATATTATCTGCAGTGGTATAACAAGAGCATCGATGCAAAGACGAATAAAAATAGGAGGAAGTCCATCCGGACCAGCTCCTTTATTAAGATCTAACTTTTTGATGCTATCACTAACGTCATTTTCAGTAATGCCAATGGAAGACAGACTATAATTAGACGAGGAGTAATTTGGAGACAAGTTACCAGGCTGTTGAGTAACACCATACACAGATGCAAAATAGTCTGCAAATAGATCAGCCACACCACTACCACCCTCACCAACACGATCACCCCACGAAACTTGGTCAGGGACACCCCTGAAAGATTTCTTAGACTTAGCGTAACGCCAAAAAGCTTTTACATTTGTTTTTAATTCACTCTCAATTCCTTCTATAAAATCCCTAAAACAGTTACCCATAGCTCTCCCAGCCCGCATCCGTAGGGCAACAAAAGTATCATAGTCCCGAGGGTTTTTGTACCGTTTAAACCGAGTCCTGTATTTATGCTTTTCTTTAAGAACTTTAATCAATGAAGCTGAGAACCAAACTGGATAACAATTATTCTTAGGTTTACCCTTCGGAGTGTATTTATCTATATTTTCCCATAGTATATTATAAAATGTCAGAACATAATCATTACAACTCAAATGACAATAATCCTCCCAATTTATTTTACGTAGATCACGAACACATGCCTCATAGTCTGTTTTAGGGAAAATATATTTAGATTGTTTAATATTATAATTTAAATTAGAAATTGAAGTTTTATTAAGAGTTAATTCTAGCGGCGGATGATGTATATCTGGTTTACTGATGGTGCGGAAGAAACAGAAAGACTGGAGTTCTCATCCACCAAGACGAGGTCTAGAATACTGTCATTTTCATTGCAGATGTTATTCATTTGAACAAAGCCGGTGATGTTTAGGAAGTCCCTCAACGCTAAGGACTTTGGGTCACTAATTCCTAGAAAGGGATCATTAGACTGAAGCCATTTCACATTAGGTAGATTAAAATCACCAAGAATCAAAGTGGTGCAATCCATACAACGCAAGCAAATTTCTTCCGCCCGAGCAAAGAACTGAGTCAACATATGGCAAGGTATATAAGACGGTAAATAAACAATACAAATATTCATACAGACGCCACCAGCACTAATACACAACCACATATCCTCAACAGAAGTTTGCCACTCAGTTTTATTAACAAAATTATACTTATTACTAATAGCTACCAATATCCCACCACCATAATTTTTAGAGTACAAATTCTATATTATATGTAACCTATAGCTACCATTTACCGGGTAATAATATATCTTTCATTGACTTGAATATTCCCTGGCGGCTGATAGTGTGTCATGCTCACTCAAATGTCTCGCTGACGGTGGCGTGTGTGTTGGATCATTTAGATCCCTTCAAAGTGGTTGAGCTGAATGGTGCTGATATATACGTCATGTTCGTGAACGGGCGCCGTCAGTTTGGGCTGGTCATCACTTAGCCGCCTGGGCTTATTTTAATTGTTTTAATTTTGGATTATTGTTTTGTTACTATTTGTTGTATTCTGGACGCTTTTAACGCGAACGCCTTTTTTTTTTGTTTTTTACGTCGTTCTCACATTATATAATCATAAGTTCAAAAGTAATGATGTAACAAATATTTTTGTAAAATGTAATTTAAAAAGAGTGTCCATGGAGTTTCTTGCCCGTTCTTCTCCATAGGTACCTACGCTTTTGAATGGGCAACTAGCTTCATATTTTCTGACTGACCGACTTCTTGACAATTCAAAAGTGCCTGTTAAAGGTTTAATTGAAATAAATGCTTTGAGTTTAAGTTTCAGAGTTTGAGATATTGCCGTGCAGAGAACGACAGATGCACCAAAACCGGGAATTCCAAGTTTTATAAGGTTAACACCGGGCGTGCACCAGAAATTCCATCGTACCGTAAATACAATAGGTACTAAAATAATTAATCTTGGGTGCGGTCAATCGTAAGTAGCTGTTCCGGTTTGTATCTAGTACTTATATCAGAATTGTGCTGTTTACATCGCACCAAAGACGTACTATGTGATTATCTCAATAATTAATCAAAACCGAACCGATAGACCGATAAAACCGAAACCGAAAAACCGATTAAACCGATAAACCGATTTATTTTTATCGCTGTAATGGGTATTGGTAAAAGTTGATGGGTTTTAGTTTTTGTGTTTTTTCAGTTACACACACACACTTACATACACTTTTTTACACTTTTTTTTTGGGTTGGAAATCATCAAATGACCCCTCCCGCTCTGGGCGGAGCGGAAGGGAGTGTCAGGTTCTTACCGACTAAAACCCACCCGTGTTCCTTCCTTAGCCCTTTATGTTCCGGGCCAGCGGTAACCCATTCGGACAATCCCGCTGACCCGGCAGGCTTCGACCCTAACCCCCTTCAAAAGCACCTACTCTGTGTTCGCGATTGATTCGCCAAAAATGTAAACAATTACTTAATATGAATTAATGCAAAAATAACCTTAATTCCTTCACAATAAAGGTCAGTTTACGCTACAACTTCAAACATTTTTATAACTTTTTCAATAGTGCTAGTCACTCTGAAATCAACCTAATTGTCATTGAAATAAAGTTGATATTTAATAGGGTGGGGGTGTTCAGCACTGCGCACTTTTACTATACCTCGTTGCCTGCCTCATTGGCTAATGTCCCAAGCGCTACTGCTGAGCATGATGAAGTCCTGGGTTCGATTCCCGGGTCGGGCAAAGTGTTATAGGTTTTCCATCAGGAATTTCATTCATTCATTCATTTTTCATTCATTCATTTCATTCATTCATTCGTGCACGATTGATGGCAATAAGCTCGTCCCATGTTATGGGACTGTCGAAATGTAGGTATGGGTTTTTCAAATGAAATTAATAGTTTTATAAATGAGGTGTTCGTAATCTATTAATTAAATTCTATTCGAAAACATCCATCGGTTTCTTACTAAACTTCAACTATAATTATCTGACGACTCTGGTTACTTAGGTATCTCCTTTGGTGACTGTACGGACGTTTCCAAAAAGAAAGCACAACCATTAGTTTTCGGGGGCGAAAACTGTACCTTATTGGTTTGTGTTGTATTGCATTTACCTAATGCAGAAAGATTACCTAACTTTTTTTTATTTGAAATAGGTTTGCTCTTGACTAGAGTCAAGAGCAAACCTATTTCAAATAAAAAAAAGTTAGGTAATCTTTGTCTCTGTCTTTCTTTGTTGTGTCTGTCTTTTGTGTGTTTTTGTGTCTTAGACTAGACTCTAGTCTAGTCTAGGTCAGAGGAGACAGAGACAAAGTCGACGATGGAGTAAGCTTACCCAGAAGAAGCCTGTTCACTCTTACAAGTTTGAAGAGATTCGAGTTGTATGCGCTCGGAAACGCAGACGCAGGTAGAGAGTTCCACTCTTTTGCTGTGCGCATTATAAAGGACATTTGAAAACGCTTAGTGCGAATTGGCTAAATATCCTACTACTACTAAGTACTACTAACTAATCAATCAATCCTCATTTCTCAACCCTCCCTATATGTATTATGTATCTAAATAATAAATGATCAACAATGAAAGAAAAAACCAAAACCATACATACATAATCAGCTTATCATCTCCTAATAATTTATTTAGAGTCATTTAATTATCTTGGGAGTGCTTCCAGTATCTGTAATTAAGTAATTATTAAGATAGTACGATTCATATATAAGGTTGACGTTTTTGTTAAGATGGAAGAGCAAAATGTGGTCTGCTTTAGTGTTGTTGTCGGTTGTTGGGTGTGCCGTGGCTGGTCCACCAGTCAGCAGGTCCAGGAACGATATAGAATCGTTCAAGACTTTCCTGGAGAGGAGTAGACGAGGTTTGTGCTAATTTTTGTTTGGATCTAATTTGCCTAGAAAACTGTCGGGTCAAGTGCGAGTCGTCTACCCGGGTCAGCGGGATTGTCCGAAAGGGTTACCGCTGCCCCGGGACATAAAGGGCTAAGGAAGGAACACCGGTGGGTTTTAGTCAGTAAGAGTCTGATACTCCCTTCCGCTCCACCCAGAGCGGGAGGGCTCATTTGATGATTTTAACACTTTCAAAAAAAAAAAAAGTGCAAGCAATACTTCGAAATTGTAACAGTAACATCAGAAGCACTATGTAACTTTTACGTCACTGTACCTTAGGGGACCGGGCTGCTTCTCCTTAACACAGGTTTCCATAACCTAGCTAGGAGAGCAGTGCTCACCCACACGTTTGTAGAAATAGTAGGACTTATTTTGTAAAACTGTATTTTTAACGTGTTCCACAATCCTTTGTTTTAAGTAAATAAATAAATAAAAATAAAATAACCGCTCGCTGTCAACAGAGGCCGCCTCTGTTAACAGCGGTTATAATCAGCATTTTTTGAGGGTTCTAAGTAGTGCTTATAAAAATAATGTATTATCAAAAAGGAAAACACAGGGACATAAAAGTATTTAGTTAATATTTATTATTGTGTAAAAAATCATTGCTTTATGGTCATTAACCGGGAAGAAAACAGGCGAGAGCGTTTCTATGAAGAATTTCCTCCTCCGCGGTATTATCGGTTGAAAATATCGTAATATGCGTTATTGCGATAATGCGTCCCGATCCTTTGCCACACAGCTGCGTTTTTATCGTCCGATATTTCTAACGTGTGCGCATGCACCATATCTATGTTAGGTACTACGTTATTAACGCAGGTGTGTGTAAGATAGTTTGCGTCCTAATAAAAAATGTTTTATGAACTCATATCGGGACGGAGGAACGCAAGTGTCCTTAGAGCAGTGGTGGCCCTAATACAAAATGTACTGAAAACAGATATTGGAATAACGCATCCGATATTATCGACCGATAATGACGCGCCTGTGAGGCGAGCCTTTAAGAGATTGACTGCTGATCAGTTTTGATGTCTATGCTCCGCACCCACTATTAACTTCTTGTGGGTGCTGGAGTCCCCGAGCACCCACATATCGAGCTTTCTTTAGTCAGCCTGCCTCCTATTGCACATTATTGGCAAGTTGGGTGTAGAACTTACCTAAAAACCGCCTCTTTTCAATTAGGTACCTATATTTTGAAGACTACTTGTCCTTGTACAAATACTTGTCCTTGTACTTGTACAAATCTACTTGTAATTAGTATCACGCAATCGTTTTAAGATAACGGATTTGTTCAGCTGATTGTTCACTTAACGTTAATTATTTCAATTAGACGACATTCCTAATTATAAACGCTGATAATTATGATTTAAAACACGTTCGGAAGGACCTTGTCCGGCCTTGTCATTGGTCCAGTCTTTGCGACTGAGTGGATTTTTTACAAAATAATAAAAGTTTTTGCAGTATTTCTTCGCAAAAAGTTTATATAGTTTGATAACTTACGTAATATCAAGATTCTCACTAAAGTATCTACCTATTTACCTAACCTATTTATTCATCCTCACAGACGATGGCATCCTGCTAGAATCCCGCATGCTCGCCAACCCCAAGGCTTCAGTATGGGAGAACAGCGGCAAGTTCCAGGGTGACATACTTCTCAATGATGAGCAGGCTGAGATGCTCCTCCAGCAGTATGCTGAAGGCAGGAACGCTTACGTCTGGCCCAACACCAAGTGGCCTGCCAACACCATCGTCTACGAATTCAACAATGAATTTAGTAAGTAGAATAAAATAGAAGAATCCCAGTAAATCCTATTTAACTATGGCATTCCATGAGTTGAAGCAACAATAAAAGTCCCACCGTCTAAACAGTGTTTAGACAATGCAAGTCATTTTTATGCCACAGACAATAATATATGATCAATTAATCTTAAATTTTTATTGTATGCTACAGGCAAGAAACTTGATTCGTATTCGGGGCTAAATTGATTGATTTGAAATTGAAACTTTCTTGTAAACCATGTAGACAAACGTTTAGGTTTTAGGAAACACGTACCTATTATTTTCTATTTTGGACTTCAGCAATTACTAGAGTGCGCGCAAAATAAGTCTGCGCGCGGCCGAAATCGGAAATAATCCGCTATCTGGTAGTTTATATAAGGTGTCAAGAGAATATGCTGTGTTTTTGCTAAAGTAAATAATTGCCATCTTTATGCCGAAAGTGATTAAAAGTGCTAGCATTCCATAATCTTGAACTCAAACGTCGCGCGCAGACTTATCTTGCGCGCATTCTAACACACAACTTTAACACTATGACTAATAACAACTGATGTACTTATAATAAAATCTTACTTATGGTATGTATCTATCCCATACTAATTTCCCTCTGCATTATTTCAGCCACAGCCCAAGTTAACGCCATCTACGCCGCGATGAGGGAAATCTCCGCAAGGACCTGCATCAGGTTCCGTCGCCGTGAGGCTAGGGATTTCAACTTCGTCAGGATCACAGTAAGTTCATTATTACCTAAATGTCTACTTACCCATACTTACGTTATCCAACTTTTCCTCCTTAAAGTATAACAATTTATTTGGGCTCGGTGTAGCATGTCTCTTTTTTCATTATATCTCGCGTCTTAGGCTGCGTTTCCACCTGAGATGAGCGAAGATGCGTAACGAGGGATGTGTGTGAGAAAAATCAATAACATCGCTTCATTTTCATAGCTTGAACTAAGTTAGCGTTATTATTGGTTAGAATTACACACATTCCTCCCTACGCATCCTCGCTCATCTTTGGTGGAAACGCAGCCTTAGAGTCCGTCCCACGAAAGAAGTCCCGCAGGCGCAGCGATACAAGCATGCCACGGAGACATTAATCTTTATTTATATATTTATCTATTATTATTACAGGAACTTTTTAATAAAAACTTTTTTGCAAAAAAAAAACAACCGACTTCCGTAAAACACTATAAAGTGAAAAATAACTTTAATTTCGGAAGTCGGTGTCTTTGGATTTGTATTTTAGTTTTTTGCCACCGACTTCCGAAATTAAAGTTATTTTTCACTTTATAGTGTTTTACGGAAGTCGGTTGTTTTTTTTTTGCAAAAAAGTTTTTATTTTTCACTTTTTAGTGGGTCAGTTTGTAATTTATCTAAGTTACAATAGCCTAATGTCAACTGCTCATCACCTTTTACAAAATATTGCTTTACCCGATGCAGGGACGTTAATTGTTGAGGAGTTCCCCTAATAAAAGCCAGGAGAACTGGAGCTGTTTGAGAAGTCACCATCAGCTCCATTTCACCATATGCATTGTAACGAGCATAAATTGCTTAGCAACCATATTAAAGTAATAGAATCGCAACCCGTGAAATATTTGTCATTGAGTAGTTCCGATAGCCATCTGTGGTCTTTATCATCAGCTCCACTTTACCAAATGATGATTTTCGAGAGCAAAAGCTCAAAAAAGTATTTACCAAATCGGTTCGTAAATGACGGAGTTATGAAATATGAAAAGATCGTTAATGTAGATAATTTTTTTTAGGTTTTTGTTGATTTTTCAAAAACTGCTTGTCCGATTTCGATAAAATTTTCATGGGACCATTTGGGAAGCATACCCTTTCCAACAAAAAAAGATTTTTTCAAATCGGTTGGCAAGCGACGGAGTTATACGCGAACAAACATAAAAAAAAAAAAAATACAAACATCCGAATTGAGAACCTCCTCCTTTTTTAGAAGTCGGTTAAAAAGCACAATCTTCAATGGAGAAAGGTGTGAAAGGTTGTTGTAGGAATATTGCTAACAGTTATATAATAATAATTAGTTCCACTTATTACCGCGGGACTTGCAGCCAACTCCCTTTAAACAATAATGGAAGAAGATTTTGATTGCGTTTAATGTAATAACACATCCAAACCATTTCTTTTTTTAAAGAACAGGAAGAGTTTCCTGCATCACCATTTTTAACCGACTTCTAAAAAAGGAGGAGGTTCTTTGATAACGCGATTTGCGTCCGTTACGTCCCCACCTAAAATCAAGCTGGGCTTTGATAATTTCACAATTGCACAACTTTTATGATTAGGTATGATTGAACTATACTGTTTTCTGGAAATCGATCAGATAAGGATCTAGGTGCTTAATTTGCTTAGTCAGGCGATAAATATAAATTAACCAATTCTATTACATGAACCCTTGTTTTGTATGTCTTCTCAGGGCATAAATAATCTTGCACCATAAAAATACCGATGATATCTTTTTATAATATTGTTTTAGCACTAATTGGTTTGGTATAAACCCACTATCAATTTATTCTAGAATTGTATTCCGTTAAAGAGATCTTTCTTCCACGTAATTATTCACTCCTAAACTGTAACTTTAATCATCCTCTCCTCCTTCATCCATTAAAATCACCAGTGTCTTGTCTAAACCACTTTTCTCTATTAATATCCAGGGTAGAGCCGACGGTTGCTACGCCAGCGTTGGTTTCTGGCACACATGGGGCCTCCACACCCTGAACTTGGCTCGCGACACTCCCGGCCGCGGCTGCTTCCACCACACCGTCATCATCCACGAATGGCTCCATGTCATCGGCTTCTTCCACATGCAGTCCACACACAACAGGGACAACTACGTCCGCATCATGTGGCAGAACATCTGGCCAGGTGAATAAAGTTTTTGTATTGTTTTGGGATCCGTGTGAAGTAAAACCTCGAGAGGAGAGATTGTATAGTATGGACAGCTAAAGACAAATTATTAGATATCCATTTGAGGGACACACTTGGATGAAACGTGCACAGGAGCGTGGATGATGTTGCACTATGAGAGAGCAGCATATCTATGCATATAGCTGCAGATGAGGATAAAGAAAATTTCTCAAATGCATGCAAACTGGCTCTAAGAATCCTATATCTTTAAGAACTTATGACAGGTCTACTTTAAGGGGGATGCTCTAGGTAGCCCGCGATATATATATTTTTTTACTTTTATTCCTATTGATTGATATTTCATTAAATTGTTATACAATAGGATTACTTATATGAAGGGGGAAGCGCTAAGATAGTCCACGAAATTGAAATTTTCTTACGATTTTTGCTATTTCCAGCTTAGTGTCTGGGTGTACGTTGATGTCGATGAATGCAGATTTCCTCAATGAACTTGACCGACTTCTTAATAGCTGTATTCGATTCGTTTTCAATCTCCGCAAGTATGATCATGTATCCGCACATCGATCGCTTTTAAAATGATTACCTATCCGGCAGCGCAGAGCGTTGAGGGCTTTGACAACCCTGTTTTCTCTCCTTCACAAACCCACTTCTCCTTCTAATCTGACTTCTCTTTGTCAATATTTATGTTTTGCATACAACAAGAATCTTCGGTCCGAGGATAATCGTCTTTTTCGTTGTCATTCTCATAGCTCTGGTTTTATAAAGTCTTCTTTCTTTGTCCAGGCGGTTTTCCTTTGGAATACGCTCCATCTGAATACCGGGACGGTAACCAATCGGTTCACATTTAAAGTGAAAGCTCGAGAACACATACACAAGAAGTTGGCAGATTCGTCTCAAAATTAAGTTGTTTCAGGTTTTCTTGTTTATTTCTCATAACTTTTTTATTTTTTTGTTTTATATTTTGTTGTATGTATCTAAGTGTTTATTCTTCTAATCTAGTTATTTTCTAAGTTGTTTTCTTGTATTGCACCTACTGTGTATTGTCTCTGCATCACCCTAAGGTAGGTAAGGTAGACTGGTAGAAAATGCCCAAGGCATTAAGTCCGCTTTTGTACAGTTTTTACTTGTGCATAAAGTTTTAATAAATAAATAAATGAATAAATGTCGCGACTGTAGCAAAATATGTATTTACAGAATTATAACCATTATAATCATTAATACAACTTGTTAAGTTAATATAATCCTAAATGTCAAGATTTCATGAAATAGTCTTAGACATTTGTTGTTGATGACTTTAATGATTATAATTCTGTAAATACATATTTGTTACGGTGGCGAATCATATTTTATTCAGCGTACAACTTAATAGTGACCAGCAAATTGAAAAAAAACATAAGAAAATTTCAATTTCGCGGGCTACCCTTTTAACTTTTGAAATATTACGGAAATGGCCAGGGGTCTTATTCCCTATGACAGTATGTATGACGAAACCGCGCGAAATGAACGCGAGATTATTGGCGGGATTTGCTAAGGAATTGACGTGGTTCCGAGTAAGGAATCGATATGTGATCATAGTGAATTAGGGCCCTAATTTATGAATCAACCTTTTTATATTTATGACCAATGACAAATTGACTAGGTTGCGTCACTTTATGGGTAAAGTAAATATTTTTATGATCTTTATAGATTACGTAGGATTTTCTTGTATTGAGAACGATTTGAAAACATCAAAGGTTTTGAAGCCAAGCCGCAGACAACAAAAGTTCATAGAATTATGTTATTGATATTAATGTAGATTAAAGGATTTAGATAGTCTAGTGATTGTTTTGAACTGATAACTTGAAATTGTAACTCAGTGCTTGGTGTGTTTATGGCAATTTTATATTGTAATTCGTAGATCTAATCCCAGTCATTGCAGCCTGGGAACATTATGGCTGATTATGCTTATACTTATGTCGTAATTCGTAGAGTTAATGGTTATCTCTGTAAAGTCTCGCCTAGCATGGTGCTCCTGAAATTTCATTTTTATTATCATCTTCCACAGGCATGGAACACAACTTCGACAAGTACGCCACCAACATCGTCCACAACATGAATCTCCCCTATGAATACGCCAGCAACATGCACTACGGCAGATTCGGCTTCAGTACCAACGGACAAGCCACCATGTTGCCCATCTTCGTGAGTACCTAACAAACAGCATTTATGACAAATCTAATGGGCTCTTTTGCGTTAAAATATTAAGGACTATTATGTACCTACTTGGCTTTTAGGCACATTGCGTTTAAGAAAAAGTTTGTCTTTGTAGAGCGGCCTATTACAGATACAGTGTGACCGTTTCAAAGAACTCATGCCTTTACAACTGCCACAGACTGTAGCTACTTAGCTATAGCGATTAGTTGTTGTATTTCCTGTAACACCTCCCTAAGGAAAATGGTTATTAATGACTAGGGAAGAATCGTCGAATACTAGGTATACATAATTATCACAGCATGAAGCTATGATGTGTAAAAATAAGCTGAGGGAGGATTCCAAATTGTCGTCTCTTTTAAAGCTATTATATTATTATGTCTCTTTAAAATATTCTTCTTCTTCTTCCTGGTGATCAATGATTCACTTAGATGATTCCAGAACATTCCTGATCTTAATATTCTTTATGTTTTCAGAATGACAACGGTCTCATGGGCCAGCAGCAGTTCATTACCGGCTGGGACTGGCTCAGGGCCAATAGACATTATAACTGCCCCGGAGCCTGGAGCGATGAAATCAATGCTGAAGAGCTTTCCAAGGGTGTTCCCTATGAACATGAGTACATACCTGAAGAGGATGCCGTAGTTGAAGATATCCAAGAGGATGTTGCAGAAGATGTAATGCTTCAAGAAGATGTCATTGCTGAAGATATGCCCCAAGAAGAGATCGTAGCTGATGCAGTGTCTTTTGTTGAAGATGCTCCTCAAGAGTAGGTACTATGACCAATACGTATAAGCTAAGTACCCGTTGATAGACTGATTTGCAAATAAAATAAGTAAGAACAATGTTTTATTTATTTATTTAATGGCGCACTTGTCCGAAATAGAAACACCTGTCTATTTTCTATACATATAACTAAAAATAAACAAAAAACGGTAGGTACACGACGTATGATTTCAAATTTCATATTTAAATAGAGTGATGAAATAATTTAAACCAAGATGTTTTATTTTTATTCACGTGATACTCATATTCTAATATTAATTGACAACTGAGATGTCGACTAACAGACACCCCAAATAAATTGGGAAGATAAAACTAAAACTACCATTGTAATATTTTGATAAAATACTCACACATCTGATGAGCTGACAGAAGAAATTAAAGTCAGTCCGATATCTAGATAAGGGGAAACACAAGTTCCGTTATCTCTATCGTAAAACGTAAGAGTTCATAAAATTGTATCTAATAATAATATTTTCTGTTAAAAATATATGTCACCCACAAAAGTAATATGACAAAACAAATTGCGACAATTTTATTGTAGTTACTTGCCTGCAAAGTGTTCCGGGCGGAAAAGTTATAAACCTACGTGGAAAGGTAAGGCACACCAAGCCGTTAATACCACTTCTGGCGTATCAAGCCAAGAGTCTGGCTGTCAATAATAAGCTTGTAAACTTAATCCAGAAGCATGCTAGCTTTTAAAGCAGCCAGGCAAAAGTATATATGCCAGTTAAACTAGGTACTCAAAAATCTCAAAGCATTTATTTCAATTAAACCAATAATTACAGACATTTTTGAATGTTCAAGGAGGCGGTCAGTTAGAACGATGAAGCTAGTTGCCCATTCCGAAGCATAGTTGGTAACTATGGAGAAACTTCATGGGCACTCTTTCCAGTCTACTTTTAATACCTAATTTTCCCAAGTGTTGGCAATTGTAATCGCTCCAAAATATACATTGACTTTTCACTGCCCGTTTGAACAATGAGCCCTTAATCTATGACAATAGTCGAAGGTTTGATCATGTACCAGATGAAATTCAACAGACCCTATAATCTAGACTTAGCTTTGCTCTTTATTAATTTAGAAAATGTTTACAAAGCTTTCGCTTCTGTTATTACCATAACCATAATCAGCCTATAATGTTCCCACTGCTGGGACACAGGCCTCCTCTCGGTGAGAGGGAGTGCGCCGTAATCCACCACGCGGGCCCAGTGCGGATTGGCAGATGTCACATGTCTTCGAATTTTCGTTTCTAGGACCGTGTCGGTTTCCTCACGATGTTTTCCTTCACCGTTTTGAGAGCAGTGGTGATGAAATTGTTCGGTTATTGCTTAGTGATTATTGAACTGTTTCCGATACGGCGCGGCGCAATTTTTTTTAAACATTTACCTATTTCAAGGAGAACAATTAAAGAAAAACCAAAACAACTCATAATCAGCTTATCATCTCCTAATAATATATTTAGATTCATTTAATTATCTTGGGAGTGCTTCCCGTATCTGTAATTAAGTAATTATTAAGATAATACGATTACTATATAAGGTTGACGTTTTTGTTATGATGAAATAGGAAAATGTGGTCTGCTTTAGTGTTGTTGTCGGTTATTGGGTGTGCCGTGGCTGGTCCACCAGTCAGCAGGTCCAGGAAAGATATAGAATCGTTCAAGACTTTCCTGGAGAGGAGTAGACGAGGTTTGTGATAATTTTTGTTTGGATCTAATTTGCCTAGAAAACTGTCGGGTCAAATGCGAGTCGGAGAACTGTAAGTTGAGTCGAGTGCACAGTGTAATTACACAATATTATTATATTGTGTAATTACATACGTGCATTCGATGTCATTAATATTTGCCATCGACACGCTAAGTAGAAGAATATTACGAACAAATAATTTATACTAAGTTTTCTCGAAATTTATCCCATGCCACCGACTTCCGAAACTAAAGTTATTTTTAACCGACTTCAAAAAAGGAGGTTCTGTAGTCGACCCGTATGTATGTTTGTATGTCCACGATTCCACGATTTTCTCAAAAACTAATGAACCAATATTGATAATTCTTTCATTAATGTGATCTACATACTTTCAGGAAGGTTTTAGTATATAACACATTACGTAATTATTCTTATGTACGAAGTTATATGCATAAATGTACTGCATCTCCGGCATTTCTAGGCGAATTTTGATGAGTCTTCTAGTCGGTGTCTTCAATTCTTCAAAGCACTAGTGTTAATTGAATTTGTGTGGGGTAGGTACAACTAAAAAGTAAAAAAGTTTTTATTTTTCACTTTTAAGTTGTACTTACACCACCCAAATTCGTATAACACTACTTGCTACGTAAATATCAGTGACAGGAAGTAATTATAACATCATCAATATAAACTAAGTCGCAAAAATACTTATTAATGAAGCTAACTCAAAAACTTCCCAAGCAAAGTTAATAAAATTTATATGGGACCACCCCTGAGGCATATCCTATCCATTAAAAAAAGAAGTTTTGAAATCGATTTACAATTGCCGGAGATATTGCGTAAGAAACATACAATAAAAAAAAAAAACAGTGGCACTCCGAGAGTACCGACAGAAGTGAAAACTAGAACAATTAATTATTTGGAGTTGCACAAAACTTAAGAATGTTGGATGCGAATAGAGCGAACGTAACTAAACATCATGCCACGTGCCAGGAACTGCAGTCGGAGAGACTTTTGAAAAAGTCTAAGTATGTTATCATCATCATCATCGTGAGCGTCAAAATAGAGGGACCAAATCTCCAATCTCTGTCATACATATATAAAAAAATAATACCATTAATCTACTATTTCCTACCTTTGCTATAATTTTAGCTACCTCATCATATACATAATATTTTAACAAAATGCTTGGTCCCTCCATCATGATATCAAGATGGAGGGACCAAACTGATAGGCTACTTCCTGGAATGTTATACCTACTTAGTGTTATAATACCTTAATTCTACCTTAATATTATTGATTTTGGCTGCGCGAAAGATATATCGTTTTAAAGATATCGATTATATAAGTTGGTCCTTCCAAATTGATGATTTAATTGTTTAGTGCAACAGGTAAATGGGCGGTTTATTTTCGATCTTCGAAGGATAAATATTTAATACCTATTTACTACCTTCCAATCGTGCAAAATTTCTTACGTTAAAGTTTATTTTAACTAGCCAAAAAAAAAATAAAAAAAATAGAAAGGTACAACGGGCAAATTTTAATCTTAGTAGCATTAATAAAGGCAGTTTAAAAAAAAATAAGAATAGCACAAAAATATCTAGCTAATAAAAAATGTACCTTTAGTTTTTATTTATTACTATTTATTGGTTAATTTTATTTAATTCTCGTAATACTCAGTGTAGGTAAACACAAAGAAAAATATTGAAGGTAGCTCTAAAACATAGTCGATGGATTGTATAGTTGCCGGCACGTAACTTGGCAAGAGTTTTTGTAGTGGGGGAAGTTTGCGCACGCACAATTTCATACATTTTTATATGCGCGAACTTCCCCCACTACGAATATCTCTTGCCAAGTTACGTGCCGGTAACAGTATTGTCGTGAAGCTGTTTGCGATAACTGCGTCCTGGCTAAAGGCTCGTTCAAACAGGCGCGACACGCGATAAAATCGCGCGCCACACAAAGGCACCGCAAGTCGCGCAACGAGCGATGCCTTTGTGTCGCGCGCGATTATGTCGCGTGTCGCGCCTGTTTGTATTTACAGTGATTTCATTATCATTTTTCCGTAGTTGCTATAACAATAGTTACCCATTTATCATGAAGAGGGGAAGGAAGAGCGCAATATCCCTAGATATTCAGAAAACTGTGTTTACCAACACAATATTTTTTTAAGCTGTTTTCTGATGAAAAAATCAATATAGACGAATTCCTAATCAGTCAAAATAAGGAGATTAATATTACAGCATTTTTTCAGTCATTGATTTCATACTAGCGGCGGCCCGCGATTTCGTTCGCTTGAAATCATTTCTTAGTTGACGTCACTTAATTACAATACAGGTAGATTAAGTAAATGTGTAATTTTGTTAATTGCAATAAATGTAACTGGAATAATAAAACAAATATATTTTATTACGGCCATTCAAATTGCCCCATATAAATTACTGTGAGAAATTTTGCACGATTTGAAGGTAGTAAATAGTTAGTACCTTCAATATTTTTCTTTGTGTTTACCTACATTAAGTATTACGAGAATTAAATAATATGAACCATTACATAGTAATATATAAAACTAAAGATACATTTTATATTAGCTAGATATTATTGTGCTATTTTTATTAAAAAAACGCCTTTATTAATGCTACTACGATTAAAATTTGTACGTTGTACCTACTTATTTCTTTTTTTTATTTTGGCTAGTTAAAATAAACTTTAACGTAAGAAATTTTGCACGAGTAGAAGGTAGTAAATAGGTATTAAATATTTATCCTTCGAAGATCCAAAATAAACCACCCATTTACCTGCTGCACTAAACTATTGAATCATCAATTTGGAGGGACCAACTTATATAATCGATATCTTTAAAACGATATATATTTCGGACAGCCAGAATCAATAATATTAAGGTAGAATTAAGGTATTATAACACTAAGTAGGTAGAACATTCCAGGGAGTAGCCTATCAGTTTGGTCCCTCCATCTTGATATCATGATGGAGGGACCAAGCATTTTGTTAAAATATTATGTATATGATGAGGTAGCTAAAATTATAGTAAAGGTAGGAAATAGTAGATTAATGGTATTATTTTTTTATATATGTATGACAGACATTGGAGATTTGGTCCCTTCATTTTGACGCTCACTCATCATCGTTTCAGCCGAAAGACGTCCACTGCTGGACATAGGCCTCCCCCCAATTTTGGGGGGGTTTGCCATAATCGCCACGCTTGGCAGGTGGGTTGGCGATCGCAGTATGGTATGATGGTGTAATGCATAGAGAACGCTGCTGCCCATTCTCCGGCCTCCCTTAGTCGCCTTTTACGACACCCACGGGAAGTATGGGGTGGTGCTATTCTTTAAGTCCGGCACCACACAGACAAGTCCGGCACCACAGAGTAGGTACATTTGTATAGAGGAGATCCGGCACCACCCAGACACTACTAAGTACCTATATAAAAAGTCATAATTCGAGGTTTGGCTCTCGCCTTTTTGCTCCTCCAATATTGGACCAATTTAGAAGATATTTCATAAACTGAATAAGAAGGATATATACTGTGTCCCTATGTTTTTCTTTTTCATTAATAGTTGGCAAAGTAGGTACACTAGGCCCCTGTTGACAGCGGTTTAAATCAGTATTTTTTGAGGTCTTATAAAAATATTCTATTATCAACAAGGAAAACATAGGAATTAGGGACAGAAGTAGTTAATATTTATTATTGTGTAAAAAATCATTGCTTTATGGTCATTAACCAGAAAGAAAACAGGCGAGAGCGTTTCTATGGAGAATCTCCTCCTCCGCGGTATTATCGGTTGAAAAATCGTAATATGCGTTATTGCGATAATGCGTCCAGGGGCCCAAGTCTGCTATTTTTATAAATTCGTCATTCCAACACGATCCCATTGTCATTTTGCTAAAAGTTCGTAATCTGCTAAATTCATAATGGTCGATCATTGGTCGGTCAATGGCACAGAACATATATACGATACTCGTAACGAATTAAAAGCAATGACTGCACAATGACGTTCTAATGGTAGGTCACTGATCAAAGGAACTGTCAAAATTTTAGCAGATTAACACCTAAGTCAGTCATTCATTTGTCATTATGTACGAGATTACCATTCTATGCCATTTCTTTCAATGGAGTGTCAGTGGTTGACCATTGGAAAGTCAGAATGGCGCCATTATATTAGTAGATTACCAAACTTGTCCATATCAACAATTATGAAATCAATGATAGACCATTCTGACACTATTGTAATAGCAGACTTGTGGCCCCGATCCTTTGCCACACAGCTGCGTTTTTATCGTCCGATGTTTCTAACGTGTGCGCACGCACCATATCTATGTTAGGTACTGTGTAAGATAGTTTGCGTCCTAATAAAAAATGTTCTATGAACTCATATCGGGATATTCCAGGACGGAGGAACGCAAGCGTCCTAGTTCTATTGCGTCGTTATTATCGCAGCAGTGTGTAACTTCGTGGCCGACTGGCCCTCCTAATACAAAATGTAATGAAAACAGATATCGGATTATCGCATCCGATATTATCGGCCGATAATAACGCGCCTGTGTCAGTTTTGATGTCTGTGCTCATACGGATGCTCCGTACCCAATATTAGGTAACCTCTCGTGGGTCCTAGGCCCCCGAGCACCCACACATCGAGCTTTCTTTAGTCAGCCTGTCTCCTATTGCACATTATTGGCAAGTTGGGCGTAGAACTTATCTAAAAACCGCCTCACGTGTCGCCACCTTTTTCAATTAGGTATCTATATTTGGAAACTCTACTTGTACTTGTACAAATCTACTTGTAATTATTATCACGCAATCATTTTAAGATAAGAGCGGATTTGTTCAGCTGATTGTTGATTTAACGTTAATTATTTCAATTAAACGACATTCCTAATTATAAACGCTGATAATATGATTTACAAGGCAACATATTCGGGAGGACTTTGTCCGGCCTTGTCATTTGTCCGGTCTTTGCGACTGAGTGGGTTTTTTTAGATCTCGCAAACGAGTGGGCATTATTCTGTGTTTCCAACCTATGCAGTTATTATATTTATAATTGTATACAGACCACTAGCTTCATTGAAGAGCCAAACACACCATCCGAAACAAAATAAAAAAGATTTTGCGGCATTTCTTCGCAAAAAGTTTAAATTGTTTAATAACTTACATAATGGCGCCGATTCTGTTGTTCACAAACTAAACTAAATTTAAGTTCAGGCATCTTTTTCTTTCTATTAAACTAAGAAAAGGACAGAAGATAAATATTAGTTTAGTCCTGTCAAATTAGTCAGCGCATGACGTAAATTGACGCCTATTTTTTTATCTCGTCTAAAGTTGTCTATTGAGTATCTTAATTTGACAAGACTAAATTATTATTTATCTTCTGTCCTTTTCTTAATGAAATAGAAAGCAAAAGATGCATGAACTTAAATTTAGTTTAGTTTGTGAACAACAGAATCAGCGCCAATATCAAGATTCTCACTAAAGTACCTTACTTAATTTTATTCATCCCAACAGACGATGGCATCCTGCTGGAATCCCGCATGCTCGCCAACCCCAAGGCTTCAGTATGGGAGAACAGCGGCAAGTTCCAGGGTGACATACTCCTCAATGATGAGCAGGCTGAGATGCTCCTCCAGCAGTATGCTGCAGGCAGGAACGCTTACATCTGGCCCAACACCAAGTGGCGTTCCAACACCATCGTCTACGAATTCAGCAATGAATTTAGTAAGTAGAATAAAATAGAAGAATCCCAGTAATAGCAGATTGTTGCATCGAGCGCAAAGTGAGTAAGCAATGCAAGAGAGTTATGTTGGTTACTAAATTAACACGAGTGCATTAATTACTCACTTTAGCAAGGTGCGTAATCTACTTTTCTTTCAACTACCAACCGTATACCGTGATAAAATATACCTACTCAAAATAAAAACTTGAAGTTAATAAAAACAAAGTTTTCCTAAGCTTTTAAATATTTATCCCGCGAGTTTTGCGGCAAAAGGTTATTAACAATTTCATTTGCAGCTGTTTTTATTTTTATATTTTCTAGAGTTGCATTCTTATCGCTATCGCTAATTTCTTTTCTTGCTAAATAATAATGAAGTATCAAAGTTCTACAATGGTACAAAATGCGCGCCATTTGTTTTTTTTTTTGCCCGAGTCGGTTTTATTCAGCGGATTTTTATTTTCAGCCAGTATCTTTTTGATGTAATTCATGCATCACTCACTACATAGTAAAACCGGCCAAGTGCGTGTCGGGCCACGCACAGTGTAGGGTTCCATAGTAGCCCGTTATGTTATATTTTGTTTTTCAAGACATGCGTCTTTGCCCGTTATAAACAAGCAACTACTTCATCTTAGTCACTTTGAAAGATTAATACTAAGGATTTTGTATTTGGTACAAAATTATCCAACACCCAAGTTCAACGACTATTACTGCTAAACTAATAAAGTTATCTTAACCGCTATAGTTTTCCTTTAAAGTTCATGAAATGCACTATAATCGTGATTTTTTCCAGATTTTTCAAGCTGGCAGTTCAGCTTTTAGACGGGGGGGGACGCCCCTACTGGAACAAAAATTTGCACTTTAAAGTTTAATATTTCGTAAATGGATGCTCCAATTATCGAAAAATAATTTTAGCAATCGCCGAGTCATTTTAGAAGAACTATTCAACGATACCCCACACGATGGGGTAGACGACGAAAAAAATATTCATCCCCACTTCACATGTAGAGGACTACCAAAAAAAAAATCTTTTACCAAAAATTTATTTTACCACTTTGTCGGCGTAAATGATATACATACTCCTACAAAATTACAGCTTTCTAGTACTAACGGTCTCTTAGCAAAACCTCGGACAGACAGACAGACAGACGGACATGACGAAACTATAAGGGTTCCTTGCAGGAACTACGGAACCCTCATAAAACAAAGTGGCTTCCTGCTGTCTGTCTGTTCCTATGTATGCTTAGATCTTTAAAACTACGCAACGGATTTTATAGAGTGATTTTGATAATAGATAGAGTGATCCAAAAGGAAGGTTTATATGAATAATACTTACATGCATATTTTAGTAGAGAAAAGCCGAGAAATTCAAAGATTTGTAATGTGATGTCGTAACAAACATATTTTTGTGCGCTTACATTGCAAACGCTGGCTAATAGATCAAATTAATTTACTACGGAATTGTATAATTATCTTAAAAATATCGATAAAAAAATCCGCGATGGTATATGTTTATCTCCTAAAGATAACACACAGTAATCATTGTTATCTTTTACATAAAAAAAAAATTATGGGTTATTTACCAACCTACTTTAAACAATACAGTATTATTGCTTATCCAATTAAATACATTAAATACGTTGTGCATTTCATGGAGATCCAAATTGCCCCTTACAGCATATCATTGAAACGAATATCTTAGAAGATATCAGAGATTTAAAAAACGGGGGCAAAGCGGCTGGCGGGGCAGTACGAAGTTCGCCGAGTCAGCTAGTTTTATTACATTAAACCTCTGTGGTAAATTTATATCTAAATAAAACATAAAAACAGTGCATTAATGAAAAACAGTGCAACCATGAGATTTCATACAACATTTCTGCACTGTTTTGGTTCTAAGCAAAAAATACGTCCTTTGTGATCGGTTTTGAAGTGATTAATGAATGATAACATTACTACGTACTTGAAAGGAAAGTCTATTTAATTACCAGTGGCATACCGTTTCTTGAAGCAACAATAAAAGTCCCATTATCTAAACAGTGTTTAGACGATGCAAGTCATGTGTATGCCACGGTCAATAATCTATCAATTAATCTTCAATTTTTATGGGTGCGCCAAAGTTCACCTAAATTTTCAACTCCGATAATTGGAAATCCGAAAATGTTCTTCCTAAAATTTTTCATCCTAACAATCACAATTCCTAACTCACACGACAAGCCAAATCAAAATCATTTCAAGTGCCACGCAAAAATAACTTCTATGGTAGGCGTACCGCTTCCTTTATAATACCCAATTTACTAAACCAAATACCTGTAGACATTAGAGACTCAATGAACAGTAAAAACATAAAGAGTAAGCTGAAAGAACATTACATCAACTCAATTATAACTTAACTGTTAATAGCGCGTTGAACAAATCACAGGTCATGGCATGCTAAGACAGACCCCAGAGGTCTAATTGTGTGCTTTGTATAAGTTTAAAGAACATGTATTTTATAAATAAAAAAAATAAAAAAATAAAAAAAAACTACTCTGTCTCTAATGTTCATAATTCCGAAGCATTCAACTTCATAATGTCAGTAGCAATAAACATCTATTATACTTTTATTTGTTTTCCTATATTTTCTCAACATAACCATCTTTTACACTATTATTCAAAGTCATGTCTTTTTTGTTTAGATTTCTTTTTATAGATTTTTTTTTAATTTAGATTATATTTACAGCGGCAACCAACATAATATACAAAAGTAACACATTTGTAATGACAACTTAGGATGGAAGAGCGAGCGAAGCGAGCTCGGGACTTGGGGCACCCCGACTCGGACAGGTTAGGTTCGAAGAGGATTACGGGGGCTCGAGTGAGCGAGCAAAGTGAGCGAACGAGCCCCCGTCATCCCCTTCGTGTTAGGTTCCTTTAAACCCTGTAGACAGAAATAGGGGCCCCGCGAAGCGGGGCTCCGTCGACTACGCCTAACCACATATTTTTGTAGATAAAAAAAACTTTGGCATTTCTTTTCTCGGCCACTATGATTTTGCGAACTTTGCGGTTTTGAAATTTACACTAAAAAGAGTCTATTCTATCAAAAAAAAATAGCTACTATCAAAAAGCGCCGGGTGTGGAAGTACAGTGGTTCCATAGACACAACTCAGTACATTATGTAAAGCATACTCCCAAATAATAATCATAATCTCAAATTAAAACTATAAATATCATCTTCTAATATTATGGTAATTATGTTAAGGGATAAAAGCGTTATGATAAAAAAAACGAGTGCGCTTATGACCACACGACTGAAGTGAAACTTAAAGAGAGAAAGAAAATGTGCGCGCGCACTGCTGTCTCTTGCTTATATCCCCCACTTAACTTCCGTTCGCCTTGCCCGATCACACTTTTCGTAACGCTTACGTCACGCGTTCGCCAGCTTACTCCCCAAGTCAAGCGTGCGTAAAGAAGTTTCACTTCAAAAACTAAAATTGTAATTATCTGAGTTTAAATATATTTACCATACCATACCATAATCAGCCTATAATGTTCCCACTGTTGTTCGTACCTTCGGCATTGTGTATTTAGACACAAACACACAACTTTAACACTATGACTAATGACAAGAGATGTATAATAAAACCTTACTTATGGTATGTATGTATGGCGAAGGTTCCATACAACTCGATTCTTACCGGCTTCGCTTTGAAAAATGGCACAGTCAGTATTCTATAGACAAATAATATAATCACATTAAAGAATGTGCGTGTGGTGTGAGGGCCACTTTGTTAAAACTCTTAGAAAATGTGCTTAGTGAACATTCCCAAAGAATTGTGAAAGTTGGAATCAGATTTTGTGAAAGTCAAATAACCGAGTTATGGACTGTAAAGTTGGGCCCTCAGTTCTCACATAGAGGATTGAGGGCCCACCTGAAACTGATAAACTATGGACACTACAGAAAAAGTCTTTATGCCAAAATCTAAGCTAATGCCAAACAAAATTTGTGAAAACAATATATTATCTCAAAACACTGTCCTACTTCGTATATCTTCGCACGAAATGGGCCCTCAATTCTCATACACGTAAAAGTTTATTACGCAAATAAAATGAAATCATTAACTTACAGCTACTGTTTGAAATCCCACACTAAATCCTATCCTTTATTTGACTTTCACAAAATCTGATTCCAACTTTCACAATTCTTTGGGAATGTTCACTAAATCCTAAGCACATTTTCTAAGAGTTTTAACAACGTGGCCCTCACACCACACGCACATTATTAAAGATATCCACTCCGGCTTACCTCTTACAAAAATTTACCCTTCGCTACTATACCTACGCTAAAAATTTACACACTAATTTCCCTCTGCATTATTTCAGCCACGGAGCAAGTTGACGCCATCTACGCCGCGATGAGGGAAATCTCCGAAAGGACCTGCATCAGGTTCCGTCGCCGTGAGGCGAGGGAATACAACTTCGTCAGGATCACAGTAAGTTCATTATTACCTAAACCTAAATGTCTACTTACCCATACTTACGTCATCCATCTTTTCCTCTTTAAAGTTAGCAGTAGCATTTCTCTTTCTTCCATTATCTTTCTATTAGGAGTCCGTCCCACGAAAGAAGTTCCGCAGAAGCAGCGGTACCTACAGGCATGCGACGGAGACATAAATCTTTATACATATATGACGGAGAAGGCGTATCTCGTTATTATCAGCCATATTCAAACTGTGTGTGGGCGTGTACAGTGGGTATGTGTTGGTTATTGCGCAATAGACAAACAGTTTGCAGTTCAAATCAGATTATAATTTCACAAACAATTTAATCACACTAGCAAATTACACACTGTAGGTACACGACACAACCAGATACGGAACGCGGGTCAGTTTCTGAGCACATGTTGTTCGTACGATGTCTAATTTCAGTACCTATACTATAGTGTACTCTGTGATGTGCAATGTCCAAGAGCCCCAAAAAAAATGTTGGAGCTCCCATAGTAGTAGCAAATCAATGATTTACTATTACTATGGGAGGTCCAAAATTTTTTTTCATATTTCGACCTATGTTCTTTGGGGAAAGTTGTTCAGTTTCATGAGCACATTCACCTCCTTCAGGGTTGATACCTTTCCGTTGCACCTTGTATATATTTATCTCAACATCATATTATCTGGGGGCACGGGAGTGCCCCCACCAAGTCGAGCAAAAAGGGGCACGGCCGTACCATCCTTTTCTCGAAGCAGTTCAGGCCATTTTCGACATTATTATTACTGCTCCGGTACTGGTTAATAAAAAGCACAATCTTCAATAGAGAAAGGTGTGAAAGGTTGTTGTAGGAATATTGCTAACTATATAATAATAATTAGTTCCACAGTTCCACTTATTGCCACGGGACTTGTTTCGTGAGTTGGACTCTAGTATAGCCACCTCCCTTTAAACAAGAATGGAAGGAGATTAAGAAACGGAATTTTGAATGCGTTAAATGAAGTTAACTTTCCCTTATTCTATTAGCAGATAGCAGACCTAACTAATAAAACATCGATATCAATTATTTTTTAAAATTATGATTATGATTATGATTGAGCTGTACTGTTTTCTGGAAATCGATTAGATAAGGATCTAGGTGCGTAATTTGCTTAGTCAGGCGATAAATATAACCAATTCTATTACAATAACCCTTGTTTTGTATGTCGTCTCAGGGCCTAAGTAATCTTGCGCCATAAAAATATCGATAATATCTTTTTATAATATTGTTTTAGCACTAATTGGTTTGGTATAAACCCACTATCAATATATTCTAGAATTGTATTCCGTTAAAGAGATCTTTCATATCTTCCACGTAATTATTCACTCCCATTTCATTCAAGTCATCTCTCACATATTCCATTAATTCTTTCTTTAGTCATCCTCTCCCCCTCCATCCATTAAAATCACCAGTGCTTTGTCTAATTTACGTTTCTCTATCAATATCCAGGGTGCAGCCGACGGTTGCTACGCCAGCATTGGTTTCTGGGAGACACGGGGCGAACACACTTTGAACTTGGCTCGCGACACCCCCGGCCTCGGCTGCTTTCGCCACACCGTCATCATCCACGAATGGCTCCATGTCGTCGGCTTCTTGCACATGCAGTCCACACACAACAGGGACGACTACGTTCGCATCATGTGGCATAACATCTGGCCAGGTGAATAAACTTTTTGTATTGTTTTAGGATCCATGTGAAGCAAAACCCCAAGAGAAGAGATTGTATAGTATAGACAGACAAATTATTAGGTATCCATTTGAGGTTGAAACTTTGTTGGTTTGGTTGAAACTTTCACAGGAGCGAGGAAATATTAGCGCTATGAGAGAGCAGCAAATCTATGAATATAGCTGCAGGTGAAGTCGGGCTGCAGATGAGGATGAAGAAAATTTCTCAAATGCATGCAACTGGTTCTTAGAATCCTTTATCTTTAAGAACTTATGACAGGTCTACTTTAAGGGGTAGGTTATGCGCTAGGTAGCCCGCGAAATAAATTTTTTAGGGTTCGCACCTCAAAAGGAAAAAACGGAACCTTTATAGGATCACTTTGTTGTCCGTCTGTCCGTCCGTCTGTCTGTCAAGACCCTTTATCCCAGGAACTCGTAGAGGTATCGAGTTGAAATATATTCAGCTCTACAGTCCCTTATAGCTGAGAAAAATCAAACGTCAAAACGTATATTTCCACACCCAAGGGAATCAAAATTTATAAGATACTTCCCGTTGACCTACAATCATGAAATTTGGCAAGAAGCAAGATTTAGCACAAGTAAAGGAAAAAATCCGAAAACTGTTAATTTGTAAGTACATTAAATAAAATACCGCTCAAGAGCGAGTCGGACTCGCGCACCAAGGGTTCCGTACCATCATGTTTTTAATTTTTCATCGACGAGGCCTATATTCGTCAGAGAATTTTAACACTGTGCACTGCAGTGTAGAATATTGCAGTTTTGTGTCAGCGCCATCTCTTGACCGATAGTGGAACTAATGTAACATTTGTTGATGATTTGTGAAAAAGTGTGCTATTTAGAGATTTCTTTTTATTTTTCCTCACCCGAGTCTTACCATAAGGGTACCGTTTTACCATTTTGGTACGGAACTCTAAAAACCCGTGTTAAACTATTTACATTCCTACAAAGTAACCCTCGGTGCGCGAGTCCAACTCTCACTTGACCGGTTTTTTTTACTTTTGGTCCTATTGATGGGTTCCTTCTATCTGGCAGAATATTGGTACTCCGAAATTTATCTATAGGTACATATAAAATTCAAAGTCCTGGCTGACTGACTGATATATCAACGCACAGCCTAAACCACTGGTCCTAGAGACATGTTTGGAGTGTGTGTTCTTTGTGAAGAGTAGGCATCCACTAAGAAAGGGTTTTTCGAAATTCCACCCCTAAGAGGGTGAATGGGGGGAGGGAGAAATTTCACGCGGACTTCTGCCCGAAGTCGCGGGCAGAAGCTAGTTTGGCATAACACACTTGGCATAATCTTCATTAAACGAATATTTTTAAGGCATAAAAATTATTTAACATAATTATTGTTTGGCCGAAAGTTTATATGTCGAAGGGGCCGCTCGTAAGGGCTTTTGCCGATAAGCTGACGACGTAGCGGCCAACAAGTAGGTTGCAGTGCCGCTTGGGCGACATTGCAACTGAGGCGGGCCGCGACGTCGTACGGGAGGCATCGCGGCTGAGGGTTGGAGGCCGCGGCGGGAAAGGTATTGCGGTGCGCCGCTCTGCCTACCTTCCGCGGCCTTGACGGGGTCGCCACCGTCTGATGGCGGACGCAGTGGGGCCGCAGGGGAGGAGGAGTGTTGGTATAACGTTGGCCGCTCTCCCTATCCTCTGCGGCCGAAACTTGGCAGGCGGCGGAGCCAATGACCTGAACCGTCGCAGGGGGACCAAGGGCCCAGACACGGGGTCGTCTGGCGCCCATGTGCTGGTTTGGTCCCTGGGATGGTCACTGCGTGCTATGTGTTCTGGTGCGTCGGTGATGGGGATTACTCCCCAGAGTGTTCACGGATGAGTGCTAACGCATGCCCGTGTTCCCGCCGTAAGCGGCAGAGGAGGGCACCGTGGAGTTTTACTGGGTTTGAGACCACATAACTGGTAGCGCAGAATGCATGAGCAATTCTCCACGATAAAAAAAAATAAAGGTTAGGTTCCTTTAAACCCTGTAGACAGAAATAGGGGCCCCGCGAAGCGGGGCTCCGTCGACTAGGTACCTACGTCTTATTTATTATTGCTTGTAAACCAACTTAGACCCTAACTAATTATTTTAAAAAAATGGTTAGGTTAAGTTAAAACTGTGACCCCTACGCACGAGCTTACACGTATGCCAAAAGACGATTCTGACTGTGAACTTTCTGCGAAATAATGTTTCTACTTTTTAATTATTATGGATATGGAAATTATGCCTAAAATGATTCTGACTTACAAAATTATGAGTCTTGAATGTAAAGTATGATAAATGAGGGTATGCCAAACGATTTTCTGCGAAATGAAAAGTTTAAGGGAAGGAATTGACATGGTTTCGAGTTGTTAAGTGGTCTTAGTGAATTAGGGCCGTGATTTAAGAATCAACCTTTATACAGGGTGTTTGGTGCATCGTTTGTTAAATGGAATTGGCCGAAAAGAGAGGTCATTTGCTATCTCTTAAGGCCCAGTAACTCATTCCTTGTTACACCGGTTTTTTTATTATGACTTTTTAATTTTTATTTAGAAAAATACAAGAACTATGCATTTAAGCTTAAATTTAAAAAAAAGTTATGAGTATAGCTTTCAAATTTCATTTTAATTCTTATGTTTACTCTTGTATGGTTCTATGAAATTCAAAATTACTTGATAGTAACATCTAGTTCTTTTTTAATAACTCAAATGGTTTTTGAAAGAAGGAAAAATACACTTAACACTCAATTTTAAATTGCTGTAAAAAAAAACTTATAGCGATCGGGATCTTCGAATTCTTTTAAAAAGTTCTCTAGTTTGTCCCCTTTCCAACGTATATTTATGACCAATAACAAATTGGCTAGGTCGCGTCATATTATGGGTAAAGCAAACATTTTTATGATCTATAAAGATTACGTAGGATTTTCCTGTATTGAGAATGATTTGAAAACATCAAAGGTTCTGAAGCCAAGCCGCAGACAACAAAACTTTATAGAATTATGTTATTGATATTAATGTAGATTAAAGGATTTAGATAATCTAGCGGATCGTTTTGAACTGGGCTTCAAGTCTGCTATTACAATAGTGTCAGAATGGTCTATCATTGATTTTATAATTGTTGATTTTGACAAGTTTGGTAATATACTAATTTATTGGCGTCATTATGACTTTCCAATGGTCAACCACTGACACTCCATTGAAAGAAATGGCATAGAATGGTAATCTCGTACATAATGAAAAATGAATTATACTGACTTACGCGGTAATATGCAAAAATTTTTACACTTAATTTGATCAGTAACCTACCATTAGAATGTCATTGTGCAGTCATTGCTTTTAATTCGTTACGAGTATCGTATAATTTCTGTGCCATTGACCGATCAATGATCAACCATTATGAATTTAGCAGATTACGAACTTTTAGCAAAATGACAATGGGATGGTATCGTGTTGGAATGACGAATTTATAAAAACCGGCCAAGTGCGTGTCGGACCACGCACAGTGTAGGGTTCCGTAGTAGCCCGCTATCACAATATAGTACGATTCTGTTGTTCTTTATTCTGAATATAAAAGAAAATATATAAAAAAAAAACATATTTTGTTTTTCGATGCAAGACTTTACCCGTTACAAACAAGCAACTACTTCATCTTAGTCACTTTAATTTAAAGGATTAATGCTAAGGATTTTGTATTTGGTACAAAATTATCCAAAACTCAACGACGAAAAAATTCAACGACTATTACTGCTAAACTGATAAAGTTATCTTAACCGATATAATTTTCCTTTAAAGTTCATGAAATGCACTATCATCGTGAATTTTTCCAGATATTTCAAGCCAGCAGTTTAGGTTTTAGAGGGGGGGGGGGGGGGGCGCCCTACTGGAACAAAAATTTGCACTTTAAAGTTTAATATTTCGTAAATGGAGCATTAAAACGAAAAATAATTTTTAGCAACCCCCAAGTCATTTTAGAAGACCTATTCATCGATACCCCACGTGATGGGGTAGACAACGAAAAAAATATTCATCCCCACTTCACATGTAGGGGAGCTACCCTAAAAAAAAATATTTTCCAAAATTTTATTTCACCACTTTGTCGGCGTGATTGATATACATATTGATACCAAATTTCAGCTTTCTAGTGCTAACGGTCACAGAGATTAAGCGAGGACGGACAGACGGACAGACAGACATGGCGAAACTATAAGGGTTCCTAGTTGACTACGGAACCCTAAAAATAGCAGAGTTAGGGCCCCTGATAAGTTGAAATTGTAACTCAGTGATAACCAGTGGTCGGAGTAGGTAGAGCTGTTTGGGGTGAATGACCGCAAACATTGATGTTAACATGTTAACATGGATATGCCTCTGAAATCCCGGGATTTTGAAATTGTCGATTGATTTAAGTGAGTTAATATGGGTAAGTGGGCAGTTATGAGCAGGTAGTAGGTGAGCAACCAAACAGTATATAGGTACTTACTTATATACACACACAGGGATCCTGGAATGTTGTTAGAGGTAGCTTCGTAAAGTATGAATTAATTAAGTAAAACTGTTAGAAACAATACTAAATATACTTTATTGCACAAGGAAATATTAAATGCCTACACAATACAGAATAAAAAAGGATGTAAAGAGTTTTATAATTTTTTTTTTATTTAAACAGAGAGAAGAAATTTTTATTGATCACATTTTAAATTACCTATACATACTATTTTTCTTGTAGTTAATATTTAGAAAATGTTTTCTGTCTTTCTCTAACAAAGCAATTTATCTCTATTTTATTTTTATATGTTTATGCTCCATGTTGCCAACCCGTCGTACGCGCTGTTTTCGTCGCTTATTTTTGTCTCTTTCTATCTTAAAACGTCTAAAGTATTAGCTATCTCACTTACACAGATACAGGTACAGTACAGCGGGCGGAGAATTCCCGGGATTCCGATAAATATTTGGCATATCCATGTTATGTCCGCATGTCGCAAGTAGCAAAAACAGCTCTACCTACTCCGACCACTGGTGATAACCTTTGCCATATCTTTGTGTATTTCTGGCAATTTTATTTGCAACATATTTTCATTCATGTCTTTACGAGTAGGTTATTATTTTTAGTGCCGAACTTTTATTTTATCATCTGGGTTGAAATGAAGCGGTTTGAAAGAAAACTTTTTAACAAAATAATTAAACCGCCGAAAAAACTGAAAAGCAAAAAATTAAGTTCTTAAACTAATGTAAGTACCTATACCTAAGTAATTTTGAGTCGGTACCAAACAATCACTAAATTTTATCACGCTTTACTTAATTAATTAATATGCTTGTTTGGCGCCGACTCAAAATTACTTAGGTACCTATACTTACATTAGTTTAAGAACTTAGTTATTAAGGTTTTTTTTTGTCTTTTCAGTTTTTTCGGCGGTTTAATTTTTTTGTTAAAAAGTTTTTAGGTATCTCTCGCTTTTTAGTGGGTCTGTTTATAATTTACCTAAGTTACAATGGCATACTCGTAATGTATCAACTTGCTCATCGCCTTTTACAAAATTTTCCTTTTCCCGATGCAGGGACGTTAATTATTGAAGAGTTCTCCTGGTATTCCACCATCAGCTCCATTTCACCATTCGCATTGTGACGAGCAAAAATTGCTTAGTGCTTAGCAACCATATTAAAGTAATCGAATCGCAACCCGTGAAATATTTATCATTGAGTGGTTCCAATGGCCATCTGTGGTCTTCTTGATCAGTTCCACTTTACCAAATGATGATTTCCACGAGCATATGCTCAAGTTGCTTTAAAAAATACCCAAATCGCTATAGAGTAAAAAAAAAATTAAGAGTTTAATTCATTATAAAATTTGAGGGTTTCCCTCGATTTCCATGGGATCCTCTCATCATTCCAACATGATTTGACAATGGGACCACCTCGAGAGTATAACCCTTAGAAACAAAAAAGAATTATCGAAATCGGACTACTCTGTAAAAAGTTATGAGTGGTCTTAGAAAAAAAAAATATATACGCGTCGACTTGAAAACCACCTCCGTTTTTTCGTCGGTTAAAAAGGTTTCTTTCAAACCGTTTGATCACTATAAACTAGCTGACGTAATTCGTAGATCTAATCCCAGTCATTGCAGTCTGGGAACCCTTTGGGCGCATTATGTCCAATTCGCAAAATGTCCAGTGGGCTCAAAATGTCCAATTCTCACAATGTCCAATTCGCAATTTGTAACATTATGGCTGATTATGCTGATACTTATGTCGTAATTCGCAGAGTTAATGGGTATCTCTGTAAAGTCTCGCCTAGCATGGTGCTCCTGAAATTTCATTTTTAATTTCATCCTACAGGCATGGAACACAACTTCGACAAGTATGGAGTCAACATGGTCCACAACTTGGGTATTCCCTATGAATACGGCAGCAACTTGCACTACGGCAGATTCGGCTTCAGTACCAACGGACAAGCCACCATGTTGCCCATCTTAGTAAGTACCTAACAAACAGCATTTAGGGGAAGCCCGGGCAAGAAGCATAGTGCGGGTAAGAAGAATAACTGGTTTTTCCATAAATATACAGGATGAAATTGAAAACATGCGGTAAACCGAAATGGGAGATTGTACTCATCATTATGAACAACTTTTACTAAGGGACCAAACCTGAAATCGCGAAAACAAAATCAGCTGTTCCCTACATTTATGTTCGCATAACTCGTCAAAATGTAGGGAACAGCTGATTTTTTTTTCTGCGATTGCAGCTTTGGTCCTTTAGTAAAAGTTGTTCATAATGATGAGTACAATCTCCCATTTCAGTTTGTCGCATGTATTCAATTTCACCCTGTATAACAGATAGCTCTATTAACACTTTTTCAAGTCATGACACGTACGATCGGCAGCGCCATGACAGTTCAACCCAAACAATACGCGAGTGCATCTGTTGTGGAAGGGAAAAAAAAGGATTATCGTTGTTTTGTTACGATTTTTGTAAAAGTTTGTATGTACACAAACTTGTCTGTGTGGTGCCGGACTTGTCTGTGTGGTGCCGGACTGTCTGTGTGGTGCCGGACTTGTCTGTGTGGTGCCGGACTTGTCTGTGTGGTGCCGAACTTGTCTGTGTGGTGCTGGACTTAAAGAATAGCACCACCCCTTACTTCCCGAGGGTGTCGTAAAAGGCGACTAAGGGGTCGTACCGGAGAATGGGCAGCAGCGTTCTCTATGCATTACACCATCATACCATACTGCGATCGCCAACCCGCCTGCCAAGCGTGGCGATTATGGCAAACCCCCCCAAAATTGGGGGAGGCCTATGTCCAGCCTACGTCCAGCAGTGGTTGTCTATCGGCTGAAACGACGACACAAACTTTATGTATTAGTCATCAGTTGCCTATAAATATGTTTTGTATATTCAATTGCACGTTTATTTAGGTATTATTTGTGTTAGTTACTTTTTGTTTACCTACTAAAAACATTTCAAGTCTGACTTGTTTCTTATATTAGAGTGTTGGGCAAAATGGATATAGGCAAAACGAATAGGTATTCCGTTTCGCTCAGAACAAGTATATTATTAGTATTAGTTACCACTACCATTACATATACCATTTCTGAGTTAGCAGGCCCCAGCAAAACTAAAACTATAAAATATCCTCAGTCAAATAACAAAACAAAAATTCAAAACCAGAATTTCACGGTTTAGTGTGCGCTGACAAATACACTGAACCACCAGCGGGATCGGATTCAGTGTAATCAGTGCATTTGGACGCATGAATAATAATAATAATAAACCATTTATTTTCAGGTAACAAAGACCCATAGATACATACCTTAACCTAAGTATACATAATAATATAATAACAATTTTGTTAGTAAATAAAACTGCACTGAAGACTGAAGACTGCACTTTCTTATGTAGGAGTTGGCAGCTACTTCTGTGACGAATGCGAAGACAAGACTGATCTAAACTAGTTCTACTTATCCTTTTTGCCCGACCCCACCGGGCAAAACGGATAATTGATACCTTTTGTTAATGCTCAAAATTATTATAGAAATGGTTTAAGTTCTTGAATTTTAATGATTATTTTTCAAAGATGATTAAACATAGTACTATGTTTAATCATCTTTGAAAAATAATCATTAATGTACAAAGAGTTCTATTGATTACCTATTAAATTGTGGTTTTATTTACAGTAGGTACCCCTTACCATATTCGTCTTGCCCGGGCTTCCCCTATGACAAATCTAATGGGCTCTTTTGCGTTAAAAAATTAAGGACTATTATGTACCCGACTTGGCTGTTAGGCACATTGCGTTTAAGAAAAAGTTCGTCTTTGTAGAGCGTGATACATATCATAGCATGAAGCTATGATGTGTAAAAATAAGCTTAGAGAGGATTCCAAATTGTTGTCTCCATTAAAGCTATTATAAGTCTCTTTAAAAATTTCTTCTTCTTCTTCCTGGTGATCAATGATTCAATTAGATGATTCCAGAACTTTCCTGATCTTAATACCTATTCTTTATTTTTCCAGAATGACGACGGTCTCATGGGCCAGCAGGAGTTAATTACCGGCTGGGACTGGCTCAGGGCTAACAGACATTACAACTGCCCTGGAGCCTGGAGCGCTGAAATCAATGCTGAAGAGCTTTCCAAGGGTGTTCCCTATGAACATGAGTACGTACCTGAAGAGGATGCCGTAGTTGAAGATATTCAAGAGGATGTTGCAGAAGATGCAATGCCTCAAGTAGATGTCGTTGCTGAAGATGTGCCCCAAGAAGAGATCGTAGTTGATGCAGTGTCTTTCGTTGAAAATGCTCCTCAAGAGTACCTACTATGACCAATACGTATAAGCTAAGTACCCGTTGGTAGACTGATTTGCAAATAAAATAAGTAAGAACAATGTTTTATTTATTTATTTAATGGCGCACTTGTCCGAAATAGAAATACCTGTCTATTTTCTGTATTACTAAAAATAAACTAAAAACGGTACACGACGTTTTTTTTTATATTTTTACTAAATTGCGGTTTTCTTCGTATTCCTATCGATTCCGCATCTGATTTTAATTCTGAGCATGTATAATATAAATATTAACAACACAAAATAAAAAACAAATAGTTATCAATGGGACTTCGAAAATATTACATTTCTAAAGTTTCCATAGAATTTCTATGGAAATAGGGTTGTCAAATTGCATATGCCTATTTTATTTTTAATTTATTCAAATTTTTAATTTATTTAATTTATTCAAATTGAAAGATTTATCACACTAATATTATAAAGGCGAAAGTTTGTGAGTATGTGAGTGTGAAAGTAGGTAACAGCTACAACGCACAGTATGATAAATGCCTTGAAAAACGGACATAGCTTTTTTATTCTTCTAATCGATAGTATACACTGTTTTGAATGCTAGAGTAGAACTCCCAAAAACCAATTCAGCTTAGAACCAGAGCTATATATATTTTTTTAATGTTCTCATTGTTATCCATAGAAATCAAAAGAATTGTATTATCTTATTATGTATGCAACGTTTTTATGTTTTAGTGATAGTATGTGATAATGCCAATTATCTGTTATTTTTAGAAACAAAACATTTTTTTTATATGTTATTTAAAGCAAGCTACGTAATTTTTTCTGTAATTTTGAAATTATTTTTTTGCGCAGGTTCTATAAGGTAGTAGCATTTATTTTCACACACATTATTGTTTAGTGTTATGATAACCTGCCTGTAAAATATCAGAAGCCTAACACGAAGGAATTCGGATTTTTCGAGTTTCGATTTTTTGTTGTTAGGGTTTTCACAAATCAAAAATCTGAAAACAAAAACATTTTAATTTTTTAATTCTTAAAATGAAGTAAATATTACTCTTTAGGTATAAACAGTAGGTATAGAGGTACCCATAGGAAAATGAATGGCTTATAAAGTTTTCTTGGCATAACATAATATTATGAAGTTCAAAAATTGCCCTTAGTGGCTGTTTGTAGGTATACTTTGTAAAGTTTATTTTGTATTAGTTAAAGTTTGTGTTAGTTTTGTGTATTAAAGTTTATTTTGTATTTTGTTACAAAATCTACTCCGATACATGTCAAGGAGAGTGAGCTTTGTCAGGTTCCGCTGTACATAAGAAGAAGATATTTAGCTTATAAGTTTTGTCTGAAAGCCAAATCCGTAGAAAATAATACAACAATTACCCTTTTAGATGAACTCTATACGCTTCGACAAAATAGTTACTGGCGAAATAAGGTTATCCCTTTATTGGCCGTAGCGTTTAACGAGGTTAAAGAAATTGAGATAGCGTCTTCTTACCCTTTACTTATGTTCACCCTAAGAACATGGGTCACTAACATTAATATGAACGAAATAATTGACTGTGACTTAGAGGCAGTAAAATCACCGAAGGGGTCCTATGATTACACATTAACACTAACATTAACACGAATAAAATCCTACACGATCAACAGTACGGTTTCACCAAAGGACGTTGTACGACTGACGCCGGCGTAACTTTATTAAAACACATTTATAACGCGTGGGAAAAGGCCCAAGATGCCATAGAAATCTTTTGTGACCTCTCCAAGGCATTTGATTGCGTCGATCACGAAACCTTGCTTTTGAAACTTGAGCATTACGGACTTGGAAAACTTGCGCTCAGTTTAGTTAGTTCTTATTTAAATGATAGACAACAACAAGTTCAAATAAATGGTGTCAATTCACTTGGTTTAATAGTAAAAATTGGTGTGCCACAAGGCTCAATATTGGGTCCTTTCCTCTTTTTAGTGTATATTAATGATCTACTCCATTTATTAAAAAATCAACCACAAATGGTGTTATTTGCTGATGACACTTCCTTAATTTTTAAGGTAAATAGACGTACTACAAATTTTGACGACGTAAATAACGCCCTACTGCAGGTTCAAAATTGGTTCACTGCTAATAATCTAGTATCAAATGGAAAAAAAACTAAGTGCATAAGATTCTCTTTACCAAATGTCAAGGGTAGTGATTGTGAGATAATATTGAATCAAGAGAAACTAGAATTCGTCGATGAAACTGTTTTCCTAGGGATCACGCTCGACTCAAGGCTACAATGGGGTCCTCATTTAACATCTCTTGCAGGACGGCTAAGTTCAGCAGCTTATGCTGTCAGAAAAATCCGTCAATTTACTGATGTAGATACCGCGAGACTAGTCTATTTTAGTTACTTTCATAGTATCATGTCTTACGGTATTTTACTTTGGGGACGGGCTGCAGACAACGATTCTATTTTTATTCTGCAGAAAAGAGCCATCAGAGCCATATATAATCTCCGCAGGCGCGATTCTCTAAGGGAACTGTTTAAGGAAATTAACATCATGACGGTGCCTTGTCAATATATCTATGAAAACATCATGTATGTAAGGAAAAATTTACATCTTTTTAGTAAAAGAGGTGAAAGACATAATTATAGTACTAGAAATAGGGACCTATTAGTTCAACCAGGTTTCAGACTGGCTAAAGTAGATTCATCTTTTATGGGGTACTGTCTAAAATGTTATAATAAAATACCTCCCCACATTCTTCAACTGAATGAGACAAAATTTAAATCTTGTATAAAACGCACACTATGCAGTCAGGCATCACATCGCTGACAAAAATGCCTGGCTCAATGCTAGTCCTGCTTCACAACTAATTGACTAAAACTTGAAAATACTGTTGGAGCTGCTGAAGATTGTAAGACTATCTTTGCATTGTATAAACTCAATTTCCTTTGTATTGTATAATTGCATAGCACAGATGTGAGTTCTATGTAATCTATAGCTACCATTTACCGGGTAATAATATATCTTTCATTAACTTGAATATTCCCTGGCGGCTGATAGTGTGTCATGCTCACTCAAATGTCTCGCTGACGGTGGCGTGTATGTTGGATCATTTAGCTCCCTTCAAAGTGGTTGAGCTGAATGGTGCTGATATATACGTTATGTTCGTGAACGGGCGCCGTCAGTTGGGGCTGGTCATCACTTAGCCGCCTGGGCTTATTTTAATTGTTTTAATTTTGGATTGTTGTTTTGTTACTATTTGTTGTATTCTGGACGCTTTTAACGCGGACATCTTTTTTATTTTTTACATCGTTCTCACATTATATAATCATAAATTCAAAAGTAATGATGTAACAAATAATTTTGTAAAATGTAATTTAAAAAGAGTGTCCATGGAGTTTCTTGCCCGTTCTTCTCCATAGGTACCTACGCTTTGGAATGGGCAACTAGCTTCATATTTTCTGACTGACCGACTTCTTGACAATTCAAAAGTGCCTGTTAAAGGTTTAATTGAAATAAATGCTTTGAGTTTGAGTTTGAGACACTTTACTAAAACACGAAGTGACTAAAGAATTATGTACAAAGTATGACGGTTGGTTTACTATTTTTACAGATGGGTCAAAGAGTGTAGAAGGCCGTGGAGCGGCTTACTATATACCCTGTAAAAACATACATAGTCTAAGTAATCATTGCTTTAAAATAAGTGAACTGGCATCTATTATGACGTTGGAACTCATTGCGATCTCAGAAGCATTGACCTTTGTCATAAACTGTCAAAACAGGAATATTTGTTCTGATAGTAAAGGTTCGTTACAGCATGTAGCTCGATAGCTTATGACATTCTATCTAAGATAGACGAATTAACTCAAAAAGGTGTTCAGCTGAGATTGCAATGGGCCCCATCGCATATTGGAATACGGGGTAACGAGAAGGCTGTTCAGCTGGCCAAATATGCAGCCAAACACGGAAAAGAAACCAAAATAGGGTAATTTTGGTTTCTTTTTTTTGATTTGGATTACTCAGAAATGTTGCCTAAATTCAAAAATGTTTGTTATGATATTTGGAAAGAATACTTTGATAGAATTTCATTAGAAAAAGGAATATGGTATAAGACTACACAATGTCAGCCTCACCGTGTATACCCTGGTTTGTAAATAATAATCTAAGCAGGAAATTAGTGGTTACGGCTCACAGACTCAGATCTGGACATATTCCCTGTAACAAATTTGTTTTCTTGATGAAAAGAAATACCTCTCCCAATTGTGAGGTGTGTGGAGTTGTGGAGGACATGCATCACTTGTTGATGGAATGTGTTCGCTTTGAGGCTGATAGGAGTACTTAAGTTGTTCGGGGCTTTGAAGTTGAACAAGAACGACATAGGTACATTCCACCAAATACTGTCTAAGCCGAGCTCAGAAGATGCGAGAAAGTTGTTCGACTTTATGGCCCTGATATATTAATCTCATTAGTTTGATGTGTATCTTGCATTAGGTTACGATGGGACTGACATACGCTGTGCGTTATAAAAGTCCCTAAAATTTAAAGAATGAAAAAAAAAACAGTATTCTTTTCTAGATGGAAGGCACCTATGTCCTTTTCCATACCCCTGACAAGGTACCTATATGCAAAATTTCATGATGATCGGTTCAGTGGATAAGGCCCGAAAAGGTAACAAACAAACTTACTTTCTCATTTATAATATTAGTTAGGATTATAGGATATCCTGACACAATTTCTCAGAAGAAACAAAAACACTATAAACTGAGATAAGCAAAACCAGCAGAACATACCGAGAAAAATATAAAATAGATTAAAACTCGTAAATTTCATAACATCTTGTTTGTGATTGTGAATTTGTGATAAATGTTATAAGAAGAAACATGATGCGGCTAGAAAGGAGGCCTTTTTATTTTTTTTTGGGTGGGAGAGCGGGAAAAGTGTCAGACTTTTACTGACTAAAACCTACCCGTGTTCCCACGGTATCTCTTTCGAACAACCCGCGACCCTGGCAGGCATCGGCCCTAATGGACCCCGTCAGTTAGTGCTGACATCTCTTTGAAGCACGCGTGGTACACAACGCGCCCGACCCGGGCCTAGTCCTTATACCGGACGGCGAGCTGCCCATTGCTCGCCGTCCGCAAGCCCGCGCCTACGGTGGCTGGGAATCGGCTGTCGATTGCCAACGCCTAGGGCGTCTCCTGCGGCGACTAGGGGCTTGAGGGCAAAGGCCGGACGCGAGAGATCGCCGCCGCCGATCGCCGCCGTGAGAACGCGGCGGTGCTCTGCCCAAGCTGGGCAGACATCCACCGTATGCTCCACCGTGTCCTCCGGGCGATCCACACAATGGTGGCTCCCGGGCGTTTCCTCCCGCCTTATCCGGAACAGGAACCTCCCAAAGCAGTCGTGTCCAGTGAGCGACGGCGACCTCACCTTCCTCCTAACGCAGGTCGCGTTAGGAGGAAGGTGAGGTCGCCGTGCCACACTCTCCGGCCACTCCTCAAAGAAGGGACTTATCGCCGCAATTGCAGCGTGCCCAGGTGACTACAGTCCTTTCACAGTTATTTTACCTCTGATTTTGCATCACTGTCCAAATCGCAGTGATCTTTATTCTCATTCAAATAAGGTTGCTCCTGGGTTGCTGCCAATGATAAGTCTGCCAAAATCATTGTGATCTTTATTATCATCATAATATGGTTGCTGTCAAAGGTAAAATAACGAGAATGGACTTTACTGAATTACGGCAAGAAAAACATGTTGTGGCGACCCTAAATAAAGTGGGATGAGGGCAGGAGGAAGATGACTGATGATTTAACTATATACTTATAGGTAAACGCTTACGCGGTCTGTGTGGTGCCGGACTTAAAGAATTGCACCACCCCTTACTTCCCGTGGGTGTCGTAAAAGGCGACTAAGGGTCTTACCGGAGAATGGGCAGCAGCGTTCTCTATTTATTCCACCATCATACCATACTGCGATCGCCAACCCGCCTGCCAAGCGTGGCGATTATGGCAAACCCCCCCAAAATTGGGGGAGGCCTATGTCCAGCAGTAGACGTCTATCGGCTGAAACGACGACGAAACGCTTACCAACGTTATTTAGAAATAAGAGTAAAGCACGGTATTATTAATTAGCGTATTTGTACACATTGCATAATCAGCCTTAACGTTCCCACTTCTGGGACAGTCCTCATCTTTGCTAGAGGGAGTGGGCCATAATCCACCATGCGGGCCCAGTGCGAGTTGATGGATGTCACATGTCTTCGAATTTTTGGTTCTAGGGCATGCCGGTTTCCTCACGATGTTGTCCTTCACCGTTTTGAGAGCAGTGGTGATGAAATTGAATACACAAAGTAATAAAAATAAAATAATAAAAAACCTAAATAATTAATAAGATGACGTTAAAATAATCAAAATTACGAAATGAAAATTTTCAAAATTACGGTGGAACCCCATAGTACACTATCCTGGCAGTACGTAATCATGAGGAAAAATTAGAAATGGAACGATGGGGCATGAGGGGCCCGTGGCTCAATAATAATAACCGCATAGCTCGATCGATCAGGTTAAGCTACGTTTGCCGCGGTTGTTGTGTGGATAGGTGACCATCTTTACATAACGAGACCCCTTCATGCCTCGGAAAGCACGTTAAGTAGGCTGTAAGTCCCGGCTGTCATTCGCGGATCTTTGACAGTCGGTACGGGTAGTCAGAAGCCCGAAAGTCTGACAACCAATCCTACAAAGGAGTATCGTATTACCCAGTGACTGGGTTGTGGAGGTCAGATAGGCAGTCGCTCCATGTAAAATACTGGTATTCAGCTGCATCTGGTTAGACTGGAAGCCGACCCAACACAGTTACAACACAGTAGGCTAGGCAGATGATGATGATGATGGAACGATGGAGCGTGATTCTAAGGTACCTAAATAACACACCGGATGTACCGAAGTCTAATGAATAGATAAAAAATTGAGCACTTAGCTTAGCCCAATAAACACGAATAAACAATAGATTTTATTGCAGTTCAAATCCGAGTCATCAACAATTTGGGTTATAAAGTTTACTGATAAACATCTGTTTATCTATATAGATGCAGATAATTGTTTGAATAAAAAGCTGGTCTCTGGGTTGTGTGTATGTTATTGTGACAGGATCTCGGGAATCAGAATGTCGCGACTTTGCGTTATTTTTGTGGTGCTTGGTCTGGTCAGTTTCATCAAAGCCGGCCCTTCGGTGGTTAGGAGTAGGAAGGATATTGAAGAGTTCAGACAGTTCTTGGAGGGAATCCGGAATGGTATGTTCATTTAAAAACATTTTATTTAAAAAGTTATTTAAAAAAAAAATCTGTTATTATTTTATTTCAAACTTATTTTATGGTACATATTCGGTACTAGTTGCAGTTTTACATTTAATGTCTGACTGTCTTCATTTTCAAGGGGACCGACAGGTTTTATGTTGACAAATTCCTCTTTTTTGCACCAGGCAATAGTGTCTTCAAAATTAGGTCGTCAAAGACCTACAAAAAATTTTAAAATAATTTTTTGTTCTCGTTCAATTTCATCAAACGCCGCTTTCCGTAAATCCCTCTTATTCTACCTTCAAATGAAAATTCTAATTATTTTACTTCTGTTTCTAAATTGTTTACCTACTTATAACGGTATACGTATCTGGCGATTGGGCAGTGGGTCTATTTGTTTTTTCAGTCCCTGCATGTCTTCTTTTTATAAATATTAGCTAAGTTTGACTTTTTGTATTGTGCCTGATGTGTCCTTTTGCAACAAAATAGTTAGCAGACAACAATAAATGAAGGTAAAAGTTGTCAATCAAGTGATCGAAAGTGAACATGAAACGATAAGGGTGATAAATTTATCCCATCTTGATTAAAATCCTACATAATTTCATTTTTATTTGTATAGAAACTGGTATTTTTAAATGATACCTACCTATTACTTCCCCTAGCAAAGGCTAGTTGCTAAAGCTAGTCTAAGTAATAATCAAATCCAAACTAAAGTAAAGTAATTTAATCATTAGTAGATTAATTTAACTAATCCATAATTATTTTCTCACTTAGGCAACGGAAACGCCGCGCGATTCCAAGCGAGAAAAAGGACTCTTCCGTTTGCCAATGATGAAGCACTAAGCGGCAAATACCAGGGAGACATAGTCTTGGACGACGAAGACTATGAGGTGATGCTGCAGGAGTACGCAATAGGTCGTAGCGCTTACAGCTCGTCTTCAATTGGCCCCTGGCCGGGCAACACCGTGATTTTTGAGTTCGCCGACGGAGAATTTAGTAAGTTGACGTTGTTATTTCATTTGGTTCTCAAATAGTTTCAAGGAGTAAAAGGGGCTTTATTTTATTTAAATATTAACGTAAAAGAAGAGCTGTACCTACCTATTTGTATGACATTTTCTGCCAGTTGAATTAAAATAAACAGGCCGTTGTCCTTATGATTTATATGTCAACATTATCAACAGCTTTCTTATTTTCTGGCTTCGTATTGACATTTTTTGTAATACCTGAGGACTAGGAGATATTATAAATTTATAATGATGAAACATAAAATAATAGTTTCAACACGATTGTCGTCATTATCGACTAATAATTTTATTGCCATTAAAAGTGATGATTAATCTGCGGAAATACCTTTCCGTTTACTCATAATTATTTGGTTTATGGTATAATAAAATATCGCATATAGTGTAGGATAAGGAAATAGTACGATATAAAAAAAATGTTAGGACGTTATGATTTGTTTTTGCTCATTTCACAGAATGTTTTGCTTCTTTTTTTTCTACGTTATTAATATCAAACTGAAAACGAGTGTCTTCAAAAATAACCTCATTTCAAGATCAAGATTAATAAAAACAAAAGGTGTCTGTTACCACAACAAATGTTTCACACGTATCTGATTCACTTCGTCAATGAGAAGTGTATCAAAGGGAATCAACGACATTGATCATATCTCCCCAATGTTTAACAAATAAACATATCAAACGATATAGATAATATCGTCATATTTATAAATGCAATCAAAGATTAGAATTTTGATAAAATGCAGTTTGTAAATACTGCACGGTTCTAAACCGAGTAGGTACAAGTAGTAGTATTTCTAATATAATAAAGAAGGAAATAGTCTAGCTAGACTGCATATAAAAATAATAGATAGGCTCATGAATTGTATGATGTAGGCACCTATTTTCCACGCGTTTGACTGATCGGCAAATTTTAATTATGAAGTATTGTTTTTTTAAGAATATTTAAAGGGTTTATACCCTTGAGACTTAACGACAGAATCAGAATCAGAACTTTATTTGCTATGAATGTAGGTACGGAATAATAATAATAATAATAATAATTTATTTATTTCAGACCATTGATCCATATAGTGTTAGTAAAATCTTAACCTATTGTTAGTACATAATAACATAAGAAACCAAAAGCTTAAATTAATTGGCGGCATGTATGCCAGTACGCACATGCCTAGCTGCCCAGTGCCTAATGAAAGGCCCATCAATTTTATCCGCCAGTGTAGCCAGTATGTTGTTGGGGCTACCCCTGAATCGCTTCAGCATACTCGCACATCGCTTGCGCATAACGGCATAAAAATCATCTAGCCTCGCTTCAGCGAACATGCCAGACGCGCTACAAAACCGAGGTAGCCCCAACAATATCCTCAATGCATTGTTATACTGAACGCAATAAGATGTTGTACATAAATTAAAGAAATCGGCTACAGTCTACCTTATGGCGTGCAAATTATTACATAAATTAAATTATTAATACAAACAAACAAAAGAGTGTCAACAAAACATAACAGAAATTATAGTGAAGTCAATTAATAATAATATAGTCAGTTAAATAAGTCTTACAGGGTCAATTTTGGAATTAATTAAGTATAACAATCATAATCTGGATAAATTCATGTCTTTTAAAAAGTCTTTCACTGTGTAGTAACATTTGTCTAAAAGTAGTGCAGTTACCTTAGATTTAAAAATGTTTACGGAATAATCTTTATAACCATGAGGTATTTTATTATAAATGACAGGTCCCATTGTCATAATACTTTTCCGTAACAGTGCTGTTTTGTAATGACCCGTATGTAGCAAGTTCTTGTATTGGGACCTCAAGGGGCCATTACGTGGTCTTACATAATAATCTCATCTTATTTAATTAGTACCTACAATATATCTCTAATTCAAATTGTAGATGACGCACAGAAAGCAGCTATTTGGAAAGCCGCAAGAGACATTGAAGCACATACTTGCGTGAAGTTCCGGTACAGGACACCATCGGACAATATCTATGTACGACTTACTGTAAGTACATACTCGTATACAAGACTATCAAAATAACCAGAATAATTAAAGCCTCAAATAAAAGAACATAATCCACTAAATCAAAAGAGCCTATGTGAGATATAAACAAGCTTATGATACGGGTTAATCGTTTCCGGTGGAATTAAAGATTTAAATAGCACAATAATTAGCCCGTCAATAAAAATCACGCATTTAGATAAAAAAATATTGACCTTTATCTTAACGATTCAGGAATACTTACATGACACTTAAGTGAATCAGTGCGATTGGTCTTTTTATATTAACAATCTGATCGGCCATATAAGGTTGTCTTTACCAGGATTATAAATATACTTTTTGAAAGTTTCAACCCTATCCTCTATCCCACTTTCTACCTCTATTCCATCAAATTAACGATTCTACAGGGTGATCAAAGCGGCTGCTTCGCCAACGTAGGCCACCGGGTCTCCCGTGGTGCCCACCAAATGAACCTGGCTCGCAGCACCGTCGGCGTCGGCTGCTTCAAACATGCCACCATCGTTCACGAGTTCATGCACGTCCTCGGCTTCCTCCACATGCACACGACCTTCAACAGAGATGAGTACGTTAAGATTCATGAAGAGAACATTGCACCTGGTAAGTTAATCGATCAATCTTTATTTGTTTACAAAGGTGCAGAAGTCGTCGTATTTGTACGTGTTATTTCTTTTCTCTGTCTCGAGAATTTAGAATAATTATACCTGTCAATACCTACATGGCTTAATGTTATCAACTTTTCAGCTCTGTTCTAAAATAAAAAAAGTGCACTCTGTGGTATTTGTTTTTCTCGCAACATGCAAGATACCACTGTCACTCTTGTAAAGACGCCACTGTTGATGCAAATGTTTCTGGTTCTATTGTCACATTCTTCTTCCAATTTCCAGGCACTGAACACAATTTCGACTTGTATGGAGCTTCCAGAGTTGACAACTTGGGTATACCCTATGACTACGTCAGCTGCATGCACTACGGACCTTATTCATTTACCGCTAACGGGGCACCAACTATTGAAGCTCGGAAGGTTTGTATATTTGGATACTTGAACTTTGTGTGAAGCTTTTTCAGATATTTGTATTGGTACTTTTATTTCCTTTTGATGTGTTACTTTGTGATTGTATAGTTCTATTACCACTATTTCTTTCTCATTATGTGTATACTGCTACTACGGTTTCTTTTACATGTTTACGTACTACTTCAAACATTTCCTTGTCTCGTGTCACCCTGTTGTCAGTTACCTACTTGATTTGAAAAATTTTTGTATTCATATTATGAATGGATTTTTGACTTTTCTTCTTATTTATTCTTCAGAGCACCAAGAAGATCGGTGAAATGGGCCAGCGTGACTATATTACCGATAGTGATTGGCTTCGCATCAACAGATATTACAACTGCCCAGGCGCATGGAACTGAACATTAACCACCACTACTTAAACTTTTACATTTTTAATCTAACGCTTAATTTGTACGACATTATACATACATATACACTGAATAATGTAAATATGAATATTATTTTATTACACGCTTTTATAAAATAACCTATGTGTTTTAATTAGGATATATTAAGAGTCACATCTTCAATTTAAATAATATTATCTCATCATCATCCGCCTAGCCTATGCCCAACTATGTTGGGGTCGGCTTCCAGTCTAACCAGATGCAGCTGAGTAAAAGTATTACATGGAGTGGCTGGCTATCTGACCTAACCCACCCAAGTAGCACACAAGCTCTATAACAAGCCGTACACTGGCCGCCGGTTAGAAGTTCTTAATAACGGCATTGGCTCCATAAAAAAGTTCTACAGTAGATGTACAAGCGGATACAGCGCCGCTGTACCCCCGAAAGAGGCACAGATTTATATGGCCTGAGGTTCTACAGTGTCTCTACAATGTTCGTAAATGTGTGTTAGTACGGAGATACAAAGATGCTATGCGAGCGATAGTGTGCGCCTAAGTAGCTAAAATAAATTCTTGTACAATAGGTTCAAGTACTTGTTTGCTACTAAACGGCTACTGTACCACCTAGCTGTTAAATGGTTTTTAAATATACTACTGTACATCTTAAGGCAAATTGTACAGTACTTGAACGACTCCTATACAACTACCAGGCTGTACAATGCTTGTATAAGCAGCTTGTGTGCTAGTTGGGCAGTTACTGGGTAATACGATACCCCTTTGTAAAAGTGGTTGTCAAACTTTCGGGCTTCTGACTACCCCGTAACGACTGTCAAAGATAACTAGCATAACGTGCTTTCCGAGGTGCGGAGGGTCTTGGTATGTAAAGATGGTCACCCATCCATGGGCTAACCTCGGCAAGCGTAGCTTAACCTGATCGATCGACCTGTGCGGTTGTTATTACTTAGCTACAAGCCCCTAAATAATAAAAATTTAAGGAACGAAAAAAAATGCCCTGTAAGTAATTATTTAAATAGGTATTAAGATAAGTAGGTACCTAATCAATTGACTCAATCATTGCGAGCTTATTAAGTTACTAGCTACTGAATAAAAAGTTAACAAAAATGTCGGTGCCGCCGTCAGTGACGAGTTGGGTACAAGCAAAAGAAATCCTAAAACCAATAAGATATTATTTACAAAACATACAAGCTGACTTTTTGTAAGTGCTCCCGAGGGGTTTCGGCGACCTACATGTTGTCGAGAACACATGACGATGCGTCTGCGGCTTTGATCTCGACGAATCGTGCGCCCGCGCCGCTCCTACACTGTCGCAGTAAATTTTGTCAGGACAAATTTCGACTCTTTGAAATTGTTGAGATTTAAACGCTACGGGCGCTGATTTAATCAGATTTATTAGGATTTAACTACAAGAATGAATGAGTGCTGAAGTCGGCTATAATGTTGGTGTTTTGATGGGTAAGTAAATTGTTTTAGATGGCAGTTACTGCTACTTTAGCGGTCTTGTTATGGCGAATCTCCTTTGTAAGTATGTTGGTAAAGATTTAAAATGAATCTCAAACATGTTGCTTTAAGTACTTAGGTATATTTTTCTTAAGGTGAATGCTCCAACCAGCCCGCGAAATTCAAATTTTCTTACGTTTTTTGCAATTTGCAGGCCAGTGCTAGGTTGTATGTTGATTAAAATATTATTCGCGGTTGTAAGACATATATAGGTACAGAATTATAATCATGAAAATCATCAATAAAACGCTCTAAGTTCATAAAGCTGTTAGAATTACTTTTTCTGTTTTTTTTTGTTCTTACACCTTTATGAAGTTGGAGGGTTGTATTGGTGATTTTGATTATTATAATTCTGTAACTACATACGTCTTACAGCCGCGAATAATATTTTATTCAACATACAACCTAGCACTGGCCTGCAAATTGCAAAAAACGCAATAAATTTTGAATTTCGCGGGCTGGTTGGAGCATTCCCCTTAAGGTGAATGCTCCAACCAGCCCGCGAAATTCAAATTTTCTTACGTTTTTTTGCAATTTGCAGGCCAGTGCTAGGTTGTATGTTGATTAAAATATTATTCGCGGTTGTAAGACATATATAGGTATAGAATTATAATCATGAAAATCATCAATAAAACGCTCTAAGTTCATAAAGCTGTTAGAATTACTTTTTCTGTTTTTTTTTGTTCTTACACCTTTATGAAGTTGGAGGGTTGTATTGGTGATTTTGATTATTATAATTCTGTAACTACATACGTCTTACAGCCGCGAATAATATTTTAATCAACATACAACCTAGCACTGGCCTGCAAATTGCAAAAAACGCAAGAAATTTTGAATTTCGCGGGCTGGTTGGAGCATTCCCCTTAAGCTTTTAACAATAAAAACATGCAAGGCACTCATAATTATCCAGTCTAGACACATTATTAAGATCAAGAAAACTTTGACCAAATGCTAGGTACCAGGGGGCCTAAAAAGGCCACTTTGGAGAATCATAAAAGGATAACATTATGAATCGTAATATGGCGAAGACAGTCCGTGTTTTTCTTTTTTTCGCTGCACTACGTAGGTATAATCAAAGAGATTGGGATTGGATTTGGATCGGATTGATTGGTATTTTAGCACAGACAAAAAAAAAACTGAAAAATGCTTCACCAATGGGATTTGATATGATTAACATATCAGTTAACTGTCCATTATGATTCATAATGTTATCCTTTTATGATTCTGCCAAAGTGGCCTTTTTAGGCCCCCTGATAATGCTCGTAAGTAATTTTAAGAACGTTCACAGACTGTGGGATAATTATATTGTATTGTATTGTAATGTATCAGTATCAACTAGCAATGGGTTTCATTTTGACAGTTCAACAACATTCATTGCGTTATAATTACGTTGTTGAGCAGACACATTTTTTGAGCATATGAAACAATGGAATAGATTAGAAATATCCTTCAAAGAGACTCAAATTGAGATTTATCAATCTCAAAACTGTCGTGTTACGCAATTAGGGTGCTGAACTCAATCTATCAAAAATACTTCCGATTTCCCTACATTTTTGACAAGTTTTTGAGATTGATTATCGATGAAATGACATTGTGAATAGATTTTGAACGTGTTTAATTACGGATTGGCCTTCTGTTATTTGATCAAAGTTTTCATTAACTTAATAATGTGTGTAAGAATATTGTTTATTTCCTATCTAGTAGTAGCAAATACTGACCTATTCAGACATGAAACCGATCACTAAACCTTGACAGGTCACGGTCTGGTGACGCGACTGTTGACAGCTGTAACGCCGACAGTGATGCGCAGGAGTTGAAACCGATACCCCGCGATACCGCCAGCGGCGCAGGCGCGGTGGTCGGTTATTTACGAAGTTTCGCGGAAATTCGACGGAACATGCCGAAAGTATTAAGTTACTAGGACGTAGTTACTGCTCTTTTTCGAATTCTATCATGACGTAATTGACCCTTATCTTCAAGCTACTGTTTTTTTTCAGTTATGGCCAATTTTGCAAGAAGTGTAAGTAAGTCTACTGATGGTTGTATTTTTTCACTAAATGGAAGACGGAGACATGAACTGGCTAAAACTGTTTTTTTTTTCTGTAGCATGTGTTTTATCTTTAGCAACAACAAAAAGCGGCGAAGTGAGAGCCGGACTCGCGCGCGAAGGATTCTGTACCACCGTAAGTATACATTATTTTCCATTATTAAGATCGAACAAAAAAAAAATGCCGAAAAAACACGTTTCTTGAATGGATTAATAAAATAAAGTAAAAAATTAAAGGGCCTTCACATTCGTGAAAATTTCAAGTGCCTACCGTTCGTATTACGGTTTAAAAGATACAGCCCTGTGACAGACGGAAAGACGGACGGACAGCGGTTAGTAGGTAGGCGGGTAGTTACAAATAGGGTTCCGTTGGCACCCTTTGGGTACGGAACCCTAAAAACTCAACAGGAGTTGCCAAAAAAGGACACGTCAATAACGAAGATGACTTAAAATCCCAAGAGAATGAATTCGGCATCGAAGAAACGATTGCACCAAAACTTACGAAGAGCTTACACTGACAGGCACTTAGAGAATTCAGTAAAAAAACGATAAAAGTGTGTCTGTAAAAAAGTGTCAAAGTTTAACGACATTATTGACGTAAAAAAGTTAAAAGCCGTCAAGGAACGAACTATTTTTGTACGACTGTTTTTAATTAAGATTATAGTAACGGGCACAAATTACAAATTTCCTGAGGAAATATCTGATTATCTATTATTTTTATCTTGTACATTATTTGTAGGTTTACGAGCTCTTCGGCACCGATGACTTAATATGTTATGACATCTATGATTATGACACATTTTACTCAAATAGTCATGAGACTGAAATGAAAACAAAAAAACTGCGTTTTCCGTTAGCTTACTAACTCTACTTATCTACACAAACACATATTCCTTATTTAATTTATCAGATAGGTTCAATTCTAAAATTAGATTGCAAAATCTAATAAGAAGATAACGGGAGTTCTACTGGGTTCAGTTCTTAGCCCATTTGTTTTACTTTTTTTATATCGAACTTTATTCATAATATTCCGTAAACTGTAATGTTTTTCTTTTTGCAGGTGACGTGTCATATTTATGTTAACTTTCTGGTTAGGCACTGATGAGATAGACTCGTCGTACGTCAAAGTATATTAAATAATTAATGCAAATAGTTAAATCGTTCCAAACAAACGATTAACTAACGGGTTAGTTAATCGTTTAACTGATTATTTTTATCTTTTTGGATACAACATTCACAAAAATTTCTATTGGTTAAGAAATACACTCCGACAATATGAGAAATTAGAACACATTTTTTACAACGGCACCTACCTCCGTGGTGGCATCCTTCCGGATGCGCTTGCGCCGCGAATCGCACGACTCGTTAGCATGGAAGCCCATTAATTTAGCGAACACGTCAACACAAGAGTGGTCGGCGATGGGCCGCAACCGATAATTATGTTTCGGTGATAAATTATCATTATGTCAAATATTTTTAAGTTTTCAGATGCTATTTTAGGTGTGCGAGTCTGATTTTTTAAAGTAAAACTAGAATTTCTGTTTGTTGGGGTTGCTAACTGTAAATGTAGCTTACGTCGAATGAAAAACTGCGGTGATATTCTGTAAAAATCTCACCGTGTCAACTTAGGTGAAGTGAGCGTGGAGTGAGCTGTCAATAGTGTCTATTCCTAGCAAAAACAAACTCATTTCACCTAAGTTTTCACGGTGAGATTTTTACAGAATCGACCGGCTGTAATAGTAAGGTAGGTAACTGAAACAGTTCTAAAAGTTTATCTACCAGAATTTGCTTTTCGCAGCATTCATTGTAAATTATTAGGTACCTGATCTATAGTAGATTCATTGTCTCTATAGCACATTCCATTTTCTACCCGTCTCCTTCTGTAGAACAACGCAAACAAACAAAGGATATACTCCCAAAACAATTCCACACATTATTAAAATAGCAAAAGGTTTTAATTGTTTAGCAAAGCTTTGCTTGTCTCTGCTTTCAAATCCGAGCGGTAATCCATCATCAATTACCATTTCTATTTACGTTCAACATTTAATTGTTTTAGTATTTTTCGTGTAAGTGCTAAAATTGTATCGTTAATTAATCGTTGGGACCAACTGTTGCGTGGATGCGACGTGAGTAATGGCTCTACTGATTTGATGTAATTGTCATGCGTGCGCGCAAGGCACTCGCCATATTTTACTGGAGATTTGGGATGGAGGTCTAACGTTTTTTAGGCTCAAAACCTTGGAATATAAATGCTATAGCTATAGTTCAGTCGGCTCAATATTTTCTATAACAATAGTTTCTAAAAACCAATTTGCTTATTCCGAGTTTTTAAATGAAGTAGGCTTTAGACTATAACCTAAGTAGGTCCCTGCTTGTTACGTAGAGCTTCTATATTAAAACAATTAGCAAATCACATCAAAAACTTTACGGTAGGTGTAGACGCCAGCACATCATGCTACCCGAAACTGTCAAATTTTCCCAATTAGCTTTGAACCTTATGCTTTAGCGATAAAGCTGAAAATCTATTAAATAAATTTCACAGATTGTAGTAGCTTGATGTGCTGGCGCCTGTACAACCTAAAAAAAAAAAACAACTCCATAACTTTTGGGGAGGTCCGACATTTTTCTCTCAGTTTATCCTTCTAACATTCCCATACATGGCTACCACACCGGATGATGTGGTGACAAATGGTTATGTTCACGGGTTATTGAGTTGCCATCCCTTCAGAATGAACACGTACACGTCACATTAGACCACACCGTGGCCAAATTAATTATTATTGCGTTTTTACTGAGCTTCCACAAATTAACGTCAGGTATGATTTATTAGCATTGTGAAATAACTGTTTTGAACTTGGTTTAATTGGTGCGAAACGAAATAAAGAGGAGTTCATTAAAGGTTGGATAAACTGTTTTTTAGTAATTAAGAAAGTACTAGGTTTTGCCCGCGACTTCGTCCGCGAGAAATTTCTTGGTCCCCCGACCTTTAACCCGCGCTATTACTTACATCTTTTTTGCTTAGAGTTATTTCTGACTTTTTTTCTTCTTGCTTAGCTCCCAATGGTCAATAAGTTTCCACAAGAATACAAAATGCAAAAAGATTTTTTCAAATCCGACTGGTAGGTAGTTCCAGAAATTAGCTCGTTCAAACAAATAAACTCTTCAACTTTATCAGTATAGTTATAGGTACCTATAGATCTTGAAAATCTCATTATTAGGACAGACCGAATTAGGTAGGTAGGTCTACGGTCTAAGTCGTCGAAGGCTTAAAATTTCTTATAAAGGTTATACGTCGAAGGCTTGAAACTTCTTATAAAGGTACCTATTCATCGTCATTTCAGCCCAAAGACTGGTTATAATCTCTATGTTCCAGCCGCTATCAATGGTAGGTAGATACATATTTTTGAGTTATTAATTAAAGGTTTGTGTCACTGTTTTGTATAGGTATGTAATCCAATTAATATTTTGTGGACTAAACAACAATAATTGCAGACACAAAAACTGCAGAATCTGGGGTTATGAAGCCTGAAATAACGAAGTTTAGTTAAGTTAGGTGTATCTATAACTTAAATATAAGTCGGTGCGGTCGACTAAGCCTGGCTCGTAAAAATACATACCTAATTTATAACAAATTTGCGATGAATTAACCAAAAGTTCAATCAGTTCACGAAATTAATAATTGTCTCATTGGTCTCCTGAAGAATGGTGTCAAGCAAGAAAATCTAGCAGTAAGGCAACAATAATATTGGGGACATTAGAATTTTAAATTAAATTACGTTTCTCTTTAATGTAGATCAGTTATATTATTACTGAAGAACAAGACGAGATTAGTACAGTCTCGTTATGCTCAGGCGCAAACGAGCTGTCTTGCGCCCGAGTCGCGAGCGTTCCCGCCGACAACTGTCATCCCTAATTATGGCCGCCATGACACCTTGGCGCGCTTGCATTTGAATATAGAACGTTTGCTTCAAAGGAATCCAAGTTTCAATATTTCGTTTTGGATTTCAAAATGTGTAATCCTTGTAAATAATCAATTAAATACGTCTTCATATTGTAAACATTTCATCAGGTTCAAAGAAATCGTAAACTATCGTCATGAAATTAATAATTTTATTAGGTACGTATTTACGAAATAAATTCATAAAACATCACTGTTTCAAATTATCTCGAAAACTAGGAATAGAACACATATTATGTTTATACAAAGATACGTAGGTACCTAGTATTGATACCTATGTGAACCTAACTACTTACCTATATTGCTTTCCATTGATTTCTTGCGTACGTTACAAGTAGGTTCCATGGAAAGAGTCAAGATTGCATCACATTTACGATTTCGGTCCGAAATTCCGAATCCATACTAATATTATAAATGCGAAAGTGTACCTATATCTGTCTGTCTCTCATATCTCTTCACGCTTAAACCGCTGAACCGATTTAGATGAAATTTGGTATAGAGATAGTTTGAGTCCCGGGAAAGGATATAGTATAGTTTTTATCCCGATATTCCCACGGCATCGATACTTATGCGGGTGAAACCGCGGCGCGCTGCTAGTACATAGGTACCGAATAAATATCTACATAATTTCACGCCTTCATCCCACGGGGGTAGGCAGAAAATAACAGAACGCCACTTGCTACGATCCTTACATACAGTCAGTATTTCAGTTCGAATATTTCTATCACACTAATCATCACACTAATATTATAAAGGCGAAAGTTTGTGAGTGTGTGTGTGTGTTTATATGTTTGTTACTTCTTCACGCTCAAACGGCTGAACCAATTTTGATAAAATTTGGTATGAAGCTAGCTGACACCCTGGATTAACATATAGGCCACTTTTTATCCTGATATTCCCACAGGATCGACATTTACGCGGGTGAAACCGCGGGGCGCAGCTAGTAATATTATAAAGGCGAAAGCTTGTTAGTGTGTTTGTATGTTTGTTACTTTTTCACGCACAAACGGCTGGACCAATTTTGATAAAATTTGATATGGAGGTAGCTGACACCCTGGATTAACACATAGGCTTTGTATCCCGATATTCCCAAGGGATCGAAACTTAAGCGGGTGAAACCGCAGGGCGCAGCTAGTGTACTTATAGTAAATTGTTTCCCTACCCAGCTACCTACATGCTAATGGCATCAAAGGGCAATCCTCTCGTTCTTCTAGGTTCTAATAAAGTAGTAACTTTTAACAGAACTAGCTAAACAACAAACATTTCTAGTAGAAACTAATGAAAGAAAGAAAGAAAGAAAGAAAATACGTTTATTTGCGGCAAACATGACGCATAAAAATAAAAACACAAACACAAAAAAAAAAACGAGTGTGCTTATGACCACACGACTGAAGTGAAACTTAAAGAGAGAAAGAAAATGTGCGCGCGCACTGCTGTCTCTTGCTTATATCCCCCACTTAACTTCCGTTCGCCTTGCCCGATCACACTTTTCGTAACGCTTACGTCACGCGTTCGCCAGCTTACTCCCCAAGTCAAGCGTGCGTAAAGAAGTTTCACTTCAAAAATAACACTTATAATAATAACTAATCTGATGCTAATGAGATTAAAGATTAGGTACTTGTTAACTTTATCAAATACTTTTTTTAACTAATTGGAGACCAATACCTAATTGCTTACTTACTTAAAACTTTCGATTTTGTTATAGGATCTTTTTGTTCGAAATTATTTTTTTTTTAACTCAGTCTGCTTTCAGACTTCCTTTCTCTTCGACTAAATAAATATTCTAACCGTTCTACTCTATGGCATCTGGCAACGTCCGTGGTGCGTTACGGTACGCTTCAGGCGTTTTTCAACATTTCACACTAATTCGAAGCGACGGGTCGCCGGTTCTATTCCGGGCAGACGGGAAGGTACGGCGGGATGACTACGAATTTACACACGAATTTAGTACAAACAAATATAAATAATTTGATTAAATTCAATTTATTATTTGTTGAAGAATGGTTGGATGATAGACAGGTTTATGTTTTACTGGCTTTTAGCCGCGGCTTTGGGTCGGGAGTTATCCCAAAGGGAACGTACTCCCGGAATAAAAAAAATAGTATCCTATATGTGTTAATCCAGGTTATAAACTATCTGTGTGCCAAATATTATCCAAATCAGACCGACTTTAAAAAAAGGAGGTTATCAATTCGACACGTATGTATGTAATATTATTGGAATTGCATTAAATTCACATATGACAATCTATTAGGGCTTCCAAACAAATATACAAAATTTTATAGACGTATGTATGTATGTTTGTCCACACATATCTCCGCAACTATTAATCGGATGACTATTTTTTTGATTAGCTTACATTTACTTCAACTTAGGGAACAGTGCAAGTTTCATCAAAATTTTCAAGATATGGACTAATACGTGTAAGTGTGACGGCCTGGCATATTGATACGAGCTACGGGTGTGGTCTCAAAACCTTCTGTCCAGTTTTTTCATGATTTATACATTATACTTGTCTGTAATGATTACATCATCCAATTAGATTAGTTTACACGGTGGCTTCAGTGGCTAGGTAAAGATTACAGCAAATAGTCTTGATAAAGCTTGGTTTATTGAATAAATAAAGGTTTATTACTCCCAGAACTTTATCAAGAATTTTGCCCGACGCGACGCTTTTTAGGGTAAGTAAGAGGATCGAACTATGCAGTAGGAACAATCAACTGCCTAGCCTTTTCCCAACTATGTTGGCGCCGGCGTCTAACCGAATGCAGCTGAATACCTACTAGTGTTTTACATGGAGCCACTGTCCATCTAACCTTCACAACCCAGTACGGTACCCGTTGGTAAGACCACTTGGCTTACTGACTATGCATTAGGAACACCTAGATGTATTCAAAACTAATAACCGTCCAACTTTAGCAAACCACCGCCATTATGTCTATTATCGTTGTCATGTCCAATAGATAGTTTAATGACAAACAGATTGCCATAAATTGATGCCAATAGCGACCACGCCAAGAGACTGTCCGCTCCAATCATCATACCGTGATGATCAGCTTGGCATTAAGACTGACATGTATGACACTATGATGCTGTGAAATGAGTATGAACTAGGTATGATGGTGATTGTGAGTTGCAGCGGGCTAATTGCGCATCAGACTAAAAATTGCAATGCCTTTCATTTTGAAAATTCGTCAAAATTCATTGCGTTACCTACGTTTTGTCGAGCAGATGAATTTTTCAAACATATCAACCAGTGGATTAGGAATTTTCTTCAAAATCCTTCGAATTGTCAAAAGCAAATCCCAAAAACCCTAAAACCTAAACCCCTAAATCCCTAAAACCTACACATTGGGGTACAGCGGTCCTATTCTGTAAAAATCTCATGGTGAAAACTTAGATGAAGTGAGCGTGGAGTGAGCTGTCAATAGTGTCAATTCCTAGCAAAAACAAATTCACTTCACCTAAGTTTTCACGTTGAGTTTTCAACAGAATCGACCGGCTCGTCGTAATTGCTCCACTAACTGCTGTTAAAATTATCCGAGTAAACGCAACTTAAAACCTAACACGGAAACCCCTTCATTCATAAAGATTGCTTAAAGTTAAGTAGGGATTAGCGACTGTTTAACCATTCATTTTTTGACGTTTAAAGTTCTTATAAATTTTATACCGCTTCTCTAAGTAAGTACTTAGTAATAAACTAAAATTCATTAATAGAAAACGCACAGATTAAGAGCGTGGTCACACTAGATCTAGACGAAGCGTAAAATTTTGCACCAAGTTCCCTAACTATGTACATATTTAAATTTCCCCTAAATAGGTTAGGTAAATAGTGGATGAAAGTTTGTTTCAAAAATCCGTAATTTTTACCGATTGCACATCTCATCTGCTTGTACTGGCATTCAATGTCATCTTACTTTGTTATAATAAAAAAAAATATTTCCACATCCGCACCGCAAGATTTCAACCACATAAACTTATCACATCCAATTACTTAAAAACTTTATGTTAATTTTCTCCCGAACGCTATAAATAATACACGTTGACGTGTCAATTATTGCCCGAATCGTTTCCCGCTCAAAATATTTTACTTTTTTTATTACTCGCAGGCGGGCCCTAGCAAACCACGCCTCGCGGCCTTTGAAACCAAATTCAAAATTAGAACTTGGTGAAACTCCCACTTTTAACAACCAATACAAAACTAATCTTGAAGCTGTTATTATAAAGTGTTAATTTCCTTTGCCAAACTTAAAGGCGGCAGGTTTGTGATTTGAAATCTATGCCAGTGAGCATAGAGACGAAAATCACGTTTTCTTTTTCAATCAATGGGTGTGCTCAGACGGGGGACGTTTTCAGAGCATTTTTTGTACCAACACACATGTTGTTTTTGAGATGAAGTAGCAAAGCAGCCAGATCGCGGCACAGACTCCATTAGTTCGCACATTAGCATGAGTTAGTCGAATTATTTAATTAAATAAAGTAATTCAATAAGAGGGCGAATTAATAACAATTATTCGGTATGGCCGCGTTCGATCGGCGCCGGAGTGGACGCTCAGGGATTTGATACAAAGCAAATGTGACAGTGTTTAAGAAATATTCGAGTAAACTAAAATCAAATTCGATTTTTTAAATCGTTTGGTGTGCCAAAATTTTCTGTATAATATGGAGCAAAATAAAGGTAAGTAAATCTTCCCTAACCTAAATTAATGAGCATCGGTCAGTTTATGAAATATTTCTATTGCTAAAATGTTACAAAAGGTGTCAGTGTTAATTTTGTATGATCCTAAATAAAGAACCTTTGTCTGGGTCTAGGAATAGCGATAGGTGTAGGTGGCAGCTAGAAAATGGCTGGAAAATCTCTATCACTACCAGAGCCCCGCGGTTTTACCCGCGTAAGTTTCGATCCCGTAAGAATATCAGGATAAAAATTGTCCTATGTGTTAATCCAGGAAATGATCTACCTATGTGCCAATTTTCATCTAAATCTGTTCAAAGGTTTACGCGTGATTGAGTAACAAACATCCAAACATCTTCACAAACTTTCACATTTATAATGTTAGCAGGATAGTAGGATTCCCGGGTTTACAATATTTCAGGAGTGAAAACTTGTGTCAAAAATGAACTAAGTACCTACCTATCTAAAATTTTACCGTCAAAGGAAAATAATATTAGATACCTTAAAGATAGATTTCAAATTGCGTTGTACAGTTTCAATTTAAAATTTGTCTAGAAGAGGAGCCGTAATCCCAGTAGACATAATTAGGAGCTTTTTCAAAAGCTTCAAAGGCTATTTAGATTTTTTTTTATTATGTACTTCTGGTGGGGAAGTAGTTGTAGTATATCACTTGCAAACTAGCGCACATAAGAATAAGATACTCATATTGGAACTAAAAATAAAATAAGAGCGATTCTGCACTACATCTGATCCGAATCCAAATTAAAGATTCGACTTCAATCCGAATTGGGAATGTAATGTTCTAAGTTCGGACATGGTTCGGACGCAGAGTTCGGATCTAGTGCGTAACCCATCATACAAATAGGACAATCGCTCCTCTAAGGTAGGCGAGTACTTAAGTAGGTATCTATCCATCCTTCCTTTGCTCAGTTTGCTCTTGAGCCTGCGTGGTAATTCCACATAAAGTGAGCCTGCGTCGTATACTTCGTCGCTAATCTCGCTAACTGACTCGAAGCATATTTTACAGGGCAAGCATTTGCAGTTGAGGGTTATCTATGATTGAGGGTAGCTTGCTCTATATAAATTCTACTGATACAAAATTGAGCACGTGTGTAGTTCTGATTAAGATCTTTATATTGGTATTACTACTATTGTTATCGTGTTAATATTGTTTTAATAATAAATATTTTATACAGATACGTCACTTCGCGAGATCTTTGTTTTTATTTTGTTCGGAATACGTGATCAGATAGGACGGGACACTTTGTTATGAAAATGAAAAATATTGAAGCCACAATTGAATTGCGGCTCTGACCACTGCGGCCCTTTTGATCACTATTTATTAGAAAGCTGTTATGAGCTGTGGATATTTTAGAAGGCTACTAAAGTCACTTATGATGACCCCAATTTAAGTAAAAATTGACGTTTCATGAATCTCACTGAAATACCTACTTATGTTACTTAGGACCCTTACTATGATCTTTTTTTTTTGTAAACTGTAGATACGACGGTCTCGATTTTTGCATTATCATGAGAACTGTAAGGCATACAGAAACGCCGATTAGACAGATCGATTCGACTTGGAAAATGTATCGAATTACTATAGTTAAGTCGGTTTAGTCAAAAATGTCAGATACGTCAGTAAGGGTTCCCACACATAAACACGATACGACGTCGCGTCGTGGAAATCTACGATGAGCATCGTAAATAAACACGACATCGTAACGTAATGTGCCACGCACGATACACGGCACGATGCCGTTGATACAGTGGGGTAGTGTTTTAGTTCATTCCGAAAAATGGACCGCTCTAGACGCATTCTGCTTCAGCTGTTAATAAAAAGACGAAGAAAGAAAAGACAGACATTCAAAAGATATTGGATCCACCCATTTCTTTCAAACATGAATAACGGGAGTCACTTTATAAAGAAGTACAATGCCTTAAAAATAGTCCACAACAAGTTTTTTGATTACTTTAGAATGAGTGCATCAAGTTTCGAAGAGTTCAAAGACTTCAATACCATCCGTCATCTTTGAATTTCGAATAACAAACTGCGCAGGATTGCATCGTGAGTTTCTAAAGTCACGACGTCGTATCATGCATCGACACGTTACGATGTCATGTCGTAGATTTCCACGACACGACGTCGTATCGTGAAACGACGCCGCATCGTTGTACGACGCGACGTCGTATCGTGTTTATGTGTGGGAGCCCTTAGTTAGATTAGCGACGACTTATGCCCGCTAAGTACTTCGTCCACGTGAAATTTTTTGTTCCCCCGACCCACCCCGTCGCATCGCATCGGCCTCCCGGGCCATTAGTTCGTTATCGCTTGAAGTTCTTTCCAACTTTTTTTTGTTTTACTCGGTTCCCAAGGGTCCTATCGTGATATTAAGTAGCCTTCCTCAAAAATTGTGCCATCAATTGTAAAAATATTTTCTCAAATCCGACTAGTATAGTTGCCGGCACGTAACTTGGCAAGAGTTTTTGTAGTGGGGGAAGTTTGCGCACGCACAATTTCATACATTTTTATATGCGCGAACTTCCCCCACTACGAAAATCTCTTGCCAAGTTACGTGCCGGTAATTGTAGTTAGTAGTCACAGAGAATAGCGCGTAACACTTTGAAATACCATCCTACCTACCGTAAGTAAATATGGATATCATCTCAAGCATAGCGGTGCTATTCTGTAAAAATCTCACCGTGAAAACTTAGGTGAAGTGAGCGTGGAGTGAGCTGTCAATAGTGTCAATTCCTAGCAAAAACAAACTCACTTCACCTAAGTTTTCACGGTGAAGTTTTTACAGAATCGGCCGGCAGTTACAGCGACAGGTTTAATATTTAGGTGTCAAATCTACCCGCATATTAAAATTTTCTAGAAGAATAGCTAGCTTAGTCTAAAACTATAACTATTAACCCTGGGTCGAAAGCCTACGACATGAAGAAAAAGTTGAAGATCTTTGTTTGACCGACACAAAGCGATAATGCATAGCATCACGCCTGTGGTTTCCGTAGGGTTGGCCGCCGTATGTCCTAGATGTACAGATACCTACATACACATACCCCTACTTACTTAATTACACTCATAAATCATTTAAATATACATCCTCTGTAATAGAGGGCGAGTCTATATTACCTATACCCGCGCCATTTACTTTTAAAATATTGCCGATTAAGGGTTGATTTTTCAATCATCTGATAACTTTATTCGAGGAATAACTTTGAAATTTTGACAGTTATTTCATACAAAAACTGTCTAATGTCAATTTTATTCCTCGAATAAAAGTTACCTGGCGATGGAGAAATCAGCCCTAAAAGTGATAAAAGATCTTTACAGAAAAAAACCTGGCAAGTGAGAGTCGGACTCGCACACGAAGGGTTCCGTACCACAAGGCATAAAACGCCGAAAAAACCGAGCATAAATTCAGACTCCGAGCTGCTGTGCTGCTGCTGAGGAGGTAATTTCCAGGTCGGTCAAAGTGTTATTGGGTATTTCCTTTAGGAATGTCCTCAATAGCAGCCGGGAGTCTGGATTTGTGCCCGGCGCGCTTCTTAAGCAAAATGGAAGTGTTTCTAAACTGCACCTCTACCCAACTCTTCGAGGAATACAAGGGTGATGTTTATAAATAAGTCTTAAACTTTTTTAGAAAAATGTAGCAGCTTTTATTAAAAAGGTTTCCACATTAGTAGTAACCTTCGCAAGTTCAAAGGAGCATGAGCAACAGTTTCCACGTGCTCGCATTGTGAAGTAACCGATAGGGTTGCGCTTGCGCACACGCCGTCTGCGGAACAACGATCTATAGACGTTAGCCGCCGGTGCGTGTGCGATCTTCTTAACAAACGGGCTTTTGTGTGGATCGTCGTTTGTTTTGGTGTTATTTTGATGCGAATCGATATGTGGGGTAGATAAAACAAAATAAATTAAATCGTTTGTATTGTTTAAGAAAGCAGCAAGAGGACAATGATGTATGCGTAAAAAAATATATATATACATTAGGAACAGATCTACAGTTTTTAAATATAAATGTTTGTTCCCCAGATATCCAGAACACACGACAGCCCATCACGAAGAACTACGACCCGAAAGCCCAGAACACTGCCAACTACAACGTGAACCCTGGAACCTACCCAGAGAACAACCACAACCTCTTCCAGATGATCAAATGCCATGAGGACAGCCTACTTCGGCTCCATCACTTGACAGCAGGCCGGCAGATCAACAGCACTTACGAGCCAAACTATCAGAACGACTTAACTTGGTACCCAAAAGACCTCCAAAGACCATACATCAAACCTGCCGACTACTTAGCATACGAAGACATGAGACGAAAATACGAAGACAAGGGCGCGAAAGAGAGAGAGAATCAGAAAGAGTCTGAGGAGGAAAGAGACGTAAAATCTGATGATAGGAAGAAGCCAAGGAGAAACAGGACTACGTTTACTAGTCAGCAGCTGGCTGCTTTAGAGAAGGTGTTTGAGAAGACTCATTATCCTGATGCCTTTGTTAGGGAGGACCTCGCTGCGAGGGTTAACCTGACTGAAGCCAGAGTACAGGTGAGAAATGAAGGGCTACCTTGATCATGTATTTAGTGATAAGTTTCAGTTATTTGTCACACTAATATTACAAAGGCGAAAGTTTGTGAGTGTGTGTGTGTGTTTATATGTTTTTTACTTCTTCACGCTCAAATGGCTGGACCAATCTTGATAAAATTTGGTATGGAGGTAGCTGACACCCTGTATTAACACATAGGTTACTTTTTATCCCGATATTCCCACGGGATCGACAATTACGCGGGTGAAACCGCGGGGCGCAGCTAGTAAAACATATTCTCAACTGATATTTCATTGCATTTTATTTAGGGGGGGTACCACGGGCCAAACAATTTGCCCATGGTACCACTTTGTCCCCCTTGGGGTTACCACGGGCAAAAATATTTGTTCGTGGTACAAGGGGGAATAGACTGGGGGACCACGGGCAAGTACCGAACAAAACTACTAGAGCTCGATGACCCCCAAAAGACATCAATTCTTATTTATTTTTATTATAATTATCGTGTTTAGATATCGATACTTACCACGGCTGCAGTTTCGCTAGTTAATTTAATTTGACCCTGTATAGTTCTGACCAGTTCAGGCAACCGCACATCAAATAATAAATTCAATTCGAAATCGCCCTAATGTCATAAACACTAATGGCGATTTTCAAGTGTTTACAACTGACGTGCTGTTTTTAATAACGACGTGGGTTTTTATTATTTTGTCTCCCCCACGTTTTCTCAGATCACATTGGACATTGGCAGAATGGTCGACATCGGCACCATTGCCATAGAGAAAAATAGAATAGAATAGACGCGCGGTTGACAGTTAAGTAGGTACCTATAGGTAAAAGTGCGCAGTGCTGCACACCCCCACCCTATTTCAAGTTAAACCAATATCAACTTTATTTCAATAAAAATTAAGTTGATTTCAGAGTGACTAGCATTATTGAAAAAGTTATAAAAATGTTTGAAGTTGTAGCGTAAACTGAACTCTATTGTGTAGGAACTAAAGTTATTTTTCCATTAATTCATATTTGTTTACATTTTTGGCAAATAAATCGCGAACGCAGATCACACCAAAATTTTACTAAGGTCATCACGCATCTATTATCTATCCACGAGCATAATATCAAATATTAAAGTAGTCCGAGCTTAATTTATACATCCACGAGCATAGGGTTCCTTAAATTGTGCCCTCTTTACACCTAGTTCTAGCAGTAGATACCTACTTATTGATAATTTTCTCTTTCAAAATTTGGTACAATCCAAAATTGTCAACTTGGATTATCTGGGTCCAAGTTGACAATTTTTAGGGTTCCGTACCCACAGGGTAAAAACGGAACCCGTTTTTTTCCGGCGTTTTTGCCTTGTGGTACGGAACCCTTTGTGTGCGAGTCCGACTCGCACTTGGCCAGTTTTTTTTTTCTTCTTCTCGTCCATTTTTGTCATTTACAACGACAATAATTTCAAGCTTAAATGTCGATTTTTTCTATCAGGTATGGTTCCAAAACCGTCGTGCAAAATTCCGAAGAAACGAGAGATCAGCGCTGTCGACTCACAGAAGTACAACCAACCAAAGTTCGCCAGAGCCGATCGCCGTACCTATCGGGATCACACACCAAGATCCTAGGCAGGACTTTGCACGCAACTCCAAAGAACCATGGCTCCATCATTTTCAAGCCAACAATCTGAACTTAAACCTAGGGATCCCTATAGCGAATACAGGGCTGTACCAAAACGATTACTCCCTAATGATGCAGAATGTGGGCAACAGACAATACGTCCCAAATTCCAACAGTCTGATGGGACAAAGTGTGGTAGGATATGGAAGTACGACTGACAATGGATATGGTTCCTGCGGCTTAATCGGTGGATACAGCGGATCTCTGCAGCCCGCTCATCACAGCTCTTATAATTTAAATTTAAGATTAAGACCTCATGATTTCAGCATAAACAACATAACGTTATGAAATGGCTAGTCGTGTCTTCTCTGTATATAATATTTTTTTATTTTGAACATTAAACCTTGAATAATGAGTGTTAGTTTTACTTATCTTAAACCTTTTATCTACCTAACCTAAAAAATATCAGAAATAATAAAGGATATTTCCTAAGGACACACGCACAATTATATATCTCGCAGTTTTACCTTTTTTTTTACTCCTTTGTTGAGAACAATTCACTTCACACTCGCATTATTAAAAAAAGACGATTGCAATCATTGTTACTTTGCTATTATAATTTTCTCGACATCTAAGTAAAAGCCCAGATTTCAGATACTAACAGAAAAAAAGTAGGAAAGATGCGCGGGAACTTTGGAATTTTTGACATTACTGACAACGTCAAACATGTGAAACATGACGTCTAAAGCGCTTCTCAATTCAATCCTCATTCATTTCTCAAAAACAAAAAAAAATGTTTTAGTGATAATTCAGCACGTTGTAGTTATTGTTTAATTTTACGAAACTCTTAATTGAAATATGTATAATTAATTTCACAAACGCACAAGACCACAGTTGGGATTTTTTACTCACGTTACTTGAAAACAACATCATCATGTCGTTAAAAACTTTCAGCAAAACTTTGTTTATGTTGTTATCATTTGCATTTGCTACGCGTGCTACGTACAAATACTTAACTAATAAAAAGAATAAAGAAGAAAAATGTAAGGCTAATGAAATTCAGGAAGTTATAATGTTTTCCTACGGAACCGATGAAATTAAGAAGAGTAAATATTCTCGTTGCATGATTTCAAAAAGTATGGACAGATTATTGTATTATTTGAACCAGCCTCGTCATAATTTGGATATATGTATGTACGTGTGGACTAATATGGATATTACTAATGCTATATTGAAGTTACATTACCGAGGCGTAAAGATACGAGTGATATTAGACGCTGATATGGCGTTTTCTTCTGGGTCCAGTCTGAGGAGGTTAGAAAAGCAGCGAATACCGGTTCGTTGGATGAAGTCGACGAATTTGATGCACCACAAGTTCTGTTTGGCGGATACATTGAGTGAAAACTCTGTTTTGACACCATTTGTGATGGCGGGCTCATTAAATTGGACTAACCAAGCCTTATGCGGTAACTTTGAAGACTGCCTAGTGACTTCACAGAAGGAACTAGTAGAACAATACAAAAAAGAGTTTGAGAGACTTTGGATTCTCTTCAAACCAATTGTAGATTAAGTTTAGTTCTGTAAGTTTTAACAGTAAAACTGTTTTACCATTACTTTTTTATTAGTTAGTAATTAAGTACTCTTTTTATTGTTTGAATTATTTTCTTACTTCTATATACAGGGTGAAATTGAAAACATGCGAAAAATCGAAATGGGAGATTGTACTCATCATTATGAAAAACTTTTACTATGGGACCAAACCTGAAATCGCAAAAACAAAATCAGTTGTTCCCTACATTTATGTTCGCATAACTCGTTAAAATGTAGGGAACAGCTGATTTTGTTTTCGCCATTGCAGCTTTGGGCTCTTAGTAAAAGTTGTTCATAATGATGAGTAAAATCTCCCATTTCAGTTTGTCGCATGTTTTCAATTTGAACCTGTATAGAGTACTAGGAGCGCCCCGCGGTTTCACCTGCATTAGTGGCAATCCCGTGGGAATATTGGGATAAAAACTATCCTATGTCCTTTCCCGGGATTCAAACTATCTCCATACCAAGATTTCATCTAAAACGGTTCAGGGTTTTAAGAGTGAAAAGGTAATTTACAGACAGATAGTTAAGGTATACATACAGACAGACAGACAGAGTTACTTTCGAATTTATAATATTAGTATGGATTCCTAAATTCCATGTTACAGAAAGCAAAAATTATTTCTTTTCCTTTAATATTTAAGCAGTACAACATATTGTTATTAAAATCTGTGTTTATAAAGCTCTTAGTAATTTTTAAATGCATGCATTTATTTTTGTAGTTTTAATACTTTGTACAGTTCGCGACAAATAATTTTACTGCTCTGAAGTAGGCAACAAATCACTGCACAGTAGTTTATCCTACGAATAAAAGAGCAGCGCGCACGCGCGGCTAGCGAAACGCCTAACTTTAGGGCGGCAAAGTTATTTAGAGCTAATTAATAAATTTAATTTAGAGTTAATTAGTTGACAATCATTTATCGCAGCAAAGTTTTTAACCATTTGGATGAAAAATTTCAATTAAAAAATATTGTATGATTTACTTTTAAAAGGTACAACCAAAAGTGTCAAACCATTTTTACTAAAATAATGTTCTCTGATACTGTGAACTACAGTCCAGCTATTGAGAGAATGCGTTCTTGACACCATATAAATACTTGTTTCGCGAATTTGATCTTTATTAGTTTCTAGAATTGTCGCACTGACAGGTCACCCACATATATGGAGATTCTCTCGATGGCAGACTGTAAAGGTCATGGTGTATGATTAGACCTCTATGATTAATGTTTATATCAATAAAATTGTAGGTAGTATGCTAAGTGAAACTTTAGTATTATGTGTACAAGTGTAGTTTTGTAGGTAAGCCACAAAGTACATTTTTATATATTTTGTAATTTTTTAATGTTATTATAGGAATAAAGGAAACCATCATGTTGACTTGAAATGACTATGAAAATTCAGGTTTCCAGTTTTATCCACAACGAAGTTATAGGGTGTCGAAAATGGCCTGAACTGCTTCGTGAAAGGGATGGTACGGCCGTGCCCCTTTTTGCTCGACTTGGTGGGGGCACTTCCGTGCCCCCAGATATGAAAATAAGGAAACATTTGAAAACAAACATCTGACAAACTGAAAAAATTTCGAGTCAGCTTCAATAGAAAATTAAAAGCAAGAGGCGAGTACAGCCTAATGCAAATTTTATGGTGGCTTGAAACTTGAGGCGAATCGCTGCTCAGTAACAAATTCATATGTGGGGGTGAGGGGTGGGGGGTACTGCACAGCAAGGAGCATACTTCAGAGCTGCCAGAAAGTATTAAGGACATTATAAATGATTGATTTAGAATTATTGATGGAAGTGAAGACAAAAAAATGTGATAATGACAGATGTTCATTTAAAACAATGTTTTTAATGTTCATATTTTTTTATTACTTACATTAGGTACCTACTGAGAAGGTTCTATTTTTGTTTGCTGCATGTCTGTGTCATCGTTTAATAAGAATAAATCTTTAATATCTTGTCTGTATTTTTTTACTGTACTGTGAAGAGAAGAATTCAGGCATTTATAATCCAGTATGATCTGTGCCTTAGTTGAGCTACCAGCCTACCAACATTTATTTATGAAGTAGTAGAATATTGGTCTCATCAAGCCAATCCCTTCTTCCAGGTAGCTTACCAGCCCACATACATAGAGCCTGTAATTTAAAATACGTTCAAAATAATGTCAACTACACCACCTAGCCCCCTAACCAGAGTATATATCGTGTGAAGACCAGCTGGACTTTGAGGGTCGAGAAGTTGGAGTCGCGTCACAACACGAACTTCAAGTCGTTCGTGGTGCGTGTTCCGACACATCATCTCGAGAAGTTCCTCAAGGAAGAGTTCTGGCCGAAGGGTGTTGTGTACCGCCGGTTTCGTGGCCGGATACATGACACCAGTCAGCGAAACACGACGCAGACACTTCGTGTTCGTTAGTTTTTTAGTTTACTTAAATTATAATGTTGTATGTATTTATAGTATTTTTAAGTTATAATATTGTATTGTATGTGTTTTATATGGGCCTTGATGCCTGAAATAAATGGATAAATAAATAAAAATAAATAAATAATGATGTCCTGTGCCCCTAACTGGAAGTTAGGGACTTTCTGTCTGTACCCGTAAGATAAAAGTTCCAATGCAATACAACAAAACTTATATCTCGTGTGACTAGATAGTTTTTTATGTAATTAAAGACCAAAAAATGCAGGTTTAAAAGTCCTATCATAAAACGTTTATAAGAATTTCTGATCTATTTTTACCCGACTGCGCCAGATGGAGGGTTATGTTTTTCGAGTGTATGTAAACTATCAATTTTTCCCAATCAACTTTGAACCTTATGCTTTAGCGATAAAGTTGAAAATCTATTGAAGAAATTTGACAGATTGTAGTAGCTTGATGTGCTGGCGTCTGTACCTATATTTCTGTAGCCTAAACGGCTTGATCGATTTCAGCTTGAGAGGTGCCGATAAATTCGTCTTAGTTGCGACTTGTGAGAGCATTGAGATTTTCTATGTCAATGTGTGAGAGTGACACTGGGTACTTATATCAAAATTGAAAAAAAAAATTAAAATGGCGATTTTTGGTGCCATAAGGGTTTAATTTTTTTCTCAAAACCTATCGAGTGGGGTATCAAAATAAAGGGTTTTAAAAGGTGATTACAAAAATTTAAACAGCTTATATGGTTAAAAGTAATTCGAAGTGACAAATCGTAAAATACACGTACCAAGAACTAAATCGTCTGCGAAATCATTCACTAAATCTTTCTTTTAAACTAAAATGCTGGAAATAAAAAGTAATTATTAAAAAAATTAAAAACCCGACTGCGGTAAAAAACAGAAAAGCTAAATACAAGCCCATTTAAAATTAAATAAAACTTGGAAGCAGGCGGGAGCCATAGACCCATACCATTTTTTTTAATAATTACTTTTTTTTTTGTCGTTTACGTTTCCGAACGAAGGCATAAACGTCATAGTGATAACAGTTGTTTGATAAGACAACAGTAGGTAGGAAAGTTCAAAGTCAAACTTTCTAAACATACGATAGATACTCGGCTACTTATATTCAAAACTGTTTTCTTATAAAAATCTGTGAAAATGGTGTCAGGAATAGTTGGAGGAAGGCTAGCCTTAGTAACTGGTAAGTATTTGTAAATCACTTTTTATTCAACTTAACCATCCAAATTAATCGAAAAGAAGATAATTAGCTAAGTTCATAACGTAAACTAGATTAATAACGTTTTATGGCAGTGTATAATCAATAATGATGACAGAAAAACTAGCTTAAAACGTTAATACAGAAGCTTCTTAAAAAAATTGAATGTTTATGATTCTTGATAGATGCCTTATCAGTTTACAGAATGTCGACTTTAATTACCCTGAATGCTCTTTGCTTAGCGGTCACACATATTATTAACGGCATTTTTAGAGACCTAAAACTGTATTTATTTTGGTAATAGCCCCTCAAAAATTATTGTCGTTGCTCACTGTACTCCATTAGGTAATTTATAACTTATACCTACCATTAGAAAAATAATGGTTATAACCCTTTCGTTGTATCAATATACCTAAATATATACAGAGTTCCAATATTTAACAAAAAATATACCTAAAGCAATGTATATATAGTGGTAACATAAAATGCAATAATTTCAACAATATTACCTACCTACACAATAACGGTTGTTATTTGACCATTATTTTTCTAATGCTTTATTATTAAATAGAGTACTTATAGGAAGGTACTGTTTCGATTTTTTTTGTGTAAACACTCAATAGGATGTATTGAAAAGTAAAAGCATTGTTGCAATTTAGATCTCACGACTTTAGAAGGGGTATTATCACTTGGGTAGATGAGGTTCATAGATGTATATTATTATTTTAATGTTCTTAGGTGCTGGATCTGGTATAGGCCGTGCAGCATGCCAGGTGCTATCCAGAGAGGGTGCTATTGTCATAGCCGCTGACAAGCACTATGATGCGGCTGTAGAAACTATTAAGACACACACAGCCTTAGCTTCAGGGAGAAATGGTATGTATAGCATGAATAAACTCAAAGCATTTATTTCAAATAAACCAATTACTTACAGGCACTTTTTGATTTGATAGGGGTTGGTCAGTCAGAAAAAGGAAGCTAGTTGCCAAAACTCCATGGACACTCTTAATTCAAAAGGTTAAATCATAAAATTGTTACAAAAATAAAAGTAATATATTGGTATACTTACTAAGCAGACTCTTTGCAAAATATGTAGTATTTCACATAAGCATCTTTAAAATAAGTTTACCTAAGTAACTAGCAATATTCAATACATTTACTTATTCCAGCAAGATTATTTTGTTGCCAGTTAACTTAAAAAAGCCTTAACAAAACTATGCCAATATTGGCTCAAAGATTTGTTTGTCCAACAATGAATAGGTAAGTACTTTAGTTTTTTATTGCATAATTATTAGCGACATTATTGGGAGAAGACAGACATCTGTAACACAGGTTTTTACCTAGCTCAGAAGTCAAGGTTTAAAATATAATAGTGCCTATCATCTGTTTTATGTCATAATTCTCCGCCTTGGAGTGGTAATGTGGTGCTGTTCCTTAAACGAAGGGGCACTTAATATCATGTCCTGCACAGTGCGCTGCAAACACGTAGCAGCATTCTGGGCCGAGTCCATTTAGATTACCTACCATTGCCCATCGACACGATAAGAAGAAGAAAGCATATTATTATGAATAACTACCTAATTATCGGCCCAACTGTTTGACCAATAATAAAATATACATATTTCAGATGCAGAACACATGGCTGTTGAGCTAGACGTGTCTGACTCTACAGCAGTAAGGAATCTTCTGCAGACCACATTAAAACAGTACAAGGCACCGCCAACAATAGTTGTTAACTCTGCTGGTATCACCAGAGACAACTGGCTATTGAAATTGTCTGAAGAAGATTATGATAGTGTGCTTAATACTAATTTAAAGGTAACCTTAGGATTTAATCATTAATAGACCCAAAAGATATAGGTACCTACTATTGAAACATTTTCGTAAAAGCCCTAAGTTTTGTTTTAATTTTTTCAGGGCACTTTTCTAGTCATGCAAACATTTGCAAAGGCGATGACGGAAGCAAGCCTGCCTGGTTCAATTATAAATCTTTCTAGTATTGTGGGTAAATATGGAAATATAGGTAAGAAAGAAGTGTTATTTTACTATTCAATTGTAATTGTTTATTTATTTACCATAGACTATAACAGTAATAATGTCTTGCTTATAAGAAAATTTGTGTAAAAATATCTTAGACCATTTTGAGTATCAGTTTGGTCATTGTGATACTTAAATAATCCATCTTATAATAAAATTGGATGGAAATTGACTGACTCAACCAATTGATATACCTCTCTACCAAGTACCTTAAATAGTTATTGGTAGGTATTCCAAATGTTCCTAAGTAGGTACCTACTATTTTCTCAATTGGGTTTATTTATTTCAGGTCAAGCAAATTATTCTGCCAGCAAAGCTGGAGTGATCGGTATGACACAGTCTGCGGCCAAGGAGTTAGGCAAATTCAATATTAGGTAAATATCATAACTTTAAAATATTACTACCTATTATTGACCCACTGCAAGGCAAAGGCCTATTGTCATACAGAGAAGGAATGAGCATTGATCGCCATGCTTGCTCATAACTTTACATTCAACATCATAACTATCAATTCCAAGGTTACCTGGAAGAGATTACAGGAAGCTATAAGATAAGATAAGGCCGCCCATTGTATGTTTTGTAGTGTTAAATTTATTCTTTGTTATGTATTTTCTGGTGTACAATAAAGTATATACCTATACCTAAATAAATAAACTCCAGGTTTCCTCACGATGTTTTCCTTCAACAGTGTTAGTCATGTCCAAGATAAACTTAGAAAGTACATAATTATGAAACGTCAAAATGGTTCTTGCCCTTGTTTGAACTCACAACCTCGTGCATGAGACGGGAGGCTTTCACGAAGCCTTCACGTCATCAGAACTTTCTTTGCATGGTATATGTTAATAATACCATCATTTGAATCAGCAAATAATTCTACAATTTCAGGGTAAACGCGATATTGCCGGGCTTCATAGAAACTCCTATGGTAAAGACTGTCCCTGAGAAGGTGATCCAAGGCATGTTGAAGCTGGTGCCTTTGGGGCGACTCGGACATCCTAGTGGTGAGTGTGCATAAACTAGTTAAAATGCAAGAATCTTTTAAAATGAAAGGGTTACCGCTGACCCGGAACATAATGGGCTAAGGAAGGAATACGGGTGGGTTTTAGTCAGTAAGAGTCTGACACTCCCTTCCGCTCTACCCAGAGCAGGAGGGGTCATTTGATGATTTCCCACCCCAAAAAACCGCTTTAGGCGCCTAAATGCGATTGACAGTAAGGTGTTTTTTTTGTGAAATTGTCACAGAAGTTGCATTGAAAAAACAAGATGGCGGCATTAGATTCGATTTTGGCCACGCGCCATAAGGACCTTGTGGAGGTATATACTAACTAACCGACCAAGTTACTTAGACAACGACTAAGTCGTGGGTGACGCCCTCTGAAAATATGTTACTGATTTCAAATAATACTATGACGATAGCATAACTAAGTTTTTTTTAATTATACCTAGGTACATATTATTATGTTACCAATCGACTTTCCTTGCTCACCGTACCAACTTCTACCTTGCTTAAAACGAGCACGGAGTAGACACCTCTGCGGCCGCTGTTACCGGCGTCGCGTCGTGCTCTGTGTGCTGTAGGTAAGGACGTACTAATCTGCCATATATATTTTATTTCAGAATTAGCCGAGGTGATAGCATTTTTGAGCTCTGACAAGAGCTCTTTCATGACGGGAGCGTCAATCGACGTCACTGGCGGTTTCTAAACAGATAAATGGCTTAGGGTGCGTCTACATTACGTTATATAACACATCCACATTATTTAACATTGCTAACTTCTCTATAGAAACATGTTATATAGTTATATACAACACAACGTGTTATTAAACATAGTTATGTTTAATAACATGTTATGTTACACAATGTGGACGCACCTTAATAACATTGCAGCGATATAAACCGTAACACACCTTCAAGTTGGCAATGCCTTTTATTTTGACAGACTTTCATTGCGTTATTTATTTACGTTATATAAACATATGAAGCAATGTAGGTGACGATTTCCTTCAATATCTTTCAGATTGTGGTTGACAATGTGTGACGCAATTAAGGTATGTTGGGGTAAGATCGTTGCTGGGGTAAGACCGTAGGAATCAAATTATTTGCCTGCAAAATTAAATTTTGCTCTGATCTGCGTCGTAGCAGAATAAAAACAATGATGGAGAACACCAATGTTTATTACTGCATTAAAAAACATTGCCACATTAGGTGGGAATTTGATTCATTCGGTCTTATACCATTGGCGATCTTACCCCAACATACTTTACGGTGCAGGTTTATAAGTTATAAGTACTTACGGTTCCAGTGGCGAAGGTTCCCATACAACTCGATTCCTACCGGCTTCCCTTTGAAAAATGGTACAGTTCAGCGTTCATGCGTCAGTTCTATAGAAAAATAATAGGTATAATCATGTTAAAGATATCTACTCCGGCTTACCTCTTACAAAAATTGACCCTTCGCTACTGTATGGTTCATGGTTTGGATTAGGTGTAACAAAAATATTGGAAGTATATTTATGAGAGTTGGTGTGTCATTTTGAACTTTAAGTTAAGTAGTTTTAAAGTCCAAACTTGATCAATATTACAATGCCTTTGTCGCTCAAAAACTTGCCAAACGCAGTTAATTTTAAGATACATTCGTATCCACAGCCATTTAGCAACTCAACTGCGGGGTAATTGCGTAACACACAAACAGTAGCAATAGGTTTCACTTTGACAGTTCAACAACATTCATTGCGTTATTTGCGTTGTTGAGCAGACAAATTTTGCGAACATATGAAGCAATGGATTAGCAATATCCTTCAAAATGATTTAGATTGTGTGTTACGCAATTGGGGTTAAATTGGGACATCTACAATCAAATCTACAATTTTTCAGCTAAGTATAGGTAAAGACGCCAGCTCATCAAGCTACCCGAAACTGTCAAATTTTCCCAATCAACCTTGCACCTAATACTTTAGCAATAAAGTTGAAAATCTATTAAACAAATTTGACAGATTAGTTGTTGCTTGATGTGCTAGCGCATACAATACTAGTTTAAATATAGAGAAGACTTTCTCTAGTCCTAAGCTCAATTTTGTTGCATAGTGCATAATATTTTATAATAATTTTAATGATGGTCTTATAAACGATTTTTTCTGTTGTTATGGTGCTATGCTGATATCTACACGGCTACAAAGTGTCTTCTACACCTGTGATATTTTCATTAAACTACATAATTATGTAACTTCCAGTTTTAATATACTTATACTAAATCTACTACTTATTAAACGGGTGAATGATTTGTATGGTGTTTTATTCAACACTGAAATGATTTCCTTTCATTTGGTTACCATTTTACCCATAGTTTTTACTTCCCTAACCCAAAGGTTGCCAATGGGACCCTATTACTCACTCTCCGCTGTCCACCCGTCTGTCAGTAGGCTGTATCTCATGAACCGTAATAAGTAGACAGTTGAAATTTTTGTAGTGTGTATTTCTATTGCCGCTCATCATCATCTGCTTAGCTTTTTCCTTGGGGTCATCTTCCAGTCTAACCGGATGCAGCTGAATACCAGTATTTTACATGGAGTGACTGCCTATCTGACCTCGACAACCCAGTTGCTATTGCCGCTATAACAACAAAAGGTAAAAATGAAGGGAGACTCCCTTCATTTTTACCATACCAGAATGTTTTTTGCCTTGTGGTACGGAACACTTCCTATGCGAGTACAACTCGCACTTGGCCGTTTTTTATTTGTATTGTTTCTCTCGTACGCTAGTATTATATTATCTGTGTCTCGGCCATCCTTGGCTAAATATATTTAATAATCACCTAATCTAACCATAGTCATCAAAAGGCAAAAAACAAATAAAATTCCATGTTTTTTATTTACAACTATTTAATTACTATGCCTTCTTAGTTTTTAACTTATTCTTCTTCAGCTCAGCTTTATTCTTCTGTCTCTTGTCCCTCATGAAGGTTCTGTACTCTGTCCTTCTCTTCTCGTCTACAATCTCTTTGTATTTCTTCTTATTGTACTTCTGGAACTCTGCATCTGCTAGAAGTTCGTCAACCATTGTCCTCTTCCTTTGCTTTTTAGTCAGTCTCTCATTTACATGGTCTAGTGTAGAATCCATGATGCGACCAACCTGAAAAAGACAAGTTTTATTAGGATGATGATTTTACAACAAAAAATTGTTTATGCCCAAGGAAAAAAGCATAGTGTTGTAAAACTTATTTTTTTGAATAGATGAAAGACCATTTAGTTTTTACATTCAATAATGAACAAACAAAATGGAGCCTCTATAATTTGCATTGCGGGTGTAAGACACAAATGACTCTCTTCACAAATGTCTGTATTTGGTTAGATCATTTAGAAACATGAAGCTGGTTATCAGAAAATAATCTTTTCTGATGCAATTCTTTTACTTGCTTGAACAATCTGATGAACAACTGCTTACCTGAAAGTATTTGGGCAACACTTCCATGTCATTCTTCTTGTAGAAATGTTTGGGGTCCAGAGCTGATCTCATCTTCAGCACTTGAAGGTCATTCTTCAGCTCCTCGGTGACCTCTGGTGCTGGCAGATTAAACCAACCAGGGCCCTTGGTCTTCTCTCGTTCTTTCTGTAATGTTTTAAACCAATTTGTGTGAAAATACTGAGATACGAGCCTACGAGATAAACAAACATTACGGTAATCTGCCATGAAATCAAATGTTAGCTAATATGAAGTGATTGTAACAGAGTACTTTTTGTAATCTATTTCTGTGTGCCTAGATCTGAAGGCCTATTCCTGTAATTAAAAACATTCAAAATCTAGTGGCAATCTCATCTCAGTGACAATCAATGTCAAAAATGTAGGGAAATTAAGAGGTATTTTTGACAGATTGAGACAGATCAGACTGTGATTGTTCTTAAAATTACGAGAATAGCCCCTCTGGTCTAACCTTTCTAGTTTTATTATAATTTGTAAGTATTACTCTGTTAAAAGTTATTATGCTCTTCAAAGAATTACCAACTGAAATCTCTCTACTTCTTTTTCTTTTTATATCTTTTCTTCAAAAATAACTTACCCTCCTCATTGCCTTCAGTTTATTCTTGCTAACATCATAACTGGGCATTTCATGCTCCTTCTCAATCCCGGGCTTCAGCACACTATTCTTCATCTCCTTCTCAACGTCTACACCACCGAGGTTTGACTTTAATTTACCCGTCTCTAAATCCAGCTGATCAAAATGAAACAACCTCTTTTTCTCTTCTTTTTTTAGTATGATGGACTGTGACCATCCCATTTCATGGAAGAACTCATCAAATAAACTGTCAATTTTTAAGTTTTTTAGCTTTGTATTTACTTCTTCTTCTGCAGACAACTTTGTGTCTAGTTCTTGTTGCTTTTTGTCAAATATTTCTAGAATTGCTGCTTGTCTGTCTTCTTTGTCTGTGGAATATAAAATTATGCAAGTTTAGAATCAAATTATAAATCTATTTGCTTCTTTTTAGTGTGTTGATGGCAATATAAATGGCGAGCCCATTTAGATTGCTATTGACACAGTACTGCACAGTACCCCCAGAATTTTGCTACGTGTTTGGCGCCATTACTGTAGTTCATCTGTTCCTGTAACATGCTGCTGACAAGACATGATAATATTAAGTCTATTGGCTAATATTATAATATTGTGGGCCAGCCAAACCACTTACTTCTGAAAGTGTTCAGCGGTGATGTATACAGAAGGTTAATAAAAATAAGTTTGTAAAAACAAACAATCCATTTGTAGAAACAATCTTCTAAGTATATTTTTTATATCCAAAAGGATATTATTCGTAAATAGAATACCATTTGGTGTAATTTACGTGCAGATAGAAGATATTTTATTTAAAAACCAAGGTGGTAAATCAGATAAATGTCAGGTTTCAGCGAAAAGAAGGAATTTTAGAGACAAACATTTGAATTAAGGTACTAACCTATAAAATAAGGTTTTTCGGCATCATCAATTAATTCAGTCCTTATTTGGAGATCCTCATCTCCAACAGTATCGACAATGAAATCCATTTTGATTTAATTAATCATTGAATCCTAAAAAATCACGCGTTTTGTAAACAGCAATCTACGCGTGGTTTTGACACTTGAATTCGATTATTTTGATTGACGTTTTTGAGTTTGACATTATCCAACAATGTTGCCAATTGGCAAATACAAAAAAAAGACTTCGTTTCGTCCAGAAAGGCTGATAGAATAAATCCTTAATTAAAACAGTCACACCCGAGTTCACCCGACGCCGACGTATTAACCTCGTGTAGGGAGTCAAATTGTTGATAGTTTCTCTGTCTACGGAGGCAATCCCCAAAATGTGACGTTGCTTCAGTCCTAATGAAAACGTACTGTGGAGTGGATACCTAAGATAATTAGGAACATACGTACCTACTAACTTAATTAAGTTAAAAGCCACACATGAGTAGAGATGGCGTCGGGTGAATACCCAAAGGGAAAATATCCAGGTAAATTCCTATTTGGGTAAATACCCGGTTTTTAACCGGGGCACATACCTAAACCTTAGGTACATACAATAAATATATTTAAAATGTATGCAAGTTAGGCAAAGAGTACTGTAAGATACCGGGTATGCTATGCTATGCATGCTATATACTTTAAGATTGATGAAGTGGCTTTAGCTATTACATCAAAATTGCACTTACCTAGTATCAAAACATTTGTAAAAATAATGATTATGCATAAATAAATAGGTACCTATACAGGGTGGCAAGGACATCGACGCGCAACAGCTTACCATGGATTCAGTACATGATTCTGGACCCCTCATCTGCGTTGCAATTTTTCGTCGGCTTTTTCTTAGTTTTTACGTTTTTTTTTGCTTTTTTTTTTTACTGTAAATAAAATCATTATTTCTATTTAACCCAATGAGATTTTTAATTAAAACATTGTAAATTCACTTTTTTCACTTAAAACAGCAATGTAAATAAAACTCGAAAGGGCTACCTGATCAGCTGTTTTGCCAAAGTTCATTTGCGAGGTCAACACTGTCTTAGGACCTACGCTAATACGCTTTCAAATGCCGACAAAGGGACCGCGGCGCCGCGCGCTGCCGCCGGCCAGCGCGCCGAGCGGTCTCGTAAGAAGCTATGCGGCGACACATCCCAATGAATCTAACAGACGCGTCACATGAGGCATTTTAATCATCTACTTATATGAATGACCCATTTACTACTTTTATTTTAGATTCATTATATTAATAATAATAATAAAATTAATTTCAGACTTGGTCCATTTTGTTAGTAACAATGTTTTCTTAACCTAGGGCTGCCATCCGTCCGGGTTTCCCCGGATTTGTCCTAGTTTGGTGGTCGTCCGGGGAGCGTCCGGGCGGGGTCCTGAAAAGTGTCCGGGTCAAACCCGGACACTTTCTGTGTTAGGGGAAATCCGACTTTGAATGATTTGCAATAAATTAAAGCATAAATCATAGTTAAAAATTAGCCGCGCGGCAAATGTGTGCGCTCGTGACAATTCATAATTTGCTTTTGATTTACTTTATTTTTTAAAATTTTCATTGATTCCAAAAAGAAGAGTGTTCCTAATTATTTTTGTTACCAGAGTACCAATCACATAGAGAAGAGTGTATAATTGATTAATAAATGAAGCGTTTCATTTGTATTGTTGAGGTTTAAATTGATTTTCTATAAATAAGACAAAAAATATGATGATGTACGATGTTTTTATTTTATTGTAATTTTTTTTTTCGAGGGAGTCCGGGTTTTTTTTTCTATTTCACCGAAATGTCCGGGGTTTTTGAAGTTTTTATCCGGGGTCACTAATTCTTAACCTAGTGTTATTAACAATACAAATCTAAAGTAGTTAGTAACTGTTGTGTACAAGCATAGGTGCCGCGCCGCGCGCTGCAGCCTTGGCCGAGCGAGAGCGAGAGCGCGCACCCGCGCGGCTCACGTTGCATCTTGAACGAATAAACGACAGTGCGTTTCTAGCTAGCGAGTGTTTTACTTGTCCCGTGTCCCGTATCCAACAGTGGCGACGAGAGCAACCCACGCTCACGCTTTATCACAAAACAATGGCTCAGTTTAATTTCGGGATTTTAAATAACTTTGACCACACAGTGCACGAATGGAAGGCGTATAAAAGTCGCCTGCGGCAGTGGTTTATAGCAAATGACATCTCCGAAAAAAATGACGCTACGGGTTCACGAAGGCGAGCGATCCTGCTGAGCGCACTCACGGATGGTACCTACCAGCTCACAGCCGACTTGGCTTTGCCTAAACAGCTGGAGGAGGTGCCATTCGAAGACATTTTGGAGCTAATACATGCTCACTTTTCGCCGAAAAAGTGTGGATTCGGAGAAAGATACGCATTTTACGCGGCAACGCAACAAGCGAGTGAGACGCATGCGCAGTGGGCGGCAAGACTGCGCGGGCTCACGAAACACTGCAAGTTCGCCAATGTAGAAGAAGCCCTCCGAGACCGCTTTGTAATGGGTATGTCGGCGGGTCCCGAGAGGGACAAACTCTTCGCGAAGGATACGGACAGTTTGACCCTGGCAAAGGCAGTGGAGTTGGCACAGAGCATCCGTTGTGCGCGGGCAGGCGCCTCCGCATCAACGACAGCGTCGCCATCAACACAGCAAGAACATGTAGTGTTCAAGGTGCAGGGTACGTGTACGGCTCCAGAGAAGGAACCAGTCAAGGAGAAATGTTCCGTGTGCGGTCGAAATAACCATCCGTCATCCCAGTGCCGGTTCGCGAACTTTACGTGTAGGAAGTGTAATAAAAAGGGACACTTGCGTAGAGTGTGCAAAGTTAAACGTGTTGTGTCCGGTGACGTGGGTGAGGAGGACGACGATGGTGAGTTTTTACGTAATATCGTGTCAGAACGGGGGGAACCTATGACAGAAATCGTGTTCGTCAACGGCTCACAAATGAGGTTCGAAATAGATAGTGGATCCGCAGTCACAGTCATTTCAGAGGATTGTTACAAAAGACATTTTAGCAGCCTGCCCTTGTTGCCCCCTAAGAAAAAGTTATTTACCTACACGGGCACTAGTATCGGTTGTTTAGGCATAATTCGCGTACCGGTCACTTATAGGCTGAGTACACACACACTGAATGTGTACGTGGTGCGTAACGAAGGGCCACCATTGCTCGGTAGAGACTTTTTATCTTTATTTAAAATAAAATTAGCGCCCTGTAATTTTATAAACAATGAAGCAAATACAGTCGATAACTTGCATAGTCGATTCAAAGACGTATTTTCAGATAAATTAGGTAAATTCACGAAGTTTGAAGTCAAGTTAAGGTTAAAAGATGATGCAAAACCAATGTTTTTCAAAGCACGTCCAATCGCATTTGCATTACGAGATAAGGTAGATAAAGAGATCGTCCGTTTAGTAAATTTAGGCATATTACAGCAGGTCGATCACTCTGAATATGCATCACCCGTAGTGCCAGTATTAAAACGCAATGGGAGTGTAAGGCTGTGTGCAGACTATTCCGTAAGCATAAATAAACAATTAGTTATAGAACAATACCCGTTGCCTACGGTCCACGAATTATTTTCGAAGTTGCACGGAGGACAGCAATTCTCAAAGTTAGATCTGTCCATGGCCTATAATCAATTTGTTTTAGACAAGGATTCCCAAAAAATTACGTGCATAAATACGCATCGCGGCTTGTTTCAATATGTATACACGTATGGTGTTTGGGTTAACGAGCGCACCGTCTATTTTTCAGCGCGCTATGGAAAACATATTGTCAGGCATGGACGGTGTGTTATGTCTATTAGATGACGTCCTAGTAACAGCCTACGGACCCGGGCTACACCTACAAAGGCTAACTGCAGTTTTACAGAGGCTACAAGACGCAGGTCTAACCTTGCAAAAAGAGAAATGCGAATTTTTCAAAAATGAAATCAGTTATTTAGGGTATGTAATAAACAAAGACGGGCTCAAAAAATCATCGGATAAGGTAATAGCAATTAAGAAATCCCCAATGCCTACGGATGTAGGTAAACTTCAATCATTTTTAGGGTTAGTGAATTATTACCGTAATTTCGTACCGAGGGCGTCCGAAATTCTCAGTCCCTTATATGATCTTTTAAGGAAAGGGGTTAATTGGAATTGGACCGACGAATGTCAAAAAGCGTTCGTCGAAATAAAAAAACAGTTAACGTCAGACCAAGTGTTAGCGCATTTCGACCCAAACGCAAAGATTATCCTCACTGTGGACGCTTCACCTAATGGGTTAGGTGCGATATTGTCGCAAATCGACAAGGACGGATGCGAGCGCCCTATTTCGTTTGCATCCCGCACTCTTAACACGGCTGAAAAACGATATTCCCAGATACAGAAGGAGGCAACTGCTATTATTTTCGGAGTTCGAAGGTTCCATCAGTATCTGTACGGTAGATCAGACCCGTTTATCCTTCGCACCGACCACAAACCTTTAATCTCTATATTTGGGCCATACAAAGGTATACCAGAGGTTTCGGCAAACCGATTACAAAGATACGCGTTGTTCCTTAGTGCATATAATTATAAGATCGAATACGTTCGCAGCGAGAATAACTCCGCGGATTATTTGTCACGAGCCAGTCTCCCCGACGACGCGGGCAGCGACGGGCCGCAGTCGCGCGCAGCGACGGCGGACAGTGAACCCGGGGGCGGGGAGTGCGGGGCAGGGTTGGATTTTGTACTATAATTATAGTATTTATACTATAATTTCGCCCTTTGTACTATATACTATCCACATCTAAGGATAGTACGTTTGTACGGTTCGTACACTTGCAGAGTTGTTGATGTTATTGTTGGAGTATGTAGAGGAAAGATCACGAGGTTGATGGCACTTAAATAAGTTTAATGAACCCAAGTTATGTACAATAATGCACAGTTGGCGATTCCTTTCTCTAGGTTGTTTACTCAGTTATTAGCTAAATCACAATGCCTGTTAATTAGGTGAAATATGACTTAAATACCTAAGCAAACTGACGCGCGTTCATTCCGCAGCGTCAGCAAAATGTTATGAACAGTTGAAGACTGTACATCTTGGCAACCCCAAAAGGAAAACAACAAAGATAAGGAAAAACCATCACAAAGCAATAAAATTAAAACAATTAGTTATCAACGTTGAACGCAATGTTCCTAGTTCCGGTGTTGCTTCGGCGAGATGTCTCAGGATGAGGCTCCACGCTGCCGTCCTTGCTCCGCGATGATGTTTCAGCAGTTTCCTTCTGACTGTGGTTCCCTTGACAGATGGTTTGAAGCTCGATATCCTCATTCCGTTGTCTAGTGGTTGAGTTTCTTGATATGTTTTTGAAACAGTGGAGACAACGCTTCCTCCCAACCGCCACAAGCACAGCAATGATTGCCGATGTCAACAGAAGATAGCAGACGACATATTGATGAATGTCGTGTATTGTAACTGTTGTCTGTTGAGCTTCATTTTCTCTTTGTGTTTTAATCTTGTCTTCAATCTTAGCTATTTCAAGGCTTGTAGAAGATGATTGAAGCAAGTTTGGTGCGTAGTGATACGTTAAGTTTACGATTTTGTTTATGGATCTGTCTAAAGTAGGAGCTGTCAACTCGTAGTCCATTTTTATGCAGCTGTTATACTGACGATGGGCGTAGATTGTTAAGTCTTTCTGATGACTGCAGTACGCATCCTTGCGATAACGTCACTAAGCTTGGTGACGTTATGGTGGAAGTTGTGATGTCATTACTACCAATTGTCCGTAATAAATACGTATCGCAGCATACTGCTAGCCAGCTGTTCGATGGGTGTAACTCAATCCATACGTCCTTGCATGCGGTCTAGGTCACAAGGCGAAGTGTTTTGATGCGACAGCAGTTTTGCGTCACACGATGCTTTGTTGCTATGCAAGTCGTAAGACGGTAAGTTATTTTTGCATAAAAAGTTGTTTGACCTTTGTTGTACGCATTGTTTGAAATCGTTTTCAGTAAGTAGGATGTGCATGCCCTTGTTAAGGTTGACAGCGATGTACTTGGATGATGTTTGGCTCAGTTGTTCCATAGTAGTTCGGCAATGTTGTATCTCTGTCTGGTAGCATGCTTTCTTTACATTCTCGAAGAAAGCTTCAGTTCTATGTATTCCTTCCCAGTAGTTAGTTAAATTATAGTACATAATTAATGTCCATTCATCATGTACAACTTGCATTTTACCGACCGTGTCATAGTAAACAGGCCGTTCTGGATTCAAACTTGTAATTTGAGTGCCTGGCGCGATGCGATCAGTGTCAATGGCCCCATAGGCTCCCGATATACATGCAAACAATGCTAATGTTGTTATGAGTAAGGTGGAAAGAAGTTTATTTCCATTTACTCGTTGTTTTGATGTTTTGCTTTTATCGTTATCTGTTTGCCCTTGAATTTCAGTGTCCAAAGGCAATGGTGACAGTTTGACTACGGGGCGCTTGATGGTTCCCGTTTGTGTTTTGATAGTTGTGACCCGAACGTAGCCATCAGATCCAGGGTGGGTTTCCATAACACGTCCCATAGCCCATTTTCCCGGGGGCAAATTATCTTCCTTTATCAGTACTATGTCGCCCTCCTTGATATTCTTTTTCGGCCTATTCCACTTACTGCGAGTTTGCAGTGTAGTTAAATATTCGTTGGACCAATTTCTCCAGTACTGATGAAACATATGTTCGCAAAGTTGCCACCTGCGACGTAAGTCAATGTTATTTGCATCGCTGTAATCTGAGAGCGGCAATGATAGTATGGGGCTCCCTGTGAGGAAATGTCCAGGAGTCAGGCAGTTGTAAAACTCTTCCGGATCCTCTGTAAGAGGACACAGCGGCCTTGAGTTTAAGCACGCTTCTATCTTGGCCAAGAGTGTAGCAAACTCCTCATAGGTTAGTTTCTGGTCACCCAATACTCGTCGCAGATGGTGCTTCATTGATTTCACGGCAGCTTCCCAAAGGCCACCTGCACTAGGCCAAGCTGGAGCATTAAAATGCCACTCGACCTCTAGTTTCGCCAACTCGCTGAAGACTTCTGGTTTTAGTACTTGTTTGAATAGTTCAAATTCTTCACGAAGTACCCTTGCAGCGCCAACAAAGTTAGTGCCGCAGTCTGAGTACATGTGCTTCGGTGTACCGCGCCTCGCGCACAGCCTTTGGAATGCTGCTATAAAGGTCTCAGTGCTCAGGTCCGACACCAACTCAATATGGACGGCTTTTGTGGCCATGCATATGAATATTGCTATATAGCCCTTTGATGTTTTGACGCCTCTACCCTTATTATGTTTGACGTCTACGTGCCCCGAGAAGTCAACACCGGTATGTGTGAATGGCCGGCACGGTGTAATTCTCTGTCGGGGTAAATCTCCCATCAGTTGATGACTATCTGTTCTACTAAAGCGATGACAGCGAACACATTTCTGGAGTACAGTTTTGACTGCTCTGTTCCCTCCAACAATCCAGTACTTCTGTCTTAAGTACATCAACGTAAGTCTAGCTCCTCCGTGTAACGTGCTTGAATGTGCTTGTTCTATCAAAAGTTGAGTATGTCGTCCCCCATGTGCTATGATAACCGGATTTTTCATCGCAAGAGGCAGGTTAGAATTCTTGAGACGACCTCCGACCCGAATAATACCCTTGTCATCCAAATAGGGATTTAGTTTAAAGATTGGGCTTTTTCTTGATATGTCTTCGTTTCGGTTGAGTTGATTATATTCGGAACTGAACTGTAGCCGTTGCACATAGCTGACGATACTTCTATCCGCTGCACTTAGTTCGCTTGTTGTTAGGTACGCGGTTTCGCATTTCGTTTTATATCGCATGTTTGCTATAAAGCGTTGTATCCATGCGACGACGCGTATTATTCGTGTCATTGAACTGTAATTGTTCAACAAGTCACTCATAAAATTTTGCTGATCTTCTTGTTTTGCTATTTTTGTTTCAACATGATTTGCGCAACCGATGTTTGTTCGGAATGAGCCTGGTATATTTTTAGATGTTTCTAATTTCGTTAGAATTTCTGGCCCTTGCCACCATAAGTTGAAACCCATAAGTTTGCTTGGCAGTAGTCCTCTTGACGCGCAATCGGCGGGATTTTCTTCGGACTTCACGTACTCCCATTGAGTTGCAGAGATGATGCGTTTGATTTTCGTAACTCTGTTGGCGACGTATGGTTCCCATCTTGTTGAGTCACCCTGAATCCATGCTAAAACAACTTGAGAATCAGACCAAGCCTGCACAGAAATGGTGAAATCAGATAGAACTTCCTTTGTTTTTTCCATTAGATCTGCCAATAGTACGGCGCCGCAGAGTTCCAGTCTGGGCAATGTAGTTTTCTGCTTCACTGGTGCCACCTTTGTTTTTGCAACGAGTAATGTTGTTATGGGCAGTCCATGTTCATTCCATACCCGACTGTATATCACACAAGCGTAAGCTTTTTCGCTTGCGTCACAGAAACCGAGTAATTCTACGCGTTGCTGCGTATCACCTATCCATCGATTTATCTTCATGTTTTTAATGTAGGTCATATCTGTATTAAGCTTTATCCATTCTGTTTTTATGTCGCTAGGCACTTCGTCATCCCAGCTAAGTTTACCGACCCAGAGTTTCTGGAACAGCAGTTTGGCTTTGACTGTCACTGGAGACAGCCAGCCTAGTGGGTCATAGAATTTGGAAATCTCTGAGAGTAACGATCTCTTCGTTAGCCGTTTTGTTTGTTTCACAGGCCAGTTAAAGTAGAAGGTATCGCTTGTATGGTTCCAACCTAGTAGAAGTTTCTTCAGATTTAAAGTCAAAGGTGTTTTGTCTGGAAATCTGTTCTTCGCTTAGGTTTTCAAGTAAAGCGCGATGATTACTTGACCATTTCCGCAAGTTCATTCCCCCTCCTCTCAAAAGGTGTATGAGAGATTCTTGTAGATGTTGGGCTTCCTTAACGCAGTTGTGGCCACTTATGACGTCATCGACATAACACTCTGTCTGCAGTATTTTGGCCGCTACTGGATACTTGTGTGCATCGTCAGTAGCAAGCTGTTTTAAAGTGCGCATGGCAAGCCAAGGAGCACATTTTGTTCCGTATGTGACTGTGCAAAGCTGAAAGTCGCGTAGGGGCTCATCTGGCGAATCTCGCCAGACGATTCTCTGAAGATCTTGTTGTTCTTCTGACATCCATATACAGCGATACATCTTCTCGATGTCAGCAGTGAAGACGTATTTATACGTCCGCCACTTTAGGATAAGACCCTGTATATCTTGTTGTAAATTAGCACCTTTTTCCATAAGGCTGTTTAGGCTGTAGCCAGTTGAAGTTTTTTGCGATGCGTTAAATACAACTCTCAATTTTGTGGTGGTGGAGTTTTCCCTTAAAACTCCGTGATGCGGGAGATAGCAACACTTAGATGGAATATGAGACGACGGTTTCATATGGCCGAGTTCAATGTATTCACCAATGAATTGCTTGTACATGGCCGAAAGTTTCTTATTCTTTTGCAGTCGTTTTTCCATTTGTAGAAACTGTGATACGGCCACTGATTTTGATTTTCCCAGCCTTTCTTCAAAATTAGGAGAAAGTGGCATTTTGACGACGTATGTTCCGTCTTGCAAGCGTTTTACGGTTTCCGTGTAGAACTCTTCGCATTTTTCGTCCTTAGACATGTACTTTGCGAGTTGAATATCTTCCGTTTCCCAAAATTTGGTTACTTCCTCCAAGTTGATCAACGCTACGTTGCAGTTGAATGTGTTCATTTTTCCGCATAAAATCCATCCTATTTGCGTTTGTTGTGCCACGGGGGATTGGTTGCTGCCTTTCAGTACGCCATCCAGAATTATCTCTGAATATACGTCAGCCCCTAGCAGGAGATCAACTTTGTTAGAAATATTGTATTCTGGGTCCGCGAGTTTTAGGTTCTTCAAATGTGGCCATTCAATTTTCTCAATCGTTGTAGTTGGAAGATTATTTGTTAGTTTCTTCATAATAAGCGCCTGTGTTGTGAAACAGTAATCAGAGTGAATTGATGTACAGGTGAGGTTCAGTTTTCCCCTGCAATCTCCCGACACCGTTCCAATTCCGGTTACGCATGCGTTGACGTTTAACCGAGGAAGTCGTAGCATTTGAGCAGCGTTTTCTGTGATTAAGTTCACCTGCGAACCTTGATCGAGAAGTGCCCGTAGTTTTACATACGTCCCATCAATTGTTTTGACTCTAAGTTGGACTGTAGTTAGCAAGACTTCCATGTTTCTTGTATTTACGTGGTTAGACGAGTTTTGTTGAGATGTCGACGGAGAAGCTTGGTCATGGTTGTTTTTTCGGTTAGATGTGATGTTTTTCTTTTCTGGATTATGCAATAATGTGTGGTGTTTTAAATTACACTCTTGGCAAGTTTTTGTTGATTTGCATTCTTCGTTACCGTGACTGAATAAGCAATTTTTGCATAGCTGCAGTTTTAAAACTGTGTTATGTCTTTGGCCAATGTCCATGTCTCGGAATTGGTTACAGTTCATTAACACATGACTTCCGTTGCAATGTGGGCATTTTCGTTGTGATGCATAAAAGTTGTAGGTTTTGAAATTTGACTTCTTCGTCCGTTTTTGATTGTTAACTTTCGAGTTTGTTGGCTTTTCTGTCGAAGTGGTTGAGACTCCCTTTTTTGCAGACTTCATTGTTTCATAGGCCATGAATTGAGTTTCAAGAAAATACAGAAAATCCTGTAAATTCTGAAGTTCCCGGTGATCTTGTATTTCTTTCATATACTCGCTCAATGTTTTGGAGTCTAGTTTCTGTGACATAATGTGCACGATAATCGGACCCCACGATGTTGTTTCAATACCGATATTCGATATCCCGTTTAAGCATTCCGTGATGACATCATGCATTTTCTTTAAGTTGTATGAGTCCGGGTTCTGTATGACCGGAAGATTCAGCATGCTGTTCATGAATGATGTAAACTGCAAACGACGATTGTCGTAACGCTGATTGAGGATATCCCAACAGGAGTTGTAGTTATCGGCTCTAACGCTTAAGTGTTGTACCAAGCGCTCAGCTTCACCTCGCAGTTTGGTTTTCAGGTGTTGCATTTTTTGCGCGTTATTTATCATGGGGTTCTTGTGAATAGTCTCCAAAAACAGATCTTTGAACGAGATCCACTGACTGTAGTTGCCGGAAAATTCGGGAACTTCGATCTTAGGAGCCGAGTTCGAGTAGTGGGCGGTGGTCCAAATTTTAGAGTTGAGACGCTTTTTTATCTCATCATATTTTTGTTCGACGTCCGCAAACACATTGTAGTATTTTTCATTCGATCCTTTTAATTCGAAATCGATTTCCCAATGCAGTTTGTCGATAGGCTCCCATTTTGAATTTAGAGTGTGAAGGTGATCATCCAGTTCCCATTTTTCAGCGCTCGATGCGCTGTTTATCTTTGTCATAACACGATGTATCGCATTAAAATTACATTCTTGTTTGTTGAGTAAAAGCTGGATTCCGTCATCACCGTCACTATATTGGTTGGCATCTGCTGACGTCCCGGTTAAGTCGAACTTCACCTTCTGTTGTTGTTCTTTCAACTCTGACAGTTTGTTGATAATGTCTGTTTTTATTTTGAGGCACATCTCTTCCGTTTTTCCGTGGATGTTGCTCACAAAATAGTCTATCGTTTTATCTTCTAGTTCTTGAACTAAAAGGGCATGTCTGCTGTCGAAATCCTGCCATTGGTTTTCTAGCGATGACAAGCGCTTGTTCAGGTAGTCCGCAGTTTTGCGGGCTGATGAGTCCTTGCGATAGTTGACATACAAGGTCTTGATGTTTTCAAAACATGTTGACTGCAGTTCCAGTTTGTCCATGTCGATGATGATATTTAGCTCGTAGTCTCTTAGTTGATGGCGACCGCTGAGCGTTGCGTTAGTTGCAGCTACTAGAAGACAGCAGTGTGCAGTTTTCCTCTAGTAGTTGTTTGTTTGTATAGCCCGTAGTCACGTAGTTGACGGCGACCGTTGAGCGTTGCTTAGTTGCAGCTACTGGAAGACAGCAGTGTGCAGTTTTCTTCCAGTAGTCGTTTGTTCTGATAGCTCTTAGTCGCGTAGTTTACGGCGCCAGAAGAGTGTTGCTTGGTTCGTTGACACGAAGACTTCTTAGGTGCTGATAGTCTTCTCACTTCAAATCTTGAATCCTCGATTCGAAATGGTCAATGGAACTCGGTACCCCTGCACCTCGATTACAGTATTGTGCGCCTTCTCAATCTAACTGGGGCGACCCGCTTCTGGGAGACCAGCTAGACCGATTCGCTACCGTAAAGAGACACAAGCACCAAGAATCCGGCTCGAAGGACCATTAAATGTACGGTTCGTACACTTGCAGAGTTGTTGATGTTATTGTTGGAGTATGTAGAGGAAAGATCACGAGGTTGATGGCACTTAAATAAGTTTAATGAACCCAAGTTATGTACAATAATGCACAGTTGGCGATTCCTTTCTCTAGGTTGTTTACTCAGTTATTAGCTAAATCACAATGCCTGTTAATTAGGTGAAATATGACTTAAATACCTAAGCAAACTGACGCGCGTTCATTCCGCAGCGTCAGCAAAATGTTATGAACAGTTGAAGACTGTACAACGTTAAAATACTATAATTTTAAGTTTGCTCCCGAATGTTTAATTTTACGTCATATAAATATTTCGACCGTAGCTGTATCTGACCGAATTCTGATCTTACGATGTTTTCTCTGTCGATGGCCGGAGATTACCCGATTATCCTCCGCAGTACACTTCTCTCTTTCCACTAATCTCGTTCCTTCCATTCCATTCGAAATTCAATCAAAGTAACAACAATCGTTTGCGCATTTTTGTGTAAAATAATACTTTTTTGTGTTTTTATTACGGAAAGTGGCAGTGATGGTCATGAAAATGACGATAGACCGGAAGTATCCACTCCAAAGAAAAAAATTCTGAGTAAAGTTTACCTTAACTAATGTTGATTTTAATGACTACCTATTATGTTAAATTAGAAATAATGAAAGTGTACTATAATTTTTGATAAATACTATCCTTTTCATTTTTTTGTGCTATCTTTTTCAACGTACCTAAATCCAACCCTGGTGCGGGGTCAGTACGCAGCACGCTGCCGCCGCTGCCGCTCCAATTGACCGCGCATCGTACGTTCATTTCGTTATAGATGGTCACATGCCGGTCACACTAGACGAATTGCGTAGAGAAACTAGTCGGGATATTAGCTTGTTAAAAGTGATCGATTTTATTTCTAAGGGTTGGCCTAGGGGCATGGCTGATATAAAATTAAAACCCTTTCATGCATGCAAAAATCAATTATCGTATGAAGAGGGCTGCGTCATGAGAGGGCATAAAGTAGTTTTGCCCGAAAGTCTTAGAATTAAAATACTAAACGAACTTCATACTTCCCACCTAGGAATTGTAAAAACAAAGGCAGAAGCTCGTTCCCGTTTTTGGTTTCCGGGTATTGACAATGAGATCGAAACTATGATTAACTCCTGTACTGTGTGCATACACTTACGACCAACCCCCCCACGTGCCCCACTTGCGCCGTGGCAATATCCACCCCAACCCTTTCACAGGCTACATATAGACTTTTTAGGTCCCATAGATAGTAAACATTATTTAATAGTGGTAGATGCGTATACTAAATGGGTGGAAGTTTATGATATGTGCGGTACAACGACCTCATCAGCCACAGTAGAAAAACTTTGCGAGTTTGTTTCTAGATTTGGGCTACCCAACACAATTGTTAGCGATAATGGCACAGCTTTCACGTCACACGACTTTAAACGGTTTTGTGCAATAAACGGGATTAACCACGTGACGTCACCGGCATATAGTCCCGCGAGCAATGGTCAGGCCGAAAGTTTTGTGAAGATTGCAAAAAAAGGTATAAAATCGTGTATCCTCTCTAGTCAAAGTCAGAAAGAGAGTAGGGTCAGGCTGTTAAGATATCTTTTCGATTACCGAAACTCGATACATTCTGTCACAGGGTTCTCTCCTGCACAATTAGTTTTTGGACGTAAACTAAGGTCACGCTTGGATAGGCAGCCATTACACTCTCAATCCAGATCACGATCCAAGCAAGGTGACGGATTGTAGTAGATTGATGAATGTTGGTGTGGCTCGTCGCGACATTAGACGGTCAATCCAGATCATATCAGTCCACTGTACGATACCGTCAAATGCACACGCGTTCACAACCACTAAATGGATCATCATCATCATCATTTCAGCCGAAAGACGTCAACCTCTGGACATAGGCCTCCCCCAAGCCTGCCGGGTCAGCGGGATTGTCCGAAAGGGTTACCGCTGGCCCGGAACATAAAGGGCTAAGGAAGGAACACGGGTGGGTTTTAGTCAGTAAGAGTCTGACACTCCCTTCCGCTCCACCCAGAGCGGGAGGAGTCATTTAATGATTTCCAATCCGCAAAAAAAAAAAAAAAGGCCTCCCCCAAAAGGGAGGGGGGGGGGGTTGCCATAATCGCCACGCTTGGCAGGCGGGTTGGCGATCGCAGTATGGTATGGTGGTGGAATGCATAGAGAACGCTGCTGCGCATTCTCCGGTACACCCCTTAGTCGCCTTTTACGACACCCACGGGAAGTATGGGGTGGTGCTATTCTTCAAGTCCGGCACCACACAGAGGATCTGAATATCTGTATTTATTCATGTAATCAATGCATTTCTTATCTGTATTTATTCATGTAATAATGCGTTTTCGACGTTGATGGCACTTGCGGCCGGGCGTCGTCGTCGTTGTTGTCATTCGACTCCATCGCGCTCCGAACGCAGACTGACGTAATTTGATAGCATGTTACATTACACGATCAATCCGGATCGCGATCAATGGATCGAGATCAATGATTTTAAAAAATCTAGATATTTTCTGATCACATTTCACGATCCATCAATTAAATACGTTACACAGTCAATCTGGATTGAGATCAATGATCACGATCAAGGATCACAATCTAGATTGAGCGTGTAATGGCTGCCATATGCTGTCGCCAAAACCGTTGTCACCCTCAGACACGTTATTGGACACTTCTGTAAAATCAAAACAGTGTTTGCAGAGTAAATACAACGGCGGCAAAAATGACCAGACTTTTATATGCGGAAACGAAGTGTTATACAAAAAGTTTTTGAATAAAGATAAGTTCACGTGGTGCAGAGGTACAATCACAGACAAAATAGGTAAGGTGGTCTATTTGATTAACGACCACCTAACAGGAAATGTAGTGAAAAAACACAAAAATCAAATTGTATTTTATAAGGGCTACGCCAACTCACAAGACTCACAACAATCTTGGGATATCGGCGAAGTGGACAATTCGGGTGACGGCACCACGTCACGATCAACATCACCGAGTCTCCAACCCGCTTTTCAAGTCGACTCCGCGGGGGAGGGGGTACAGGGTGCAAGTACAACGAATGGTTCGTCACCACCGCCGCCAGTGGCGTCCCAACATCCCGATAGAGTGTTGCGCGATATCCCAAGGGTAAACTATAGAAGCCTCGCGTTAGGAAAATGATTACCTACCTAGTTATAAGATATTTTATTTGATTAGTTATAAGAGATATTAATAATATGTGTCACACGGACTAACGTAATTATATTATGAAAATGCCATGTATGTTGTGTACCGTCCTACATTCTTGTTCTGCTACGATTATTTATTCTTATTATTTCTTAATCTTAATTCATTATATTGTATAAAGTGGGCTTGTCAAAATAGGGTGGGGAGATGTTGTGTACAAGCATAGGTGCCGCGCCGCGCGCTGCAGCCTTGGCCGAGCGAGAGCGAGAGCGCGCACCCGCGCGGCTCACGTTGCATCTTGAACGAATAAACGACAGTGCGTTTCTAGCTAGCGAGTGTTTTACTTGTCCCGTGTCCCGTATCCAACAGTAACAATGTTCTTAGCCTAGTGTTAGTAAAGGTACAAAGTAATCAGGCGCTTGGTCTCGCGTGAAGGCTCATCCAATGTGCCATCAGTACAGAGTCCCAGCGGCCGGCACACACGGCCAGAATGGCACTAGGGCTGCCGCGCACCGCGCCAGCATCGATGCACAGCGCTTACGCATGATGGCGTGGAAGCCATCTACGTGCGCCTCTGCGAACATGCCACTCGCGCTGCAGTAGCGCGGCAGCCCCATCAACACCCTGAACGCGTTATTATACTGTACACGCATTATGGGGGACAATTATTTTTCTAAAGCTTCATCGATTTAAGTAAAGAAGATTTAAAAAAAACGTGTAGAAGTGTATTGACAGTCACGTAATTTTTCGATATTTTTTTATTATCAACATTAATTTTGGTTTTGAATGAAATTCAACAATGTAATTTAAAGTTTCATAAAAAAAATACATCCATTTTCGCAATTTATTACGTGAGTAGGTAACTAAGTACAACTAAATGTGTTTGTACATTCTATCATTTTGTTGATATGTGTTCGGTGCAGGCACTGGGCACAGTACATTTCTTTTGCATTTCGCCGAATTTATCGGATTTTTGCCAGTTCCTAGATTTCGTCGCAAACGGGCGTGCTGTTTGTCGCGAATTTGTGATCTTAATGCCTCGGCCACGAAAATAACGCCACGCTTGAGGCGTCAATCCGCTACAAGCGTTATTTCTAAGCGTCAAAAGCACGGCCACGAACTTCAAATATTCGCATGTAGCGTGTACGTCGGTGGGAGAATGAATCAGTTCAGTACAGAAAAAGGTAACATGCTCTGTGAGTACAGAGTAAGTACGCGTCAACATTATACGTGAAAGTGTTGCTGTCAAAAATACCTTTGTTAATACAATTATAATTTCTTCCCACTATTTTTTTACAACATTCCTAAACTTATGTTGCGGATGTGAACTCATCCATAACGCAGGTCGATTTTGGATTGCAGTGATAAATTCTTCAATATTCATATTAGATTAGTTACTATAAACGCGACAAAAACAAAACAATTTGTTTTAGACGCTGACGCGCGCGCGGAGCGACCGCTTCTGCCTTACATTTGTGGCCTTGTATTTGTTTTTGACGCTCGACGCTGATGCTTGCAGCGCAAGGCGAATTCGCTTGCAGCGTCGCATTCCGTGGCCCTCGGGTAACGTAGTTTTTAAAATCAAAAGTAATTTTCTGTGTGTGTGTGTGTTTAAAAGTGACGTTCAAAATGCCTTCCAGACCTGAACAATTTTTCAGTGCCCGCGAATACGGGAATCGCTATTTTATGGGAATAAGCTTATTGTTAGTTTTATTTCCATAACGGGTACTTAATTATTAGTAACTACCATTAGTTAGACAACGGATCTATTGTATGAGTGCACAAAAAACACCCGAAATCGGAGGAAGTGGCGAGAAATCGTGAGGCGAATCACATCAGCCCCTAAACAAGAAACTACATGAGGACTACGACCGCTCTGACAAGAGTGCTACGAAGAAGAAGAAGACCATCGGTTATCAAGACTAATTCAACATGATTTTATGTGGTAGGTACCTGTCAATGTTGTCGTTAGGCGATATTTCGTAGGTAACGGTTCACGTTCGTCCGGCAGCGGCGCGGCGGCGGGAGGCCGCGCGCGCCACAGACTTGTGTGTGTGTAGGTCAGTTACAATTACCGGCACGTAACTTGGCAAGAGATTTTCGTAGTGGGGGAAGTTCGCGCATATAAAAATGTATGAAATTGTGCGTGCGCAAATTTCCCCCACTACAAAAACTCTTGCCAAGTTACGTGCCGGCAACTATAACGCGCGCGCGTGCGCCATCCGCGGAGCGTTTGGATCGCGTCGTTTGCTATACATTGCGGGCTCAAAAATGTCAATTTTATTAACCGGTCATTTCCGAGATGAATGACTTTCGTAATTATATTTATGGCATCAGATGTAACCTTTTCACGACGTTTGCGCGACGATGTCCCTGCCAGCCTGTATAATAGCTCACCGGGCGGGACTTATCCCGTTTTATGAAACTTCCTCACAAAACGCTGCGAACAAACAAGTGTAGTACCTACCTACCGAACATGAAGCAGCATTATAATCCGGGAGCAACATCACACTTTGTCACTTTTCTTCTTCGAATTAATTATTCAAGGCCTACTTTCGAGGGTCTTCGTTAAGGGTGTGTTGGAGAGTCATTATTGTCGCGGAAGCGGACCTCGAGGGCCCTTGACTGAAGGTACAGACAAAGTTACAGAATCGGAGAATTTCGAAGCGGGTAATAATGTGACCTTTACTATACCTTTGTGGCTTGACGCAAGTACTTGACGGGGTAATAATCCTTTTTACCCGACTGCGTCAGAAGGAAGGTTATGTTTTTCGAGTGTATGTATGTATGTATGTATGTATGTATGTATGTATGTATGTATATTTCTTTGGCACGCTCTGCAGCCTAAACGGCTTGATCGATTTCAGCTTGAAAGGTGCCGTTAGATTCGTCTTAATTGTGAGAGTGACACTGGGCATATTAAAATTGAAAAAAAATTAAAATGGCCGATTTTTGGCGCAACATGTTTTCAAAAAAAAATTTTTTTTTCTCGAAACCTATCGAGTGGGGTATCAAAATAAAGGGTTTTAAAAGGTGATTATAAAAATATATATACCTTATATGGTTAAAAGTAATTCGAAGTGACAAATCGTAAAAAACACGTACCAAGAACTAAATCGTTTGCGAAATCTTTCACATTAATTGTAAACTAAAAAGCTGGAAATAAAAAAAGTAATTTAAAAAATAAAAAAACCCGACTGCGAAAATGAAAAGCTACAAACAAGCCCATTTTAAATTAAATAAAAGTTGGCAGCAGGCGGGACCCATACCATTTTTATTATATTTTCAAATTCCTATGGGTCCCGCCTGCTTCCAACTTTTATTTAATTTAAAATGGGCTTGTTTGTAGCTTTTCATTTTAACAGTCGGGTTTTTTTATTTTTTAAATTACTTTTTTTTTGTTGTTATGATCATTTCCGTTTACCCGACAACAACCATAGGAAAAATAAACACCGAATGATTTTAGTTAGTTTTCACACCATTCTGAAACTGAATTAAAAAAAAAAAACAAAATAATTTTATTGGTTTTTGTCGTTTAGGCAAGTTATTCATGATCCCCTTGGGTTTAAAAAATCCATACAATCGTATTTCGAGGTAACACGTCCCCTTATGCCATTTCTGCCTACCTACTTAGATTACTCCTTGTCCAACTAAAAACGTAAGCAACTTCCTCACTACCGAAGTCAAGCCATTCTCGAATCCCACCAAAGGTAAAGAGAATTATCGCCTTCTCACAATTCTCATATAATGACCGGCCTGATGGCGCTAACTATGCGGAACATTTACGTTATGGGACCCAATAACTTGTGAACCTTCGGACCGTTAGCATATAATAAGCGCGAAACAGTACCTCATGAGGAGGTACCTTACAAGGTCAAATTAAATTAGCTAGCGAAATTCCACAGATGTTTTTAAGAAAGTATACTCCATTTCAAATAAGATTAGACATTTAAATAAACCTTTTTTACAGTCCGTTCAACAGATTTTGACTTCTATACCTTAGGCATAAGGAAAGCGCACTTCAGACGTTTGGCTCCCAGACTGGAGCGGGCCGGGGCTGCGTTGAAGCGGCTCCTGCCCAATCTAGGGGGTCCAAACGCCTCCTGCCGGAGGCTCTACGCGGGGGTCGTGCGGTCCATGGCCCTTTACGGGGCACCAGTGTGGGCGCGTTCACTGAGGCGGCGACCAGCCCGGCGGTTGAACGCGTCCCAGAGGGTCATGGCCGTCCGGCTAGTCCGGGGTTACCGCACGGTCTCCGGGGAGGCAGCGAGCCTCCTTGCCGGATTGCCGCCATGGGATCTGGAGGCCAAAGTCCTCGCTCACATATGGGAGTGGCGAGAGGAGGTAAAACGCCGGGGCGTAACTCCGCTGCCGCGACAAATCGCGGCGCAGCGGACAGAGCTCCGGCGGGATCTCATGGCGACATGGAGAGTGCGACTGTCGCAACCCAGTGCTGGGCACGCCACAATTGCGGCGATAAGTCCCCTCTTTGAGGAGTGGCTAGGGAGGCGCCACGGCGTCCTCACCTTCCGCCTAACGCAGGTCCTCACCGGGCACGGCTGCTTCGGGAGGTTCCTGTCCAGAATAGGGCGGGAGGAAACGCCCGGGTGTCACCATTGTGTGGATCGCCCGGAGGACACGGTGGAGCATACGGTGGAGATCTGCCCAGCTTGGGCAGAGCACCGCCGTGTCCTCACGGAGGCGATCGGCGGCGGCGATCTCTCGCGTCCGGCCCTAGTCCGGGCCATGGTACGGAGCGAGAGTGCATGGGAGGCTGTCGCCTCCTTCTGCGAAGCAGTGATGCTCGCGAAGGAGGAGGCGGAGCGCGTGAGGGAGAGGCAATCCTTGCGCCCTCACGCCCCTAGCCGCCGCAGGAGACGCCCTGGGCGTCGGGAATCAATAGCCGATTCCCGGCCACCGTAGGCGCGGGCTTGCGGACGGCGAGCAATGGGCAGCTCGCCGTCCGGTAAGGACCAGGCCCGGGTCGACGGCGCGTTGTGTTCCACGCGCGCCTCAAGGAGATGTCAGCACCAACTGACGGGGTCCGCTAGGGCCGATGCCCGCCAGGGTCGCGGGTTGTTCGAAAGAGATACCGTGGCCCCTGGCACAGGCAACTGAAGGAACACGGGTGGGTTTTAGTCAGTAAGAGTCTGACACTCCCTTCCACTCCGCCCAGAGCGGGAGGGGTCATTTGATGATTTCCCACCCAAAAAAAAAAAAAAAAAAAAAAAAAAAAAAAGGCATAAGGAAAGCAAAAAAGTGGTTACAATACCAACTGTTTACTGCAGCTGCCATATTAGGCCGTCGGATAAAGACATTAAATTCGCAAAGCGTGATGAAGTTCTGCATTTTTGGTATGTTGTATGGGTCTATTGGGGTAAGTGTGCATTCAAATTTGCAACTTCGAAAAACCGAGCGGTCATATAGAATAGGGTTACCACTCGTACTCTAAAATAGAGTACCTATTGTCCTCTATTTCGTGTAAGTTTAAGTACCTACTTTATAATCTATGGCACCAAATAATGGACGTAGTTTAGCAGAAAGGACTCGACAAACAAATGACAAACAAAAAATTTCGTTAGTCTGTGTAATACAACTTGACTTAAGGGCGCTATTACAAAATCGAAGTGCTCAGTTTTAGGTAAATTCGACGGAGCGCGGCAGCGGATGCGCACGTGTGCATCTAAAGGTATGCTACGCACACATGCAAACGGCTATGTGTCCGATGCCAGGAACAAACCAACAAGAGCCTTTGCTACTTTGTTTTCGAAATAAATTAAATTACTGTTATACATAGTTCATGAAATATTATTTGTACCAATGAATGTTTCCTAGAACAGCAGTTTATCTATAGAACTACTATAGGGTCATAAACATATACTTGATTTTTTTTTTCGCAAACTAGCACGCAGCCCGTTTGATGGTGTGTAGTTACCGCAACCTATAGACGCTTGCGATGTCAGAAGCATTACTTCCGCGTCGCCAGTTTCTAAGAAAGGAATCGCACTGATACTTTTTGTTGGTAGGTACGGTCTATTTTTTTACGAAGTTTCTTTATATGTAATTTATTCAGCAGGTAGGTAGACATTTAAGTACTTATTTATAGAAATAAGTGCAATGTGATGTTGTATCTACAGTTTGGATAAAAAAGTCAAAAGAAAGTAAAAAAGGCAAATCAAAAGTAATTTTATTCAAATTAGGCTGAGAATCTGCACTTTTTGAACGTCAAAATTACATAAGACAGTCCCCAAAAACGCCCGCCCTTCACCATTTCCTAGCGCTTTCACTGAGAAGAAGAAGTGGCGCGCCACTTCTTCTTCTCAGTGAAACTCCCCAGCAGTACAGGTCTGTTGTTAAAAAAATAATACTCTCCAGCAGTACAGGTCTGTTGTTAAAAAAATAATACCGGCCGAGTGCGAGTCGGACTCGCACACGAAGAGTTTCGTACCACCGCAATAATATGCGCTGAAAAAATCACATCGCAATATAAAATACACATTTCGAAAAATTTCAACTATCTGCCTATAACGGCTCATGAGCCACTGACAGACAGACGGACGGACGGTCAGCGGACACTTAGTAATAGGGTCCCTATTACTTAGGGTCCTTAGTAATTGGCACCCTTTAGGTATGGAAAAAAAAAATCTCTGAAGTGGCATAGACCGTGCTTTTCTCTAATCTATGATTTCAAGAAGCACGTACTCCTAATAAAACTATTTTTTTCTGGTTCTGGTATTTTGAGGTTCCAGGGAGCCTAAAAAGGCAATCAAAATCCAATCCCAATCTCTTTGATTATACCTAATGTAGTGCAGCGAGAAAAGAAAAACACGGACTGCCTTCGCTATATTATGATTCATAATGTTATCCTTTTATGATTCTGCCAAAGTGGCCTTTTAGCCCCCCAGAAATCATTAACTTTGAAAACTTTTATTACTTTTAGTTGATATTGAGTACCAGTCCACACTGCAACTACTTACGTCTGAAAATAATTATCTGAATTAAAAAAAAAAAAGTCAGAAAACGAAGACAACAACAACTATTAATTAAAATAGATGGACATTTTAACACAGCGCTCAGTACGTCTAACTAAAGATATCCAAGCAAAAAAAAAAAACACTGTTTAAAGTGATTTTATTTTGACCTAAAATAATCAATTGCAGGCACATTAGTGTATTTTCGTTAGCTGATTATTTTTCTTATAAGTATCTATGCGTTTTTCTTGTATATTTTTTACCATCTTCCTTATTTTGGTGGTCTGAATGTGTTCTGAAAGTTTCTCCATCTATTTTAATGGGACCTTATATTTACGTATGTTTTTTTTTCTATAATACAGGATATACATATTCGCGCTAGAATATCATAGGAAAATACTTATGCATTACAATCCGACCTTCTCTATTAAAAAAAAACACTTGTATTAAGATGTGTTGGTCGCGCTTTATTCTTGGCGAATTGGTGAGCGAGACCACGTGACGGCAACAGCGAGCGAGCGATACGTCCTCTCTTTGTGAGCGCTCGGCGCGGACTAAAGCTAAGACCGCGCGTCCCGAGATTTATATTGATAAATAGCATTGCATACAACAATTATTTAAAAATATTAATTTACTTTAAATTAGTTATTTTTTTTTTCAAGCAAGTTTACAAAGTAATCTTAGTTATTAAATACTTTTTGTTTGAATTTCTTTTATAATTCATAGATAAAAAATATAATTTCGGGCGAAAAATTATCATTAACTCTCTGTTTTACGGAATTATTTTTGGTGTATTACTGTATGAAACATCATAAATTGGTGTATGCATACCATAGTAAAAGATACAGTTGTATCGTAGATATTTTTATAAATGATTAAACTATTATATCTTCGATGTAACAGGGCATCGCGAGATGCCCGAAAGTAAAATTTTATGAAACAGCCTTTGCAGAAACAAGTTTTTTACTGATTTATGTGAACAAACTGGAATATTTATTGAATGCGCTCCCAAAAGAAGGAATCAAACTTTCTCGGGCATGTATTTTTTTTTACTATTGTGGCTTTAGTTAAATCATAATCACACATCAAATCTCGAGTCAAACGCTCTAAACAAGAAAAAATTGTGATAGCCCTCTTAAGAAATTATTAGTATATAGTGACAATATTTCAAATAATTCCAGATACAACATCATCTGCAGCAATACACACCTAAACTTAAAACCTCGATAACTCAAAAATAAGTTTTTGTGGGTTGAGCCCTTTCTGCTAAACTGCGTCCCAATATAGTACGTGAAAATACTTTATTTACGTAACTCTGACTGTTAATTAGCAGACACAATAGAAATTTTATTGTTATCGGTAGATACACAATACGGTGTACACTCGACATGCGAAGAGTGGCTTTTTCTCCCTTTTGAATGTAAAGTTATGAGGAAAGGAACAAACCTTCCCTAAACTTAATTAATTAAAAACCGGCTAAGTGCGTGTCGGGCCACGCACAGTGTAGGGTTCCGTAGTAGCCCGTTATCACAATGTAGTACGATTCTGTTGTTCTTTATTCTAAATATAAAAAAACAAAAAAAAAATCTTATTTTTTTTTTCAATGCAGTCTTTACCCTTTATAATAATAATAATAATGCTTTATTTCCATGTTTACAATTTAGCAGAAAAGCACTATGTAGAATAGACTATATAAACCTAAAAATTTTAAGAATACCACTGAGTTTAAACCTCTGGCACCCAAGCTAAGATTAAACTTGTGTTATGGGTGTCAGGGCTTTCTCTTTAATCGTTTACCAAGATAATATAAACAAGATTCGGAGTTACATAGTAATTAGTGTCACTAGCGATTGCCGGAGCAAGCAGTATGGTTAGTTTAATATAAGTCAATGTTCAATGTTTCAATGTTTAAGTCGATGAGGGTATTCTCTTTACTACCGAGATTTTAGCTAGAGATTTTGTTCTTTGTTGTTTTTGTTTTGTTTTGTTATTATTGATTTAAATTTTCTTTTTGCTTTTGTAACGTGAATGCTGTGTTTTTACTTCTCTTTTGTTGTGAATGCTGTGCACGTCTGTAATTGACGTAAACACTAGTCCATGCCTCTGTTCTCTGTTATTTGTAAATGTTTGTGTTTGTGTTGTTGATGTGCCTTAATAAATAAATAAATAAAACAAAAGAAAAATTATAAAAACAAAAACTACAAAAATATAACTTCAAACAATAAACTGTAGCCATTCTCTGACTGTGTATATATGTGTGTGTGTATGTGCGTGTGTGTATGTGCGTGTGAGTGTGTGAATGTGTGCGTGTGTGTGTATGCGCGGGCCGACTGTAAATATTTGCGCTATTATGTGAATTATATTGTGAAGTGCAAGAATAAAATAAGTCGGTTATTTTAGAGTAACTTTTCTAATAGCTTTTCTGTCTCCTCATACAAACATAAGTTTAAAAAACTGGCCAAGTGCGAGTCGGACTCGCACACGAAGGGTTCCGTACCACAAGGCAAAAACGCCGAAAAAACATGTTTGTTGTATGGGAGCCCCCCTTAAATATTTATTTTATTTTATTATTATTATTTATTATTAAAGTTTAAATACAACTGAGCATTTCGTGAATATTTCAAGTGCCTACCTGTTGCCATTTTTGATATCGAGCAAAAAAAGGCAAAAAAATCGTGTTTGTTGTATGGGAGCCCCCCTTAAATATTAATTTTATTTTGTTTTTAGTATTTGTTGTTATAGCGGCAACAGAAATACATAATTTGTGAAGATTTCAACTGTCTAGCTATCGCGGTTCTTGAGATACAGCCTGGTGACAGACAGACGGACAGACGGACAGACGGACAGACGGACAGACGGACAGACGGACAGACGGACAGACGGACAGACGGACAGACGGACAGACGGCCAGACGGACAGACGGACAGACGGACAGACAGCGAAGTCTTAGTAGTAGGGTTCCGTTTTTATACGGAACCCTAAAAAAGTTATAAACAAGCAACTACTTCAGCTTAGTCACTTTAAGGCTAAGTTCAGATGAACGCGCGACGACGCGCGCTGCCGCGCGATTCACCTGTTCACAGCGTTCCTGTTGGCAGCGGCTTTGCGCGCGACATTCTAGCGTGAACATTCAGTGAGAATGGACGTGTAGGAGGCAATTTGAATTAATTTCCGCGCGGGTCAACTGAACAGGTCGATACAGGAGTGTAGATCTTAAACCGCGCGGTGGCGCGCGGGTCATCATCTTGCGCGCGGTGCATGGCGGTGCGTGAGGCACGCGCGGTGACACGTGGTCAAGTACACAACAACATTGATTTGTTACGAGCCAACCGCGCGTCGTCGCGCGTTCATCTGAACTTAGCCTAAAGGCTTAGCAATAATCCTTAGCGATTTTGTATTTGGTACAAAATTATCCAACACCCAAGTTCAACAACTATTACTGCTAAACTAATAAAGTTATCTTAACCGCTATAGTTTTCCTTAAAAGTTCATGAATGCACTATCATCGTGAATTTTTCCAAATAAATTTGCACTTTAAAGTCTAATATTTCGTAAATAGAGCATTAAATCGAAAAATAATTTTAGCAATCCCCAAGTCATTTTAGAAGACCTATTCAACGATACCCCACACGATGAGGTAGACGACAAAAAAAATATTCATCCCCACTTCACATTTAGGTGAGCTACCCTAAAAACATATATTTTCCAAAATTATATTTTATCACTTTGTCGGCGTAATTGATATACGCACTCCTACATAATTACAGCTTTCTAGTACTAACGGTCTCTTAGCAAAACCTCGGACAGACAGACAGACAGACGGACATGACGAAACTGGGGTTTTTTGTAGGAACTACGGAACCCTAAAAAACAAGCTAATCAAATAAGTATTTTAATTTCGAAGTTTGATTGCAAAGAGGCTGTATTTTTTTATGCTGTGTCGTCGTTTCAGCCGATAGACGTCCACTGCTGGACATAGGCCTCCCCCAATTTTGGGGGGGTTTGCCATAATCGCCACGCTTGGCAGGCGGGTTGGCGATCGCAGTATGGTATGGTGGTGGAATAAATAGAGAACGCTGCTGCCCATTCTCCGGTAAGACCCTTAGTCGCCTTTTACGACACCCACGGGAAGTAAGGGGTGGTGCAATTCTTTAAGTCCGGCACCACACAGACAATACCTGCTGTGTACCTATAATGTATTTTCGTTATACCAAAAAAAAAAAAACTTAAATCGTCCATAAAAAAGGTGGCAACCCTTGTCATAGACCCATAAAAAACATAAAAATATATTAGCTGTAATATTATTAGCAATATACAATTGTTTTACCTATCTACTTATCTGGTAGATATCGATAGTTTTTAAACTGTGGAGTGTGCTGGGGGCCACTTTGGCAGAATCATAAAACGATAACATAATGGACTATTAATGGAGTATTAAGTTATAAATTACAAATTGATTTTAGTAATATTAAAATATTATTGTGTCATATCCGTAATAAGGATTATTTTGAGGTTTATAGTTTCAATCTTCTTTTCAAAATGAATTTTGAAAATGAATACTTAAGCTATATCCGCAATTAAAGCACAATATTATTTTATTAGGTACTAAGATAGTTACAATATTTTAAGTCTAATGGTCGTAGCTCACTGATTACCTGCTTTACTTCAATAAATTGTTCTTTATGAGAAAATAAACTGTTTTAAAAGTTTATTTATCAAATTATAACGAATAAAATTTTTGAAATCACTTAATTTTTTTTTTACCCCGCATATTTCAATAACAATATAATAATACAAATAAAACAAATATTACATTATTATTCTCGTGTATTAATTTATCGAATAATAAAAAAAAGATAAGATTATTGTTGAAAAGATAAATCAAAGTTCCATCTCGAGATTCGAACCCAGGCCTGCGTGTTTACTAATCCTATACGCTAGTTATCCGCTAGCAGTACTTGTTGTGAAGTTGTGAATTTTAGCAGTGGTATGAACCAACCAAGGTCATACGTAATTACGCCGCGCGTGTGAAAAAGCGATGACGATATGTTTTGTTTTGTTTGACGTTAGCAAGTGTACACACACAGATGTAAAAACGGGCCTGCGGCGCGGGCGCGGGGACGGCGCGAAGCATGTTCACAGAAATTTCAACCATAGCGCGCCTAAGCAGTATTGAGGCATACTGTACCTATAGCATAAAAACTGGCCAAGTGCGAGTCGGACTCGTATACGAAGGGTTCCGTACCACAAGGCAAAAACGCCGAAAAAACACGTTTGTTGTATGGGAGCCCCCTTTAAATATTTATTTAATTCTGTTTTTAGTATTTGTTGTTATAGCGGCAACAGAAATACATCATTTGTGAAAATTTCAACTGTCTAGCTATCACGGTTCATGATTTATTTATTTATTTATTTATTTATTTCCCACCATACAATTATCTTTACAGGTTTGTCACCTAATGCGATAATGTAGACAACTTATAAACTACAGTTACACCGTTACAAACTAACAATTCTTGATAATTATTCTGTCTTATGTACTTATATCTATGTCCCACTAGGACCATAACTTAATACAAAAAGAGCTCTTACTGTGAACTCACCCAGAGTGCAACAGAATATATCTATATCCTCCGCTATACTGTTGAGGACACGGAGTGCGAGAGTAAACGGCGCTTCATTCGCTTGCTTTGTGCGGCCGCGCGGCACTGCCAGCAGCCGCGGCCGCCGCCGTCGCCACACGTATCCGTTCGGAACACACATGTACACCTGTTGCAATACGTCTGGATTGTGAATCTTTCCCCTCATCACCTTGAAGATATATGAGACTAGCGCTAAACTTCTTCTGACTTTTAACTCATTGTATCCTAACATACCCAAGATGAATAAGGTAGGATACTTATTTGGGTAAAATGGGTATACTCCGTAATTTTTTTTATATAAATATCTAATAAACTTATTCTGCACTCTCTCCAACATGATACTATATTTAGTTTCATGTGGAGACCAGATGACTGCGTTAAACTCTAATTGACTCCTCACTAACGAGTTATACAATGCAATAATTGCCTTGAAAAGCCCCTAGCTACCCGAAGCACGAATCCTAAATTTCTGTAGGCTTTCTTACAGATTTTGGTAACATACTCTCGAAAATCTAGTTTAGAGGAGAAGCTAACCCCTAGATCTCTGACTTCTGACACTTTCGCTAATGGTACCCCGTTAATTTGGTATTGGTATGTAACCGGAGAGAGTGCCCGGGTGAAAGTCATAGTCATGCACTTCGAGACGTTAAATTGCAAATTATTTTTATTGCTCCAGGTTACCACCCTATATATATCTTGCTGTAACTTTTGGCAATCTTCCCTGTTCTTAACCGCAAGATATAGTTTTAGGTCATCTGCAAATAGAGTGCAACGAGCCTCTTTGACAACAGTCGGAAGGTCATTTACCATTAATATGAATTCCAATGGACCGAGGTTGCTACCCTGGCTTACTCCGGACCTAGTAAAATAATTTTCTGACCTACACCCCGCATATTCTACATACTGCTGTCTGTCCCGCATGTAACTAGCAAAAAAGGTTAATAAGTGGGGAGTAAACCCTACACCTGCCATTTTTGTCAGCAGTATGTCATTATCCACTAGGTCGAACGCTTTTTTGTAGTCAAAGAAAGCGACATCTGTCTGTCCTCCAGCATCCACTTCAGGTACAATATAACTCATGTAGTTAATTAAGTTACTGGTGGTGCTTCTGCCTGGTCTGAACCCATGTTGCTCATCTGAAAGCTGCACATTAACCTGCGAGAGAATGCTCTTGTGCACTGCAGTCTCCAGAACTTTAGCTGGTGTCGAAAGTACAGCCACCGGCCTGTATTGGTCCACGTTCGATGCTGACTTTCCTTTGGGTACCGGGACGACCTTAGTTGTTTTCCACCTTTCTGGAAATACTGCCTCCGCTAGGCACTGATTAAAGATATAAAGAAGTGGCCTACAAATTGCTAGTCGGCAGTCTTTGAAAATGTAGGGCGGTATCCCATCGGGTCCCGTTGACTTTTTTGGCTTGAGTTTTTGCAGAGCGTAAATTACTTCATCAAGCTTTAGTTGTTCTAAGTGCACCCTAGCCGCTCCATTCTCACCACCAGCCTGTTTCACTGCCGACTCCACGTCCAGCTTGGGTATCTTAGGGTTAAAAACAGAATAAAAATATTGCGCAAACTCAGTAGCACACTGCTCCCTCTCAAGTACCCTATCACCTTTTAAAATCTTGCGTGGACTTCTGCTGCCTTTTTTTGAGTTAACGTAAGCCCAAAATGCCTTTGGATTTTCCTGGAACTGGCTTTGCATCCGGTCTTTATAATTTTTATATGCAGAGTTTATCAAACCTTTTACCTTCGCCCTACATTTAGCAAACGCCTCATAATCGGGCCCTGATTTGCTACCCTTATACTGCCTATGAAGCCTAGCCTTTAATTTTATGTTGCGAATTATGTCTATCGTGTACCACTCGGGGTAATTGTACTCCGAGTTTACACGCCCTCGCTTTTTTCTTGGAACGCAGTCATCCAAAACCTTGTATAAGACCTCATAAAAATAATCTAAACTACCATTTACATTTAAACTATACATTGGCGTCCAGTCTATAGCCGCTATTAAAGAATACATTAACGGAAAGTTTGCTTTGTAAAAGTTCCAACCAGTTGAAGTGTATGTAATTAGTATGTATGCTCCTTAGGTAGACTTAACCCATTGTGTGCACTACTTTATAGTGATATTCAATATTATGCTTACTATGTACTTTACCTGAAATGCGCATTATTAGTGTTGTACTTATTAAATGGAGTTCAATCAAGGTGGTTGCGTACTTCTTTACGATCCCATCGGACCCCCAACATCACATGGCGACCCTGCCTAAAAGGTCTGCCAAGGGGCTATAAGAACAGTTTTATATACATATATATTATTTTTTTTTCTGATCGCGACATTATTCAAGTAAAAGTATGTGTCGGTCAGCTGTTGAGAAGGAAGAGGTCTTCTTAAGCCAGAACGCGGCCGGCGGAAGCAATGATGCTGCTATCAAAGAAATCGGAGGACACGTGGAGCGCCTCAGCATCATGACTTTTATCATCCTCGCTGTGATTGCTGTGATAGCCATTTACATCGTGTTGAAGGTCTACAGGAATTGTCACCGCCGCTGGATGCAGGAGGAGATAGGACTCAGCGCCATGCAGCGCTTAAGAGCTTCGATACGTGGACAAGTCGGAGGTACACCAGACAATTAGACAATCCAGCATCCGTCATGTCGTGAGTCAGTGAAAGTGTGTGTTTTTTTTTATAGTTAAATGCAGTCTATTTCGTATTGATTATAATTAATTCATAGTGAGTGTCAAAATTCATAACGCAAAAACTTAAACGCCCTAGAATCGTGCACGGACACTCAGCGAATTTGATACCGTGTGGGTAAAACTGCATCGTCGGACATTTTTTCTAGTGTTTCGCAATAATTTTAAGCGCTTACTTTTCTTTAGTTACATGGAATAATGAATGAATGGATATGTCATAGTTTTATATAATAAAATAATGTTAAAATTAGAGTATGATTGATAGTTTGATAACACATTATGGGGTTTTAGTAGATATCCGTAAGTACTTGATTAAAAAGGGACAAACTAGGTATAAAGGCAAAGTTATTGAGACAAAATTAGGCGAAGCAAAAGATACTTATGATAAATGTAGCCAAATATTTTTATTATTAGAAAAGGGCAAGGATGTAAAGCTGTCATCGGCAATCAATATTTTTCAAAATATTAAGGAGGTATACGAGGAGATAAATAAATTGTGTATTTTTCCCATTCAATCAGATTTAGGAAAGATGGAGTTTGACCTAAAAGTGGCGTGTAGTCTCATTCCAGTTATGGACGGTGATGAAAATACAACTAAGCGGTTGATAGACTCCACTGAGATGTACGCGAATATGATTGATGATAAAGGTAAGGCTTTACTAATTACATTTGTATTGAAAAGTAGACTCTCGGAGAATGCGAAATTACGTATTTCGGGTTCTTACAAAACGGTTGAAGAATTAATTAAAGATTTGAGAAGTCACCTTTTACCTAAGAAATCTTTTGTGGCAATACAGACACAGTTACAAAAAATACAACAGGGATCTAATTCTATTGATGCTTATGGCACCGAAGTAGAGAAACTATTTACCGAGTTGACTATTTCCCAAGCTGATGGTGATTCTGCAACGTATGGAGTGTTAAAGCCTTTAAATGAAAAGCTTGCAATTAAACGGTTTTCAGATGGTCTACGAAGCTCAAAATTAGGCACGATCATATCCGCCCGGAACTACACCAACCTGAAGGATGCCATCCAAGCAGCTAAGGATGAAGAGTCGGCGTCCCATCAGTCATCATCAGGTAACATAATGCATTTGTCTAACAATGGCCGAGGTTCACATTACTCAAGACGACCGCAGCGTTATCAATATCAAAGAAGGGGCTTGCACAATAACCGTGGTCAATATTATAACAATTACAGTCGTGGTCAGCAGTATGGAACGTTTGACAATCGTGATCAAGTACGACGTGGTAATTTTAGAGGAAACGACACAAGTAGGAGTAATTTCCGGACATCGTCGAATGGTAATAGAGGTAGATACCATAAGAATCGTGGGCAAAGCCAAAATATGCTGTCAGTTGAAAAATCAGATGACAAAAAACACGGTGACGACCAGAAAGTTAGTAGTGTAGGCACTTCGAATCAGTTTTTTCGATCTTAAATACTACATATTATCATGCCAAGGGAATACTAAGTACGTTGTTTTCTACATTAACAATATAAAATACTATTGGCTTATTGATACAGGCGCTACATTGTCAATAATTAAAAAAGAAACACTGCCAAAAGGTTTTGTCGTGAGCAGAGATGATACTTTAGTAAATGGAGTAGGTGGTAAGTTACGGTCTCAAGGTTCTATTGATTTGATGTTAAGACATGACAAGGAACAAGTATTACATCATAACTTTCTTATTTTTGATTCTATACCACTTAAAGCTGATGGAATCATAGGTTTAGATTTCTTAAATAAATTTCAGGCTAACATTAATTTACATTCAAATAGTTTAACGTTGACTAACAATGGACAAAAATATTACTTAAATTTAGTTGAAGAATTAGAAAATAATAGGAATACTTTGATTATCCCAGCACGGTCAGAGTCAATTCACTATATTTGGGTGAATGATATTGTGACTGAAGATGTAGTTGTATGTGGGAGTGAGTTAACGAAGGATGTATTTTTAGCAAACTCGATAGTGCGAGTGCTAAATAATAGAATTCCTGTTAAAATTCTTAACGTAAGCGATAAGGAAATAACCTTGCCATCTGTACTTCCTAAATTAGAACCATTGAGTTATTATGATATTTGTCAGTTCAGTAGAAACAATATTAACTTTTCAAGAGTTCAAACGTTACTATCCGAATTAAAGTTAAATTATTTAAACAAAGAAGAGAGGCAGTCTATAGAGGCAATATGTACAAAGTACTCTGACGTTTTTTACGTAGAAGGCGATAAATTGACTACAACAAACATTTGTGAACAATCAATAGTAGTAAAACCTAATGTTACACCTGTTTATGTTAAACCATATAGGTTACCTCAAGCATTAAAACCGGAAATAGCTAGGCAAATAGATAAAATGATAAGAGATGATATCATAGAAGAATCGAACAGTGAATGGTCAAGTCCAATCTTATTAGTACCGAAGAAAAGTAGCGAAGGTAGTGAGAAAAAATGGCGACTAGTAGTAGATTATAGGAAATTAAATGAAATGATTTGCGATGATAAATTTCCGCTACCGAATATAAATGAAATTTTAGATTCTCTATCTGGTGCTATTTACTTTTCTCACCTTGACCTTCACCAAGGTTATTATCAAGTGACTTTGGAACCTAGCAGTCGTAAATTAACAGCTTTTACTACTAATACGGGCCAATATCAGATGAAACGCTTACCAATGGGACTAAAAACAAGTCCAAGTGCTTTTAGTCGTATGATGTCTATTGCAATGTCAGGTCTTACTTATGAGAAATGTCTCGTGTATCAAGATGATCTTATTATTTTTGGACGAAATCTTACTACGCATAATCAAAATTTAACTGACGTCATGGAAAGGTTAAGAAAAGTTAATTTAAAATTAAATCCTCAAAAATGTATTTTTCTGAAGAAAGAAATACTTTATTTAGGCCATGTTGTTTCAGAAAAAGGAGTTTTACCCGATCCGGATAAAACTAGTGTATTAAAAAATTATCCTACACCTAGAAATTCCGATGAAGTTAAACGGTTTGTAGCATTTTGTAATTATTACCGAAAATTTATAAAATTCTTTTCAGATATAGCAATGCCCTTAAATAAATTATGTAGAAAGAATGAACCATTTATATGGACTAATGAATGTAACAGTGCTTTTGAGTTTCTAAAGAATGCTTTAATTTCGTCACCTGTGCTACAATACCCGGATTTTTCCGAAAAAAACGAATTTGTATTGCAAACGGATGCATCAGGTACTGCCATTGGAGCCGTATTGTGTAATAAAGATCTAAGACCAGTAGCGTATGCTAGTAGGCCCTTAAATAAGGCAGAAAAGAATTATCCTACCATTCAAAAAGAGCTATTGGCGATAGTTTGGTCAGTAAAATATTTTAGACCATACTTGTATGGCAAAAAATTTACAATTATGACAGATCATAAACCCTTGATATATCTTTTTGGCATGAGAGATCCTTCAAGTAGACTCCTTAAATTTCGCTTAACTTTGGAAGAATATAACTTTAAGATTGTTTATGTCAAAGGAAAGGAGAATGTAGTTGCGGATGCTTTATCGAGAATTTGTTTAACATCAGAAGAATTAAAGGGTATGCATGAGCAAGTTGTTGCTGTGATGACTAGGGCTCAAAAGAAAAGAATGGATGAGTTAGCTAAAAGCAAAGATGAGTGTGAGAAGATGGATCTTAGTAAAATCTGCGACAAACGGTGTGATCAGCCAAGAGTTGTAGATATATTAAGAAAACCACGGGAATCAGTAGAATTGTGTTTTATTGAAGGTGATGATTTAAAGGGATTAAGAGATAGTAACATGATAACAGATGAGTTTGAATGTTTTGCATTTAGACCGAATACAAAGACGTTATATATTAATTTTGATTTCAAGGCACATTTCTCGCGAGCCGAATTTGTGCAGAAATTAAATTATATTTGTGAAAAGATACGTATCGATGAATTGTATGTAATTAAAAATAAAGATAATGAAGATTTTATAAAAAATGTTTGCGATGAAATAACGTCTCTTAAGAATTGGTCCGGACCACGACTTTGTATACTACGAGGAATAAAAAGAATATCAGATGATAATGATAAAACTATTATTATGAATGACTTCCATTTACTGCCATCTAGTGGTCATGCTGGAGTGCGCAGGATGGTTAATACTATTAAAAAACGGTACTTTTGGCCAGGTATGGAAAAAGACGTTCAAGAATTTGTCAAAAGATGTACGAAATGTCAGAAGTCAAAATATTTTCGTTACATCAAAGAGCCGATGGAAATAACTACAACAGCTTCGTCGGCGTTTGATAAAATTTACTTAGATGTTGTGGGTCCTTTAGATAAAGACATCGACGGTAATTGTTATATACTAACCATACAATGTGAATTAACAAAATTTGTGCATGCCACCCCTCTTAAAAATAAAGAGACCGTATCCATTGCAGATGCATTTGTTAGAGATTTTGTTTTAAGGTTTGGTATCCCAGGTACAATTGCTACAGATCGCGGCAGCGAATTCATTTCAGCTACTATGGTACAGGTATGTAAAATCCTTAATATTGAAAAGTTATGCTCAACAGCTTATCATCATCAGTCAATTGGTGCTCTTGAAAATGCGCATAAAACACTTGGTGCATTTTTAAGAATTCAATGTGAAAATTACACAGACACTTGGAGTTACTGGTTACCTTTCTGGTGTTTTAGTTTTAATAACACGGTCCATTCTGAAACGAATTACACGCCCTATGAACTTGTCTTTGGTAAACTCTGTCGAATACCTAGTAGAATTTGTGATCCCGTAGAACCATTATACAATATTGATGATTACCCATTGCAATTGAAATACCGATTACAGCTAGCCCATGCTGATGCTAAAAATAATTTATTAATTAAGGCCAGGTATTCCCAATTTTACATCACTTTGATTTAATAATAAACAAAGAAATCCTGATTTTTCAAAGCCAAAAAAAAAACTAATTGAAGTTTACTTTATGTACTTTGACAATTTGTGGTTCGAAACACGATATCGAAAACTTCACTCGATCAAAAAAAAATCCGAAGAACAGCCAAATTCGATATTTTTTAAATGTTTTTCTTGTTTTTCTCGAAGCTTATAAAAGTTTTACTACTAAAAACCATATCTAAAAAAAGATAATAACACATAGGAAAATAATTTCTGGTTACATTTTGAAAAATAGCTTAATTCTTTTAATAATAAATTATTATATAACACAGCGGCTCGCGTTCGTCACTTCAGTCGCCCGCCAGGCCTTGTCGAGGTATGACCTATGTCCCTTTTTCCAGCGCGCGGCTATCACGTAGTGTAAATAAAAGAAGTCAGTTATTTCTTTTTGATAGTGAACAGAAGTAGGTATGGGGAATAAAAACATGAAAGTGGCCAGGTGTAAAGTGCGGAAGGTTAGACAAGAAACCAGGTAAGTTTGTTTACAATTTCATTTATTTACATTATTATCAACCTATTATGTCTTTTGATTTTTCAATCTGCCCTACGGTCACCTAATCTCTACCTTTACTTTCGAAACATGACTAAGAAATGGCAATAAGAGCGAGTGTCTATTGTAATAACAGAAGTGCGCCGCGCCACAAAATACTGAGGGTACAGAAGTCAATCTACATACAAAGTGCGCTCGAGCAAACGCACCGCTCACGGACACGATATCTCGGACTGGTTGGGACTAGTGCGAGCGCGAGTGCCATCCGCTTGAGACACGCGTCTGTGAAGTGCAAAAATGGAGCAACAAAAGATGGCTCTCTAAGCTCGATTTATTTATTAGTTTCCTATTTGAATCAGTATAAACGAAGTAACTTTTTTGTAAGGTAAATTCACGCCAACAAATATTACGTAAGTTGAAAACATGATTTTTTGTTTGTGTAGATATTGTGTTGTTTTTAGGGTCATTTGATAGGTTTAGGTCTAAAACGTATAGGACAAAATAAATTGTGCAAATAGGGTAATCCGTTTAGAAGTTATTAGGGATTATCGATAGAGAAAATTGACAAATGTAAAATTTTATCGGTGCCGGTAAGTATACAACGTATATTCAAAGTATTATCTAATTCTAACCGATTTATGTATTCAATGTTTACCAAAAATATCTATAAAGTTCACTATTGTATACATTTTATTTTACCAATACCTACATATTACATAGTAGAATCATAACAGTAGAATAACTTGATAATGTTTTTCACATGAACATTTTTTTATTGTTGCAGTGCGTCAAAACCCCGATGCAAAGGAATGTATGCGTCCAAAAAAAAACACAAATATAAAGTAAGTATCCAGTATACCTACCGCAATGCAAAATGCTATTAGCTCCAAGAGAAAAAGGCACCCACACTTATACATCTTCGTACAACTCACAAGACAACGACGGGCATTTGTTTGATAGTTTGTTTGTTAGATGTATATATTTATTTTGTATACATATCCTAAGTACTAATTCTATGGATACATTATTTTATAAATGAGTTTGAGTGCTAAATTGGAACCGATTTTATTTTTTTACTTCAGAAATCTTATTGTTATGGTCTTTTTTCAGATACTACGTACGAAACACTGGCAAACGCCTGTGCGTGTGGAGTTGATAACACCGACAACTCTCTTGTGACACTTGATGCTGTTGATGCGCAACCCACTGAGACTGCTGTGTAGGTTTTTTTACTAATAAAATTACTTTCCCCATAACTTTCCTTATGTAATAGTCATCAAGTCCCACTGCTGGGCAAATGTCACCCCCATACTCTGTCACTGTATAGTATATTCCAAATATATTTAAATGATTTTGAACAATGTGTCAGAATATAAGTTTCGTTAGAAAATTAATCTAGTTAAAATTGATACCACTATATTCATGTAAGAGTAGAGTTTCTAGTCTAAAATCAACCCCTGAGTTGTATTATATAAAAGCGTAATTGTTTTTCATTCATTGTTACAGTGGAATGGAAGATATTCGTAATTCATTTATTGTGGAAGAAGAGGCGAGAAATCAAGATGATTTTCATCCTATTAAAGGACGTCAAATAGTTGATATAAATTTACTTCTCAGAGAACTGCAAGAAAAAGGACGTGTAAACAGCATCCGTTTTTATAACAAGTTGCCAAAGCCGGTCACAGAACTTAGCGATTGAAAGTTCAAAATCCTCATCAAACGTGTCCTTATCAAAAAAGCATATAAAGATAAAAGACTACTTACTTTGAAGACAAGGTAATTTGGCAATATTTCCGCACATGTGGCTTCCCTGGCACCTCATTGACGGCAGAACTATGTGAATGTCTATTAATTGCTCTCAAAGTACGATGTTTATTTTTTATTTATTTTTTACATACTTCTTTGACTTAATCTTTTTATTATTTGACAGTAATGACATTATATACAGACAAATTTTTTCACCTCTCTAATAGTGGTTGTAATGGCAATCATATCACTTTGTTTTAGTAGGTTTTTATATTTTATTTTTTATATATCCTTTTGATACATTCTTATTTTGTAAATGTGAGGACTTTGTAGGCCTTGTAGACTTTAGATCTGTAGACCATTTTTTATTTTATCAAGCACTACTGTCCAGTTTGTTTGTTGCCTACGCTGTACGGGAGTACAGCATAGGCAAACAAACTGGAATACCTACTGTAATTTGACAACATTGTAAAAGCCAATTATTTTTAAAAAGAGTAACGTTCTTCTCCATAGGAAACGACCAATTCGAACCGTACTCCTAGCTTCTGACGTTACATTAGAGCCCATGCAGGTTTATGTGAAATAAAATATTTTGATTTTTGATTTTGAATTGATTTCCTTCTATACTTACTCAATACTCTAAAAATATAATACTAATTTACTAAAAACAGTCATTTTGTGTTTATAATTTAATTATATATTGTATTAAAAATCATTTAAAAGTAATTCCATGTTGTTTTTTTACCCACTTTATAATAAGTTGTGATGGACAAGAAATGTTATGTGCTGACACCATTGTTTCGATGTCTAAAAAGGAAAAACAGAACTAAAAACATCGACTTTTGAAACTATTATTTTGCACTGTGCAGTGTTTATATTTTTATGTCGGTTGTTTTTTTTTTTGTCTAAATTGTTTTTCACTCAACACCATACTAAGAAATGTTATGAGTGTCACGCGTGTGCGTGAAGGCGAGTGGTGTCAGCACATAACATTTCTTGTCCATCACAACTGAAGCGCGTGTCGCTTCGAGAGATACACTTTAAAAAACTAAAATGTCGAATAATTGAATAAAATGTAATTACAACACATCAAATTAATTTTCGGCCTTTGCGATTACTACGATATCGGTAAACAAGAATAAGGAATCAAGTCGCGTATTTTATAATTTTTTAAAACAAATTAATAAAATAAGTTGACCCACTGTCTATACGACACGCTTACCTGTACTGTGACACTTCGCCACTCGGCGTTGGGTTCATGTAAGTTCACGCAGGCGGCGTAAGCGCACGGCTCGCGTCGCGTAATCGTGGTAGCGTTAAATGCCTACTTTGCTTGGTCTACCTGGCCTTAACAAGCAGAAACGAAAAGAACTGTATGATAAAACTGTAAATTCGTTTAAGTATCAGAAAGATGATTTGGTGTTATTAAAGAATGAAACTGGTCGTAAATTAGATGCTTTATTTGAAGGTCCATATAAAGTAATTGAAGATTTAGGTTGTAATGTTCAGATAAGTAAAAATAATAAAATGGAATTAGTGCATAAAAATAGAACTAGGCCTTACTTTCAATAGATTTAAAGTATGATTACATTTAAGTAACATTGCAATGTTTAGTAATAAGTAAATAGAATCATAGTTTTGTCATGGTTTAGACAAAGATACTTAAAAAAAAAAAATGTTAAAAAAAAAAAAATGTTTGATTTTTTTTTTTTTCTCTCTTTGCCCCGGGAGGTGAAGTGTATGTAATTAGTATGTATGCTCCTTAGGTAGACTTAACCCATTGTGTGCACTACTTTATAGTGATATTCAATATTATGCTTACTATGTACTTTACCTGAAATGCGCATTATTAGTGTTGTACTTATTAAATGGAGTTCAATCAAGGTGGTTGCGTACTTCTTTACGATACCATCGGACCCCCAACATCACACAGTGTGCGTCTGCGTGCGCTCCTCAGACTCGCTTAGCGGCGGCGCGGGCGCGGGCTGCTCGCAGCGGCGCTCTCGCCCCCGCTGTGGCACTACAGCAGCGAGCGGCGGATGATACGGGTCGGGCGGTACAATCGGCTCAGCCGCGCGCACCTCCAACCCGTCCCCCACTGAACGCGTACTCAAAACAAGATCTAACTGGCGTTCGTTACAATTTCCTATCTTGTTGCACTGGGTGAACTCACAATACGTGCTAATATACTCAAAATAATTTCGTACATTTGTTGAGCTAGAATATAAATTAAAATCGCCTATCACTAATAAGCTGTCGTAGTTATCACGATAATTTTCTATTATACTAAACATACACATATATTCCGTATCACCACATCTCGGTGGAATATATACTACACACAACACAAACATGAACTTATTATGTAAATAAACCGCCGCGCTAACTAGTTCAAATGCATGATCTTGAATACGTACATCGTTCGGTGTATTTAGTTGCCGTAGCTCGTACCGCGGTGTGGCCACTAAACACACGCCACCTTGCTTGCGCCCGTCCGCCCGATCACACCGAAGTATCTTGTACCCAGGTGGGATTAGCTCTGCATCATAGATGGAATCGTTGCATCCTGTTTCCGTTATTGCAAAAAGATCATAACTATGGGAAGAAATTCCCATATAAAAATCCTGTAATTTTGTTCTCAGTCCTCTGACGTTCTGGTAGTATATCTCCACCGAATTTAGTGTTGTCTTATTACTTGTTGGGGGGTTTACGAAACCACACCCATTCACAAAATTCAATGTTAACTGCCCAACATTCTGGTTTACATTGTATCTCGTATGAACTTTCTGGAACTCCTATTACAAATGACGCATAGTCTCTTTCCGTTCTGTGTTTAATTTTTTCCACTGTTATTTCCGTCTCTCTTCCACATAATATGTTCTTTACATGAATTTCTAAATTTTCTACTGTGGTATCCTTTTTTAGACGCCAGACATGTAAAAACTTTTTCCTCTCAGTACCTTGAATACCACCACCCCTTACTTCCCGTGGGTGTCGTAAAAGGCGACTAAGGATCATACCGGAGAATGGGCAGCAGCGTTCTCTATGTATTCCACAACCATACCATACTGCGATCGCCAACCCGCCTGCCAAGCGTGGCGATTATGGCAAACCCTCCCAAAATTGGGGGAGGCCTGTGTCCAGCAGTGGACGTCTATCGGCTGAAACGACGGCGACGACGACCTTGAATATTTACTGCACTAGTATTTCCTCCTCTTATGACTTGCTTCTGTACAGTAATCCATGGTTCTTCCTTTTTAGTAGCTTCTATCTGTAGTTCTGTATTATCTGCCGATAATTGTTCTTATCATCATGACCTTCCTTAGTGGTTTCAATAATACATGCCGGTTTCGTGGCCCCACCCGCCACTACACTCCTATCTTTGTTCACTGACTGATTTTTACTAACTACCTGCTTTTTGTTTCGTGTGAGTACATTTGCAAATGATATAGTCTCCTTTCTAATTTCCTTCACTTTCTCATTTTTTCCTTCCATAGACTGATTTTTGTTCAGACCATTCTGCAATTGCTCATTTTTCTGCTCCAATGTTTTTATCTGTGCTTCTAACTTATCGACTTTACTCGCCTTCTCCTGTACTACCCTCATCATATCTCGTAACTTATGTATCTCATTTTCTGTGTCGAGAAATTTGTCCTTAAGCAAACTATACTTCCTTATTTGCTCATCCATTTTCCGGTTCATCTCAGATCTACATGCTTGCAATTCTTGAAGTATTTTACTGCTGATATCCACTTCTATCACTTCTTTTGGTATCCTCCTATTGCCTCGGTCTGTGTTTACATAGCAAGGAGTAGAAGTTATATTCATTATATTCTGGCTACCTAGAACTGGTGTGTCCGAATTATCCCGCTTTGGCGCACTGCAAACACATTCCGGGCATATCCAATTACACTTGTATTCTTCGGTTAATGCTTCCAATTTATCCTTCGTTAGCGCCAAACAATTAAGATGGTACAATTTTCTGCATTCACCTCTTGCACATTCCTTGTACGAAATGTCGTTTATTACGGCATCGCAGCCGTTACATTTTGTACCCATTTATTTGAGAAATACACATACACTTTTTCCGCTACTAATTACGCTCAACCGATAACACGTCCGTTCGCGCGACGAACGTAAAAAGTGATATAGAGCCCGGTGACAGACAGACAGATGGAAAGTGGAGTCTTAGTAATAGGGTCCTGTTTTTACCCTGTTCGGAACCCTAAAAATGAGGTAAAATACACAGTTTCTCAGAAGTTAATCTGAATCTTAAAAATAACGAATCATAACTATTAGGTTCTGCCCATTCAGTTTTACAAGAATCTCTCAATATATTCTTTTTGGGATGCATGAATAATGCTCCTCGTGTAGCGCAGTTTGTTCCGCCAGTTACTCAACTGAACCAAGCGATCGGCGCATCCTGGGCAGTCACACCCAACACCTAATTTGACTGGCCAATTCTTCCCTTGCGGTGGTAGGACTCCCGTCCGCCTGGTTTGCGACCACCCTCCCACCGGAGTCGGGCATCAAGCTGCCCGCTGTGTTTCGTCGATGCGTGTGAGTTCCAGGGCCTTAAGCATCTTCTGGGCACGCTCGTTCCATCATAGACCTCATCCATCGCTTTCCACCAGGTAAGAACGGTCCCATTCAGCAATAAAAAAAAAATCTTCTGAAGGCTGCAAAATTCATACATTTTTGGGTGCTTGGAAATCTATACTAATACTCGTATTATAAAGCTTAAGAGTTTGTTTGTTTGAACGCAGTAATCTCAGGAACGACTGGATAGAATTGAAAAATTCTTTTTGTGTTGAATAGTCCATTTATCGAGGAAGGCTATAGGCTATATAACATCACGCTATGACCCTTAGGCGCTGAGCAGCGGGTGACACCGCGGGGAACAGCCAGTATAAAATATACGACGTGCATTATAAACCCTTGGGGTTCCGGGATATGGCTTATTCCAACATTTCTCTTGGGCCTCGTAAGAAGCGTAAAAGCAATTGCATGAAAACGATGGGGGCAGCAGCAGTGGGGTAGTTGCGTAACACACTGACAGTAGGAATGGTTTTCATTTTGACAGTTGAACCACTTTCATTGCGTTATTGACGCTGAACAGACAAATTTTTCGAACATAAGAAGTAATGGATTAGCAATAAAATATACTTCAAACAAATTCAGATTGTGATGGATATTGTATTACGCAATTAGGGTGCTGGTACGTTAGTGTTAATTGATAGGTATTATGAGTTGTACTCGTAATACTTTTTTTAATCATGACATGATGAAAATTTTCGAAATCATCGCATTAATGATAACCTGTATGATAAAAGTTACGAAGTATCACATCACATCCTAACTAATCCATACTAATTGTCTGTCTGTCTGTTACCTCATCACGCTTAAACCGCTGAACCGATTTAGATGAAATTCCTATGTCCTTTCCCGGGACTCAAACTATCTCTAAGTATAGATAGTTTGAGTCCCGGGAAAAGACATAGGATAGTTTTTAAAGACATAGGATAGTTTTTATCCCGATATTCCCACGGGTTCGACACTTATGCGGGTGAAACCGCGTGGCGCTGCTAGTACCTATTATATGTGAAACTGACATTTGTTTGTTTGTTACGCTTTCACGCTAAAATGGCTGAACGGATTTGGGTGAAATTTGGCATACAGATACAGATAGGTACCAGGCCATAATTCCTTACCCAGAGGGACATAGGCTACTTTTCATCCTGGATCACAGACGAAGTCGCGTGCAACAGCTAGTTTTACAAAATATTAAATACAGAAGCCAGAAATGCCAAAATAGAATTCCAATAGAATTTACACAAAAAAGCAGTTTTGTTAAAACATGCATGAAATCCAAAACAACATGCAAAATAGACCACATAATAAAACATGGTTACGCCAACGATTATAATGAACATGAATATCGGGTGGGAGAGCGCCACACCCGATATTCATTTTAACGTTGTTTACCGCCATTGAAGCGATCCACGTCGAATGAATGGCGAGGCTGAATGGATACAGTGTCATTGCTTTCTATAGATTATGGATGACTTTCAATCAAAGTTGCTAGATTTATTTTCGGGCAAAGTGTGATTTTGACACGTTTTTTGTTGAGTAAAAAAAGCGGAATTCTTTCTTCGAAAGCGGGACATAACAAAAACCCTTTTTTAAAGGCCTCCCTCAAATCTTTCCAAGCATAATTTTCTCTCATCCTCAAAAAATCGTAAATAATCAAAAGTTTTTTACTAAGTACCTATTTATTCTTGAGTTTGAAATTAAGTTTACAATGATTTATAGATGGCCCTAGAAATACTTGCCAAAATCGGGAGGTAAAATACTGCTATAATAATCAAATTTCGGATAGTATAGCCCAAAGCTTAGAGTAAGAAAGCTATAGAGCATCGGGTAGCGTGGCCACACATGAGACAAAAAACTAACCTAACTAACATGAGCTACATAAGTAGCTGCCTTGAAAAAACTGGCACGCACTGAGAGACGGAAATAGTGTAGCTTTATCCTTTTCTGTTACCTACTTATAATAACTCAATACTTTATCTCTTTCTTGTGGAAATGAAATGTAGCTACCTGCCGTCTATACTTTTCTTTGTCTAAGGCCCAAAGTAATTAAAGTACTTATATAGTAGTAGTAGTTATCGTTACTTTTACTTTGCTATACTTAGCACAATTTCAATTACTGGTAAATCAAAACCACAAAGCAGTAAGTATTCGAAATAGCCGAGGGGAAGGGGGCGCGGGTTCAGGGGATCACACCGGAATAAATCGATAATATTTGGCGGATATATTTGAAGATGGTTGGTAACTTGTTTTTGACATGGTTGGTAGATTGGTGCAACTGTACAGTGTAGGTACACAGACTTACACAGTTACAGAGTTAAGTAGGTACTTTACTTTAGTCTGAGAAGGAGAGTTTTGTAGCGCTGGGGCTCTGTCTCGCATAGGGTCTTAGCATTATGCTAAGCGTTGGCCGTTTTGCGTGGATGTGACGCATGTTTTCCCCCAAATTTACCGCAAATAAACGTATTTTCTTTCTTTCTAATAGTGTAAGTATTTATTTATTTTATTTTAAAGAAGGCTTAAGAGCGTTTACGCCGTACGGCATTTCATACAAACTTTCAAGCCCTTATTTTTCGAAATTAATAAACCGATTTAAATGAAACTTCATACGCATAAGCAGGATACAAAGGTCTAAAAATCTTAGTCTTATTTAAAAAAAGATAACTGGAAATCTCTGTTTCTATGGAAAATTTAAAATCGGTCTAATTTGGCTGTAACACTATTTTTCGAAAATGTTCTCTACTTACTTTTTAGACCTTTGTATCCTGCTTATCCGTATGAAGTTTCATTAAAATCGGTTTATTCATTTCGAAATATAATAGCTAGAAAGTTTGTATGAAATGCCGTACGGCGTAAACGCTCTTAACCGTTTCCGTGCCTAGTCGAACAACAATCAATGTTATTGAAGCCCTCTAAACGCTGATCACGAAAATTCCGAAACTCGAAAATTTTATAAATCAAATATCTACACGATGTTCCGCTATTCTATGTGGCTGTTATTACCTACTTAGCCGCAAGCCCCTCCTTCTTGTTCACTCCTCCGGTTGTAAAATATTTATGCGTTATAGTACCAATTACAGAGGTGTCTACGGTCGGGAACAAAGGTATCCCGGGAAAGCCTACGTCACGTCCTCCCTTTGTAGTTTGTACAGTAATTTATTGGAACATGGAAAGGTGAAAGGACAATAGGTTTATTATTTTCGCGTAGGCTTCAAAATTGGTGATAAATTTTGAATGTAATAACTAGGTATGATAAAGTGTCAGCGATGCGGACGCGTACCTACTTTGGCGCTTTCCGCACAGAGAGTTTTCTCCGTGTCGCCAGTGGGCGCAGGTCCTGTATCCTTTTGTTTATGTATTGATAGTTGTGTTATATATTGTGCTGACGTCAGCACATCAAGCTACTACAATCTGTCAAATTTCTTTAATAGATTTTCAACTTTATCGCTATTGGTTCAAGGTTAATTGGGAAAATTTGACAGTTTCGGGTAGTTTGATGTACTGGCGTCTGTACTAGCTTAGGGGGAAGTCGCGGGGACTTCCCCTGACGCATTGCATCGCGTGCCCGCGTTATTGCTTCGTTTTCGCTGAGCGTTCTTTCTGACTTTTTTCTTTTTATTCGTCTCCTAAGGGACCAAGCGTGGTGCAGCTTAATTCAATTGGGCTATTAGATTGATTTTTTCAAAACTGACCGGTAGTTCCAGAGATTAGCGAGCTCAAACAAACTCTTTAGCTTTATTACTAGTATACAACGTTATTTTTAGTATATTCGAAACCTGAATATAGTTTGTTCAGAGTAAGTAAGTGAATCGATTCCAATAATTTTTACCCCATGTTATATTTTGTCCCAAAAATATTTAAAAAAGGTTAAAAGTTGGACACCGATCGACACTAAGTTATCCAATCTCCGCGCCGAACGGTTAGGTACCTAGGTTTTAAGGGCTCTGCCCACTACACAGTATCATACCATGACCGTGCTATGAACGTGTCAGGCAAAAAAATATTCTTTGTATTAAAAAGTATGAGACAATGCCCACTAGCCCGTTCCGTCACCGACCAGCACCGTCGCGTGCCATGCATGGAGCGGCAACTATTGTCGGCGAGAATATTTTGCCGGTGGCGATACGCTCCATGCATGGCACGCGACGTTGCCACACCGGTGCGCGCAGGCAGCGAAACGGTGAGCACCCGGGTTATAACCGCGAAAGATGGTCGTTATAAACGCGTTGCCACTCTTCTCTTTCTATTGGCAATTACAAGTAGACACGCGTACGCGTTCGATGTAAAATGGAGGACGAAAAATTAATTGAAATTGTTATCAATTAGGAATTTATATATAATTTAAAACATCCGCAATATATGGATAATGTCAAGAAAGACATTGCGTGGAAGGAATCAGGTGAATTACTACAAAGGCGACAAGAAGGACTGCTCGGATATGGCACTCGGATGATACGGAGATGATATTTATTTATTTAGATTCACCAACGTTTGTATACACCACAGAAATGACTGAAAACAACAGACAATACAGAACCAAATGTAACAAACAATTATAGGCAAATACAGCATTTCGTCGTTGTCAAACCAAAATCTGCTATGTGCCGTTTTTTGAGGTTTCAAGATTTTGACCTCAGCTTAGAGGTCTCAGCCTTATTTATCATATAAAAAAGTGCTATATGCTTATGACCACTAGTTGTGGAACTATGGCCTCAGAATAAAATGTGCTACGTGCAGCAGCTAAAACTTTGTCAAAACTTCTTTTGTCAATATCTCAAAAGTATACTTTTTGCACATAGCAGGTTTTGGTTTGACAACGACGATTTTCTAATTATTACCTACTAAGTGAACAACTTAAAAAAAAAAGTAAGAGGAAAAGAAAAAAAATGAGCGTACTTACATTATTATTACCTGCGACTGCGAGACAAATGATCGAGAAGTTTAGATCGGAACCGACCAAGTGAGTCCACATGCACATCTACAAGATCACTGCACTCGTTCATGAGCCTACACATTCTTGGCAGCGGAGAATTTGCTCCGTATACGGTTCTTCGGCGCGGGGGATAGAAAGGGGTGATACGGATGCGGGGATATCTAGCAGGGACCCTGAAATTAATCCAACTCAGGAACTTAGGATAGTCTATCATATTGTTCAAAATTTTATACATGAATATACAATCCGACAATTCTCTTCGGCTGGACAAGGAAGTCATGCCAAATTTCGACAGTTTATCCATGTAAGATGCCTTTTTCTTTACTCCACCAGAAGTATATGCTAAGTGCCATATGAACCGTTTCTGAATCCTTTCCAGCCGAAGTGAATGTGTCGCATAATGTAGCCTCCATACCACGCTGCAATAGTCCAAAGTACTCCTAACCAAGCTGTTAAACAGCACTATTTTGGGCCTGCTATTGCGAAAGATTTTTGCATTCCGAATGACGAAGCCCAACATCTTAGAGGCCTTTTTGATGATACTCTCAATGTGAGGGAGGAAGGTGAGCTTACGATCTATTATTACGCCTAGGTCCTTTATTTGGTCTACTGTTTCAATCTTTTCATTGCTAATACGGTATACACCTTCAATTGAGTGAATTCTTCTTGAGAATTTGATGTGGAAGCATTTTTTTCCATTTAAGTGGATGCCGTTACGCTCACACAACTCAGTCAAACTGTTGAGATCGCTTTGCAGAGACACGGTATCGTTGACCGAGTTTATGGCCCTTCCAAGCTTCAAGTCGTCTGCGTACATGAAACTTACAGAGAATCGAAAACAAGTAGGCAAGTCGTTATTAAAAACATTAAAAAGCACCGGGCCGACATGCAAACCCTGCGGCACACCAGACGTAATACTTCGAGCACCAGATTTAAAACCATTCACCACAACAAAAAAAGTACGTTCTTCGAGGTAAGATTTTAGCAAAAGTAGCAAGGTACCGGCGATGCCATATGCTGATAACTTTTGCAAGAGTAGGTATTTTATGTGAAACTCGGTCGAAGGCCTTACTAAAGTCCGTGTATATTACATCGAATTGTCTGCCTGAGTCTAAGGCCTCAGTAACAAGTTCAGTGAAAGCAACCAGGTTGGTGCAAGTTGATCTTGCTTTGACAAATCCGTGTTGGCTCTCACTGAGATACTTCCTGAGGTGATATGCGGACGCTCCCGTCACTAAAATCGTTACGCACGGGTATGACACGCGGATGATAATGAGATGATATGCTGACGCTCCCGACATTAAAGCCGATACATACAGCTTCGATACGTAATTGATACGCTCTAGTGGGCATAGTAGAGCGTATCGTGTTGCTTGTCGTGTCTGATACATGTATGATACTGTGTAGTGGGCAGAGACCCTTATTATCAATGAGCGCAGTACGGCGGCGCGGCGTGGGTGTTTTTGTACGGACAAACAGGTAACTTAACAAGCTTATAACTTTGTGATTTTTCATGATACAGTTTTGAAATTTTGTACCTACATAGATTCTTTACTTACATAAAAATAGTAGACACGTGTTTCGGGTTCCGCATCTAAAAATAATGTTGTAGATAAGCATTTTAATTCAAGCTAAGTCAGAGCTAGTTCACTTATATAGCGTAAAAACTGGCCAAGTGCGAGTTGAACTAGCACACGAAGGGTTCCGTACCACAAAGCAAAAACGCCGAAAAAAACACGTTTGTTGTATGGGAGCCCCGTTAAATATTGATTTAATTCTGTTTTTAGTATTGGTTGTTATAGCGGCAACAGAAATACATCATCTGTGAAAATTTCAACTGTCTAGCTATCGCGGTTCATGAGATACAGCCTGGTGACAGACGGACAGACGGATAGAGGAGTCTTAGTAATAGGGTCTTGTTTTTAACCTTTGGGTACGGAACCCTAAAAATCAAATCTTGTTCTATGAAAATCGGAAACAATTTCCGTGACAATAATCTTAGAATTTGTACTAGATATCAAACTTCGCAAGCGACATACAAAATCTCTATAGATCAGTTAAATACTACAGAGTACCTACAGTACAGATCATAGACAACTAACTATCGGATTTGATTCTGAGTATCGAACCGATATTCTTCGAGCCAGCCAAGCCGAATAATCTATCTAGATAGGTAGGTTTATGTTCCCGGAGCACGAAACAGAGCCACAAGTTGTAACAAAAGCTAACACGGAGTTCTGTTTGTGTTCCTACATCAATAGACGTGGGATAATAATATTAAGTGAGGTAGCTCCACTTCCGAACTTGCTTGCTGATTGCTCAGCTCACGCTTAGCTGATTTGTTTGCTCATTAATGTGAAGGAAACTTGTATGAAGTTACATAAAACTTACAAGCTGGAATGATTTTTGTTTGCATTTTGTTATAAAAAAAGCTTGGTTAGGTCTGGCTCAGCGGTGGCACTGCGTCGACTGCCGGGAGGACACGGCGTGGCATCCTCTGGCAGAGTGTGCCGATTGGGAGGAGCCGCGCCGTGCCCTCATCTCAGAAGTAGGCAGTGACCTGTCGCTGCCAGCCGTAGTCGAGTCGATGGTCGGTAGCGAACAGTCCTGGGACGCGGTGGTTTCCTTCTGCGAAACACTCGTCTCGCAGAAGGAGACAGCGGAAAGGTAGAGGGAGATCTCGTCCACTCAACCGGCCCACAGCAGGCGCACCGGGCGTCGGCGGAGCGCCCTCTTCCAGCCACCCTAAATGGGTCCAGGGGCGACAGACTCGGGGACGTCTGTCGCCCCCCACACACAACTGGACCCGAGGTGGCGGCACGTAGTGTTCCACGCGCACCCCTCTTTGACGTCGCGGGGGGAGTCAAATACCTCACTCCCCCCGTGACCGAGGAGGCCCGCAGTGGCGGGCCGGCACCAGTCGGGGGTTGCGGAAGGATCGTACGTTCCCGCGACCCCCGGTGTAGGTAGGAGATGAAACACCGGGGTTTTTAGTCGAGAGGAGGCCTGTGTACCAGCAGTGATAATATTATAGGCTGGTTATGAGGTCAGGCGCAACCTTAAACAGTGAGTCGTAGTTTCATGCCACCGAGAAAAAGATTATCATAAACTTAAAATAAATAATAATTTTTATTCCGGAACAAAGTATCCATAGAGTGTTAGTAACACAATATTAAAACAACTTATTAAAACTAATAACTTAACTTACCTACTTACTTACCTAACTTATTAAATATTGTATAAAATGTTAATTCATAGCCTGCAACGCTTATGCAAAATACTAATATTTTCTCAAAGATAAACATCCTGCTTAGTTAGTAGTTAGTTAGTATTATCCAGTACCAGTCACCCTCCTCCGCACAATAGTTTTTGCCACGGTTTCACTCGCATCTTACGAGTACTTTTTTATAGAAGCACTCATAAGATGCGAGTGAAACCATGTACCCGGATTAGAAGTATCATAGTAGATAGTTACTCGTGTCCAATGTATGTTCTAATCTGTATCTGGAATAAATATCTTCGCACAAACTTTCACACTATTTCGCCCCTGCACTTCGCACGGTTTTTAGAATTTGACAAAACATCTAGATTTCTTGAATGTAAGCTTAATATTACACATAAATAAACCATCCAGAATAAATTCTCAAAAAAAAAAGATATTGAAAACCGCTTTAAAATCCATTGCGAAGTTTAGAACAACAACGCGATCCATAAATTCAAGTCGTGTCTGTCTGTGTGACTGACACGATGCGATTTTATTTATAACTATGTACAAGTAGCGGCACGTAAGTTGGCAAGAGTTTTTGTAGTGGGGGAAGTTTGCGCACGCACAATTTCATACATTTTTATATGCGCGAACTTCCCCCACTACGAAAATCTCTTGCCAAGTTACGTGCCAGTAACTATAGCTTCTACCCGGGACTTCGTCCGCGTGAAATTTATTATCCCTCCGACCCACCTCGTCGCAACGCATCAGCTGCTCTCGCCGTCACTTCGGTTTCGCTTAGCAATCTTACTACCTTTTTTTTTCTCGGCTTCTAAGGTTCTCACGGCTCATAGCGATAATAAATAGCCGTTTAAATAATAATAGTTCGTTTTTTAATCCCAGAGACTAATCTGTCAGATGTAATGTCAAACTTCTATAAAAAATAAATCGCAAACACAAAAGACTTAAATGTCAGATTAAAAAACTGGCCAAGTGCGAGTCGGACTCGCACACGAAGGGTTCCGTACCACAAGGCAAAAACGCCGAAAAAAACATGTTTGTTGTATGGGAGCCCCCCTTAAATATTTATTTTATTTTAATTTTATTATTTATTATTAAAGTTAAAATACAACTGAGTATTTTGTGAATATTTCAAGTGCCTACCTGTTGCCATTTTTGATATCGAGCAAAAAAAGGCAAAAAAATCGCGTTTGTTGTATGGGAGCCCCCCTTAAATATTAATTTTATTTTGTTTTTAGTATTTGTTGTTATAGCGGCAACAGAAATACATAACTTGTGAAAATTTCAACTGTCTAGCTATCGCGGTTCTTGAGATACAGCCTGGTGACAGACAGACAGACAGACGGACAGACGGACAGACGGACAGACGGACAGACGGACAGACAGCGAAGTCTTAGTAATAGGGTTCCGTTTTTACCCTTTAGGTACGGAACCCTAAAAACGAACTTTATAGCCTTCCTCGAGAATTGGGCCCCCATTTGGTAGCCCTATTATTATTAGTATATTATATTATATTTAAAGATAGATATATTCAAGGAGTATCAAAGAGATTTTTTCAAATCCGACCGGTAGGTTCGGAGATCAGCGCATTCAAACAAACAAACTCTTAAGCTTTATTATTCGTACAGATATGTACCTATAGATACCTTTTATCTAACAAGAAAGTTCAGGGCTCGTGCAAAACTTTATGAACTTAACACCTGTGCTCTAATGTGATTAATTATTATACATTTATAGCTGATTAAAGTTGTTGTCACGAGAGTAAAGTCGTAGTGGGCTTTGAGTTCCCGAACTTTTTAAAATTAATTTAGTCTTGAAACTTTCTTGAAATAAGAAATTTCAAACAAAGATTTCCAAATTGTAAGCCGTGTGTCATAACAAATGAAAGGGCTTTCTGCGAGGGACTCAAATATATACTTTTTTTATAATTTTAAATTAAATCGTTTTAAAGCTATTGATGAAAATTTACCATTTTGAGTCTCAAATTATGAAATACGGGAACCCTTCATTGTGGCCAATTTTTTAATGAGATTACTAATAATTTAATAACAATCGAAGCAACATCAATATCTTACTATAAGATGTCATCCCTCCATCCACCTAATGTACACCCATTATCAATCCTACGGCCAAACGATGGTCAACCTTGAGCGTATCGAGCGCGGCATTGACCCACTTTTCCCTGCGTGTGTACCGTATACGTGACGGATGACGTTATACCTCGAAGATACAGGTAAACAGAGGTAATCGGGAATTGCGGTATACAACAATGTGTTTGTATTGGGACCGCACGGCGACGGATATTAAACGTCAAACCAGTGATGGGTATACCGGTGGAGGTAAATAATATTATGTATGTGTGGCATTGAATCAATTCGATCACTGTTTTTCTTTTTTATTGCTTTGGGTGGGTACTTCTATTTATGAACGCACCGTGATGCCTGCGGATAAATTAAATTTTATTATTTAATAATATTTATACATCATCGTCGTCGTCGTCACCGAGGCAGGCCGAAGAAACGCTGGCGTGACGATTTTGACTCGTCCCTAACCGACTGGACGGAGAAGGCACAGCATGAGGAAATGTGGAAGAAAATAGAGTAGACCTTTGACCAGCAGTGGGACAGAACCGGCTAACGGAAAAAAAAATCATTGGTTGTTTATGTAGTTGCTTTATATTATAAGTACTGTATTTGTCACTATGTATGTGGGCCTTTCTCTACTAACAGGAAAATCATGGTCCAAGCATTTTTTTTTACTTTGGCTATATTAATGCATAGTTTTATTTATTAAAACACATAATATATAACCTGTTATTTAAGGAGCCAAGCTTAATAAATATTTAGAATCATAATTATTTCATAAATTCGGTCTAAAAGCCACTAAAAACAGTCCTCTGTTATGTCCTAATTCCAGATCGAGTATGATTCGGTTCGGTTTTTACCCGACTGCGTCAGAAGGAGGGTTATGTTTTTCGAGTGTATGTATGTATGTATGTATGTATGTATGTATGTATGTATGTATGTATGTATGTATATTTCTTTGGCACGCTCTGTAGCCTAAACGGCTTGATCGATTTCAGCTTGAGAGGTGCCGTTAGATTCGTCTTAATTGTGAGAGTGATACTGGGTATATCAAAATAAAAAAAAAAATAAAATGGCCGATTTATGGCGCAACATGTCTTCAAAAAAAAATTTTTTTTCTCGAAACCTATCGAGTGGGGTATCAAAATAAAGGGTTTTAAAAGGTGATTACAAAAATATACATAACTTATATGGTTAAAAGTAATTCGAAGTGACAAAACGTAAAAAACAAGTACCAAGAACTAAATCGTTTGCGAAATCTTTCACATTTGTAAACTAAAAAGCTGGAAATAAAAAAATTAATTTAAAAAATAAAAAAACCCGACTGCGAAACTGAAAAGCTACAAACAAGCCCATTTTAAATTAAATAAAAGTTGGAAGCAGGCGGGACCCATACTATTTTTTACATATTTTCAAATTCAAATGGGTCCCGCCTGCTTCCAACTTTTATTTAATTTAAAATGGGCTTGTTTGTAACTTTTCAGTTTCGCAGTCGGGTTTTTTTATTTTTTAAATTAATTTTTATTAGTTGTATTTAAAAATTTAAAATCTTATAACTCTATGAACATAAAGAATATTGAATGCATGTGAACAAAAAACAATTATAATTTTAGAGAATTTTTTAGGACTAAAAACTAGTGTTCGAATTTTGTCCATACATTTTTGAACAGTCCTCTGTCACAATTTGAATATCGCGCCACAAAAATACTAAACACTATTGTGGTTACATTTCGCGTGAAACGGAACGTTAACAGTGTGAAGTTTGCTCGGTCCCATGCTAAACAAGTCGCCGCCATTTTGCGCAGTGACAACTCCGCGTCTGTGTGGGAGCCACGTCTCTGTAGTGTTGAGTGAACATTCCTCTGGTAAGTCTATTTTACTGTGTTTTATGTGTTATAATTATATTTATATAACAAAAAAATTGCTCAGTGTGATAATTTATAGCTGTTTCTGTGTTATGAAGTAATATTTAAACTGATACGTGGTATGACGTTTTTACGTAAAAATAACAGTCCTCTGTGCAACAGTCCTCTGGAAATTTATAACACAGAGGACTGTTCAATGTGACAGAGGACTGTTTTATTTAACGTCCATGTATTTTATTAATATTTTTTATAGTCTGCACTAACCTACTGTTTGCCTATAGCCTCTTTCTTTCTTACATTGGCCTGTCACGCTAAATCAGGTCTTTTGTTTTCTATTATTATGGATTTTGGAATATAAAATAATACGTACCTAGTAACTACCTGTTTTTAAAACCTTACGGTTTTTTTAAATATCGAAAGTATGTTTTATTGTTTTAGTATTGCCGCAATGCCACCAAAGAAGAAATAAAAGAGCAGAAACGAATTGCAGAAAGCTTAAGATATCAACGGCTAAAAAATGACCCTGTAAAAAAAGAGAGCAATTAAAGGAAAAAGAACGACGAAACTACCAAAGAAAGAAGGACAAAGGTACAAGAAAGTCATTTAAAGATATGAGTCGACGTGAACACAAAGCTGTGACTAAAGAATGGAGAAAGCACTGCGCTACCTATCGCGCAAAAAAAAAGCTTTGAAAGAAATTACAAACAATTTTGTACGACAAAATACACCCGAATCCGAGGGTTCACCTTCTCCTCAAAGTTCTGTCTCTCCATCAATACTACCTATGACCACTCCACGAAATGATGCAAGTAATGCGAGAAAGCGTAATGCTAGAAAGAAACGTGACAAAATTATAAAGGATAAAGACAAAAAGATCGAGTATTACAAAAAAAAATCCGAGAAGTATAGGAAGAGATTAGAACGTTTGGAAAAGCTAAGACAAAGAAAAATGTAGACACACCTAACACTAAACTTACCAAAATGTATGATTCGCCAGAAACTCGCAGAGAAGTGGTCAAAACTTAACGAAAAAATTGAGAAAGAAGGCCTTGAGCCCTCAGCGGGATTGTCCGAAAGGGTTACCGCTGGTCCGGAACATAAAAGGCGAAGGAAGAAACACGGGTGGGTTTTAGTCAGTAAGAGTCTGATACTCCCTTCCTTGAGCGGGAGGAGTCATTTGATGATTTCCCATCCGAAAAAAAGAAAGGCCTTGAGGCCAAAAAGTTGTTTGCCTTGTTTTCACTTTCACAGACTCTGAAAGTGAAAACATGTTCAACTCACAGGATTCCACAATGGAGACCGACGACGACGCTGCACTGGCTGGACCTAGTTCAATCAACCAACAGAATTACACCATCGGAGATTATGTCTTGGTTAAATTTCTAGTAAGAAACACTGAATATTGTTATGTTGCAGTAATCAATAAGATAGACACGGAAGAAGGCGAACTAACAGTAACATTCTTAAAAATTTGTGATGACAAAGGACACACATTCGGATTCGATGAAAATGATGTTTCTGATGTGTCCTGTATCCAAGTATTAAAGAAGTTGCCAAACCCAGATATTGCCCTAAAAGGGAAACGAATATTTTATTATTTTAATATACCGGTACCTGTTTTTGAGAAATAAGTCTGCATTGATAAGTAAACAAGGCTGATTCTTAGTACCTAAGCTTAATTTTGATTATAATTATTTTAATTCGTTACTTATAGAGCTAAGCTCGCAATTTGTTCCTGATAAATATAAGTATTTAAATTCTGTATGTGATAGAGTATTCAATAAAGAAGAGAATTTATTTAATTACATTTAATAATTAATATTGTGTTTTTCTTCATATAAACATTGACAAAAACTGTTCTCTGGGTGGAAAAAACAGTCCTCTGGGTGGGAAAACAGTCCTCTGCCGCATTTTTTTACAAAATAGCCTATAATTCGAAAAATAAGGGAAAATTACAATGGTTTCTTTTTTATATGTATTTATATTATAACTATCTATCGACTTAACATATTATATTTTAATTTTCTAGAAAAATAGGGTTGGGACAACTGTCAATAGACAAGTTTCCAGTTAGTAGAGAAAGGCCCATGTATGTAAGTACATATTTATTACACATAGGACCTTCGTTCTGTGTAAATTTGTCGCTAGGTGTACACATCTTATGCGTAATAATACATACATAATGAGCCTATAATGTTCCCACAGGCCTCCTCTCGGCGAGAGGGAGTGGGCCGTAATCCACCACGCGGGCCTACTGCGGGTTGGTAGATGTCACATGTCTTCCAATTTTTGATTCTAGCACATGCCGCCGGTTTCCTCACGATGTTTTCCTTCACCGTTTTGAGAGCAGAGGTGATGAAATAATTATTATTTTTTCAACACACTTGCTCGTAAAGTGGCTCATATTGAACCGCTTTTAGGTCCATAATGCAGTGTATTAAAAACGCGTGCTTTTTCTTTACTTTAATCCACAAGTGCTTTATTTCCACAGATAACTATTTACTAGTCGGAGATGCGCGCTTTTTTAATCTCATCAATTCACTTTTTTTTAATAGTCTGTATTGTCCTTGGTCCCCAAATTAACTAATATTTGTTTACCCGGACAATTTAACCGTATAGTTCGGGAGTGCCCCCGAATGAACCTGAACACACGAACCTCCGCCGGCTCGGTACTGGGTCCCATTGGACCCAGGAATTACGACATACGACACCCTACATTGATCATGTAAATATTTGTTATGCTACCCATCCAATCTTATGAATATGCGTTAACTAAGAGAGTTGGATAAAAAAAACTCTTAAGTTAACGCCATTAAATATTTCATATTTAGCGCGCAAGCATATTAATTTACCTTTATAATTCAAGTCTGTAAATGCGATAATCGCCATTTTGTTGACAGTGGGGGTCGACGCTAAAAAACATAAAAATTGGGGATTTCGAACATCCAAACTCCACCACAGGGGCAGTGAATAATACATCATTTAATTGTTTGACGAATTCATCCATTGTTCAAGTTAAATAAGTAGCGGTAATGAAGTTTTTTGATATCTAATGTCGAGTTTCGCGCCAATCTGCGTGTTTACATTTAACTTTTCACAAATATCACGCACACACATGTAGGTAAGATTTAAAATGTGACAAAATATTATTGATAATATTATAAACAACACGAAAATGCCCAAATGTTAACGTAATATTGAAGCACAGGTCCAATAACACGTATTATTCATTACCGCTACTCAATTTGTGTTCAAAATCGCCGTCCATTATTGTTTTTTTTTATAGTAATGATGTGTGAAAGCGACTATGCTAATCGATTTTTTTTTAACTTCGATTGACTTAGGTAATTAATAATATGTAGAATTTCGGAAATCGATACTCGGAAACTGAAATAAAATTATTTTACGCATTAAATACAATAAGCATTGTTTATAGTAATGATTTATGCTTTTGTAATGTTATTTTTAGTTTTTTGGACACTATATTGAAACTGAGTCAATAACTGAGGACCATAGTCATTAATTATTGAATTTCGCGCCAAATTGTTTCTATATTTGAACTTCTCTTCGGAATGCGCTCGCCGTGCAAAATTATTTTTATTTATTGTACTTACCTACTACATATTTATTTTTGATACTTTCTAATAGTTTGCTACAGAATGCCCGGTATACATTTTTTAGGTAGGCTTAGCAAAAGTGTGGGAATGGTGATAAATTAATAGTATAAATTGGGTATTCCACAATCACTTTACATTTCAATATGTTTTGTTAGTTGTATGAGCTTGGTAGTTTTTGTTTCTATTAGTTTACTTGAGTAATAGAAATTGTTTTTTTTTTGAGGTAGTTTCTCAACGAAATTTAAATAAAATGGCCATGTTTATGTCAGACCACGCACAGTGAAAGGTTCCGTAGTTGGGTTGAATATTTACGCATGCACAATGCACATCATTAATTTGATCGACTGCAAAAATAAGTTTGTATTTCTTAGACAAATTGTAATTTACTTAGTATGGAATCAGAAAGTACTAATGGCATAGAGAATTATACATTAGTTCAGTGAGAATCCGCAATAATAGAACGCCAGTCAGGGTCTTTTCCGTTTGGTTTCGGAAGGGACCACGGACAATTTAAGCTGGATAATTAAAAATTTCTTACGTTTTTTTGTAATTTGCAGGTCAGTATCAGGTTGTATCTTGATCAAATATGATTCGCGACTATAATATATATGTATTTACATTTAATTTAATTATAGTCATTAGAATAGAATCTTTCAAGTTAGATTTTTTCCCTAAGAACTTTTCTATAAGACTTTCTAATTCCATACTAACTAAACTACAATTTGACATACGACAACACTACGATCAGTCTGAACATTATTTTTTGTTTAATATATTTTTTCTATAGGCTGTTTAGAGGGTTTGTCGGTGCCTTAGACTAATATATTTAAAATGAGAGTAAGCACTTATTTACACCTGCGCGCGCATCACAAAACAAAACTAGCGCGCCATTTTCCAAACAACTTAATATTTAACAATACAAGTCTGTTTTTTTCCTCACAAGTGTGTTGAAAAACGTCGTATGAAACGCGTGTGCATTGATCATTAGACTCTCGGCTTTCTTATCGCGCTCGCCTGCGGCTCGCGCGAATAATACCGCCTCGAGCATAATGATCAACATAGCACACATGTATCATAATGTACCTACTATTATTCTTCACTACAACTGTTTCATAAAACTCGCCTTAATGCTTTATTACCTACAACTTCCGCTGCACTATCATAAACTATTGTTTAGTAATAATAATATTTTTGATATAATACATTTATAATATTAGTTTTTTTTAATCTCTTATTTATATAATCACTTTACTTAGACAGGTAAAAATAACAAAATTAAATTCTAACTTAACTAAAACTATCTACACAGAAATTAATTAATTAATTACACATAGTAAAGCGCCTGTCTGGGTTCGAACGCACGACCTACAAATCGTAAGTCAGTCTCCACTGCTCCCCATAATAATAGACATTATATTAATTTAAATTGGATTAATAAATTAGATTGAAATCAAACCAAAAAAATTAGATTGAAAAAAAAGAAGCAAACCAACAACCACAGAGCATGTAACACCCAACAACGATAAGATGGCGGCTAACATCTTCTTTACTTTCTGGTGAATTGTTTTCAACAATGAAAATAAGAAAGTAAGTAGCATAATTAAAAAAAAAAAAAACTAATTATGACTAATTTGTTGATGTTTTTTTCACTTTGATTTATCTAAGACTCGGTTAAACAAAAAAAAAGTTATCGATACGCAAATAAGTTTTCTTTGCAAACCGTACTTTTCAATCAACATTTGACAGATAGAGGTCATTGACGTTCCTATTCATATTTGAATCGCATTGTACGTTTGGTTATTTTGATGGATTAAATTTCTAGCTTTAATCATTCATTAGAGATATATTCAACCATGTTCAACTCATTCATCAAGTTATACGTCCTACTCGGAGTACTTATTTATAAATAATTATTATGTTTATGTTAATTTAAATACTGTTTTATGGGGAAATATGATTGAAAATATACTCAGCTTACATTTCGCTCATTGATGATTCTATAACTTTAAAGCGTTTACTTTAGTCAAATTAAGGTCCTTGCGGTATTGAACTCAACCGCGAATATGTATCTATTTATTTAGAAATACAACTGTTTCTAGACTAAACAAAGCCAAAAACTATAAAATAAAAAAGTAGGTAATATTTAGTGTATAATATGCAAAGCTTTACTTTGAGACATGGCGCACATTATGCGACATGCGACTGCGACGGCTCGGCGACTAGACGCATAGACAGGTTGCGGCCAACAGTCTTTATATATTTTGTTCAAAGCTCCGTACACTTGGCTTCGATTTGCTGATCACATCAACAGGCTAGTTGCAATATCTTGCTACTTGTCGCGTCCAGCGTCCAGACGCACGGCGCACGCACACACCCGATGACATTCGCATGCGACAGGTCAGCGACTTGTCGTTGAGCTGTCGCAGTCGCATGTCGCATAGTATGCGTCATGTCCTATTCAGCGTCTCAGTGTACTGTGATTTCAAACAAACGATATCACGATTAACCAGCGAGAGGGACGGCCTTCAAAATGCTAAACGGATTATAAAGCGAGTTTCCTTCAAAATCTATTGTTTGAAATCTCAGCAGAAGTACTTAATTGATTGATCGGTCCATCGCGTGCCGTTTGATCTACCATAAGTGTGTTTACTAAAATCAATCATCGTTTGGCAAATATAGAGACTAGTTGTTGATCACAGAACGTGGGTAATGGTGATAGATCGAACTGTTCCCAGATTCTAATGTGGGTTAACTGGGATGAAGCGTGCTTTGAAGATGTGTGTTTCGTAAATATTACCTACCTGTTTATTTATAGTTGATGATTAACGTGGATTATGTGTGGAAGATCATTCATCATGTTTGGATTATGTTCCTTCATTTATTTTTGATGTTTAGTGGTAACTTTCCAGTACGAATCGGAAAAATTGTTTGACGAAATGTATAATAGGTTACAGTTACAGTATCAGTATATACACCGTGTTAAAACTAAACTTTGTCAAAAGCTTCTATAGCTTTTACAAATTAAATCTAACACAGGATGAAATACTTAAAAAAAACAAGTAATTAAAAAAACAAAAAACCCGACTGCTGTAAAAAAACTAAGTTAAAAAAAACTGAAAAGCTAAAAACAAGCCATTTGAGTTTGAAAATGTAATAAAAATAGGTTTCGAGAAAAATAAATTTTTTTGAAGACATAATATTGCGCCAAAAATCGGCCTTTTTTTTTCAATTTTGATATACCCAGTGACACTCGCGTTACCAAGACAAATCTAAAGACGTATAATTTATCAAAATCCGTTCATTCGTTTAGAAGTTATGAGGGAACAAAGAAACGGACGTACATACATACATATATACAGGTCAAACACATAACCCTCCTTTTGGGCTTCGCCGCAGTCGGGTAAAAAGGCTTCGTTACAAAGATATTTGTAATTTGATTTACTGAAATTAAATTGAGCTATGCAGTAAGAGAGGGTCTTAACTTATTTTTGACAAGTTTCAGCCCGACATATCTTCTGAATGAAAATACGTCGTTGTCAATTCGGTTAAAGAGGCATGCATATCGGGTGATTTACGTCAAGGTATTTAGTTTGTTTGATGGGCCCGAGGCTAAATAATAACAGCCGCACAGGTCGATCGGTCAGGTTAAGCTACGCTTGCCGCGGTTGGTCTGTGGATGGGTGACCATCTTTACATACCGAGACCCCTCCGTGCCTCGGAAAGCACGTTAAACCGTTGGGCTCGTTGGGCTGTCATTCGTGGATCTTTGACAGTCGTTACGGGTCGTCAGAAGCCCGAAAGTCTGACAACCAGTCTTACCAAGGGGTATCGTGTTACCCAGTAACTGGGTTGTGGAGGTCAGATAGGCAGTCGCTCCATGTAAAATACTGGTATTCAGCTGCATCCGGTTAGACTGGAAGCCGTGGGAACGGCTACGCAGATGATGATATTTAGTTTGTATGAAAACTAACAAAAAATAAAAAGTAAGAATTCATTAATGCTTATTTCCATGGTCTGAACATCTGATCGATGTTTATGTATATCGTCCGGAACACGGTGTACATATGTGCTTACTGTTCTCGACCTATATTACAACTGGTGGGGTAAGTGCTCAACACGAGCGGCACGTTTGGAGTAGGAACCTACCTAGTTAGGGGGCTTACATGACCTAAAGCGCGCTCATTGTCGGACTGCATAGAAAAGAAAGAGAAGCGCGATGACACAACACTAGTAATTTATTGCAAAATCATCATCATCATCATTTCAGCCGAAAGTCGTCCACTGCTGGACATAGGCCTCCCCAAATTTTGGGGGGGGTTTGCCATAATCGCCACGCTTGGCAGGCGGGTTGGCGATCGCAGTATGGTATGATAGTGTAATGCATAGAGAACGCTGCTGCCCATTCTCCGGTCTCCCTTAGTCGCCTTTTACGACACCCACGGGAAGTATGGGGTGGTACTATTCTTTAAGTCCGGCACCACACAGACCTAGCATATATCCTGAAGAATATCATATATTTTTCTGATTTTGTTTACTGCAGTCGATCATTTACTTTTATTGTTTCTAAAACTTGCGTTTTTTGTGTAAGCCCCTTAACGATTCTAATTCAAAAGTCTGAGTCATCATCTGCCTAGCCTTTTCTCAACAATGTTGTGGTCGGCTTCCAGTTTAACCGGATGCAGATGCCAAAAATTGAGTATAAAACATAAAAATATCAATACAAAATAATAAAGAAAATTAGTATCGATTAAAAGTGGAAAGCGATCGGCCTTTCGGGCAGTACCTACTAGCATGATTGGAAGCTAAATCAAATTATGTTTCATGGACACGGGGGGGCAAAAATTGATTTCGCTCACTGTAATCTCTCGATACACCGGACATTTGAAAACCCGAATTTTAGGAGGAAAATTTACCGATTTATGAAACAGTCCACGCTTACATTTACCTTGTGGCTGAGTGTATGATTTTACCAATTTGTAAGTTATCTAAGCGCCAATATACCAACATATAGTTTGTGCGGGTTGCAAGGTCGTAGGTAATATTAAATCACTGATTGGTTTTGGATTTAATGTGTGTTTATTAAAGGTTCTTCAAGTTTCTTGTATAATGTCTTAAAGTAAAATGTTATGTTAAATGTTATGTTAATGAATGCACCCGGTCCGTTCGATGCCTGGTAATGCACTGAAGTTTAAGTATTATAAAATTGTCACTTAGATACAAGTACAGTGAATGTTGTAATCTGCTGCGTTAGCAGGTGTTCGGTTGCTTAGACCGAACATATTCCGGGGCGGCAAAGATGCAGTTGAGATGAATTGATGATAGTACAATTATGTTAGCAAAGATGATAATAACCTAATGTTAGTGGTGATTCTTAAGATAATAAGAAGCAATAGTTTTTTAGAGAAGAACTTAAGAGATAATCTTAATGTCTCTAGTTTTTTGTTTAAATTGGCGAACACGCTTTATTTTGTTTTTTAACCGCGCACACTTGCACTGCACTTTGAGCACTGGGCTGACGGTCAGCCTCGTTACGTTGTCGCGCACAAGCACTAGCACTCACGTCGTTAACACTTTGTAGCTCGATGTCTGGGGAGATAAGCACGCGTCGCATGCGGCGTCGTCGCCACCGCCACAGGAGCACGGCCGTGCCCGCAGCCGCCACCAGCACGAGTGTGTAGATTACCACGTAGTGATGGATGTCATGTGGTGACAACATCTCATCTAGTTCAACGTCGCTGTTTCTCATCTGCTTGATTTGTTTGTAGATTTTGAGCAAGTCGTCATCTAATTCGTCCTGCTCAGTTTGATTGTCGCGTGTCTTCTCCATCGGTATGCTTACATTAATAATGTTGTTTAGTTGGTCAATCTTGGGTACGTAAATATTTGACTGAACTGTTATGTTGTTGTCAAATTTTGTGTTTGCATGCAAGGTAAAATCTTGCCCTTTGATAACACAACCCTGTCTGAGGTATATTACTCCCGCTTTGTTGAGTTGTTCGACTGTGATATGCTCTCCACAAATTATTTTAATGGAATAGTTGTTGCAGCAGTGATATAAATACTCAGTAGGTTCGTTCAATGGTACCCACAGGTTTGAACATAAAGTTTGTTCAACTTTACATTGGTTAGTCTCATAATTGAGATTGCAGTAATTATTGTAGTCACTGCCTTGACGGTAAACAGGCTTCTTTAGCAAACACATGTACGTCTCTTGCTGAGTGTGACATGTTGAAAGCTCATCGTTGTTTATCGGTATGTATGAGTCCTTTTCCAGATTGACTGCCATGTATTCTGATTTTGGCAGAATGCTTGTCATATCCTTACCGAATTGTTTGGGAATCGGTATCACTCTGTATAATTTGTATCGATCTCTGCTGATTAATGGGAAAGTTATTTGGAATATGAAATATTTTTCAGTGGTCCGTGCTTTTATTTGCAATAGATGATACAGGTTTCTCACATCAGTTTGATCGACAGGTAGCATTAGATCATCCGTAAGTTGGCTAGAAATGACATTGAGTTCTTGTTGTAGTTGTTTAGGCGTTAATAAATGTATGTTGAATTGACCATGGCGAATATTCGTCAAAGTGTGCAGTAAAGTGTCTTGATTCCCCCTTAATGTTTGGAGCAAAGTATTTGCAGTGAATGCAGTTATGATCTGTCCTTGTACTGCACTCATGTTACTCATTATTTGTTGTACTCCATTGGTTAATCTGTCCAATGTATCTAAATGTTGATTTATAGTTTTATGTTGCTTATGGATAATCCTTTCAGTTCGTTTCAGAATGTTGTATTCCGACTCTACAACAGATGTTTGATTTTTCCATAATTTAGCCAAATGATTTTGATTTCGCTTTATAAGTTCTATGTCCTTAGTGTATTGTTCCGCGAAACGCTCATCCAATACGCCGAAGAGATAATTCGCCGCGTAACCTAACCCATTGATAAGCCCACGACGCTGTCTGGCGTGTGCGATGAATTGTTGTGTCATCAAGAGCGTGTTGTAGTATCTAAGTTCGAGGAACTCGTGCTGTAGTTGAGGCACTATCATGTTACAGACACCGCTGTTGATATTAGTACATGTGTTATCTAAATGAGTTAATAGTTTTTCTAGCGCTGTCGTGCCCTCCCAGTAGGGTGACATATCGTAATAGACGACTAAGGTCCATTTGTCACGGATGAGATTCATTTTGGCTATAGGGTCAAAATATAAGGACTGATTATTCCTTAATTTTGTAATGTTATACATCATGCCATGTGCAGTGTTGATTGCGATTGACATAAATAATGTTAATGCTAGGGCCAATGAAATGAAGTTGGCATGCCCTAGTCTTACCGGCTGTTTACGTCTTCTAGTTTTGTTCTCTTCTTGACTGTCTTTTGTTTGTTTTTCGTCAGTTTTATGTTCTTGTTCACTTATTTCCTGCGAATTAATTGGTAACAGGGAAAGTTTTATGATAGGTCTCTTCACGATTCCATTTTTCGTTTTTAAGGATACCACCCGTACAAGTCCGTCTCTGCCCGGGTGGACATCAATCACTCTTCCCATAGCCCATTTTCCAGAAGGTATGTTGTTTTCTTGAATGACGACCAAATCGCCTATTTTCAAGTTTTGTTGTGGTTTCAGCCATTTACTTCTCGCTGTTAGTTGACTGAGATATTCTGACTTCCACCTTCTCCAAATGTCTTCGGATAGTTTTTGGATTAAATGCCAACGTGTTCTGGCATCCCTTTCCGTTTCAATTACTGTTAATCCTGTGCGTCCTGTTAAAAAGTGTGCCGGTGTTAAAAAGTCCAGCTCTTCTATGTTTTCTGTTATGGAGCACAGAGGTCTAGTGTTCAAGCAAGCCTCAAGTTGAGCAAGTATAGTCGAGTATTCCTCAAATGTGAGTTTCTGTTCACCAATTACACGCTTAAGATGGAACTTAAGGCTTTTTACAGCTCTCTCCCATAAGCCTCCGGCACTCGGCCACGATGGTGCGTTAAAGTGCCATTCGATCTTCATCTCGGTCACTTCTGCAAGGAAGCTATCCTTGAAAATTTGTTGTAATTGTTGGTATTCATTCTCCAAAATGTTGCTGGCGCCAACGAAATTAGTTCCTTGGTCGCTGTATAGATGTCGCGGAGCCCCTCGTCTAGCTGCCATCCTTTTCAACGCAGCCAAGAAGGCAGAGCTTGTTAAGTCCGAGACTAGTTCCAAGTGCACGGCTTTAGTGACCATGCAAATGAAAACCGCCACGTATCCTTTAGTTGTTCTAACTCCACGTCCTTTGTTTGTTTTAATATCCACAAACCCCGTGTAATCGACGCCTGTGTGATAGAAGGGTGGAGCGGGGTTGCATCGCTCCTCGGGAAGATCGCCCATTAGTTGATATTGTCTTCCCGATTCATGTTTTCGGCAAATTACGCATTTTCGTATCTGCTTCTTTGTAGCATTGTTCCCACTCGTTATCCAATAGTAATGACGTAGTTTGGCGAGGGTTACACGTGGTCCACCGTGAAATGTTAGTTGATGTGCTTCATCAATGAGAATCTCCGCCAGCCGACACTTATGTGGTATGATTATCGGGTGCCGCATCTCCTCACTTATGTTAGCGTTCTTCAATCGCCCACCAACACGTAACAATCCGTTTTGATCAATGAAGGGATCTAAAGTTAATAATTGGCTTTTTAAGCCAACGCTACCATGTTTGCGCATTTTTTCTATTTCTGTCGCAAATTCTTTATTTTGCACATGTTTTATAATAATTGTTTTAGCTTTGCGCAACTCTTGTAATGTGAGATAGCTTGGGAAATGTTTACGGTAACGTGCAGGTGTTATCGCTCGATATATCCATGCCAATATATGTGTAATTTTCTTTGTACTGTTGTATTTTTCTAAGAAGTTATCGATGATATTTGGGTAATTTTGCACGATGTTGACTTGTTCTTTGACTGTTTTTACCTCCTCGTTGCTAATAAATATTTGTTTTTCAGTTTCATCTTCCGGAACCCACGTTTTTAGCCATTGGGGGCCTTGCCACCACAATGTATGTTGTATTAACTGCGACGCTAGCATCCCACGGCTGGCACAATCCGCTGGATTGTCCGTTGATTTTACGTAACGCCAGCAGTCAGGAGGCATTGTTTCTGTGAGTTTAGCAACCCTATTTGCGACGAACGCCTTCCACCGGTTAGGCTCACCCTGAATCCAACTGAGTGTTACTTTCGAATCCGTCCATCCAAATATTTCTAGTCTATTTGTTAAGGATTGTTGTATTTTATTTATTAGTTTAGAGAGTAGGTATGCGCCACTAAGTTCCAGTTTTGGCAACGTAAGGGCTTTCTTATGCGGCACGATTTTAGATTTTGCGGCGATGAGTATTACATCCGATTGGTGTTTTATGCGCGCATAAACTACGCATGCATATGCTTTCATGGATGCGTCACAGAACCCATGAATTTCGATGATGTCATCACTTTTGTTCTTCAGCCACCTTGGTACTTCGCAGCTGTGTATGTTGTCTTGATCTGCTTTTATTTTAGCCCAATCATTAAAAATGTCATCGGACACTTCCTCATCCCACTGTAAATTATTTTTCCATAGTTTTTGGAACAGTAATTTTAGTTTAGTTGATAATGGCGTTAACCAGCCTAACGGATCGAACAATTTCGATATTTCCGATAGTAGGTGGCGTTTTGTTGGCCTTGAAGACTGTTTAGAGTAATCACAACGAAAGAAAAAATTGTCCGTGTTTGTGTTCCAACACAAACCCAGTGTTTTAGAGGTTGATTCCGATTTCGTGTTGAATACAATGTTTGTGTCATGATTTTGATGACTCGGTATGTCTTCAATTAATGTTGGTTCGTTGGAGGCCCACTTACGCAAGTTAAAACCCCCTGAATGTAGTAAGGTAATCAAATCTGATATTAGTTTCTTACCCTGTTCAATAGAATGACAACCGTGTACAAGGTCATCCATGTAAAATTCTTTGTCTAACACCCGAGTGGCGTCAGGATAATTTTTCTGTTCGTCTGCTGCTAATTTCTTCAGCGTCATTAGAGCTAAAAATGGAGCCGCTTTTGTTCCATATGTTACTGTTGTGAGTTGATAAGATTGTATAGGACATTGAGCATTGTTGCGCCAAATTATTTTTTGTAGAGGTTGATCCAATTCATGTACTTGGATCTGCCTATACATCTTCTCGATGTCTGCTGTATAAGCGTATTGGTATTGCCTCCATTTTAGCAATAATATTTGCAGATCTTGTTGAAGGTTGGGTCCTTTATGCATCAAGTCGTTGAGGCTGAATCCCGAAGATGTCCTCGCAGATGCGTTAAACACAACCCTGTATTTTGTTGTAGTCGATTCCTCTCGTTGCACACCGTGGTGAGGTAAGTAAAATTCCGGTGTTATGTTACTTTTCAAAGCTAGCTTCATATGGTTTAATTGTAAATATTCATCCATGAACATTTTGTAATGTTGGGCTAGCGTCTCGTGTTTTTGAAACTTGCGCTCCAAATTTTTAAATTGAGCTAAAGCCATTTGTTTTGAAGAGCCCAACTTGTTTTCTATGTTTTCCTTTAACGGTAACCTGACTTCGTAGTTTCCGTTTTGTGTCCTAGTTGTGGTATTTAAGTAAAACGTAATGCATTCCTGATCCTCGACAGATAAACTGGGCTGTTCGGTTATCTCCTCTATTTCCCAGAATTTATGCATGTCTTCCAAGTTGTGCAGCACTACATTACATTGGAATGTTTTTGTTGAGCCTCCACACAAAATCCACCCCAGGTGGGTTTGTTGAGCGATAGGCTGTGTTGTGTTACTCCCTTTGATGACTCCCTCCATGATAATGTTAGCGTAGACTTCGGCTCCGAGTAGCAAGTCAACTGGCCTGCTAATGTAATACTCCGGATCCGCCAAGGTAATGTTTTCTGTGAATGACCATGAAGGCTTCAAAAATGTTTGGTTGGGGAGATTTTTAAGTAGATTGTTCATAATCATGGCCTCAGTTGTAAAAGTGTAGTCACTGCTTAGGGCCTTGCATGTTATGTGAACTAACCCTTTACAGTTGTTCTCCTTTGCGCCTACGCCTAGAACAACCCCATTGCATTTATGGCGTTTTATCTTCAATAACTGAGCGGCGTTTTCGGTTATTAAAGATATCTGCGAACCCTGGTCGATAAGAGCACGCATGGTGTGATAAGTCCCGTCGGCTGCCATAACCTTCACGAGAGCAGTTGTAAGCAAAATCTCTGCATTACCGTTTTGTGATGCATTAGAAACTTTGACCGTCTGTTCATTATGTTTAGAAACATGAGAGCCCGTTTGTTTTGCAAAGGCGTCATGTAATATCGTGCTATGTTGAGCTGTACATTTGCGGCATCGTTTTGTTGAAGTACACTGGTTGCCATTATGGCTAAATAAGCAATTGATGCACACCTGCAGTTTTTGCGCAATTGCAAGCTTTTGTTCAGTTGGCATTTCCAAGAAAGTTTTGCAATTGTAGAGGCCATGGTCGCCAATGCAATGTGGACATTTGAACTTCGACACGTGTAGTGTCTTTTTCAAGGTTCCATTATTCCCACTGTTGTTATATTTCTTGGAAACTGATGAGGAATGTTGTTGATTGTTAGACCCTTTTTGTTGAGGGTGGTCTTGTTTGCGACGAGCTGACTCCAAACTGATGAATTTGGTTTCCAGGAAATCCAGAAATTCTTGAAGTACTGGTAGCTCCCGCGAGTTTTTTAAAGACTCTATGTAATCGGTGTACGTGTCAGAGTCTAGTTTTTGGGATAGGATGTGTACCACCATAGGATCCCACGATGTTGTATCAATGTCTAAATTGCGGACAGCATTCAGACATTCTAATGTTGTGTCATGCAGTTTTTTGATTTGTTGTAAGGACTGCTGTTGCATGTTGGGCAATCCTAGAAGAATGTTCATGTGAGAAGAGAATATAGCCCTTTTGTTGTTGTATCGATGATGCAGAATATTCCAGCATATGGAATAGTTATCTGCGCTAATTGGTAAATGTTGGATGAGCCGTTCAGCTTCCCCTTTAACTTTTCCTTTTAAAAACTGCATTTTTTGGGCACTCGAAAGCGACGGATTGTTATGTATTGCTTCTTGGAACAAATCTTTGAAGCACGTCCACTGGTTATAGTTTCCGCTAAAAACGGGTATTTCTAGTGTAGGTGTAGTTTTTTCTCTATGAGCCACAGACCACATTTTAGTATTAATCGCCTTCTTCAGACTGCTGTATTGTTTTTCATGACTCAAGAATGTTTTTTCATACTCTCCATTTTCTTCGCTTAATTCAGAATCGATTTCCCAATGCAAAGTATCGACTGCTATCCACCTAGATTGCAGTGTTTTGAGGACGTCTTCAAATTCCCATTTGTCGGAAATAAGTTCCAGGTTAATGTTAGAGACCGTTCTTTGGAATGCCTTAAAATTAGCTGCCTGCTTGCGAAGCATCTCGTCTAGTTTGCTGTTTGTACCCTGATTTACCGTCAAAGCTCGACGAGGTCCTTGACCCAACTGCGAAGGTTGTCCATCATCTCCCGGCTGCTGTTCCTCTGTAGATTCCTGTTCAGTCTCAAATTGTTTACCAAAAAACGTACCTTCTCCAGGCCGTCCTTGGTCATCACTTCTAGATGGAGCTTCCAGCAGTTGTTGATGCATCTGGTTGATCAGCGTTTTGACAGCTTGGTACGACTTGCTTGTTTTCTCGTACTCTTGTTTCGTAAAGTAGACATGCGACTTACTTACTTCTGTTGAAAGGCGATCGTGGTTAAATTGATACTCCTTCCAGTATTCTTCTAAATTGTTTAAACACTTTTTCAAGTATTCGAAGCTTCGTCTTTGGACACTGGTCTTCTTCAAATTAACCCCGAGCTTTTCGATGTTGATGGCGAGCGCCAATTGGACGTCGAAAAGCTCAGCCATTTCGCACGTTGTTTAAGGACGTAAAATCTCCCAAGGTGTAGAAAATAATGGAAAGATCTTACTTGTGGTCTTCTGTTATACCACCGTTGATGTTCTCCTTGGATCAGGAGCGTAATCCAGTCACCAAACAGTCCAGAATACCACCTTAGTCCACACACCACACTGTTTTACACGCAACACTCGCGATTACTTTTCGAAACGCGCGCGATCCGTCTCGAAGGACCAATATGTGCGGGTTGCAAGGTCGTAGGTAATATTAAATCACTGATTGGTTTTGGATTTAATGTGTGTTTATTAAAGGTTCTTCAAGTTTCTTGTATAATGTCTTAAAGTAAAATGTTATGTTAAATGTTATGTTAATGAATGCACCCGGTCCGTTCGATGCCTGGTAATGCACTGAAGTTTAAGTATTATAAAATTGTCACTTAGATACAAGTACAGTGAATGTTGTAATCTGCTGCGTTAGCAGGTGTTCGGTTGCTTAGACCGATACTGAGACAAGTAATCCATTTGATATATATAAGTGGTGATTTTTGCGAGGGTTTTGTGAACACGTATGTACCTTTGGACATTATTGTAAAAAGAAAGTGGCTGTATAAAAACGCGGGATGACTTTGATCAAAACTTCCATTTCATATAAAATCGCGAATTGTTTAAAACGAAACGCAATTTGTTCGTTTTATTTTCTACGTTAACAAAATTGAAGAACTGTTGAATCCATTCTTGAGGACACGCTGGGAATTCACCAACTATTTAAATTGAAATATGTAATTATATTGTTATTCTCTATTTATAGCTACATAAATTGTGCTACAAAACTTCATGTGTACTTAATCATTGTCATGGATGGTATAATGAAATTTGTAGGTAAACTCCATTATGTGGCCTATTATCGAGTAACCAATACAGTGATTATTGTTTTTCTAACGTCAAGATTAATGCAATAAATTGAGTTTGTTTAATTCGGGGTGAGATTGATCGGATGATGCTGCGAATATATGAAAAGAAACTTGGGTCCCGTGAATACGAAAATTATTCACAACCGCGAATAGAAGAAGCGCTTAGTCAAATAGTGGAAGGAAGTTTAAGCATTCTTTTTTAGTTTAAATTTAACTTTTATTAGATCAAAGTTTCCCCATACGACAATAATTATTTTTCCCGTTGGCAGATTTTGATTTTGAAAATTGTATTGGCATTATAATTGGGGTAACTTTGTAATTACGCAATAATATTGCCTATTTTATTGCGTAATTCCAAACTTATCAAAGTAACCCAAAGCTACGTATAACTTTGATCAGACAATTTTTATTTTTTTTCTCAAAATCTAGCCATATTTTTTCATATAATATTTCAGAAATCGCGAGTTTAAACAAAACCGATTACTAGACCGATTATATATTTTTTTACAACCCGAGATTTAAAAGATATGGACCTTGAAAGTTCAATATTGATCAAAGTAACCCCGGTTTACTGCCTATTGCGCATCAGCTAAGAATATCTTTTCAACAAGGGGGCCTAAAATTGCCACTTTTGTAGAATCAAAAGGATAACATTATGAATCATAAAATGGCGAAGACAGTCCGTTGTTTTTCTTTTTTCGCTGCACTACGTAGGTATAATCAAAGAGATTGGATTTGGATTGGATTGATTGGTATTTTAGCACAGACAAAAAAAATACTTCACTGAAAAATCCTTCACCAATGGGATTTGATACGATTAACTTAACAGTTAACTGTCCATTATGATTAATAATGTTATCCTCTTATGATTCCTACAAAAGTGGCCTTTTTAGGCTCCCTGTTCTTGGTACTAAAAGGAAACGAAACAATTCAGTTCTATATTTTTCTCAACATTAAACACAAAGGCATTTGTCTTTATAACTTCAAGAACTTTTCCACATTTTCTCTATAAATCTCAATTTTGTGAACAAGTTTAGTATGAAACTACGCGAAATGCTTGAACGTAAGTTCTCATACATACGAGCGTCGATGGCAGAGGCAACTGCAGCCGTCGACGCGTGTCGGCAACAGCAACGACAACATGGCACTCGTGTGTACGAGCACTCACCATGCTATAGTTTGCTTTATTATTTTGATCCTACTGCGCGTCTCAAGCGCGAAGTTTCCTGAAGATATTCCAAGTTTTAAATTGAGAACATCGCCATATTGTTTTACTAGCAGTTACCTAGACTTTATAGTTAACCTTTTGAATGTCTTAAGTTATACAGTTCGACATAAGCAATTGTCTTTCTATTGTGTCTCTAATTACAGCATTCGATGAGTTAACTAGCTTCTGCCCGCGACTTCGTCCGCGTGAAATTTCACGCTACTGCTTCGTTTTTACGTAGCGTTCTTTCTGCCTTTTTATTTTGCTCGGCTCCTAAGGGTCGTAGCGTGATGGTAAATAGCCTATAGCCTTCCTCAAGAATTGGGTTATCAAATACAAAAAAAAAAAATCATATCCGACTTCCAGAGATTATCTCCTACAAACAAACTTACAAACTTTACCTCTTTATAATATTAGTAGGTATAGATTGAACGCATTGTTTAACCCTTAGTCTGCCGGAACGTAGATCTACGCGAGACACAATGACTTTTTAATTGTGTCTGTAATTACGGCACACAAGCGGTTAATCCATTAGAGTTATTCTGTTTCAATTACAAAATTGTAAATTTTACCGAATTTCTTGTCTTAATCTTGTTATATTTTCGTTGACGTCAAACAAAATGGATGTCTCGCAAGGTTCAGTCAGGTTCAGTGCAGTTATAATAACGTGTCGGCAGGCATATTAAAAAGTGCAAGTACGTGAGCGGAGAGCGGAGGGTAGTTGTGAAAGGTCCACGTGTGACGTACGACGTACACCAAGCGATGCGCTGGCTACTTCAACTTTTAATTGGTGTACACTTTGTCTGCTTATATTGAAAAACTTGTAAGTTATTGTTTCGAAATTGCTTTTGATCGGCAGAAGTTTTGTATTGGAATTCTGTACAAAAGTTTGGCCAGTGGATTTTGTGGATTACTCTCTAAATGACGTCACCCAATCGTACAGTCACGAGCATTAATATGTCAACACTTGGCAAGTTTCAATTGCGATTTCTTCGTGAAAGCAACGATGAAATACCTACGACACTTTACACAAACCTATGGGTTCGAAATTACTTTGTTTGTAATAACATAAAAATTCATTCAAACCTAAGGGGCTGTCTCCACGAGCGAGAGAATCGCGGCGATATTATCGTCGTGCCACGTATTTCTATACACTCTCTTAGAACGTGTCTTCACACGACGATATCATCGCCGCGAAAATTTGATGGCACGGCGAGACTATCGCCGCGATTCTCTCGCTCGTGGAGACGGCCCCTTAAGGAGAAAATCGTCTTTGAATAAAGCCAAGTGTATACACACTTAAGCTCGTGACTGTACATCAAGTGTGTACATCAAGAAACTATCAATTGATTCCTTACTCCTAATGTAATTTCTACTTTATTAATTTGTTTTCTGCAACTTCACGCCAACTAAACGGTAACAAATTACTTGATTGCAGGTTCCATCCTCAAGTTCTCTAAAGAACAAAACGCTCAAGTCTCAAAGTTATAATTGTTAGTTGGTAGTCTAAATTGACGGTTACTTTGATATTATTGTCGAGGGAGAATAATGGAGCTTTCCGAGAATAACTTTGGGATCGGTGTTTTTGGGTAATGCAAACTATGATCTTTGAGGGGCTCGTGGCTCCATAATGACAGCTGCACGGGTCGATCGAAGGTTAAGCTATGCTTGCCGAGGGCGATCAGTGGATGGGTGACCATCCATTACTTATCGAGGCCCCTCCGTGTCTCTGTCTGACATCCCGTCTTACTATGGGGTATCGCATTACCCAGTTACTGGGTTGTGAAAGCAGTCGCTCAGTGTAAAATACTGGTATTCAGCTGCATCCAGGGGAAAAGGCTAGGCAGATGATGAAGATGTAACCATGATCTTTGCCAACAAAACCAACCAAAAAAACCAATAACCGACCTAAAACAAAAGGCAAAATACACGGATAGACTAAACCATCAAATAGTAAGTAGATACGAAGATATACCATCCCACCCGTCCTCGTTACGTTTTTTTTATGCTAATTTACGCAGTATCCGCAAGACTGGCAAACTTGATGAAATAAAATGAACCGAAACGTGGATTACTTCGGAGGCGGACGCTAAATTATACCAGCTACCAAACTATAAACATGTTTATAACTACAGGCAAGATCGCAAAGGCGGCGGCGTTTCAATTTATGTACACGAAAGTATCAAACACGAAATAACAGAAGAAATATGCGAATATAATAATCACTACCTATGGATACACATAGATAAACTCTCATTGAACATCGGAACGATTTATAAACCAGGTGAATCCAATATAAATAATTTCTTAGAAACATATATCTCACAGTTGGAACGGCGCAAGAGGACTGTGGTTTTCGGAGACTTTAACATCGATCTACTTAGTAAAGACAGTCACGTCACAAGATATATAAATGAAATAAAAGGAACAGGCTACGAGATATTAAATAAAATAAATAAACTGTACAGTACCCGCGAAACCAGCACAACAAACACTATACTGGATCACATATGCACGAACATAAACAATCACGCGTTCAGTATATCTATAATTGACTCGTGCCTATCAGACCACAAGCAGATATTCCTTGAGATTGGCAGCTTGACACCAAAGATAAACGAAAGGATCCAATACAAAGCACTTAACTATGAAAAACTATACAATAATACCCTAATAGCAAACTACAATAATAAAGAAAACGACTACTACTATTTAGAAAGATATATCTCAGAACAAATAAAGAACAATAAAGAAGATAAGATGAAAATCCTAAACCTACCTAAAGAAGACTGGATAAACCGAAATATTATAGACTCAATCAACCTACGAAATCACTTATGGCAACAAACAAAATCCAACCCAAAAGACGACGACCTACGGAAGAATTTTAATGAAGAACAGGAAAGGGTAAAAAACCTAATCAAGACAAAGAAGAAAACCTACTACCACAACTTATTTCATAACAGCTACAAACAACCTAAAAAAATGTGGGAAATCATTAATAACTTAGCATCTAATAAAATTAGAGATAGCAGTGCCCCTCCCAAACTAATGTGGAACTCGGAAAGTATAACAAACGGTAATGAAATTTGTAACATATTTAACTCATTCTTTGCATCAATAGGCGCGGACTTAGCTAATAAAATACCAAATAAGTACCACATAAACACAGGCAATATTCTCATGTACGACAGTAACTACACACATGATACGACCTTGAACGAACTTTCCCCTTGTAACACTGACGAAATATCACAAATTATTGACCATCTTGACACCAACACTAGTACAGGCTTGGACGGTATCAGCACAAAAGCTATTAAATGCCTTAAGAACATAATTGTCGAAAAATTAAGTAACTGTATAAAGTTATATATTATAGAGTTATATATTATATAACTAGAATAAGAGTTATATATTATATAACTCTCTAGTAAAATCAAACCTTGAATACCTAATCGAAGTGTGGGGATCAGCCGCTAAATCTAATCTAAACTCACTACAGCGAATACAAAACAAAATTATCAAAGTACTATTTCACTATCACTATCTATACCCAACAAAAAAATTATACCAAAAAACTAAACTACTAAATCTCACACAATTATACACATATTACACCTGCATTCTCATAAAAAAAATCACCACGAATTCCGTACAATCAAACATACAACTACACAAAAAAGCAATAACATACAACACAAGAAGCAAAAACAAATTTCAACTAATGACTGCACGTGCACGGACTAATTACGGAAAAAAAACAATATTGGTTGAAGGGGCACAACTGTTTAACGATTTACCGGAGGATTTAAAGAGGTGTGATAGTATAAACATATTTAAGGCAAAACTTAAGAAACATGTATGTACCCTGTAAAGTCGGCAAAGCCCAAGAGGCAAATATGATATTAGTATTTATCACTTAGATATAAGCACTTTGTATCTCATTTTAAGTGAACTATGTTATTTAAGTTCTTATGAGAAATAAATATCTTTAAACCTATCTTTGACATTCACAATGAGCAACTCATAACGCTTTTAATTTTTTTTTGCGGATGGGAAATCATCAAATGACTCCTCCCGCTCTGGGTGGAGCGGAAGGGAGTGTCAGACTCTTACTGACTAAAACCCACCCGTGTTCCTTCCTTAGCCCTTTATGTTCCGGGCCAGCGGTAACCCTTTCGGACAATTCCGCTGAAAATCATAACGCTAATGCCTACATAATTATAGCTTTTCTTCTCAACTTCTCAACAAATTAAATTAAAAATTAAAAAAAACCCCTACTCAAACAAAAACCTTTAAAAACTAATAATATAATTATATTAGCCCTTTAAATTTAATATAAGTTGTAGGAAATATTTTGATCCAAGCGTCCTCGCGACTGGCGGACGGGATGGCTATAATGCATTCATCAATTATAAAAGAGCTGATATCAACCAAAAAAAAATAATCAAAATCGGTTCAGCCGTTTGGGATCTACGATGGCACAGACAGACACACAGATACACACGTCAAACTTATAACACCCCTCTGTTTTTGTCGGGGGTTAAAAAGAAGCCATAAAAGGTCGATATATCGTAAAAAGAAAACCTTACATTTCGTCAAGTACCTAATAAAATCGCGCTCTCAATAATACATAAAATGTTGTCGTAAAATGTTCTTGAGCGACGTATTGAATATGCAAAATTCGCTTTAAAAAATAAATATAAAAAGTTTGTAGACACCCAATTTCGCTCACAGCTGCTGCATTTACAATATACTGAAACACTGTAAAAACTCAGTTCTTTATCTAATGAAATTTCTTTTCAGTTCCCTTCTATGAAATCAAGAAAATTGGATCCCACAATCTTGTTAGGTGGGTACAAGTTCTAGAATGAGGACTCAGAAGCAATGTATTTTTGCTTTTAGCCGTAGATTGATAAAAATCAGACGATTTTGTTGCGAAAACAAAAATAATTTGATTAGGCTTTGTCCGTTGATAAATGAATTAAATTATTAATTAATTTTTATTTGTTCTTTGAGTTGTAATTTGTGGAAGATATTAGCACTACTGGAATGAAAAGCTGGTGTATTTTTTTAATATTAGAATACAATTTTATTCTCGTACAGAGACGTACAGACGCCAGCACATCAAGCTACCCGAAACTGTCAAATTTTCCCAATCAACTTTGAGCCTTATGCTTTAGCGATAAAGTTAAAAATCTATTAAAGATATTTGACAGATTGTAGTTGCTAGATGTGCTGGCGTCTGTACTTTCTCATTCTTTGCTAAAAATAGAATTTTCGTTATTGCAGGTTTTCTTTCAATCTCGTTATAGATGAAAGTGCAGTCGACGAATGGAATCGCATTGCACAATTTTCTCTGTATACATGATATGAAAAGGAATTCACAATTTAGCTAGATCAACGGTAGAATTTATTTGAGCGGTGCAAGGAAAGTAAGTAAAGTATAGCGCAGTTTGAGTCAGTGTAGTAGGTACTGGATTAGGAGGTCCTTGCTCCACTATCTTCAACTGTTTTCATAGTGACTAGCTGTTTGTAAGTTCTAGGACTTTTCTTGGAATAGGTCAAAATTAAAATAAATCAAAAGTCATTTATTCAAACTATGATGAGAATCAGCACTTTTTGAATGTCACAATTACATGAGACTGTTCCCTAAGACGCCCGCCCTTTACCAATCAATCCTCAGTCGGTCAACCTTTTCCTCGTATATTTTAACTCCAAGAGAACAAATTAAGGTAACAAACTGGGATGAGGTATTTAAAGTGATGGGATCAGATACGATCACAGATCTACCTACCGTACCTTTTAGTTATTTGAATCTCAAAATATAACCATTTTGAAAGGCAACAAAATATAAAGAATCAAGAATGGAAGAGTGTAGTTGTCCTGACTCAAATCGGTAAAAAAATGAGATAGGACTTTTAGTCATGCGAGTGATGTCTATTGTTTGTGCAATGTCTTTATTATTATTCATATCTTTTTATTACAAACGAAAAGAGCAGCCAATCGTGCCAGTCTGTCTTCTGGGCACGTTTCCGGATGACAGCGATGCGGACGAGTAGACGCATAAAGATCCTTTTGTTTTGAAGTGAAACTTCTTTACGCACGCTTGACTTGGGGAGTAAGCTGGCGAACGCGTGACGTAAGCGTTACGAAAAGTGTGATCGGGCAAGGCGAACGGAAGTTAAGTGGGGGATATAAGCAAGAGACAGCAGTGCGCGCGCACATTTTCTTTCTCTCTTTAAGTTTCACTTCTGTCGTGTGGTCATAAGCACACTCGTTTTTTGTATTCATTTATATAGTTAGTTAGTTAGACTTTTAATTTAGACTTTATAAAGTTTTATTACAAATCTGTTTAGATATTATAGATATTATACATTATTACTTGGTTTTAATACGTTTTTATATTTTATTTATTATTTATCCTTTTGATAGATTCTTATTACGTAAATGTGAGGACTTTGTAGGTCTTGTAGACTTTAGATCTGTAGAGCATTTTTTATTTTATCAAGTCGGTGCCTGGTACTTGTTGACAGGCCTACGCTGTCCTCCTATATCTACAGTCATTTGAAAACATATAAAAGCCAATTATTTTTAAAAGAGTACCTACCTAACCGTGGAGTTTCTTGCTGGCTCTTCTCCAGAGACGACCAATTGTAACCGTGCACCTAGCTTCTGACGTTTCATAAGTGCGAATGTAGGTTTATGTGAAATAAAATAATTTGATTTGATTTGACGTAGATCTTGAAAAATAGTATTCAAGTGACGTAACTTTGGAATGAGAATCCCGACATTTTTGAAATTCAATGAGTTTAGGAATGCGATTCCCGCGCGTTACGAATTCATAGTAAATCAAGTGTAACTCTCTCGGTATGTAGGTACCAGCATTTCTCGCAGGAAATCCACTCGTCATGCCTTGTATTATCTAGCGACGCGCCCCCGCTGCGCACGGTTTATATGACTTGACAAAACATCGAGATTTATTTTTTATATTTAAGGTGAACATGAATGTATTATACATATAAAACCTTCCAGAATAAATGGTCTAAGCATTGGTGAAAACCGTATTAAAATTCATTGTGCAGCTTAGAAGGTCTAAGCGATCACGGCTAGACACGAAAAGCGACTTTGTTTTATAATATGTATAGATAATGTTTTCGTTTCTTTGGCAAAATCTTAGCTGAGTGCTACATACTTGATACGGGCACAGTGTGGCAGCAAAATATATACCTATCGGAGTCATTCATTTGACTATTCGGAACGCCAGCGCCGCCCGGCGGCTCTCGACAGAGTGTAGCCTGAAGCCTGAGTTCGTGGGGAGTGTAGGAGAGCGAGTAGCGAGGTGGAGTGGCTCTCTTGGATATTGGACATCGTACGGACAACATGTGCTCAGAAACTGTCTCGCGTTCCATATCTAGTCGTGTAGTGTACAGACGCCAGCACATCAAGCTACCCGAAACTGTCAAATTTTCCCAATCAACTTTGAACCTTATGCTTTAGCGATAAAGTTGCAAATATATTAAAGAAATTTGACAGATTGTAGTAGCTTGATGTGCTGGCGTCTGTACCTACTTGTACAATGTGTGAATCGCTAGTGAGATTAATTTGTTCGTAAAATTATAATTTGATTTGATCTGAAAACTGTTTTTCTATTGCGCAATAACCAACACTACCCATGTTACGCCCACAGCAGTTAAAATATGGCTGATGATAACGACACACACGTACCTTCGCCTTTTCGTAAATTTGTTAAACAAGTTTGTAAAGAGAGAGAGAAGAGACAACTAGAGGGCAGTGGTGCCTCAGTGGTGACGGCCCCAACTTACAGGCTGGAGGTTCGAATCTAGGAAGGCGCTTTACTTTGGAAAACGGTGAAGGAAAACATTGAGAGGCAACCGGCATATCCCAGAACCAAAAATTCCAAGACATGTGACATTTACAAACCCGCACTGTGCCCGTGTCGTAGATTATAGCCCACTCTCTCTTGATGGGAAGAGGTCTGTATCATAGCAGTGGGAAAATTTTAGGCTGCTTAATGTAGCAGCCTTTAGAATACTCCTAAGTTCCTTATATAAGCATTTTGAGGCCAATCCTACATTATACTAGACCGATTCAAAAACACAGTGACCCTACTCCAGCATCTCGGAGTAAACTGGTGCATTTGCATTGATCCTCGGGGTCAGAGAGACGATAACGAGACTTTCTGTCCCCACGACTGTCTCTTTATGTAAGAGCTGCAGTTAATTTGTGGGTAGTTGGGTACTCACTTTAACCAAGTTTAAAACCACTTTGTTTTAGATCGGCATCTCTGGCTAAGTGTCGTTTTAACTTCGAGTAAGTCTTAAATTATAGGGTGATTTTTGCTGGTAGAACATGGATAGTTTAGTGTAAATTTCAAAGTAGATTGGAAGTGGTCTTACAAAATACGGAATTATGTTCGTAATCTCGTCCTCATTTAGTACTATGTAGTTTGCACTTTGCACTACTCGCTGTATCACAATTTTTAAAGATGATTGCAATCATCAAAAAATATTTGGTAGTCTGTGGTCCATCATCGTATGTTGTGTGCTCTGTGGATATCTGTCATGTTCATTGTACTTTTTTGTGCCGCCCGCTGTGCACAGAATTTCGACTCAATATTCTCTAAGTTTTATTTCTATAAATAAAATGGGAAAAAACAAACGGAAAAAACGGGATGAGGCTATGATCGAGATAAGTGAACGATTACGAGATCTGGAAAAACGGTTAAACAAGAGGAGTCGTCATAACCACGCCGGTAAGTCTTTTCGTGAAGTACCTACAATTCCTAGAAATCGAATTCAGGTTTAACCTTTTGAACGCCAATGTCGGCTATAGCCGACATGAGCAAGCGTGCCCTGTGCGCCAACGACGGCTATACTCGACAAAAAACAGGTCGCAGAAAAATACAAAATAAACCTATTAAATCATTACTTTTATGTATTTTATTGATACACCTTGAAATTAAGATTTTCAGGCTTGGCGTACAGGGCATAGGAATACCGATATGGCGTGGCGGTGAAAAGGTAGGATTTCAGAGATTCCTTGTGACCTTATGAGTTAAATAACATACTTCTACAAATAGGACGACACCACTATTGAGCTTTCACGTGAGGTTAGCCGTGGTATGTACGTAATGTTAAAAGTAACTACCTTATACGAATTCATCTGTGGGTAGGTACCTACATAAGTCTATCAGATTCGCTAATTTGGTACCTCCAATTAATCTCAATTCTGACTGCATCCTATGAGCTTTCACGAGAGGTTAGCCGATGATAGTTTTCTTTAACAATTAAAAAGCAATTCGACTGCATCTTTAGAGCTTTCACGAGAGGTTAGCCGATGACATTGTCGTAAATTGAAAAACATTTTGACTGTATCCTAAAAGCTTTCACGAGAGGTCAGCTATGGATTTAACAGTTTCGAGCTTAACACTATGCGTTTGTTGCTTAGATGACTACGAAAATCGCTCCAGCCGAGCACGTTCAAGAAGTCGTTCGTCAGACGAGCAAAGCCGACATAGCCGGACTCAAAGGAGCCGAACGCCTCGACGTCGCAGGTTACAATCCTCACCGGATACTGAATACTTTAGTCGTAGTATTTCACCTAATGTTGACACTCAAACAAAAGGGAAGGGGGGGGCAGACTTGGAAGAGGCACCTCACCTCCCAATGGTTACCCCTGAGGTAGCACCGGTAGAAAAAGAAATACCAGCCCACATCGAGGGGCTCCTGGGTCAAGAAGGTGTCCCACCGGCCAATAACTCGATTGAGTTACATGAAAGTTTAACAAAACGTTGGACGGCCATTCTTCAAAACGGCCTTGATACGGAAACGAAACCTAGCATATTGTTAAGACATAATCCCCCAAAGAACTGTAGCCTATTAGTTCCACCACTTCTAAATGAAGAAGTAGCAGCTGCAATGAACGAGAATGGTGTTAAAAGAGACAAGAGGATAGCCGGAAATCAAATTGTGTTATCGGCAGCAATCACAACAATTGGCGAGGTACTGAACAGTATGATTGCCACGCAAGAAAATGAACAATATATTGGGAATTTAAGTGATGCAGCTCGTCTACTATGTGACTTGTACCATGAAAATTCTACCACACGAAGATCTCTAATATTACCAGGGCTGAACAAAGATTTGAAAGATTTAATGGAAAATGCCCCCATATGTGAATACCTGTTTGGGGACAAATTACAAGACAAGGTCAATGCTGTTAAAGCAGTCAAGAAATCAGGGTTGGAGCTAAAAAACACACCTGCTCAACAAAAAGTTCCTAAAAGGAATAATTTAAACTACCGGGGCCCACAACGACCACAGGTGTCATGTCCGAGTGGGCAGAAGCCGAGACCGAAGCAAACGGCACACCAGACATACTATGTCAACAAGCTTCCGACACGGGGGAGACGCTCTCCACAGAAATTTCAACATTCACGTCGCCAGGGCCAGGATCGTCGCGGCCGCTAGATCAGGTACAAACCGGCAGACTTAAATATTTCTCAGACCACTGGGATAGTATTACTAGTAACCCCACTGTACGCAAATGGGTCAGAAGCTATTCCATACCTTTAACCAATGTTCCTGCCCAAACCATGGTGCCACAGAACAATCGGTTTACAGAAAAGGAAAACAACCTTATTTCTATAGAAATAGACAAATTGTTACAACTAGATGCCATACAAAGGTGTTCAACTGTAGATGGCCAGTTTTTGTCCAGTATATTCTTACACCCTAAGTCAGATGGTTCCTGGAGATTCATATTGAATCTGAAACAGTTTAACAAATATGTCTTTTCTACTCACTTTAAATTAGAGGACTTAAGAACAGCAACAAAACTTATGACCCCTGGATGCTTCATGGCCACAATTGACCTAAAGAATGCATACTATTTGATATCAATAAAAGAATCTGATAGGAAATACTTGCGTTTCCTATTCCAAGGCAAATTGTATGAATTTAAATGCCTTCCCTTTGGTCTTAGTACAGCACCATATGTCTTTACTAAAGTCATGAAACCAGTAATGTGTCATCTGAGGTCATTAGGTCTGTTGTCTGTCATTTACCTAGATGATATTCTCTGTCTTGCCCACTCATATGAAAAATGTTTACAAAATGTGTTGACTACTAAGAAATTATTAGAAAGTCTGGGATTTATAATTAACATAGACAAAAGTTGCCTCCAGCCTAAACAATACTGTCAGTATCTAGGGTTTATACTAAATTCTGTTCAGTTCTCCATAACACTTCCACAGAAAAAGATATTATCTATATGTAAAACCTTAGGAAAAGTCAAGTCTAAACAAAGATGCAAAATAATTGAATTCTCTCAACTCTTAGGTACCCTTGTAGCTGCATGTCCAGCTGTGGAATATGGATGGCTTTATACCAAAATAATGGAAAGTCATAAAACAATAGCCTTAAAAAATAATAATGAAAACTATGAGGCATACCTTTCTGTATCAAACGAAATCAGATCAGATTTGGAATGGTGGCTATCCCATATCCATGGATCTCATTATAAAATTAAACAGTTCAATTTTTCTTTAGAAATATTCTCAGATGCTTCAGGAACAGGTTGGGGTTTAGTCTGTAACGGTGTTACAACTCATGGTCACTGGACAGTTGAAGATAAATGTTTTCATATAAACTACCTAGAACTACTGGCAGCATTTAAAGGGTTAAAAACATATGCATCTGAACTAAGATGTTGTGAAATTCTTCTTAGAATAGACAACACCACTGCTATCGCCTATGTTAATAGAATGGGGGGCACCCGCTTTCACCATTTAAATAGTCTAGCACGAGAGCTATGGCAGTGGTGTGAGGAAAGGCAACTATGGGTATATGCATCCTACATAAGCTCGAAAGACAACGCTGTGGCAGATAGAGAATCAAGACGTTCTCATTCCGAAATTGAATGGGCTCTATGTGACATAGCATATGAAACAATTATTACTAAATTGGGTGAACCCGAGATTGATCTGTTTGCAAACAGATATAACAACAAGTGTAAAAATTATGTATCTTGGCTACCAGATCCCAATGCACACTCCATAGATGCTTTTACCATTAAATGGAATGCAATTTTTTTCTATGCATTTCCACCATTTAACCTTATAAGTAAGTTGCTACAGAAAATAATAACCGAGAAGGCAACAGGCATTGTTGTAGTTCCATGGTGGCCTGCACAACCATGGTATCCAATGTTCAGCTCCATGGTTATATCAGAGAGAATTGTGTTCACACCCCGTAATAACTTACTACTGTCTCCTTTTAGGGATCCACATCCTTTACACAAGAGCCTCAAACTGATTGCCGCCACATTATCAGGTGCGCGTTCCTAAGGATAGGAATACCTCCTCCCAAAATTGTCTTAAGATACTTATCAAATTTACTTCCTAATCAAGACCTTAGTTTGGAATTACTACTAAAAAATTAGTAACATTGCTAGCTCTAGTAACTGCGCATAGGATCCAAACTTTATCACTTATTAATATAAATAATATTACTATCAATGAAGATAATATTGATATTAAAATCCCAGAAATGATTAAAACGTCTGGACCAAACAAACTTCAATCTAATTTAATATTACCATTTTTCAAAGATAATATGAACATCTGTCCGGCCAAAACGTTACTTTGTTATTTAGATAGTACCAAAATTATAAGACAGGATTGTAATTACACTTAGAAAACCTTACCATGCTGCCTCTACTGCGTCTATAAGTAGATGGATTAAGCAAGTTTTGTATGATAGTGGCATAGATACTGCTAAGTTTACGGCTCACAGCACAAGACATGCCTCCACTTCAAAGGCTTCTGAAGGAGGCATAAATATTTAGGTAATAAGGAAAGCTGCAGGCTGGACACAAAGATCTTCTACATTTGCTCGTTTCTATAACAGACCAATTGTCAGTGATCCAAATGTTTTTGCTAAAGCAGTATGTTCAACAGATATTTCTTTGTAAAATACTTTAATAGGTGAAGTGCTATGGTCAAGTATGTAATAATAATAAGTAACCATTGAGACTAATTAGTCTCTAATGATAAGAGGACTAAGCTACCTCCTCTCTTTTTATCAAATAAACATGTTGATTATTAACACAACTTTCTTCTTTAAACATCTACATAGTACTAAATGAGGACGAGATTACGAACATAATTAAATAGATCGGATTAACTTACCTAGTGACATCCGATCCTCAATTATGTGAAGTAATCTCGTCCTCATTGTATCCCAACCCTTCCCAGATTCTCATCTCTACCCCGTTCGGAAGTTGTGTATAAAAATGTATGGCTATGTGTGTGTAATACTTTGAACTAATGAACATGACAGATATCCACAGAGCACACAACATACGATGATGGACCACAGACTACCAAATATTTTTTGATGATTGCAATCATCTTTAAAAATTGTGATACAGCGAGTAGTGCAAAGTGCAAACTACATAGTACTAAATGAGGACGAGATTACTTCACATAATTGAGGATCGGATGTCACTAGGTAAGTTAATCCGATCTATTTAATTACTTTTTAACCGACTTCCAAAAAGGAGGAGGTTATAATTATGTTCGACTTTATGTATGTTTTTTTTATGTATGGTCACCGATTTCTCCGTCAATTATTGTGGACCTATTTTAATTTTTGTTTTGTTTTATTGGGTATACTCTCGAGGTGGTCCCATTCTCATCAAATTGGAATCTGATGAAAGGATCCCATGAAAACCCAGGGAAACCCTCAAATGTTATTGGCAAACCTATAGAATTTGGGTATTTTTTAAAGTAACTTGAGCATTTGCTCTCGGAAATCATCATTTGGTAAAGTGGAGCTGATGATGAAGACCACAGATGGCCAAAGGAACTACTCGATGATAAATATTTCACGGGCTGCGATTCGATTACTTTAATATGGTTGCTAAGCAATTTATGGTCGCCACAATGCGTATGGTGAGTGGTTGGTAAGAAGTTCTCCTGTTTCTTACCAGGAGAACTCCTCAACCATTAACGCCCCAGCATCGGAAAAGGCAATATTTTGTAACATGTGATGAGCAGTTGACATTAGGGTTTGAAGGGGTATGTGTGAATTTTTGTGGGGTAGGTACAACTAAAAAGTGAAAAATAAAAACGTTTTACAAAAAAAAAAAAAACACCGACTTCAAAAAGAAAACATTCCAAGTGAAAAATAACTTTAATTTCGGAAGTCGGTGTCATTAAACGAAAATGACAACCAACGACACCGACTTCCGAAATTAAAGTTATTTTTCACTTTGTAGGGTTTTTTTTTGTAATAAAGTTTTCTGTAATAATCAGTTTCGCACACTACAAAGAAATAACATATCAATCAAGGTCACCACTATGTCGACGGATGACTGATGGTGACTGACAGTCCTATTATCTTCATTTCCTAAGTATCGGCAGTTATTAATGAATTCAACTCATCTAGTTTTAATACTAGAACTACTGTACTGTGCTTTATTCTATCTAGTTTTAGTACTATGCACTTCTGCCTATCGGGATGGGAGAGACCCGTGGCCAAATAATAACAGCCTCACAGGTCGATCGACATCGCTACGCTTGTCGCGGTTGGTCTGTAGATGGGTGACCATCTTTACATACCGAGACCCCTCCATGCCTCGGAAAGTACGTTAAGCCGTCGGTCCCGGCTGTCATTCATGGATCTTTGTCAGTCGTTACGGGTAGTCAGAAGCACGAAAGTCTGACAACCAGTCTTAATAAGTTGTGGAGGTCAGATAGGCAGTCGCTCCATGTAAAGTACTGGTATTCAGCTGCATCCGGTTAGACTGAAAGCCAACCCCAACATAGTTGGAAAAAAGGCTAGGCAGATGATGCACTTCTGCCTATCCCCGAAAAGTTAGGTAGGGATGGCTTGCATTCCTTAAAAGGAATATAGGCGTGGTGAAGTGTTGTTTGAAAGGTGTATTAAAAAAAATGTTATTTTACAAAATAAATATAGTTAACTGAAAGGTCCATATAAATTATTCGGTTTGTTAATTTGCAGCAATGTAGGCAGTTAATTGGAAATACCATATATGCGACCCACATTAATGCCTATTCATACCTTTATATTATTCTAGGCATCCTAACTAATACATGAATAGACATTTATGTAAATTATTTAGGTCCAGACGTACTCGTAATTGGAATTTAAACAAAAACCAACACATATTTGTCTCTACCGAATTTGAATGTTTCATGAATTCGAATAAAACATTAAATTTACACACAAACAAGGTTTTAAATCGTTAGACTCACCCTACCGTGATTGACGCAGTGACTTGACTTGATTGACATGGAAACGCTATTTAATCATGTGTGAGCTCACTCCTCTCAGAATGGACACTTTTTGCGTGACTAAGTACGGTGTGGGCAAATCTAGCGATTTATATCTTTGACACACAGAATGGCGCCACATTTTATGTTCAATCGCTTTTAACACCACATTGATCCGAATAAAACCTCAAAGGAATTACGTTGTCAATGAGACTGTGAGAAAACACGAAAACTGGCAGTAAATATTTTAATAGATTTTCATTTTGTTCGCGTGAATGTGAATATTTATGGAAATACAATTTGAAATCATGTTCAAATTAGGATTAAATAACATAATAGGATCATCGCGCACCGAGGGTTCCGTACAAATTTGTAGGTTTGTAACTACAAATTTACGGTTTTCGGAATTTTTCCTTTACTTGTGCTGCATGAAATTCTTGCCAAATTCTTGCTTCTTGCCAAATTTCATGATTCGAGGTCAGCGTACCTACCCTATAAATTTTGATTCCCTTGAGAGTGTCGAAATATACGTTTTTGCGGCATAAAAGGCCATATCTTTTTTTACGTTAACTTGGAAGACTGAGTTTTTCACAGCTTCAAGGCATTGTAGACCTGAGCACATGGTTTTAATTTCAACTCGATACCTCCACGCGTTCTCGAGATAAAGGGTCTTGACAGACAGACGGACAACAAAGTGATCCTATAAGGGTTCGGTTTTTCCTTTTGAGGTACGAAACCCTAAAAAATAATTATTCTTCATAGTTTATTTTTCTTATCCGTGGAAACGCAGTAGATTTTTCATTAATCTTCCATAGCTTTTAAGTTGTAATCTACACTTCACATTATTTTGTTTACCTTGAGAAAAATATAATAATAGAAAACCGTCTGAAAAGCAGTTATATAATACTCGCCTTTGCAGCAAATATACAGACACATTAATATCAAAGGGACAAAACCAATTATTCCCATATCCCGCGACGACGACGGTCCCATTTCCGGCGTCCTCGGTCCTTTTACTAAATGATAAACACACACAACAAAAGGTATTGTTTGTCGACTAGGCTGAAATCAAGTACCTAAATTTGTAATTGGAAGTTTCATAGTAGCTCAACTGTGGCTAATGAAACCCAATTGAATTTCTATTGATAGAAATTAAATTTTGATTTTGTTAAAGGGGAGAAGTAACCATAACCGCGGCTCTGCTCCCGATTAATTTTTAAATTACACAAATGAACTATGATGGGTAATGTTCGTCTAAAATTCTGAATGTATACAGAATTTCTGCTTCAGTAAAAGCAAGACAATTCTGAACTTTTTAGCAACATCTGCCGAAATTACAAGACAAAAAGTTGGGTGTTACGCCCGCAATGTTTTTAAATTACCGATGACAATTCGGGCCGAAATAACATCGGATAATTTCACAAGAAAAAAGGCGGAGTTTCCATTGCCGTCGCGGAATTTGTTTGGGCGTAATCTGACTCGGTTTGTGAAAACTTACGTACAAAAACCAAACTAGATTTAACTTGTTAAGTTATAACTATAAAAAAAGTACTTACTAATAAAAATAGTAATTAGAAGTGGGATATAGGTACCTCACTTTACTACTGTACGTTTTTTTTTTGTTTAACTTTTTTTTTGTTTTTTTTGTTTGCTAGCCTATGCTGTCCCACTGCTGGGCAAAGGCCTCCCCCAAATCCTTCCAGGAACTCTTTTCCCGCGCCACCTCAAACCAGTCCTCGCGGTACGCGTCCAGGGGGCCTAAAAAGGCCACTATGGCAGAACCGTTAAGTTAATCGTATCAAATCCCATTGCTGAAGCATTTTTCAGTTATTTTTTTTTGTTTGTGCTAAAATACCAATCAATCCGATCCAAATCCAATCCCAATCTCTTTGATTATTATATCTACGTAGTGCAGCGAAAAAAAAAAACACGGACTGTCTTCGCCATATTACGATTCATAATGTTATCCTTTTATGATTCTCCAAAGTGGCCTTTGTAGGCCCCCAGGTCATCTCGCCATCTCTTTCTGGGCCAGCCTCGGCGGCGCCGTCCATCTTCAGGCACCCATTGTGTGGAGATTTTTGCACCCATTGTTTAACTATGGGAGTAAAAATCAATAGGTCAATAAAAAAAAAATCGGTGTCTATACCGGCCGTAACGCAAATCAGGAAACTTTGGTAGCGGATATACAGCGGCCGTAACGCATGGACGAGCAGATATACAGCGGCCGTAACGCATGGACGAGCAGATATACAGCGGCCGTAACGCACGGACGAACGAATATACAGCGGCCGTAACGCATGAACGAGCAGATATACAGCGGCCGTAACACACGGACGAGCAGATATACAGCGGCCGTAACGCACGGACGAGCAGATATACAGCGGCCGTAACGCACGGACGAGCAGATATACAGCGGCCGTAACGCACGGACGAGCAGATATACAGCGGCCGTAACGCACGGACGAGCAGATATACAGCGGCCGTAACGCACGGTCGAGCAGATATACAGCGGCCGTAACGCACGGACGAGCAAACTCTGACAGAAGCGTTGAGCGTGTTAAAAAATTTTTTTTTCCCCACTACAAAAATGCTTATTTAACAGACAGTACTCACACTAATGCAACCCATACTATCGTTAACTAGAGACATTAATTTCGCTTTATTTTATTTCTGTACAGCGTGGGTATAGTTTCCATACAATGGTGCCCAGTGATCTTCATTTTTATTTTAAGAATTAATTTTATACTTTTTGCTGTGCCCTACAGGGCCCATTTATTGTACCTTAGCTTTAAGCTATTGTAACACTACAACATTATGGAATGCAAAAAAAAATATGAATATGGAATTTTCGGCAGGTATTGCTACGCTGCTACGCGCCCGCGCTACGCCGTAGCCGTGCTACGCGCGTGGGCTCTACACTTGTAGGAATAGTTCTTTGTACATAATACATAATTATAATAATCTTGATGCCCTTCAATAAGACATAATATTTTCTAGGCTTTAGAATGCAGAAATTATTGTTATTTCAAACGTATTGAAAAGGCATTTTTTAGCAAAATCCGTTTAATCTGGATAGTATAAATAAAAAAAATAAAAATCTTTTATTAACAAACTACACATTGTGTTTATGTTACAGAAAGAAAAGAATACATGCCTACACCTGTAGAGAACAAATTTTTTTAAATTTTCCTTTCCCCTCGATCTCAAGAGACGTGTCGATGGATATAGATGGAGAAAAATAAAGCTTTTAAAATAACCTCCTTTGTGAGCTCAATTAGCGATGAAAAAATACTCAACAATGTTCAACTTCAACTATTGATTCGCAATTTTCAACTTTATTGGTTTGAAATAGAACGGTTTTTTAATTGTTTGATCCTGCGTTTTTTTAAAGTTATTAAAAGAAAAAGAGATGTGGTTTACATAAAGAAACAACGACTGCCCTGATTGGTTTTATATTTAAAAGATATATTATTTAAGATAACTTTAAACCTTTAGCCAAGATCTTGTTTGTCTGACATGGTACCTATTAGTCATTACTGTGAACCTTGTCGAGAGCTGGTTAGAAACTTTAAGAGAAATAATGGACGATAAAAGTCTCTGAGAATGATATTGTTTTGTCTAAGGCAGGGGTCGGCAACCTGCGGCTCGCGAGCCACATGCGGCTCTTTGGATGTGAAGCTGCGGCTCTTTAGTTCCATACGTAAATATTATTTATTTTAGAAAAAAAAAACACGAATTACTTCACCACAGTTATAAAAAAAATAAAGATGAATTTGCTGACAAATTTCAGCAATTCAAAACCAACAAAACCACTCTAGCATTCGTAGTAAATCCTCTCAACACAAATAGTAACGAAATCCACATTGAGCCATTTGGAGTTGATCTCTAGAAATGCAATTAATCGATTTAATTAAAAAGTAAAACCACAAAGCTTTACTTTTTAAATCAACAGCTTTCAAAGAAATGCTGCGAGTTGAGGCACTAATATTCGACGCATGGTCTTCCAGATTGCTACAGTGAGGTCAAAGAGTAGCATTTGGAGTGCTGACTATCTTTGGATAGACATATTGTGAATATACGAATATTCGTGTGAGCAAGCGTTCTCTTGCATGAATAATATAATTAACATTAAAGTAAGATGCCAACTAACAAATGAAAATTTAAAGTCGTGTTTGAAACTTAAAACAACAAGCTATGAGCCAAATTTATCCAAACTTTTAAAAACCATGCAAAGCCAACGCTCCCATTTAATTTGTTTTCTCAAATGTATGTTATTGCTTTTAAATAGATATTTTTCTTATGAATACTTAAATAGATTAGTTTTTTTTTTAAACTTTATTTATGCAAGTACCTACTACTTATTGTTGGCAAGAAATGTTTTGTGGCTCTTTAAAAACTTTGAAATTTTGTAAATTGTAATTTTTGACTCTTCCGATTCAAAAGGTTGCCGACCCCTAGTCTAAGGTCGTAACAGTCTCACTGTTGCGACCATGATAGGAGTATTAAAACTTTTGCTTCCCGTCTTCATAAGACGTAGGTCTTTAGCCCAAATAAACTTTATAGACACGACACGTGTTTACGATGAAAGTTATTGAAAGAAGAAAGAGATAACTCGTACAGCAAGATCACACACTAAACATAATCAAAAATAAAAACAAAAAAATCCATACTAATAGTATAAATTCGAAAGTAACTCTGTCTGTCTGTATGTTACCTTTTCACGATTTTCGATAAAATTTGGCAGAGAGATCCAAATCTCCAAAAAAAAAAAACAACTATCCAAATCTCTGCCAAATTTTATCTTAAAAACTGTCCTTTGTCTTTACATAGGACAGTTTTTTTCGACATACCTAGCAGGCGAAGCCGCGGTCGGACGCTAGTAAAATTATATAATAAGAAAGTAATAAAAAAAATGGAAGTCCTGTACGAGGCCAAAATGCTCCTATCTCAGCAAGATGCTGCAAAATTAAAAAAAAATATGTCGCAGCGCTAGCATAAAGAAGGAAATGCTGGCGGGAAGGTTGGTATAAGAGTAAATAATGGACTTATTATTATAGAGAGGCCCGTGGCTAAATAATAACAGCCGCACAGGTCGATCGATTAGGTTAAGCTACGCTTGCCGCGGTTGGTCTGTGGATGGGTGACCATCTTTACATACCGTGACCCCTCCGTGCCTCGGAAAGCCTTTGGTCCCGGTTGTCATTCCTGGATCTTTGACAGTCGTTACGGGTAGTCAGAAGACCGAAAGTCTGACAACCAGTCTTAACACGGGGTATCGTAATACCCAGTAACTACGTTGTGGACTTCAGCTGCATCCGGTTAGACTGGAAGCCGACCCCAACAGTTGGGAAAAGGCTAGGCAGATGAATGGACTTGTTATTATAACAAGTCCATGGAGTAAATACACACAAGCTTAGAAAAAGTTTAAACTTGTCTGTTATGCATAAGTAAAACCAAAAAGCAGTAACTGCAGGCAGTTTGAACAATCAAGCTCTGACACAAGAAAGGCTTCGACCAGCATACGGGCGGAGCTGTAAGCAAATGCTTACACCTCCGCCCGTATGCTGGTCGAAACTATCCCGCGAGGACGTTATAACTGCGATCAAAAGTATCCTATGCCCTAACTTAGGTAATGGTCTAGCTGTGTCCCAATAATATCGAAGACCGTTAAGAAAGATGGGTATTACAGACAAACAGAGACAGAGGACTACTAGGGGTGATCAAAAAGTAGTGAGAAAGACACAGAAAATAAATACTTTTTTAATTTGCAAAAATTTATTTTTCTACACGGTCCTCTAGTCTCTCTACACACCGAGTCCAGCGTTTCTCCAACATCTCTAACCCTTTAAAAAAAAATGACAAGTCTTGCCCTGCCAAAAACCCTTCCACGGCGTCCATCACTTCTTTGTCATCGGTATATCTATTTCCACGTAAGTGTTCTTTTAATTTTAGAAATAGATAAAACTATAAAAGTCACTGGGGGTCAGGTCTGGAGAATATGGTGGGTGACCAACCAATTCGAACCCAGCTTCTCGAATGGCAGCCCGTGAAACTGCCGCAGTGTGAGCAGGTGCGTTGTCTTGATGACACAGGACACCTCGCCTGAGTTGCCCCGGCTTTTCTCTTTAATAGCTTCTCTCAATTTGACTATTAAAGCTGCGTAGTATTGACCTGTTATTGTGAGGGGCTCATGATAATCAATTAATAATATTTCTTCCGATTCCCAAAAAATTTAAGTCATGACTTTGCCTGCCCACTGTGTGACGCAAAATTTCTTTGGAGTTGGAGATGACGGTCTTTTCCATTGTTAAGATTGTTGTTTTGTTTCCGGATCAAAGTGGTGAACCCATGTTTCATTCACTGTGACAAACCATGCTAAAAAGTCGTCAGGATCTGCGTAAAATCAAACCAACCACCGCTTTGAAATGTCCAGTCTGTTTTTCATTTGAGATTCCGTTAACATTCTCGGTACCCACCGCGCGGACACTTTTCCCATATTTAAATGATCTTTTAATATCGATTGAACACTGCCATATGAAATGCCGGTCTCCTGGGCTAAATAACGCACCGTAACTCGTCAATCACCGAGAACAATTTTTTAAACTGTTTCAATGTTTTCTTGTGTGACTGACGTGGACGGCCGACCTGAGCGGTGCTCATCTTTTGTTGATGTTCTACCGGTCCGGAATTGAGCTGACCCCCTAGCACAGTGGAATACGGAGGAGCAGACTCCCCTAATGTCTCCCCCAAATCGCAATGAATATCCTGGGTTGTTAACTTTTTCAAACAAAGGTATTTAATCACTGCAGACACTTCGTTCTTCTCCAATATTGATGATTTACGTCGGAATGCGTCAAACAACTGACCGCTGTTTCTATGATTCGTAATATTATGACTTAATTTTTTGTGTGTACTAATTACGTTCGGCTGCAATCGGGGATGCAAAGGAAACCGAGATATAATTTAATTAAACAATTTAATCAAGATAAAATTACAATTAAATCGTTAAAACTAAGGTGCGCGACAATTGTCCGATGTCAGAAACAAGAGTGAATCACCAATACACGAAATCAATATTCACTGGTATAGCACTAACTTCGATCCCACCGCCTTCGGATTGCTGAGAAGGCGATTCTCACGGTACGAGAGCAGGGTGGTCTTAGTCATTGTCTTAGGAATTTAGGGTTCCACAAGTAGCGACATAACATCTCCCTCCACGAGATCGACAACTATTTGAAAACTCTAGTCGAAAATAGTGTCGATGGCGAAGCTGTATCAATCTCGGCGTTTCCGGGCTCCTTATCCTTAGCCTTAATATCGATTCCATCAGTGGTTTTCTGTAGTTGGTTCAATCTACGACGACGAAGTATAATGATGATAATGAGTACACATGCACCGGATAGTAGAATGTATACCGGTATAGTAGTGTGGTATATGGCTTCAGTGTTCGACGACTGTAGCGTTACAGGTTCTTGTAGAGCGATTTCAGAGTTACTTGAATGCAAACTGCCAAGGTCAATGGTATCTAGTTTTATAGTTTTCATTGGTACATTATAAGAATTTTCCTTTATAATTGGTAAGTCCATAATTTTCAATATCTTTCCTTTAGTTTGATCATGACGATTGCTTGCAGTAAATGCTATAGTTCTTAGCGCGCAGCCTTTAGGTATGATAGATAAGTAGCTCCCTTTTAGCATTCTATAGTTGTCTTCAGAACAGGTTAAACGAACTTTCGTAGGTTTAGGAAAGCTTATAATGAAGTGTTGGTCGTCTAGCTGCTCCATAGCTTCAGAAGACAGGATGACTGATGTAAATTGACAGGACTCGTTAATTTTCTGGTGTAATATAAGCTGCTGGATACAGTCCGATTGTTTGCCTTGATGGTGACTTAAATTATCCTCGCAAAGGTGACCGTGGCTATACTTCGGACATTCTGTCTCCATGTACAATAGATCTTTTTCGTGAACCGCTATGAAAGGATAAGTTGGAATCAGGACCTTATTGTCATGATTAGGAGCTAGGGATAATTTAAAAAGGATAAAGTTAGTAGGATAAAGTATCGGAAATTTTATAACTATTACTATCTTATTCCCATTGTAATAATATCCTAGTCTAATTATATCAAAATATTCTCTGAAACTAATATCTAGAAATTGATCTTTATTATATAACATACCTAATCTATTCATCATTTCCTTAAACATAGCATAATTCAATATAGAGTTATGAATACTTCTAGCCCTAATAAATGCTAATAAATTTTGCAATTTGTCAAGTTCTTTAGACAAATTATCTATATTGTCTCCTAGTATCATTAGTAACTGTGCCAAATGAGCATATTTAATGGTATCTGTTTCATGTCTAACATTGCTAGCTAAAATAGAATTGATAATTTTCTCGATTTTATCTTGGTTTTCTACTATTCTATCGGTAACGTTTGAGCTACGTGAAACCCACTGCTTACTTAAACTTATTTGGTGATTCATTTCAGTAGCTAAATTATTTTCATTCTGTTTTAAGATTGCGATGGCATTATCATATTTTAGTGCATCAGTATAATCTAAATTACCCGAAATGCTCTTTATTACTGCACCAAGACCATCTATGAGACCTCTTTTAACACGCTTTACCTCAAGTGTTTCTAACTGTTCCGATATTTCTTCTAATTTAGTACCTAGATATTTAACGTGGGGTTCATATAGAGATCGTGACACATTACCTAATTGCGGCGTAAGATTTTGCAATTGCTCGTTGACCGTTTCTAAACTGTTACGCATATCATCAAGGTTTATAATTTGGAGAAAGGAATGGAAATGTGCTATGATTCTTGTGGGTCCCAGGTTGAAGGGCAAAATACCTGGTCCATCATTAAGACTGTCTAGCGTTATTTCGTCTGCTCGGGCCAGGGCCAGGGTCAGGACTAGTAGTATTTTCAGTGTCCTGTAACAAACGAGCACTATTAGGCACCCGTTTTAGGCGTGATTTAGGCACGGTGCCTCTTTTCTTTTCGGTATAGATATGAATAGGCAAATCCGCTAATACCGTATCATGAGTATATCGAGCTGCTAACTTTTGCCTATGGCATAAAGGATTTCTAATAAAAACTTGTTGTTCTGGTTCGTAATCTTTTTCAGATTCACGATTCTTATTAATATTTTCAGTAATTTCAGTGCGGCGATGAAGTGAAGTGTCGTTGAGAATATCGTATACTTTTGACATTTGTCTACGGTGTTCCTGGATATATTGTTGTAAGAGATGTTCTGATAGATTCATATCTAAAGGATCCCGGGGATCAAAATGACCGGTAATTATATCGATAGGCCTACATTTTGTAAAGCTATGTATTGAGTTATTATAAGCCAATACAGCATAAGTTATAAGATTAGTACTAGGTTCTCCTCGTTGTTCTAATTTTAATATACGCAAATGTTCCAAAAGTGTAGAATTTAGTCGTTCTACCATTCCATTTTCATTGGGTGTGTTAGGACAGGTTTTATGATGTTGAATTTTGTGCAATCTAGTAAATTCAGAAAATATTTGATTGTTGAATTCTGGACCATTGTCTGTTACAATAGTTAAAGGCATTCCGTGATGAGTAGAAAACTTTAGTAAACCTTGTACGACACTAATAGCTGTAGCATCTCTCAAGAAGTATGCTTGACCATACTTAGAGAATGCATCTACTATTATAAGATACTTATTCGTTTCAATACTAAGCAGATCTAAATGTACAACCTCAAAAGGTTTTGTAGGTGGAGGTACTATTTGTAACCTTGGTCTAACTGGGTTGCGATCATATTTAGCTTGTCCGCATATTCGACATTCATTGATATACTTCGTTACATGGTCTTTCATATTTGGCCAATAGCATCTACGCGATAACGCTAGATAACATTCGTTGATGCCTCTATGATTGGTTTTGCCTTCATGATATTTCTTTATAATTTCCTGTTGCTTGAAATAGTCTTTAACATTTTCTACCTCAGTTTTGGTAAGTACTAATTTCACTGCAGAATTTTTGAAATATTTTTGAATTATGGGTATTATAGAATACATTTCTAATGTAGGATTAATTAAAATACCTGTCTTTACTTTTGGATTAACGTATTCTTTAATTGCGTTAATAACGTCTTGTTCTAAATTAGATTTTGAAATTTGTATGACAGTTTTAGTATGTGTTTCAAAAGGTTTAGAAACACTAGGCCTGCTTTTCATATCTCCTACAACATTAAGATATATTTGCTTATTAAACTTATTAAGGGGGTCATCGGAAATAGGAATTTCTAATATGGGACTTTCTAAATCACTATGGGCACTTAAAGTTCTAGAATCCGCGCTTTCAGTTCTAGAATCTGAGTCTGAAGGTGCACCTTGTGAAGTGTTAACTACTATTGAACTAGCTTCTTCATGATGAATTTCTATTCGTGACAAAGCATCTGCATTAGTGTTATGTTTTCCTTGCTTATAGACCACTGTGAATTCAAACTCGCTTAGCCGTAATCTCCAACGGGTTAAGCGGGAATTCGGTTCCTTAATATTCATCACCCATTGCAAAGGACGATGGTCGGTAACTATTTTAAATTTTCGTCCGAATAAATACGGCCTAAAATACTTGGTTGCCCAGACTATAGCCAAAAGCTCCTTTTCAATAGTGCTATAGTTTATCTCACTAGAGTTAAGCGTACGCGAGGCATAAGCTATTGGCTTATCAGATCCAATAGGACCCTGTGAAAGTACTGCTCCAATTGCCAGATTGGAAGCGTCTGTAGTGAGTATAAATTCTTTCTTAAAGTCAGGGTATTGAAGAATTGGATCATTGACCAGAAGGGTCTTACATTTTTCAAAGCATTCGATATAATTTTGATTAAGTGTAATTTTAGAGCCTTTCTTTAAGCTTTGAGTCAAAGGTTTAGTTATTTTAGCAAAATCAGGGATAAATTTTCTATAATAACCTAGAAGTCCTAAAAACCTTTTAATTTCGGTAGTCGTTTTAGGTAACGGGTAATTTTGTATTGCTGAGATCTTATCAGGGTTAGGCTTTATTCCGTCTTTACCTATAATATGCCCTAGGTAAGCTGTTTCTAATTTAAGGAACTCAGATTTATCCATTTGTATCTTAAAGTTAGATTCGCGTAATCTTTTAAAAACTTTTTCTAGGTTGACTATGTGCTCTTGCAATGATGTACTAAAAACTATTATATCGTCTAGGTACACTAGGCAAATAGTATTCTGGAGTTCTCGCAACACGTTGTCCATAACTCTTTGAAAGGTTGATGGACTATTCTTAAGTCCCATGGGCATTCTTAGAGATTCAAAATGCCCATGTTCTACATTGAATGCTGTTTTTGTAATATCTTGGGGGTCCATTTCAACTTGGTAGAATCCACTAGCTAGGTCTAGCGTAGTAAAATACTGACAGTTACCTAATTTGTCTAAGACATCAGCTATGTTAGGGATAGGGTATTTGTCATCTATGGTTTTCTCATTAAGTTTCCTAAAATCCACTACAATACGCCACTTAGCCTTTCCTGATGCGTCAGGTTTCTTAGCTACCACCCAAATAGGAGAACTCCAAGCAGAATTAGAAGGTCTAATTATACCTTGTTCCAACATTTTACCTATCTGTTCTTGTACTTCCTGTCTATGAATATATGGATATCTATAACTCTTTGTATAGACTGGAGCCTCGTCTGTGGTTTTAATTGAATCTTTGATTTTATTAGTGAATGTTAATTGTTCACCTTCAATATAAAAAACATCTGCATATTGCGAGCACAATGATTCTAGATTAAGGCGTTCCTCTTCATTTAAATGGTCAGTACGAAGGCGTGATAGCACGTCTTTTACGCGTTGCTTTTGCTGTTTAGTGCTCGTGCACTCGACATTATGAACTTCTGCAGGTATTGCACAATCCATTGAGAAGATTATATCATTCCTACTTGGATTCTGTACTTCTAATACACCCCTATTCTGTTTAACCGTAGTAAGGCATTCACGTATGATACAGTTTGAAATACATTGCTCAGGAATATAAGCATCTCCATCGCTAACGTTAATCGGAATCTTTAGTAACTTAGACGAACCAGCTGGAATAATATTCTCATATAAATTAATATTACGTGAATCATAGATTCTAATAGGGTTTGAGGCGAACTTAGTTGTAAATAATTTATTTTTATAATCTATCGTAGCTTCCCATTTTTCTAGCAGATCGGTTCCAATAAGTCCATCAAAGTAATCGTGGAACTTATAGATATCAAATGAAACTGTACTAGAATCATTAAATTCATTAAAAATAGGTAAAGTAATTGAATAGTCGTTTCTAGTTTTAGCATGAACACTATGCACTTCGAATGGAGAATAATTTAATGAAAAATCACTAAAGTATTTTTCGACAGCATTAGGACATAGAAAGGACTGGTTCGCACCTGTGTCTATTAATAGCTTAAGAGGAGGTGACGCGATTTGAACGTATGGAAGGTACCGTTGAGTTTGGAGATTTATTTCTATTTTAATGTGTCGGATTTCGGAGTTTTCTGAAAATCCGGTTCCTTAGATTCTTTGGTGTCCTCTTTTAGGCTTCCGGACTGCTGGGGAAGTTCTAAACATTCCTGAGGGGATGGTTGATATTCATAGTACCAATTTTCTGGGTACTCGTAGTAATCGTAATGAGTTCCGTCATAATCGATAAAGTAATCATTGAACGAAGGATCGTTAAAACAATCATTTAAATGCATCTCCCGAGATTTGAAATAATTACTGGGTGGAGGATTTCCAGATTTGCTCCAATCATGCCTCGTAAAAGCGTTAGTAGGTGGTAATTGTCTGTTCACGAAATGGCTAACACCACTCATTGGTCGTGGTTGCGCTGAGCCACTAGGCTGGTTAGGAGAATTTTGCTGGACTACTGGAAATGGGTTATTCTGACGGTTGTAGATGGGTATGGGTGCCCTGAATACTTGCTGAGTTCGGGTCGGACCAAACTGGCGAGGTTGGAAATAAATCGGTTTCCACTGCGGTGGTTGTTGAGCTGGAAATTGGAATCGTGCAGGTCCTGGCATGCCATAATTATTAGGCCTTGGGTCAGGAATATTAAACGGCATTCTAAAATTATTACCGGGTTGGTTATTGCTACCAATTCTTTTATCAGGCAAACGGTCGTTACGATTTTGTAGATACATAGTATTAGTTTCCTCGTGAACAAATTCTAGTGCTTGTTCTATGCTTTGAGGGCGCATACAGCGTACGCGTGATCCTACAGGATCTTTTAATCCGCGCACAAACGCCTGGAGCGTTAATTTCTTATATAAATCCCTTTTAGCGTCTATTGTGGTTTTTAAGGTGTCGTGTAAAGAAACATAAGTCATAATTGTACTAAAAAGATTCTGACAACGCTCATAGAACTCTTGCGGAGTGTTAGAGCCCTGTGTTAAAAGAGATAAATCGCTGTAAAGAGCGGTCTCATCCCTCTGGTCAGCAAAATTATTTATTAATGCCTTACGGATGCCATTCCAATCACTTGCTATACCATTCGAGTTGATTAAGCGAGCAGCAGATCCTACGATTTTATTTAATATACCATTAATAAGTGCAGAGTTAATTAATTCGGAACCACCTTGAACATTATAAAATTCTTTAACTAAATGATCACACAATTGAATAAACCTAGTCAGCACATTCGGGTTCCCGTCAAAGTCGGGTACCAGCCGTAATGCTTTAAAAACCGGCCAAGTGCGTGTCGGGCCACGCACAGTGTAGGGTTCCGTAGTAGCCCGTTATCACAATGTAGTACGATTATGTTGTTCTATAGTCTAAATATAAAAAAATTAAAATATTTTTTTTTTTTTTTCATATTTTGTTTTTCAATGCAAGTCTTTACCCGTTATAAACAAACAACTACTTCATCTTAGTCACTTTAAAGGATTAATGCTAAGGATTTTGTATTTGGTACAAAATTATCCAACAGCCAAGTTCAACGACTATTACCGCTAAACTGATAAAGTTATCTTAACCGCTATACTTTTCCTTTAAAGTTCATGAAATGCTCTATCATCGTGAATTTTTCCAGATTTTTCAAGCCAGCAGTTTAGGTTTTAGAGGGGGGGGGACGCCCTACTGGAACAAAAATTTACACTTTAAAGTTTAATATTTCGTAAATGGAGCATTAAATCGAAAAATAATTTTAGCAACTCCCAAGTCATTTTAGAAGACCTATTCAACGATACCCCACACGATGGGGTACATGACGAAAAAAATATTCATCCCCACTTCACATGTAGGGGAGCTACCCTAAAAAAAAATATTTTCCAAAATTTTATTTTACCACTTTGTCGGCGTGATATATGCACATATTGGTACCAAATTTCAGCTTTCTAGTGCTAACGGTCACAGAGATTAAGCGAGGACGGACAGACAGACGGACGGACAGACAGATATGGCGAAACTATAAGGGTTCCTAGTTGACTACGGAACCCTAAAAACGGTATCTAAATCCAAAGACATTTTCCTAGAAAACGATTCTCTGTCCTCGTATAATGTATCTAAATTAATATCTCTTCTAGAATCTATCTCTAAGACCGCTTTAATTTTAAGAATTTCATAATAAAAACAGAAGTGCACCAGCCGCGCGTCCGCTGCGCTTCTGTTTTTATTATGAAATTCTGAATGGGTGACGGTCGCGCGACTGTCGCGCTGCTAAAGTCGCCTAAATGTGAAAGCGGCCTAATTCTCTACTACTTCTAACTATCCTAGTATTCCTGGATTTTCGTGGAAAGAAAATTTTGGAAAGTTATATTAGTACAGGCTAGAGGAAAGCGGTCACTAGAAATAATCTAATGTACTTACATGAACATTATATCAGCCCCTTTGCGTAATCAATGTCTGGATTCCTCGATACAGCACGACGTGTAGATTCTGGATACTCTGGAACGACTGGATAGCCGTACGGGCGGCTTTACGATAGCGGAAATCTTCCTTCTTACGCGAAACCGACCGCGAGTATCCTACCGACTGCGCCAATTACGTTCGGCTGCAATCGGGGATGCAAAGGAAACCGAGATATAATTTAATTAAACAATTTAATCAAGATAAAATTACAATTAAATCGTTAAAACTAAGGTGCGCGACAATTGTCCGATGTCAGAAACAAGAGTGAATCACCAATACACGAAATCAATATTCACTGGTATAGCACTAACTTCGATCCCACGCCTTCGGATTGCTGAGAAGGCGATTCTCACGGTACGAGAGCAGGGTGGTCTTAGTCATTGTCTTAGGAATTTAGGGTTCCACAAGTAGCGACATAACATACTATCATAATTAAATGTACTTTGATTATTAGTAAGAAGAAACGAAATACCGGATAGGGAGATGGGTCATTCTCACTACTTTTTGATCACCCCTCGTACTTTCGCATTTATAATATTACAAATTCAAATTCTAACTATAGATAATATGTTTATTTTTATTCCTGTGTTTATCTTTTGTGAAACTTTCAATTTTGACACTTTCAACACCGTTTCAAACAACTTTTCTAAAACGAAAAGAAACAAACTTTGTTTGATTGCAAAGAACATTATGATTCGGGTTCAGGCGCGAGCGACCAGTGGCTTGACCCCCAAGAGGCTCGCTGCCGATGCCGCCCAGCCCCGGCCGCAGATACACCGGAGCGCGGGCGGCACGAAGGCTCCGTCCGCTGATCATTAACTGGTCGTACGGTTGCTTATTTACATACGTAAACCTTGCGATCAGCATCATAGTTAAATAATTTTTGTTATACCTTACAATCAGTAAATAATAACTAAATAATTGGTTTATTGTCATCATGTACCCATGGTTTTTGTGTGTAAAGTACATTTTGTAATCAGTTAAAACTATACAATATCTGTCATAAGCTTTGAAAGGTGAATCACTAGCCTTATAAAGTGCCTACATTTTAATGAGTTAATGTAACTTAGGATAAGTGCATTTTGTTTTTTGCTCCATTGGTAAATAAAGATACTTATATCAAAATGTATTATTCAGGTATTTAATCATTCCCCTGAACCTATCCAAATTTTTTTGGGTTCGGCGCAACATAATCTTGTTCTTCCATTCCATCTTTTCTATTAATCGTCATCTCATCCTATCAACGAGTAAATATAAATACGGAAACATAGATTACAATTTCTTTGAACTTACTTAAGTGATTTCTTATTGATTTTGACCCGAGGGAATGGAGGACCCATGGAGGACAACAAAGGCCCTCTTAGCCTCGGCCTTGACTGCCTGCCTTATAAATAAAGATGACTGCCTTAAAACCCTCTTAGGGAGGAGAGGTTAACATGAGTTGTGCTGATGTCATTCACGTAATGCGTTTCACACGGTTGTAGGGTCTTTCATTTCACGGTGGGTACTGTTGGCAAATAAAGTAAATTAACGTACGACGCCAAGCACATCAAGCGACCCGAAACTGTCAAATTTTCGTAACCAACTTTGAACTTTATGCTTTAGCGATAACGTTGAAAATCTTTTAAAGAAATTTGACAGATTGTAGTAGCTTGATGTGCTAGCGTCTGTACCCAAGAAGCTTAGATAAAAGTGGAAGCAACACTGTAAATACCATAGTGAAGACTACTGTGGTCGGACAGTCTCTTTCTTAATACATACATATGACAAAGAAAACTCATATCACTGTCTCGTTCTTATGTGTGTATTTAGAAAGAGAGTGTCCGACCACACTCGTCTTCACTTAGGTGTTTAGAGTGTTGCCTCCACTTTTATCTATAAGCTTCTTGTATGTACCTAATCAAATACACAGCCGTTTTGCGAAAGGTGCCAGCGGGTGATGAATGCATAAAAAATAAGCAGAGCGAAGTAATGAGAGGTTTTTCTTTTGAGTATTAAAAAAAAACATAGTTTCCAAGAACCCTGAAGATGGCGTTGAACTGACTACGTTACTAGGTGCCAAAGCCAAAACACTTGGAAAAAAAAAATTGCGTCACGTCACATACGCTCGTTGACTGACACTTTCGTTTTACGACATCAAAATTGCATCCAAGTGAAATAATCAAAAAATAATGTGAAGTCCCGTTCCTTGTAGTACTTACCAAGTTCAGCGCCATCTATCCAGCGACTAGGGAAGGGTTAAAAAAAAAGAAAAGAAAATCTCTCATTGCAGTTTGGCTTTCAATTTGACAGTTCAACAACATTCATTGCGTTATTTACGTTGTTGAACATATGAAGCAATGGATTAGCAATATCCTTCGAAATGATTCAGATTGTGATACGGAATTATGGTGCTGTTTTACAAATTGAGAAGATCATGAAACTGATAATGTAGACTTTACAATTTCTTTGTACCACAAGTTAACAGAAAATAGATAGATGGGTCTATTTTCTATGGTCGCCAGAAACGACTCTGGTACATTTGGTCCGGCGAGGGTCTGGAGATGCCGTAAAAATTGGGAAGGTTTACGGTCGCCTAGCTCCTCGTGGGTGAGGATCTGCTGCACCCTCTTTTCGCGCGAATCGGACAGCCTATGTATAAGCTCGGCCTTCAGCTTTGCGTAGGTACCTACTTGTCCTGGGCTGGCGGGTTTTCAAAAATGTCCCTAAAACCACCATATAACGGTGGTAAATGAGTATGAGGTTATGCAATGTGTACCACTACAGGTCTTACAGACCGATCTATATGTATATTATATGTATATATTTTCTGATAATTTTACGATGATTTGCATACATAAAAGTGGATTTTCTAACAGTTTCCAGAACTGAGTTTAACGATACCCGAAAGAAACAGAAACAAACTGTTCTATACCGTTAATTTATACTTTACAGTAATAAATCGCTGTCGAGGTAGACAACGGCGAAGGTGGTGTGACGAAATGATAACGATTCATAAAGTGAGATTGCACAAGAAAAAGGGGAGGCCTTTGTCCACCAGTGGGACACAAGGAAAGGCGAACAAAAAAAAGATCATAAATACTTAAGCTTACACAACGTTACTTTTAGTATATGCGAAACCTGAATATAGTTTGTTCAGAATAAGTAACTGAATCGATTCCAATAATTTTTACCTCATGTTATATTTTGTCCCAAAAATATTTAAAAAATAATAAAAGTTGCACACCGAGCGACACTAAGTAGGTTATCCAATCTCCGCGCCGAACGGTTAGGCACCTAGGTACTATTATCAATGAGCGCAAGCCGGCGCGGCGCGCGGCGCGAGCGGCGCGGGTGAGCATGTTTTTGTACGGACAAACAGGTAATTTAACAAGCTTATAACTTTGTGATTTTTCATGATACAGTTTTCACATTTTGTACATAGATTCTTTACATAAAAATACTAGACACGTGTTTCGGGTTTCGCATATACTAAAAATAATGTTGTATAAAGTTACAGCTCTAAGATATTTTGTAAACATGGTGTGCAGCTTATACTGCTGACTGTACATACAACCCCCAAAACTCGGTCAAGGTTGCGAGGGCAAAGTTATTATTGTTTGGGTAGGTAAGATATACTTTGTTGTTTATTCTGTATTTTAATGAAGATTAATTATAGGTACCTTTGTTACTCGTGCTTTCCGTGTTACGGAGGGGTCTGGAAGTCAAATGGTCGCTTATCCAGTGGCTCCTGTGATACATGAACTCCTAGTATAAAAGCCAGGGCTATACAGATGTCTGTGAGTTTTGACGCTCAAATGTGCCTTATGTGCCTATTTGAAATAAATGCTTTGACTTTGAATTTGAAGAGTACATCTTTATAGAAAAAATATATACCTATCCACGGATTAACGACTGGAAGTGTGGCACGAACTGATTCGTGAATTCGTGTAAAAATGCATCCATTAGACTGTATTTTTTATCTCCTCAAATGGTGCATGGTAGTCAAACTTTTCATACGATAATTAAGAATGCAGTAGAAGTATGAGGCGATTTATAGCCACTTTCTTATATCAGTGATCCATTCAAAACTTTTTCAAGTTACACTGCAATCAGATTTAATTAACTCCAGAAGCTTTGAATTTACGAGCTATTAATATAACTCCACATTGAGCTTGTCCGTCATGCGAAACCTATCACTAGTAGGCACTTTCCTAGAAGCAAGCACAGCACAGCAACCTTACCTGTATCGGTCTTAATGAGCCTCAAAACTCGACTCAAGGCTTCAAGTAACACAATTAGAGATGTTCCGTTGCCGGCAATATTGCCCGAAGTGGTAAAATTGGTGGCAATATTGCCAGCAATATTGCAGGGAGTGGAAATATTTGGGAATATTGCCTAATTATAAGTCAAATTAACTACGGAAACTATGTACTACAATACTTAAAATTAGCATTTAAAGGCCATAATCTACATTGTGTACAATAAAATATTGTTTTGGTTAAAGATGCCAATAATGCCAGCATTTTTGGCAATCCCGGTATTTTACCGGCAATGTTGCCCATATTGCCATACACGGTAGTGACTATAAGAAATAACACATAGATATTGAGATGAGAATTGAAAATCGTTGTGTATTGAATAAAAGGCATAAATTCGAAACATTTCTTTTAATGTTGTACTTGTTTTTCATATACATATAATATACAGGTATAAGTATATAATATGGAAATAATGAAAAATCTTTTTGAACGACACGCGTGTGCGTATTTCAAATATTTTATGATCGTTAAACTACACAAATATAACTAAACGATGATTACAATAGCAGTAATAATAAAATATATTGGTATTATTGGCAATATTGCCAATGTTGCTGGCAATATTGGTATTTTACCCGTAGTGGCAACATTGGGAATATTGCCGGCAATGGCAATATTGCCACTGGTGGCAATCACCTGTGCCACCAGTAGTTGTTGTAGTAGTAGTTGTGTAATTAGTGGTGTGCCTGGGCACATCACTAATTACACAACTAATCACTTGATTAACACTTACAGACCGTGTTTCTGAAGCCAGTAATTAATTAACTAAGCCTAACACTGGGGTTTTAATTGCAGGCGTGTGTTCCACGTGGCCTGTCCATACATGTTGCAGTATTAACAAATCCTGCATGATATTTAATAATAATAATAAAAGTTTTATTCACAACCCTTTTTACAATTTGGTCTTATTCTAAGGTGTAGTGACTTTGTTTGTCATCAGTCCTTCTTGAAGTTGATATTCAACCTCATTTTTAATGCATGGCCTAACCAGAAATTTCTATCTATGTAATTTTTAAATTATGAATCGTTTATACGTCACATGGCATTTTTTCCATGTTACCTTTGCATGACTCGCTTAAAAAAAAACCTTGCGACAAGATAGGTGGTATTTTTTGGAACGAACGCTTAAAAGGCGTAACTTATTAAATGATTATATGTGATGCGAACGTAATGTGAAATAATGATAAAGTTTGTTTGGGTGTTTTATATTGATTCGAGGTGCGTATTTGCAATTTTGTTTTTGTTATCCGTAATATATAAGTACGTTACAATATTTTTAAGCACATTCGTTCTATGCTAAAGGTTTTTGCTACAAAATGTGGTTCACTCAATAAGTTCACTGCTGATGGAGATTTAGGGATCATTCGTCTTTTTTTTGGTATGTATTGTTCTGCGCTGTTTTTGAGTAGGTATGTAGGTACAAGAGATTCTGCTTGCTCTACTGGTTCTTATGGATAAATTTTACCCCAGGTTATGGCCCGAACTTTCTGCAAGCCGATTCATTCGGCTCCACCCTACCCAGACTCCTGCCAATTTATGTACGAGCAATTTGCCAGAGGAGCAGCCGATCCAAGCCGAGCAGAGCCCGGCCGAATTGATCCGGATTTGCCGGTCGTAATCTCAATTTAACGCCACGGATGAAGACGAAAACCCTGTCGCGAACAGATATTCGTTTTTCCTTTAAGTACTCTTAATAGATTGTTGTAGTTTTTTTTTTTAAAACATCGATTATTTAACCTCGAATACGGCGGGTGTGATACTTTTCTTTTTTTATGCGGTCCGTTTTATCCACGCGCACGAAAGTTCCTGATTGCAATCACGACTAAAAATCGCGTCGCGTGACTAAATTTAGCTTAAATTTTTTTCTGGTACAGACTGTCAAATTTTCCCATTCAACTTTCAACCTTCTGCTTTAGCGATAAAGTTGAAAATCTATTAAAGAAATTTGTCAGGTTGTAGTAGCTTGATGTGCTGGCAAACCTAAAGTATCCTCTGATTCTTAAAATTCTTATCAATAACTTTTATAGTCACAAGTTTTTTATCAAATGTTTCGCCCCTAAGACGACCCACTGACCCTCAATTTTTTTTCTTGTTAAATTTTTATATTTATCGATAATAAGTACTAATATTCGGATTTAAAAAAAAAGGAAAATTATACGTATTTTATTAGCGAAGTTTTCGTTTCATTTACTTCGCTACAATGTGTTCGTTTGTATAATACTAGCTATTGCTCGCGGTTTCACCCTGGTGGAGGTCGGAAATTATCCCACGGAAACGTATTACCGGGATAAAAAGTATCCTCAGGTTATAATAAACTATCTATGTTCCAAATTTCATCCAAATCCTATTAAAAGCATAATACTAATGATTGGAATACTATCGTGAATCCATGCAAGCCTAGTACTTTTTGTTAGAATACTCCTCAGAAATTCGGGTCATATTTCAATCATGATTCGAAACACACGCAGCGCCATCTAGCGTCCTAAAGCAATTGTGACCATCGAAAGTTGTTATTCTTTTCCTCGAGAACAGTTTTTTTTCTGGATAAAAGGTTCCCTATGTCCTTTTCTATACCCCTGACAACGTACCTACTTATATACAAAATTTAATGATGATCAGATCAGTGGATTAGGTGTGAAAAGGTAACAAACGAACTTACTTTCGCATCACACTAATATTATAAAGGCGAAAGTTTGTATGTGAGTGTGTGTGTTTATATGTTTGTTACTTCTTCACGCTCAAACGGTCCGACCAATTTTGATCAAATTTTGTATGGAAATAGCTGACACCCTGGATTAACATATAGGCTACTTTTTATCCCGAAGTTCTTACGGGATCGACACTTATGCGGGTGAAACCGCGGGGAGCACCTAGTTTATAATATTAAAGTTAGGATTATTTGCTGATCGCTGGGGGTCACACGTGTAACATAATCAGCCTGTAATGTTCCCACTGCTAGGACACAGGCCTCCTCTCGGTGAGAGGGAATGGGCCTGGGCAGTAATCCACCACGCCGACCCAGTGCGGGTTGGTAGATGTCACGTGTCATCGAATTTTTGGTTCTAAGATACGCCGGTTTCCTCATGATGATTTCGTTCACCGTTTTGAGAGCAGTGGTGCATGATGAAATAATTTACACAAAGTATAGTGCCTGTCTGGGTAGGTACCTACGACCTACAACTCGTAAGTCGCGGTCGTTACCACTGGCCTACCATTGTTCTCTCTGTGGCGTGTTTAAGTTTGTATTTATCCGGAGAAAAGAGATAAATGTTAAATAAACATCTTGCTTGCTTAGGGTCTTTGGCCTGTTTACTTAGGCCTACTTTGTTACATGAGTTCCGTGTAACTAAATTGTAATTTGCTTACTTATAAATGTGATTGGACACTCTAATAATTATAATGAACTAACTGACCCGACAGACGTTGTCCTGTTTTTGATTCGAAAGACACGTGGCGCCATCTATTATCGTCGTTTCAGCCGATAGACGTCCACTGCTGGACATAGGCCTCCCCCAATTTTGGGAGGGTTTGCCATAATCGCCACGCTAGGCAGGCGGGTTGGCGATCGCAGTATGGTATGATGGTGGAATACATAGAGAACGCTGCTGCCCATTCTCCGATACGATCCTTAGTCGCCTTTTACGACACCCACGGGAAGTAAGGGGTGGTGGTATTTTTTAAGTCCGGCACCACACAGACACATCTATTATCATAATAACGTTATTGTTGTTTTCCTCGGGAACAGCACTTTTTTTTTGGGATGAAAGGTACCCTATGTCCGTTTCTGTACACCTGAGAACGTATATGCAAAATTTCAGTATGATCAGTTCAGTGGCTTAGGCGTGAAAAGGTAACAAACAAACAAACTTACTTTCGCTTTTATAATATCAGTTGGGATTAGGATGTTCCTCTTTTTGTGAACCTCTAATAATTCCTATTTTTGGGGCCTAAAAATACTATATAGCTAAATTGGAACTGCCACCAACTCTGATGCAGTGCTCGCCGACCGTTGCCGCGGCACCACTCGCTTCACTCGCTCGGCTCGCGCTGTTGCTCACAGTTCTAACCTAATTTAACTCGTTTAGTCGGGATATCCTGGCTTAGTTACTGCGACAACTGTGAGAAAAGGCAAAAAATTTAGAAAGAGGATCAGTCATTAAAAAAGTTAACATCATTAAAAGTCAAAAACTTTTTAGAGGTTCATTAACTTAAAAAAAGGGTTATATAATATTTCCCTCCTTTCTATCCGGACACTGTGAAGAACAACTAATGACAAACGGAGTTTTTATGTATTCGTAGGTCCTGTAAGCTTGTTTAACTTTTGCAGATTCTGACATAATAAATGTAAGTAGTAAAGTTTACTACTCAAAGCTGATTGGAATGTTTTCATTCTAATCAGCCGGTCGATTCTGTAAAAATCTCACAGTGAAAACTTAGGTGATGTGAGTTTGTTATTGCTAGGAATTGACACTATTGACAGCTCACTCCACGCTCACTTCACCTAAGTTTTCACGGTGATATGGTTACAGAATCGCACTGCAGCTATGAATAGTAAACTTTCAACGTCATTGCTTTATTAAAGTACGGGATCGACACTTATGCTGGTGAAACCGCGGGGCGCTGTTAGTAATAAATAAATTAAAAAAAACATAATAATTTTATGATATCGTTTATTATAGTGCTCCATAAACAAAGTAAACATATAGATAAAATGGGTATAATCACTAACTTGAAGAGTGGGGCTGTGATACCACTTATGTAAGGTAATGGAACTGCCGTTTGTGGTATAGAAACAGAAAATAGAAAATATTTTATTGTTCGGATAATACAGAAAGCTGGTTCACAGGTTAATAGCTAGTTGAGACGACATAAGTAGCTTAAACTTACCCACAGGTAGCCTCAAACTAGACATTTACCCCTTACTTAATAAACGTTGTATAGCGTCTGTATAGTTACACAACGCTTTGTCTTCTTCTTTCGAAAGTCAAATTACTGACGACTGAAAGAGAGAAATCGGTGTGTAACTATTGATCTGATTTATTACGTTTATTAGCAAGAAGGATAGTCTGTATCTTGAGGGTCGGGGTACGAATTCTAGATTTATGCAGCATGATATCTATCAAGAATGTTTACGGTAAAATTTTGCAGTAACTAAATATTTTTTTTTAAACATAGTTTTTCTTAGTGTCTGTGTAGTTTCATACATTAATACTTTGTATGGCAAGAAAAATACTTCCCGTAGAGGTGAAAATCGCACTCCAATTGTGCGCTTTAATCATTTGTAAAGTTACGATATTCTTGTGGCCACGTTCACGCCACGGGATCACGATAACAGAGGGAAGTAAAATGTATGGAAATATATGAAAACGCTTTTCAAAAATTCCGTCCGTCAGCAAGTATTTCCATACATTTCTTTGACGTGTACGTACACGTCCACGATAATGTCGCCACGTCAGAAATTACAAAAGCGCAATGTGTTCAAAATTTCGCTACTATTGCATAGTAGAGCTTCAACTGAAGAGATTTGGGGAGTATCATTCTACGCTCTTTCGTTTATATTCAAAATATTATTTCTTCTTTTACGGTAGTGTGCAGTATGGCTATCAAATCTACATAAAAAGTTTGTTAAAGTATTCGACATCAAAATAGTTTTAAGTTTTCGCTTCATCGGTAACTATGGAAGACCTAGTTCTCATTGATCTCAATCTTCGGCTGGATCCAATCTAGGAAGGAGTACACCCTGGTGTAGACGTCGGGATAGCCGCGTGCGCAGGGCATGCCCCACGATACTATTCCCACGACGCTGTTATTAGATACCAGAGGGCCGCCGGAGTCACCCTGCGAATATGAAGAGAAAGGTAAGCCAACATTTTCCAATTCAGGGCAATGATATTATATTAAAGAGGTAGATTCGCACTAGCGCGCGCAAATTGTTGCAGACAAATTCAGACAATTGTTGTAGTTTCATTTAGTCCGCTCGTTCTATTCAACGATTGCTCCTCTTTATTTGTTGTAGGTATTATTTTATCGATTTAGGTATTCAGCTGCATCCGGTTTGACTGGAAGCCGATCCCAACATGGTTGGGAAAAGGCTAGGCAGATGATGATGATTATTTTATTGATTTGTAGCCGCGCGCTAGGGGCACGGCAATTGATATTTAACCAAGCGCATAAAAGGTTAAATATGGTTATATGATATCTATTTAATTTTGTCGATGTCATCTGAACCTAGAATGTAACAAAAATAAACATCCACTCAAATGTCTAGTATCAGCTTTAGGATAAAACTATCCTGAGATGGATTCCTCTTGTCCTTGATTGAGCCCAATATATTCTGACATTGAGCTGTATTGAGACAAAAAAAAGATCATCAACTGCTCTGGGTCGGCTTCCAGTGTAACCGGATGCAGCTGAATACCAGTATTTTACATGGAGCGACTGCCTATCTGACCCTCACAACCTAGTTACTGGGTAACACGATACCCTTTTTTTTTTTTTTTTTTTTTTTTTTTGTGGATGGGAAATCATCAAATGACTCCTCCCGCTCTGGGTGGAGCGGAAGGGAGTGTCAGACTCTTACTGACTAAAACCCACCCGTGTTCCTTCCTTAGCCCTTTATGTTCCGGGCCAGCGGTAACCCTTTCGGACAATCCCGCTGACCCGGCAGGCTTCGGCCCTAAGGGGCCCCTCCTCGATGCTGACATCTCTTTGAGGCGCGCGTGGAACACGTACGCGCCGTCCGGCACAACACGATACCCCTTGGTAAGACTGGTTGTCCGACTTTCGGGCTTCTGACTACCCGTAACGACTACCAAAGATCCACGGATGACAGCCGGCACCAACGGCATAACATGCTTTCCGAGGCACGAAGGGGTCACGATATGTTAACCTGATCGATCGACCTGTGCGGCTGTTATTATTTAGCCACGGGCCCCTTTGGCTTCAACGTCCGAAGATATCAATATAAAATAATTTGATAACAAAATAATAGGTATAACATAGGTGCAACAAAGGTAAGAAATCGGGAGACTCACAAGACTATAAGAAAATAATCTGAAATTATTTATATCTCAAATGTATGTATTTTTACCTAAATTCTCATCAATCGCCGATATTTGATCGAAATACGACTGATATTTATATACTAATATTCGTTTGAGCTATCAAATGTGATCATGGAATATCTCCGAACCTAATAATGTCGTGATTCATTGTGTAAGCCGCCATGTTGTACGTTAACACAATACTTGGAATGATATTAGACCACTGACCTGTATTATACAGTATGATAGAGGTCAGTGTATTATGCGCCCATTACACGGTAGGTTTTGCTGTCAGTTTTACCACAATCAAGGATTGTGAGTGACCGTCTAATGCGGTGAATGATGATGAATGATCGTGATTTCTTGATTCTGAATACCCCGACGCAAAAACGACGGGGTGTTATAAGTTTGACGTGTCTGTGTGTGTGTGTGTGTGTGTGTGTCTGTCTGTCTGTGGCATCGTAGCTCCCGAATGGATGAACCGATTTTGATTTTGTTTTTTTTGTTTGAAAGGTTAATTAGTGGGAGTGTACTTAACTATGTTTGATGAAAATCGGTCCAAGATGGCCGCCGCCACAAAGTGGCGGAATTAAAAATGTAAAAAACCCCCGACACAAAAAAAAAAAATTAAATGTACCTAAGTAATTGGAAAAGGATCAAATAATTTAAAAAACCCCCAACTTAAAGAATCTAGGTAACGAGACTAAAACAGATAAATTTATATGGAAGTCGGGGGACCGTTCTGTGGAACACCTTCTATTCTAAGTGGTCCCCCGACTGCCTGATCTTTACATACCGTGACCCCTCCGTGCCTCGGAAAGCACGTTAAGCCATTGGTCCCGGCTGTCATTCGTGGATCTTTGACAGTCGTTACGGGTAGTCAAAAGCCCGAAAGTTTGAAAAGCAGTGTTACCAAGGTGTATTAGGTTGTGGAGGTCAGATAGGCAGTCGCTCCATGTAAGATACTGATTACTGGTATTCAGCTGCATCCGGTTAGACTGCAAGCCGACCCCAACATAGTTGGGAAAAGGATCAATCGAATCGACGATCAATATCAACGTAGAGTTGTAACCCAACCCAAAAGTTGTTGATTTTGAACCCAACCCGGGGCGGGGCCCCCGGGTTGGGTTCAAAATCAACAACATGAGAGTTAAACTGTGCGATTTTTCTTTAATAGATTTCAACTTTATCGCTAAAGTATAAGGTTCAAAGTTGATTGGGAAAATTTGACAGTTTCGGATAGCTTGATGTGCTGGCGTCTGTACATAAGTGTAGAAAATGGCGTCGTATATTTTTTTATGTCGGAGGTGAGGAGTCTGGCTCATAGGAAACTAAAGCTACGGTTTCGTAAAAGAGCGGTGCCGCCACATAGCGGTCGCAGTGACGGTTGCCATGAAAATTATGGCAGTGGGGTTTGACTTTACTAACTAGATGTGCCTGTGACTCCGTTCGCGTGCACATTTCATGGGTTTTTTATTTGCGCGAAACCCTAATTATTTTTCTACAATAAAAAGCCTAAGTTAATTTTTATAACATCAGCTATCTAGCAGAAAGTCACGTCAAAATCGGTCCAGCCATTTCGGAGATTAGCCGGAACAAATGGACAGACATTTTTAAAAGTTGTTTTTTTTTTGTTATAAGTACCGTATATTAGTTTCATAAGCATTTAGTTTACTAAATGCTTATGAAACTAACTAATTATAATCATTAGGATCAGTAATACAACCTAAAATGTCAAGATTTCATGAAATAGTCATTCAGTAGTCTGTGTGGTGCCGGACTTAAAGAATTGCACCACCCCTTACTTCCCGTGGGTGTCGTAAAAGGCGACTAAGGGTCTTACCGGAGAATGGGCAGCAGCGTTCTCTATTTATTCCACCATCATACCATACTGCGATCGCCAACCCGCCTGCCAAGCGTGGCGATTATGGCACACCCCCCCCCCCCCCCCCAAATTGGGGGAGGCCTATGTCCAGCAGTGGATGTCTATCGGCTGAAACGACGAGTCATTCAGTAGGATTAGGTGTTAGAGAGTTGTGTTGATGACTTTAATGATTATAATTCTGTAAATACATATTTGTTACGGTCGCGAATCGTATTTTAATCTACGTATAATTTGATATACTGACCAGCAAATTGCACAAAACGTAAAAAAAAAAAATTTCTCGTGCTACCCTGGCGCTTTCGCCTTAAAAGAGGCGATTCGCACGTTTCGGGCGAGTAAATTCGAGCGAATCGACTAAAAAGCCATAGGGAGGTGGTGGAACAGCCCATAAAACTTATAAATAGCGTACTTACATGACAAGCACCTTCCCCAGTCTTAGTAAGGGAACAGATCTGTGTGCTGCGGACCTCGTTAATGTTGCTGTAGATGCTCTGGCAACTTTCCACGCTCAGGGAGGTCAGGTTGATCATCTGTAGCTGAACTGGTAAGCTGCCAGGGTACTGAAACATAGGAAAATTATGTCAGACCTTCATGTTGGCATATTTACATAACACACATAAAAATAAAATAAATAAGCCTTTTATTTCCTACTAATTTACATTGTTTTTTGAGTTACTTAACTAATTTAATTAATTCCTTCACATAACTAGTTTTATCTTTATTTGTTTTATTTATTACTATTTTTTTTTAATTTTTTTTTTATTTGTGAAACAAACAGATGCAATAACAAATATATGTATACAAATAGTTCAACACAATCCAGAAACAGTTTCTACAGATTACTATAGTAAATTATATGTCCCTACAACAACCAGAAGTTCACACCGACACATTTATAATACGCTTATCTAGTTTGTTTCCGTTTATTCCTTTACTTATTAACTATTCTAACATAACTTAATTTCGTTTGATATAGCAATATCTGTAGGAACCCCATATTGGGTGAAGGCCTCCTCCAAAGATGCCCATTTGTCTCTGTCCTGTGCGATCGGTTTCCAGTTTGCAATCTCTTCTTCCCAACGTGTCAACGGTCTTCCTCTTCTCCTTTTACCTGGAGGACCCTTCCAAAATGTCACTTTTATGCTCCATCCCTCTTTAAGCCTTGCGACATGCCTGCCCATTTCCACTTGAGTTTTTGTGCATAATTCAATGCATTTGTTGCTTTGGTTATTGACCTTATTTTTGTGTGCAGTATTTTATATCATTTATTTATTTTAAGCATGCTGCGTTCTAGTCCTCGTTGACAAGTTGTTATTTTAAGCATGCTGCGTTCTAGGCCTCGTTGACAAGTTGTACTTTTAAGCATGCTGCGTTCTAGTCCTCGTTGACAAGTTGAAATTTTAAGCATGCTGCGTTCTAGTCCTCGTTGACAAGTTGTAATTTTAAGCATGCTGCGTTCTAGTCCTCGTTGACAAGTTGTAATTTTAAGCATGCTGCGTTCTAGTCCTCGTTAACAAGTTGTAATTTTAAGTATGTTGCGTTCTAGTCCTCGTTGACAAGTTGTAATTTTAAGCATGCTGCGTTCTAGTCCTCGTTGACAAGTTGTAATTTTAAGCATGCTGCGTTCTAGTCGTCGTTGACAAGTTGTAATTTTAAGCATGCTGCGTTCTAGGCCTCGTTCACAAGTTGTACCTAATTTTAAGAATGCCGCGTTCTAGTCCTCGTTGACAAGTTGTAATTTACATAATACACATAATCAGCCTATAATGTTTCCTCTCTGTGAGAGGGAGTGGGCCGTAATCCACCACGCGGGCCCAGTGCGGGTTGGTACATGCCGGTTTCCTCACGATGTTTTCCTTCAATTTTAGTTTAATTTACACAAAGTAAAGCGCCTGTCTGTGTTCGAACCTTCGACCTACAACTCGTAAGTCGCGGCCGTTACCACTGGGCCACCACTGCTCTCACATTGGTTGGGATATTTAGATAGTATTTAATACAAGCTTATTAAAGTCCCACTGCTGGGCAAAGGCCTTTTCCAATGCATAGAAGGCACGAGTATTGATCACTACGCTTGCTTAAGAGCGTTTCCGCCGTACGGCATTTGATACAAACTTTCAAGCCCTTGTTTTTCGAAACGAATGAACCGATTTTAATGAAACTTCATACGCATAAGCAGGATACAAAGGTCTAAAAAGTTAGTAAAGAACATTTCCTGTAAAACTTGTACCCGTTTGTATGAAACTGACAGGTGTCAAGAACGATTTCTCTCGTAGATAGATGATATTATGTTTTCTCCGTTTTTATTTTTTTTTGATAATAAAATACAGAGGAGTTAGGTACTTAATTCTAAATTCGCCAAACTTTTACGAACAATATTAATTGTTAGATATTACAACAAAAGCTCTAATACTCGGAACTAATGACTACCGGGAAAAGCGCTCATCGTGTTCCAAAACTCAATCCTAACAAAGTTTGAGAGTTTAACTCTCTCTGTATAATCTGCACAAATACTAGGAAAATTTATTTATTACCTTTACAACTATCATATCAGGATTAACCTAATGCGATGGTGTGGTATCTAAATACTTACAATATTAAATTAACATAATAAAGAACTTCTTTAACATTCTACCTATCCTGGACCGTTAGATCTCGCAAGCGAGCGGGTATATTATTGTCTCCAACCTATGCAGTCATTATAACATCATTTATACAGTCCACTGGTTTTATTGAAGAGCCAAACACACCAGCCCAAACAGTACCCTTGCGAGTTCACTCCTAGTACATGTAAATACGTCAATTTGTATATGAATTTTATTGATAGTGTGTATTGAACAGCACTGAAGGCACTTCTGATAGAGATTATAATAAAAAAAATGCTGATATGTAACTATGAACATAGTCGGTGGATGTGATGGACGCAATAGTTGAAGGAGTAACAAAATAGATAAAGAAAAGTGACACGGTAATGGTTCTCCCGGACGCGGACGGTGCGTCGTAGATTTTCGCACTAGTGACAGGGTTGTCACATTATTTATCTATATGTCGGATCTTTCATGACTATGCACTTAAAATGAAACACAGGCGCCTTTGTTTAGCGTTGTGCGGAGTCTAGGATTGAGTATGGTGTCCGATACGGAGTTACGGACCATGGAGCGACAGTGATCGTTTAGACGTGGTCGCGACACATCGGACACATACTGGCCTAGGAACTGCTCAGTGTTTCCTTTTAAGTTCAGAGTATTAATTAGTACAGTAGAGTTAGTAATAGACTGTGTAACAATAAACTGTGTAGAAGTTAAAGGAGTTGTTTCTCTCGTTTACCCGTATCCCAATTCTGAGCCCACGACATGTATATCTGACACTATGTATGTCACTATGTATGATCACAATCCATGTGCCTGGATTTGACATATATAAATAACCACAATACACCACAAAATCCATACTTCCATACTAATATTATAAATTGGAAAGTAACTGTCTGTCTGTCTGTATGTTACCTTTTCACGCCTAAACCACAGAACGGATTTTGATAAATTTTAGCAGAGAGATAAATTGGATCCCGGGGAAGGACATAGGATAGTTTTTATTGACATACGTCGCGGGCGAAGCCGCGGGCGGAAGCTAGTACAAAATAAATAAAAATATCGAATACTACAAATTATACAATGGGCGGCCTTATCGGTTTCTGCGACCTCTTCCAGGCAACCTTCGAATGAACCGTGATTTTCCTGGACATAAAATGGGGTTGTCGTTGGCATTAAAACACGATAACAGCCCGATTACAGTTTGTTAGTTGGATTCCAGAACCTGACCCCAGATCCGAACCACTACGAATTGCCAGGGATGATAAGTATGTCAACTGTAGTCAATGATAGTTTTGCTGGCATATTTTTGAAGTGAAAACGGCTTTAGGCGCGTCGGACATTTTTTGAGATAGGGAAAAAAGATTGAACTCGCGCCACTGTTACCATAAGCGACACCGCGCGCGTTTTTTTTAAGACGATAAAAAAATACCCGCGTCGGATTTGTTCGGCTGTCCTCGGGATGTACTCGGTTTTAATGTATATCTGATATGTCAGTGAGTGATGGCAAAGTATTCTGTTTGTGTTTTGTTTTCACTTCTGTCGGAGTGCCACTGTTTTTATTTTATTTTTTTAGCTTTGTGTGCACACATAACTAAATGGATAAGTGACTGGTATTTTTTTTTAAATTAGTAAGGCGACGGATACGAGGGAGAAAGGAAGAAAGGCGGAAACATTTTGCCGGCTTTAAGAAAAGAAGAAATGTGGGACATCTTAAAAAAAAATTGGCAGTCTTGTTTTCTGAAATCTATAACTTTAAAAAATATAGAAGTAAAGTTTGGTGTTCGACTGCCCTAGTCAGGTAAGTGGTGCCACGAAGCACTAATGACACTATTAGGGAACCCTACGAATGTGCCGGGAATAATAGTAGTGGCAGAGGGTCAGCACCCGCGTCTCCTGTAACTATACGCATCGTTTTGCTTCAAAAGGAAAATAATAAAACAAAAAACATTGTGGTTTTTTAAGTAAGTGTGGGTTATTTCCTAATGTTGGTTGGCCCTTTGAAAAAATACCTTCAGAGAAAAGTGAAGGTATTTTTTTGATTAGCACTGAAATAATAGACCTAAAACACTATTGCTCCAAGTAATTACTATAGTTTTCTATCGTTTATTAAAACGTAAGCAACCGATTAAATACTTGAAAATATTTCGCAAGTCATAAGATAACTTGGTTTATGAGAATATTATATTATACATATACTTTTTTTAACAAAATTAAAACACTTTTGAAGTCTAAATAAAAATACTTAATTAAATCAAGGAATCATTACATATTTAAACAATAAATTATGCTGAAATCCTAACTGCGTGTAAAAATATGTTTTACGCATGTATAGGATGAGAAAAGAGAATAATTTTCTCCTCGACTCGAATCTAGCTTCTGATTAAAAGGGGATATAAATCTCAAATGTTTAATTTCCCAGTTGACTTGAGGGTGTTAATAAATAAAGTCTTTGAAAGGAGGTTGTTTCTCTTCCTTTATTTGGTCTTTCAGAAACTGAATTGCATTTTTCTTCTGTTGATTGATTCTTTTTGGTTCGTTTTTCGTGTTTTGTTTTACCTCATTCTCGGTCAATCATAATGATGGAGTGAAAATTTATGCAAAAAATAAAAGTAATTATATTTTTTTTCATATGGACAGCGGTTTTACAATGCTAATTACATGGTTATTACAATAAAAATAGGTTTGACTTCTCGCTACATTATAAGTTGTTACAATTTTGCTGTAAAAGTAACACCACTTAATTTAAACCTATGGGATTACCGATACTAATTGTGCTTGTTGAAATACTTTAAACCAAAATGCTAGATAGTTGTATTTTCGATTCGAAAATCGTTCGAGTTTATGTGGCGTTAACGTTGCGCGGTCGTGCTAGAGCCTCGGTATATTGCTTCGAAAACATAGATAGCTTGCATTAGAAATTTGTCCTGATTTTACCAAAGTCGGATAACTTTTACCCGTGGAATAAAATAGACATCGACAGTTCTAGTATGAAAAAACTGACAAAAATTCCAAATTTGTTCTCAGTATAAGACTTAGGGCTGATTTTGCCAAAGCCAGATAATTTTATCCGAGGAATGATTTTGAATTTTTGCCAGTGCTTCCATACAAAATCTGTCAGACGTCAATTTTATTTCGAGAATAAAAATTATTGAAAAATCAGCCCTTAATCTATGTATGGAATGCGACCTAAGATAATTAAAGCCCACTAAAAACATTTCATGTAAAGTAGGTTCTAATACTTACATAACGCTTTCACTAATAAAATGTCATTATTAGATCGAATGTAGAGCCAAGCCCCTAACCACAGAATAAATAGTACAAGTACCCTAACTTTACAAACCTTATACCTTGGTTAAATGTATGGATTGTCCAATGGGGGCGCATCAGTGGTATTGTCAAATGTCAATCTCAAACACTGACGTATATCTCAAATTGTCAATGTCAATTAATAAATAATGTGACAAAAAGCAATGGACAAAATTGTCAACATGTTTTGAGCTTGAGTACGAGGCTTTTGACTACGCTGTGTGTGTATATTTTGTGTCTTTTTATATTTTTTTATTTGCAATGTGCGTTTTGTTTGTGCAGAATAAACAGTTTTTCTTTCTTTCTTTCTAATGGGCTTATTGTATGAAATTAACTCACTGGCCTTAAATGTTCAGTCATGTAATAGTTCAATGGAACGATCAAGCCGTACTACAAAAAAAAAAACCAATGGCACTCCGGGAGTCGGACAGAAGTGAACAGTGTGTATTTTTTGAATTTCTTATAAACAAAACACAAACAGAATACTTTGCCTTCACTCACTGACTTATCGGACATACATTAAAACCAAGTACCTACATCCCGAGGACAGCCGAACACATCCGAATGTCGCGATGATGTGAGCGCGGTGTCGGTTACGGTAACAGTGTCGCGAGTTCAATGGTTTTTTTTCGATCTCAAAAAATTCAAAAAATCTATATTATCCATACTTACAGAAAGTCTTCCCCATCCGCTAAGAAACAGATCAGCTCCGGCACCAGTGTCTTCAGTAGGAAGCGCTATCGGCTGCACGAGCTTACTGAACTTGATGTCAGATTTGACCTTGAGGAGGCTGACGTCATTGGTGATGGCCGAGCTGTCAAAGTCCTCATGGCTGATGATTTGCTGAAGAAAGTATGTGTCGCCGCCAACCAGCCGGTTGTTTGTGCCCACTACCACCATTATCCCGTATTTTGATTGGCTGTAACGGAAATAGAGGTTGGATTATCCTTGATTCCAGAAATTGGGAAACAGATGATTTTTTGTAACTTAGGTAGATTTGAAATGAGAGGGGCTCGTGGCTAATAATAACAGCCGCACAGGTCGATCGATCAGGTTAAGCTACGCTTGCCGCGGTCGGTCTGTGGATGGGTGATCATCTTTACATACCGAGATCCCTCCGTGCCTCGGAAAGCACGTTAAGCCGTTGGTCCCGGCTGTCATTGACAGTCGTTACGGGTCGTCAGAAGCCCGAAAGTCTGACAACCAGTCTTACCAAGGGGATTCGGATTACCCAGTAATTGGGTTGTGGAGGTCAGGTAGGCAGTCGCTCCATGTAAAATAATGGTACTAAGCTGCATCTGGTTAGACTGGAAGCCGACCCCAAAATAGTTGGGAAAAGGCTAGGCAGATGATGACTTAAACACGTGATTGTAGTCATCATATTAAACAACTTTTCCAAAGAAACGTTGTTTTTTAATATACTGGTTGCGCGGTCCGTACGGATGTTAAGGGGCTTAAGGCCGGTGCTCACTGACGGCGTGGCACGGCATGGCACGGCAGGTTGTGCTGCGACATCCCGCGGCGTTCCGTGGCATGCCGTGGCATCCTGCTGAAGCCCAGCCACTCTGGCATCAATCAGCTTTGCTCCGCACCGACCGGCCTGCGCCCCATTAATCGAAATGACCGCTGCACAAGTTTCAACCTTATTTCAACTAGCTTAGCAATCATAATTCCTCGACAGTGAGCGCCGGCCCTAACATGACCTAAAGCGCGGTCAATGTCGACTGCATAGAAAAGAAAGAGAAGCACGATGACACAATCCTGGTAATTTATTGCAAAATATGAAGCAATTATTTAATTACAAAAATCTATTGTTTGAACTAAAAAATTAAAACACTAGTATTTTAGTATGTTGCTTGTAGAATAATCTGACAAAAAATCAGGATGATTGTGTGTATGGTTTTTATTCCAAAAATAAAGTTTTTAGAGGTAGGTATCTTCATGATTTTTTTGCTATCGTATCAAATTAGTTGTAGATAATTAGTTGTATTATGTTTTCAATACACTATCTACCCAGCATATATCCTGAAGAGTATCATATATTTTCCTGTAGTAGAATAATCTGACAAAAAATCAGTATGATTAGTATATTAGTATGGTTTTTATTGTAAAAAGAAAGTTTTTAGAGGTATCTTCATGATTTTTTTTGCTATGGTATCAAATTAGTTGTATTATGTTTTCAACACACTATCTACCCAGCATATATCCTGAAGAGTATCATATATTTTTTTGATTTTGTTTACTGTAGTCGATCATATACTTTTATTGTTTCTAAAACTTGCGTTTTTTGTGTTTAGGTCCTGTAAGCCCCTTATATGAATAATGCATGGTAATAGTGGTAAATTACAATCATGACGTTAAAGTATCGTTCACTAATTACCAGTCACGCTCACTACATTGTATTTGTCAGATAAACATTCGAAAGACTCTCTCTATGTCTTTTGCTATCAATCAAGTGTCTACCTACAAATAGTCTACACGTTTAAGTACTTCTATAACATGATTAACCGAATTCCGTGACTCAAAGGCAGAAATAAAGACTACGTAATGGTTATTAATCATAAATCACACTACTAAATACAAATATACCTACAATAATATGAACAGTCAATTGTTACGCGGAAATAACGTCGCATAACGTAAGCCCCTTCGCACATGGCGTCGTATCGTAAGAGTATCGTAGAACGCGCGTAGTACGAGAGCAATACTAGCAGGAACATGTTCAAACAAGTCCGCACACGAGGCGGTGTTGCAGCGTATCGTATGAGGCGTTCATTGTCATTACGATAGTCGTAACGTACTGGCGTAAAACGTAAGACAGTTCACGTGCAGCAACAAACAATATTTTCTTGTAATTATTTGCGATGTATGGATGGATCCAATGAGCACGTCGCTTTCTACTTCTAACGAAATCAAATAACAAGAAATCCTCTTCGTCTGAAGAGAAGGTAAGGTCATCAATAAATTCCCCAAACACATCTGGTACGCTTGACGCCATGATTTCAACTGAGATATTACAAAACGATACGTCTACGCGACGATTCGTTTGTAGAACACTTCGCGTCTCGTGCGCGTAGCGTAATTACGATACGCGCACGAGACAACTACGCCTACGACCCATGTGCGAAAAGCCTTACATAAATAGAAATATGTAGATTGCCAATTACGGGAACACTATTAACACCCGATGGCAGTCCACGCGTTCTATTTGCCGATTCGAGGAATATGGCTGAACGAGATTTCAGACAATGAGCACGCTGCGGTTGCGTACCGTGGCATAGCGTTATAAGTCTGTTTGCAGCCTAGTAGTTTGAGTTGGAATTATTGGAAGGGTATCTTTTGCGAGAAAGGGCTTAAAATAAAAAAGTGAGCGTTTTATTTTTTTCAACTTGTTTTTGTTTGCCGCTTTCCCTCGTTGACCTAATTGGTATTAAGCATAGATATTCGAGTATTAAGCTAAATATCATGACTACAGAAAAATAATGATCAACTTTTTCGTATGCTTTTCAAGAAAGGGATGCATTCAATGAAAGTGAATAGTGTATAATGTTAACGGAAAAGTGTGCAATCCGTCATTCTATACAATTCCTAGGAAATGTGTACAATTCCTAAAATAGATAGGAAATCTATGATATATTTTTTAATATGCACTTTTCCGAGGAAATCTATACATTTCCTAAATAGCAATCGGACATCTTAAAAATTCAATATGTTGTGCTACCTACTAGACGACGTGGATGCAAGAGCGGGCGAAGGGCACCCCGAGGTTCGGTTTGGTTAAGTTCCTTTAAACCCTGCAGACAGAAGTCGACCTGACGTCGACGACCTGACGTCGACGAAATAAAACATGCAGCATGCTAAATTTAGAATGTTATGCTTAATCATTATTATGATTAGAGAATTTTTACAAACGTGTTTTATTTCTTTTAGTCAAAGAAAGCATTATTTTTTATAAATTTCCAAGTATCATCTTGGAATTGCATACAATTCCTAGGAAATACATACATTTCACACGAAATGTGTGTATTAAAGAATCTTTGAAAGATTATTTTACACGTTTCCTAAGTATGCTCGGAATTGCATATATTTCCTAGGAATTGTGTAAAATTCCTAGGTTTCATACATTTCCGGTAACATACAGCATAATATTAAAGTCACACAAACTGTCAAACAAACTTATTTTCTTTCTTCCTTTTCTTTCAAAATGGCTGGTTTATCTTTTTACGGCTAAGAGAATGTTTCTAAAAATAGTCACAATATCTTCCGATCCCTCAATACTACAGAGTAATTAATTTCTGACATCCCTGACGCATACATTTTGCACGGAACACCTGACTACACGGCGATGATCGTTATACCTTATTTCAAATAAACTTGCGATAAAGTTTGTTCACCTCCTTCTACTAATGTATCCCAATATTTCCAAACCATACGAAAAAATGGCAGTGTCGGTAACACGATCAAAACATTGACTTACCTACTCCGTGTTTGGTATTATGAAACTCAACCGATGCAATGTTAGCGACAGTTTTGTATGACGAACGATATCTATCGTAAGTTATTTGGACTTTTTGGTACAGGGTGGTTGAATGACATTTATCGCAAGTTTATTTGAAATACACTTTAATCACGATATTATTATGTTATGGCAACCCGCATGTTATACTTTATATTATTATTATGTAGATTAGAAAGAACCTTGACTTTCCCTTTTATGATCAAGGTATGTCCTTTGTTTGATCGCGCTAATCTTTGGAACTACCAGTCGGATTTGAAAAATTCTTTTTGCAACTGCTAGCCAAATTCTTTAAGTAAGTTATAACGAGCGCCGTCAGTTGGGGCTGGTCATCGCTTAGCTGCCTGGGTTTATTTTAATTATTTTAATTTTGGATTGTTGTTTTGTTACTATTTGTTGTATTCTGGACGCTTTTAACGCGTACGTCTTTTTAGGGTTCCGTACCCAAAGGGTAAAAACGGAACCCTATTACTAAGACTTCGCTGTCTGTCCGTCTGTCTGTCACCAGGCTGTATCTCAAGAACCGCGATAGCTAGACTGTTGAAATTTTCACATACTTAGTATGTATTTCTGTTGCCGCTATAACAATAAATACTAAAAACAAAATAAAATAAATATTTAAGGGGGCTCCCATACAACAAACGCGATTTTTTTGCCCTTTTTTGCTCGATATCAAAAATGGCAACAGGTAGGCACTTGAAATATTCACAAAATACTCAGTTGTATTTTAACTTTAATAATAAATAATAAAATTAAAATAAAATAAATATTTAAATAGGCTCCCATACAACAAACATGTTTTTTTCGGCGTTTTTGCCTTGTGGTACGGAACCCTTCATGTGCGAGTCCGACTCGCACTTGGCCAGTTTTTTATTTTTTACATCGTTCTCACATTATATAATCATACATTCAACAGTAATGATGTAACAAATATTTTTGTAAAATGTAATTTAAAAAGATTGTCCATGGAGTTTCTGCCCGTTCTTCTCCATAGGTACCTATACGCTTTGGAATGGGCAACTAGCTTCATATTTTCTGACTGACCGACTTCTTGACTATTCAAAAGTGCCTGTTAATGGTTTAATTGAAATAAAAGCTTTGAGTTTGAGTATGCTGGAAAACAGAAAGAAGGGTAAGCGGAAACGAAGTAATAGCGAGGGCAGGCTATGAGACGTGACGCGGTGGGTCCGGGACCGAAATTGCACGCGGACGAAGTCGCGGGCAGAAGCTAGTTTAATATAATATTATAAAATACATGATTATAACGTTAATGATTTTTCTTATCTGTTTTGAACATCAAATACTCATAAGACATACTTATAAAAATTCTAAGACCCATGCCAAAATGTAATTTAGCCAATTACTTACATTTATTCATTTTTATTTGGCAATATACGATGTTTTTTTTAGGGTTTTCCTTTTTATAGTACAATTCACAATAATGTGGCAACCCTGTGTTTTCAGTTCTTCCTTTATGGCGCGAAACCTTTGTACAATATTGAGTCCACTCTTGCTTGCGTTTTCCGTGAAAAATGGTCTGTTTTCCTGTGACGTGTTTATAATTTTGTTAAAAATTGGTTTTTATAAAGTATGTTTTTATTACAGACCGAGAAGTATTGCGGACAGAGTTTTGAAAAGGATAATATAGTCAAATGAAGGATTCACTGTGTCATTAGCATGATTTCCTGCACCTTCAATTCAGTCTTCAGATATTTTTCTTTCATTTCGCGCTTCTTTCTAAGCATCATCATCTGCCTAGCCTTTTCCCAACTATGTTGGGGTCGGCTTCCAATCTAACCGGATGCAGCTGAATACCATTATTTTACATGGAGTGACTGCCTATCTGACCTCTACAACCCAGTTACTGGGTAATACGATACCCCTTGGTAAGACTGGTTATCAGATTTTCGGACTTCTGACTACCCGTAACGACTGTCAAAGATCCACGAATGACACCGGGCCGGGACCAACAGCTTAACGTGCTTTCCGAGGCACGGAGGGGTCTCGGTATGTAAAGATGGTCACCCATCCACAGACGCGGCTGTTATTATTTAGCCACGGGCCCCTCATTTAGCTACGGGCCCCTCATTTAGCCACCGGCCCCTCATTTAGCTACGGGCCCTTCATTGAGCCACGGGCACCTCATTTAGCTACGGGCCCCTCATATAGCCACGGGCCCCTCATTTAGCTACGGGCCCCTCATTTAGCTACGGGCCCTTCATTTAGCCACGGGCCCCTCATTTAGCCACGGACCCGTCTTCTTTCTAAGCAAAATAGCATAATCAGCCTATAATGTTCTCACTGCTGGGACACAGGCCTCCTCTCTGGGAGAGTAGGCAGTAATCCACCACACGGGCCCAGTGCGGGTTGGTAGATGTCACGTCTTCAAATTTCTGGTTCTAGGACATGCCGGCTTTCTCACGATGTTTTCCTTCACCGTTTTGAGAGCTGTGGTGATGAAATTATTATCACAAAGTAGAGCACCTGACTGGGTTCGAACCCACGTCTTATCGTAAGTCGTGGTCATAACCACAGGGCCACCGCTGCTCCTAAAAACCCATCACCTACTCTAAATAAAATACTATAGAAACGTTGTAAACGAAATAGTTATCAGCTCCTTACCCCGCAGTACAGTGCGCAGCAGTCAGCACCCATCGTTTATTCAAGATGGTACCACCACAGAAGTGAGAATTAAACAAACTTCTCAGCGACGCCTGGTAAGGGACCCGGCCTTTAGGGGCCGCAACTCCTCCCACGATACGAGCCCCTGGCAGGTTGAAAAACCCAGGCAGTTCGAATGGTACGTCTTCCTGTGATGCTGGTGAAGGTAGAATAGGTGCTTGCTGCAGAAAGGCACCTGAAAAAGAGGTTATGGATTAGTCTGGAAATTGATTTGTGTTTGATATGAATCACTAATATCAAGATATATAGAAAGATAGGATAGCCTTTATTATGCGCACCGTATAAATTACAGAATGATACATTTTACGTAGTAATTACTAGCTCCGCCCCGCGGTTTTACACGCATAAGTGTCGATCCCATGGGAATATCCAGATAAAAAGTAGCCTATACATATATCAACCTAGGAGACACCCTCTTTTGTATGGAGGTAGCTGATCAGCTACCTCCATACAAAATAGGGTGTCCACAAAATTTTATTTAAATTGGTCCAGCCGTTTGAGAGTGAAGAAGTAACAAAAATGTACACACACCCACACACACACACTAACAAACTTTTGCCTTTATAATATTAGTGTAATACATCGTGTTTTTTTATATCCCATAACTCTAGTTATATTCTATAAGTAAAAATAATGCAAAACGTCCTAGAATATGTTGTCCAAAAATGCATAGTTTCGATGATATCATCATGTATCGTATATATATGTTAAGTTTCATTAATAAATACGAGTAATTCATTTTCATTCAAACCAATCATTCTTATTTAAAGCTAAAAAAATCCACGTTCTCATATTTCACGCAAGGGTGTGTAGGTACCTAATCGTGGCCTTGTCGAATTATTTTGTATGAAAAATGAAAACAAAAAAAAAATTATAATTGAAAAATAATTCAAATGCCAGATGATTCTTTGATATGGTCTCATTCATACCCTAGAGTTATGTGATATAAAAAACTGGCCAAGTGCGAGTCGGACTCGCACACGAAGGGTTCCGTACCACAGGGCAAAAACGCCGAAAAGCCCCCCTTAAATATTTATTTTATATTAATTTTATTATTTATTATTAAAGTTAAAATACAACTGAGTATTTTGTGAATATTTCAAGTGCCTACCTGTTGCCATTTTTGATACCGAGCAAAAAAGGGCAAAAAAATCGCGTTTGTTGTATGGGAGCCCCCCTTAAATATTTATTTTATTTAGTTTTTAGTATTTGTTGTTATAGCGGCAACAGAAATACATCATCTGTGAAATTTTCAACTGTCTAGCTATCGCGGTTCTTGAGATACAGCCTGGTGACAGACAGACAGACAGACAGACGGACAGACGGACAGACGGACAGACAGCGAAGTCTTAGTAATAGGGTCCCGTTTTTACCCTTTGGGTACGGAACCCTAAAAAACACTGTGTAAAAATACATTATGATAAGAAAATAGAAAAATGACAAAGAAAAACTGTTCTAGACATAATAATAATAATAAATTAATTTATTTCGGAACCGTCCCTATGCATACCTACACGTGAAATTAAAAAAAATTTAACATTAGGAATTAATTAAAGTATTACAATTAGTTAAACATTAGGTACAAAAGTCACCAATAAAAACATTAAATTACAATTTTACAAAAACAATAAGATTAAATACACTAAGTATTGTTTCATAGTGCAAGGGTGTGTGTGTGTGTGTGTGTGAATTGCTAAGTATCTACATTGAAAGATCTCAAAACAAACTAAGTTCGACTACAAGACACACCATACTTACAATGGGATGTGAACACTAGGGTTTTTATGTAAGGTCACTGATTATTTTTAGGGTTCCGTATAAAAACGGAACCCTATTACTAAGACTTCGCTGTCTGTCCGTCTGTCCGTCTGTCCGTCTGTCCGTCTGTCCGTCTGTCCGTCTGTCTGTCTGTCTGTCACCAGGCTGTATCTCAAGAACCGTGATAGCTAGACAATTGAAATTTTCACAAATTATGTATTTCTGTTGCCGCTATAACAACAAATACTGAAAACAAAATAAAATAAATATTTAAGGGGGGCTCCCATACAACAAACGCGATTTTTTTCCCCTTTTTTGCTCGATATCAAAAATGGCAACAGGTAGGCACTTGAAATATTCACGAAATACTCAGTTGTATTTTAACTTTAATAATAAATAATAATAATAAAATAAAATAAATATTTAAGGGGGGCTCCCATACAACAAACATGTTTTTTTCGGCGTTTTTGCCTTGTGGTACGGAACCCTTCGTGTGCGAGTCCGACTCGCACTTGGCCAGTTTTTTTTTATACATGTCTTCGAATTTTTGGGTCTAGGACATATCGGTTTCCTCACGATGTATTCCTTCACAGTTTGAGATAGAGATGGGCCTAAACGTTAAAAAATAATAACACTGCTAAATGCTAATGCTAAAACTAATTAACACTTAAAATTAGCAGTTATATTTAGCAACTGTTAATTTAATCACAGACAGATTGCTAACAAAATTAATTCTCATTTCCTTCATGTCTGACTTAACAATGAACACAAAATAAACAGTTCACAGTTGCTAAATGCTAAGTTGAAAACGTTTCAATAGAGACGGAACAACATTTTGTATCCTGTCCTTTCTTTTGTACAAAGCCGTCTGCCTGCGGCCTGCAGTGCAGTGGGTTAGAGCGAGACAAATATATATCAATCTGTGTGTGGATTGTGTGGTGCGGGTTAGTAGTAGTCTAGTCTAACAGGCCTTTTTAGTACGAGTAGTACGCAGAGTACCTGACGCCGCGCCGCTGCCATTATTATTAATTTGGTTTACGATTTATGACGTATTAAAAAAAAACTACTTACTAGATCTCGTTCAAACCAATTTTCGCTGGTAGTTTACATATATTTTTTTTAGTTTTATCATTCTCTTATTTTAGAAGTTACAGGGGGGGGGACACACATTTTATCACTTTGGAAGTGTCTCTCGCGCAAACTGTTCAGTTTAGAAAAAAATTATATTAGAAACCTCAATATCATTTTTGAAGACCTACCCATAGATACCCCACACTAATGAAAAAAAAAATTTGAGTTTCGGTTCTAAGTATGGGGAACCCTAAAGTTTATTGTTTTTTTCTATTTTTGTGTGAAAATCTTAATGCGGTTCACAGAATACATCTACTTACCAAGTTTCAACAGTATAGTTCTTATAGTTTCGGAGAAAAGTGGCTGTGACATACGGACGGACAGACAGACAGACAGACAGACGGACAGACAGACAGACAGATATGACGAATCTATAAGGATTCCGTTTTTGCCATTTGGCTACGGAACCCTAATATAGCAGTGTTAATTTAGCAGCTTATTAATTTTAGACCCATCTCTAGTTTGAGAGCAGTGGTGCTGAAATAAATTACACAAAGTAAGCCACCTGACTGGGTTTGAACCCTTGACGTGACGAATAGGGGCCCGTAACTACTGGGCCACCACGCCCACCACATACAACAGAGTAAAACTAATTCACAATAAAGAGGCTTATAAATCCCTCTTGTAGCAGTATTTCGGTTGTTAGTCCGGTTGACCGAACTACTGAAACTTTTAGTTGCGATAGTTCGGTTCTAACAAAGCACCGAACTACTGACATTTAAATATGTAGTAGGTACCCCTTTAGTTCGGCAAATAAACTAGGCATATAATGTAAACAAACTATATCTTAATTTTATTTTTAACACGTAAAAAGAGCGACTTTGTGTATCAATACCTGTACTTAGAGCAACAGTTCGGCAAATAAACTATATCACACTAATATTACAAAGGCAAAAGTTTGTGAGTGTGTATGTTTATATGTTTGTTACTTCTTCACGCTCAAACGGCTGGACCGATTTTGATAAAATTTTGTATGGATGTAGCTGATACCCTGGATTAACATATAGGCTACTTTTTATCCCGATATTCTCACGGGATTGATATTTACGCGGCTGAAACCGCGGTGCGCAGCTTGTAAATACATAAAATACAATACATTGTGACACGAGTACCTACACGAGTTTCTTTTGTAATCTAACTTGGTTGAAAAGTGAGAAGTAAGTCTTCTCTGCCCTTTCAACGGCATTTCTAGTGAGTGGGTTGCAATGCAGCAGGTACACTTAACTAAAAATAGCCAATATCACCTATCACAAGAATGGCCGCTTTTAATATCTAGAAATAAATATTGTCTGAGTTCTCAGGAAATCTGCTCTTATTTTTAGGGCTTCATGCGAATTTCCTTTATTACACTGAAGCATTAATTAAATTAAATTCATATACACGAGATTTAATTAACGTTCAATCTATACATATAAAATTCAAAGTCCTGACTGACTGACTGATATATCAACGCACAGCCTAAACCACTGGTCCTAGAGACATGAAATTTGGAGCGTGTGTTCTTTGTGAAGAGTAGGTATCCACTAAGAAATTCCACCCCTAAGAGGGCGAATGGGGGGAGGGTGAAATTTCACGCGTACGAAGTCGCGGGCAGAAGCTAGTGAGATTATTAATATGGTTGGCAAACACATTGGTGAACGTAGTTTGGTGTTAATGACATATTTTGATGAAAATGAATGAGGACTAAAACACGATGGATGGATATGGCTAGAAAAGGCGTTACAGAGGTGTATGGAAGTAAAATTGGGAGAGAGGAAGAAAAAAAATCACACTAATATAATAAAGGCTAAATTTTGCGCATCTGTGTGTGTGTTTATATGTTTGTTACTTATTCTCGCTCACACGGCTGGACCAATTTTGATAAAATTTTGTATGGAGGTAGCTGACACCCTGGTTTAACATATAGGCTTTTTATCCCGATATTCCCACAGGATCGACATTTACGCGGGCCAAACCACGGGGCGCAGCTAGTATATCATATGAAACTCAATACTTTAGCTTCCCATTTATACTAAAATAATTTTTGGGGAATTTTCCCTACATACATACGAACTCAAAAATTTACCTTTTTATTATTATACAAGGTGGAGACTCCTACCTATACGACAATAAATTAAACTGCGTATATGTCATGGCAGAGCAGTGGTGGCCAAGTGGTAACGGCCGCGACTTACGAATTGTAAGTCGTAGGTTCGAACCCAGACAGGCGCTTTACTTTGTGTAAATTATTTCATCACCACTGCTCTCAAAACGGTGAAGGAAAACATCGTGAGGAAACCGGCATGTCCTAGAACCAAAAATTCGAAGACATGTGACATCTGCCAATCCGCACTGGGACCGCGTGGTGGATTACGGCCCACATCCTCTCACCGAGAGGAGGCCTGTGTAGTGGGAACATTATAGGCTGATTATGGATATGTCATGCTTTTTTATCTCGACATTTACGCGGGTGAGACGGCGGGGCGCAGGTAGTAATAATATAAATTGCAAGAAGGATGAGGTTAGAATCACACTAAAAGGCGAAAGTTTGTGAGTGTGTGTGCGAGTGTGTGTGTGTGTTTATATGTTTGTTACTTCTTCACGCTCAAACGGCTGGACCAATTTTGATAAAATTTTGTACGGAGGTAGCTGATACCCTGGATTAACATATAGGCTACTTTTCATCCCTAATTCCTACGGGATCGACATTTACGCGGGTGAAACCACAGGGCGCAGCTAGTAATTATTAATTCCGTAACACATTACACTAACCCCGTTATTAATAAACGTTGTATAGCGTCTGTATATTTACACAACACTTTGTCTTCTTCTTTCGAAAGTCAAATTACTGACGACTGAAAGAGTAAAATCGGTGTGTAACTATTCATCTGATACAATACATTTATTAGTGAGGGCTAACAGTAGGAATGGCTTTTTGACATTCATTGCGTGTTTACGTTGTTGAGCAGACAAATTCTTCGAACATATGAAGCAATGGATTAGGAATAACCTTCTGTGATTGATAGTGTGGCTGTTACCCCTTTTTTGTCGTGTGGAAATCCTCATGGATGTCCACCACTCTGGGGTGGGTGGAGGGGTCTGTCAGACTTACTGACTAAAACCACAGGGCGTCCTGCTGCTACCTTTAGCCGGGGTGCTGCCGTGCTCGCGCATTTCTTCACGCTCCCCCGGTCAGGTGTTGGCCTGCATGAATCCATGCGGATCCCGTCACCCTCAGCGGCCGCATACGGCCACCATTCCTCTAGAGAGAGGCGCGTGCGGAACACGGCGCATCGCCTCCTCGGGCCTTTCACTGTTCAGGCAACAAACTCCCCAAGTCTGTTGCCTGCAGGCCTCACACTAAGGCGGCCGGAGAGCATAGGCTTGTTACCCCTAGCCATCTTTTTCGTCACCGATGGGTAAGAGGAGTCAGGAGACCATTCATATGCTTATAGTTATCATTTACCAGGCAAGATGATTTTAGTATTATTATAAGACATACCAGACTACCTCAGGCTGATAAGAAAGAGAAGAACTTTCAAACCTATAATTACCATTCGTCGTCGTCGTTTCAGCCGATAGACGTCCACTGCTGGACATAGGCCTCCCCCAATTATTGGGGGGGATTGCCATAATCGCCACGCTTGGCAGGCGGGTTGGCGATCGCAGTATGGTATGATGGTGGAATAAATAGAGAACGCTGCTGCCCATTCTCCGGTAAGACCCTTAGTCGCCTTTTACGACACCCACGGGAAGTAAGGGGTGGTGCAATTCTTTAAGTCCGGCACCACACAGACAAGTCCACACAGTCAATTACCATTATTTAAAAACAAATAAAATAAAAAACTTACCATAGGCCCCCAGAAACAAACCAACAAATATAATTTTATACATTTTTATCTTATTTAATGGACGTCCAATTAAAGTTAATACCACAGCCCTTATGCGCTACCCACTTAACTCCATCCTTATATAAAACGAACTTGGCGATAGATAAGCACTTACGCACTTGACAATGAGAATGCACTTGAGAGACAATTGATGGGTGTAAGGAACTTTGCTTATCCGACACTTTTATTTTCCTCTCTGTGTGAGCGAGTGGGCCGTAATCCCCCACGCGGGCCCAGTGCGGGTTGGTAGATGACACATGTCTTCGAATTTTTGGTTCTAGTACATGCCGGTTTCCTCACAATGTTTTCCTTCACGGTTTTGAGAGCAGTGGTGATGAAATAATTTTCACAAAGTAAAGCGCCTGTCTGGGTTCAAACCTAGATACGACCTACAACTCGTAAGTCGCGGCTGTTATTTGTGGACTACCACTGACACACACCACTGTGCGCGTGCAGAGTGGTGTTAAATCTAGAGTGGATTTGTCACTTACAGCTGTCTGTAAGTGATAAATTCACTCTAGATTTTAAGTTTAATTTTTACAGTACCCCAAAAAATTTATTGGTGAATAAGTCGTTGGAGTGCCATAATTACTTAAATAAATAAGGGATGAAAGTTTGTGTAGGAAACTTAGCATACTTACCTTAAGTTAGGGATAAGAAAATTCTTTTGGTCCCAATAGCACGTCTCCGTGGTACAATTTCCGAGAAACATGCGAGCGAATCCGTGGCAACTTCGTTGGTCTAGACTAGACTATCATTTTTGAAGACCTATCCATAGATACCTCACACGTATGGGTTTGACGAAAAAAAAGTTTCAGTTCTAAGTATGGGGAACCCCAAAATGTATTGTTTATTTTTCTATTTTTGTGTGAAAATCTTAATGCGGTTCACAGAATACATCTACTTAACAAGTTTCAACAGTATAGTTCTTATAGTTTCGGAGAAAAGTAGCTGTGACATACGGACGGACAGACAGACAGACAGACAGACAGACAGACATGACGAATCTATAAGGGTTCCGTTTTTTGCCATTTGGCAACGGAACCCTAAAAAGAACATCTTTGTACAAATACCCATGTTTGCAAATAAATAAATGATTGATTGATTGATTGAAAGTGTTAGGTAACTTAAAGTAAAAGCTGATAAAAAACATGACTCCACTACTCTTCACCGCAGTCGGATAAATAGTTATAAAGTTGCGCACAATCATGACTACTGGAAAAACGAAGAAAGACTTTAGCCAAGTAGTGAGACAGTACATACGTAAATAGAAATACGTAAAACAATACTTGTTAGCGTCAAGTATAAACTACTTCAAATTATTTGTTTATTAAATTGAGATATCATTGTCCTGAGCAGTTCTGAAAACCAATAAAACTATTAAGAGTCTTCATTTGTTTTTTGCTAGGGTATTCCCGATTTCAAAGTTCTTAGAAACATCGTTTGATGTAGAGTGCTAGAAGGATCTATAGGCGCCTGAGTGAAATTGACAGGGTGGCGTTGCTGGTAAAAAATTGTCAAATTATGACAGAAATTGTATTGAGAAAACAAGATTAGTGCGTGCGGCGTTAGTTCCGATTTTGGTCACGCCAAGAACCTTGTAGCGTTGTACGTATGTGACACGCGACTGTTCTATTTTATTATTCCGAGAGACTATTTTAAGAGCCCTTTGCAATTTAAAAGGATAACTGGAATATAAAACTTGCGTTTGCAGTTTCTGCATATTGATTTGTAGAAGAGACTACGTTTTATAGTAATTGTATTTATTTATTTATTCACTAGTAGGTACACATACATTTTATACATTTAAGTTGATGCCAACATAAACTCATTAGAGTTTTACCGGGCACCAAAATCATCGACTACATAATTTAGAGAATTATAACCACTTACGTAGGTACTTAGATAAAAAGTAACAACAAAAAAATAAAATTACATCGGGTATAAGCGAACTATCTGCTAAAAACTAATTAGTGCACATCAGTGACCAATCCGGCCGTCCATCCTTAGAACAAAAAGTGGTGGAAAGTTTTATGAATTGATACAGGCTGTTCCTAAGATTACCTGTATGTTTTTAGTAGTAGTTAATATTAAATTTTATTTGTTATGATATTATAGTTCGGTATTATTTTTGCTTTAAAATTGTTTAGCTATAATGAATTATATAGTATATTTTTATTAATGTATATATATTAGGTATGTATATTTTGTAAAAAATGTTGTTTTAATTTGTATTTTAGGTTTTCCTGAGTAATTTTGTCCCTCAATGATATAGGTAGTTGATTAATAAGGTAAGGTATTATATACTTTAATGTTCTCTTGCCGTGTAGATTCGTGTACTTTGGAAGTAACAGCTGAGCATTGATGACGCTACGAGTCCTAATTTCATTACTATTAACGTTTTTTGTTTTCTTTAGATTTTCATTAAAAAATTCTTCTTTTAGCAGTGCAAATTTAGTTTTTTCATGTATTGGTATTATCTTGCAGAATTCAAATAATTTGTGGTAGTCATTTTTGTATTTTTTCTTAATGTTATGCGGGACAATTGCTTTTAATATACGTAGTTGGATTGCGTAAATTTGATCAAGGTGTGTTTTATATGTCCTACCATAACTCGAAAGACCATATGATATCGTTGATTCGACCAGGGCTTTGTAAAGCATTAACAGAGTTTGGTATGGAATTTTGCTTTTTATAATAGAGAATTTAGCTAGCATGCATCTCAATTTATCGCACACCCCGTTAATGTGCTCCTTCCAATTAAGTCTGCTATCAATGGTAAGTCCTAGGTATGTTTGGCTATCTACGAGATCTATGGAGTCACAGCTGCAAGGGTTGGCTACTTTATTGGTGCAATTGTCATGCAAACACTCATGACAGTGGGCTGTTAGTTTAGGCAAGAAAAAGCTTCTATTTTGACTGGAACTGATGTACATCAATTTGGTCTTACTAGCGTTTAATACTAGACCAGCGTCATGAGACCATTTAGTTAACAAGTCAAAGTCCTCTTGTAGTTGCCTTTGGGCATCACTAACACTCCGTCCAGCAGCAACAAGGCAGGTGTCGTCGGCGAACTGATAGATCTCGCACTTTTTTATGACATTAACAAGGCTATTTACATAAGTGAGGTAGTGCAGCGGTCCAAGGACCGAGCCTTGTGCCGTTCCTTCCGTTACGATGACTGGATCGCTAGTCGCGTCACTGACTCTGACCATGTATTTTCTGTCATCAAGATAGTTTCCGCACCAATCATGTAGTTTGCCTCTAATTCCGCTGTCCTGAAGACACTCCAGTAACCGCTCGTGTCTGAGCGTATCGAAAGCTTTGCTGTAGTCTATAAATACTACCAAAACGTGCTGTTTTTCATCTAAATGTTTATGAATACTATCTGTGAACGTTGATAAAAGTTGAGTGGTATTCTTTTTTGGTTGAAAGCCATATTGTTTGTCAGTTAGTATTTTATTTTTTTCATAAAATTCGTGTATTTGTTTACAAATGTATTTTTCTATTATTTTATCAATAGTAGGCAATATAGTAATAGGTCTGTAGTTATTGTAATCCAGCCTGCTTCCTTTTTTGTGAATCGGTCTGTATGTTTTTATGTGTGTTTCACAAATAACCTTTTGTTGTCCACTGACTCTTGCTTGACACTAAACTATAAGTAGGTAATTATACAATGTGGAGACAACAATAAAAACATTGAATATTTTCGAACTGTCAAATAAATCCTAGCATCGAAATAAAAAAATTGTTTTTTTCAAACATCACACTAATATTATAAAGGTGAAAGTTTGTGAGTCTGTGTGTTGATATGTTTGTTACTTCTTCACGCTCAAACGACTAGACAAATTTTGATAAAATTTGGTATGGAGGTAGCTGACACCCTGGATTAACATATAGGCTACTTTTTAGCCCGATATTCCCACGGGATCGAAACTTATGCGGGTGAAACCGCGAGGCGCAGCTAAATAATAGTGATGGGCAGACCATGGGGTTTGCCAATTTGACTAGCTATAGTGACTAAACTATTAAAATAATAATAATATGTACAAGTATAAAAAAAGGAGGGGAAATAATCAAAGGGCATCAAAAAATTCATCCGCTTCGCTATCAACAGGAAACGGGCCCAAAAGACTAGCAGCATTGCCACGCTGTGTGGCAATGCTGATTCTTTGGCCAAAAAATAGGCCAGGCCTCTGGTTACGTGAAGAGTCGACCAACCGCTTGGTGATGTCTCGAAATATTAAACTATTGGATATATTTAACTGAATTTCCGATTGCAGACTGGGGAAAGCGTGAGATATACGCAGTTTAATATATTGTCGTATAGTCGCCTCCACCTTGAAAAGAGTTTACCTCTTTTTGAGTTCGTAGGTAGGTAAAATTCCTCAAAAATTATTTTGATATAAATGGGAAGCTATATAGTATTGAGTTTCATATTATACTAGCAGAGCCCCGCGGTTTTATCCGCGTAAATGTCGATCCGGTGGGAATATCGGGATAAAAAGTAGCCTATATTTTAATCCAGGGTGTCAACTACATCCACACAAAATTTTATCAAAATTGGTCCAGCCGTTTGAGCGTGAAGAAGTAGCAAACATATAAACACATACACACCCTCTCACACACTCACAAACTTTCACCTTTAAATTATTAGTGTGATTGAAAATTTTTTTTTTAAAATGTTACCTTAGAAGTTTGATTTTTACACAGCTTCAAGGGACTGTAGATCAGAGGGGCAATTCTACTAATTTTAAGAGCGTTCACAGACTGATCTCAGTCTCAATCTGTCAAAATTACCTTCAATTTCCCTACATTTTGACAAGTTTTTAACATTTGTTTGTCGCGGAGATGAGACTGAGACTAGATATTAAACGTTTTAAATTAGTACAATTGGCCTTCAGGTTACATGGTTTTAATTTAAACTCGATACCTCCACGCGTTCCCGAGATAAAGGGTCTTGACAGACAGACAGACGGAAAACAAAGTGATCCAATATGGGTTCCGTTTTCTCCTTTTGACGTACGGAACCTTAAAAAGAAAATTTCACGCGGAAGAAGTCACGGGCAGAAGCTAGTCCAGGTTAAAGGCTGATTTTATAGGTAACTAAATTTGATTTCTGGAAGACTAATCGAACCTCTGATGAGTTTTACTGTGAAATCCCACGGCTACTGTGATTGGATGACCCAAATACCAACGATCAATCATAGGTTAGTTGGCACGAGATTTGAAAACAGTCTAAATTGAATTTCTAGGACCATTAATCTTCCCCAGGAACATTTAGGTTTAGATGTTATGTTACAGGGGACCTAGAAAGGCCACTTTGGCAGAATCATCAAAAATAATAACATTATGAATCAAAATATGGCGAAGACAGTGTGTTTTTCTTTTTTTCGCTGCACTACGTAGGTATAATCAAAGAGATTGGGATTGGATTTGGATTGGATTGATTGGTTAGCACAGATTTTGTCCATTATGATTCATAATGTTATCCTTTTATGATTCTGCCAAGGTGGCCTTTTTAGGCCACCTGTTGGTCGAATCGGCTCACCACTGCTCTCAAAAACGATGAAGGAAAACATCGTGAGGAAACCGGCATGTCCTAGAACCAAAAATTCTAAGACATGTGACATCCACCAACCAGCACTGGGCTTGCAGAGTGGATTATGGTCCTCTTATAGAGAGGTGGCCTGCGCCCCAACAGTGGGAAGATTATAGGCTGCTCATGTGAATCGGCATAGATCATTATTTAAATCCCTTTCCTCACAGCAAGATAATTTTAAAATATTAATGAATATAAGGTCCCATTAAAATAGGTGGACAAACTTTTACGAATCATTCAGACCACCAAAATAAGGACGATGGTAATAAAATATAAAAGAAAAACGCATAGATATTCACAAGAAAAATAAAATCAGCTAACGAAAATACACTAATGTGCCGGCAATTTATTATTTTAGGTCAAAATAAAATCACTTTAATCGGTGTTTTTTTTTGCTTGGATGTTTAATTGCTATGTTAAAGATGACATACTTAGCGCTATGTTAAAATTTGTCCATCTATTTTAATGGGACCCTGTATACAGGGTTATTGGTAAAACACTAACAACCTCTTAAGAGGTCATTGTACTCATCACTATGAACAACTTTTACTATGGGACTAAACCTGAAATAGTGAAATAAAATCAGCGGTTCCCTACATTTATCTCGTCAAAATGTAGGGAACAGCTGATTTTTTTTCGCGATTCAGGTTTGGTCCCATAGTAAAAGTTGTTCATAATGATGGTATGTTCAATCTCTTAAGAGGTTGTTAATGTTTTACCAATAACCCTGTATACTAATAATTAAGTACCTATTTAATACATGTACTTGGGAAAACAATAAATCTTTGATTCCGAGGTAACAGATAAAGATTTTCATTTCAATACCACGTTATCCAGAGTAGCGGTCTTGACACAAATAACTTTAGATAATAATTAATACCTACTTATACCGATTTATCATTTAACATACGGTATATAATGACAAGCGACATCGTGGCAGATCCTGTTAGAGAAGCAGGGATGAGCTGGACTCCTTTTCTCAAAGATTGAACTTTGGCAGCTCTGGAAAGAGAGAGATGAAAGGAGACTACGGTCTTTGCCAAGCACTGAGACAAGAGGGGGTAATAACAAGATTTAGTACAAATAAGAAAAAAAAACTTGATGATCCAGATCTTGTGGTCAGAGAAAAAGCCTGTCGGCCTATCACTCGAGGTAACTTAAAAAAATATGTAAGTGCTAATGTGGTAGGTATGTACAGTACGCCTCAAAAGTGCTTAGGCGCGCTATGGTTGAAATTTCTGTGAACATGCTTCGCGCCGTCCCCGCGTCCGCGCCGCAGGCCCGTATTTACATCTGTGTGTGTACACTTGCTAACGTCAAACGAAACAAAACATATCGTCATCGCTTTTTCACACGCGCGGCGTAATTACGTATGACCTTGGTTGGTTCATACCACTGCTAAAATTCACAACTTTATAACAAGTGCTGCTAGCGGATAACGTAGCGTATAGGATTAGTAAACACGCAGGCCTGGGTTCGAATCTCGAGATGGAACTTTGAATTATCTTTTCAACAATAATCTTATCTTTTTTTATTATTCGATAAATTAATACACGAGAATAATAATGTAATATTTGTTTTATTTGTATTATTATATTGTTATTGAAATATGCGGGGTAAAAATAAAAAAAAATTAAGTGATTTCAAAAATTTTATTCGTTATAATTTGATAAATAAACTAATAAAACAGTTTATTTTCACATAAAGAACAATTTATTGAAGTACAGCAGGTAATCGGTGAGCTACGACCATTAGACTTAAAATATTGTAACAATCTTAGTAATAAAATAATATTGTGCTTTAATTGCGGATATAGCTTAAGTATTCTTTTTCAAAATTCATTTTGAAAAGAAGATTGAAACTATAAACCTCAAAATAATCCTTATTACGGATATGACACAATAATATTTTATTTAATATTACTAAAATCAATTTGTAATTTATAACTTAATACGTTGTATAACCCCCATTATTATCCATGCTATCAAGTAAACGCTGGCGTATGGATCCTGTAATGTTTAAACATATATCTTCATATTTCCTTGCAATGCAACTTCATCTGGTAGGTCACTGGTTGGTTAAAACCACTTGTTTCTTATTCACTGACTGTACTCTTCCTTATATCTTTTGACCCTCCGACTCACAGTAGGTAATTTCTCTAAAACAAAAAAGGAATATTGTAAGGCTACTAGCAAAATTATAAAATATTAAGTAGATACCTACTTATTACTTTTTTAAACAAAATTATTTTGAAAATAGTTCAAATGTTACAAAATAATTATATTATAATTGATACATAATGCTATATTCATCATTCCAAAAGTAAATAAATAAACTCTTGGAAATATTATTTTTTTCTTCTATTTAGACCCTATGGTAAATACAAAACGTTTAATAAAATAACTACAAGGATCAGCAGTTAAACTTTAATTAGCTAAATGTTAGATAAAATAATTAAATCATAATACTCACAGTCAGTCCGGTTTCATCAATTATTTGTGATATAATAATATATTAAAACCACTTTTACGCTGCGCGATAATATCCGCTTTCATCTCAAAGCTTACATTTCAAAATGAACTATTACACAGCTATTACTTATAATAGATTAAACACACGTCACTAACCCACAATATCAAAAACCAATCAAGAACGAACAACATTCTATTAGGCGCGGTGAATGAGCCGTAAGTTACCTGCATCTGTCCTCTCCATACCTAATTTATTTATTTAGATTTCTGTGGGTATACTCAAAAGTTTTACGAATTATGTGAACAAGACGAACATGACACGGAACTATATTCAAAAGCGTGATTATTCGAGTAATATGCGGGTGTGTGTGTCAAATTACTCATTAAAAGAAGGTCGTAAGTCAAACTAAACGTTAAGCAATTAGTTTTGAAGTTGCGTATGGACTTTTGGCGTAATTTTCTTTAAAATTTTGTAAGTATTTGGTATAGGTTAGGCGGTTCTTTCCTTGATTTTTGGGTATTTACTTGACCTAAGAAAATTAAGAAAAAGAACCTAACCTACAAATCCTAAAATATAAATAAATGAAATATGCAAACAGTCAGTATTCAAGTGAATCGCAATAATCGAATCCAACTATTCGCCTATACTCTCCAGGATACGTGCGTTCGCTACGAATAACTGAATCCTTATGGCAGCGGCGCGTTTTCTTTTGAAATGGTCATCTCGCAGTTCAATCTGAGGGGTTGTCGACTGCTTAACCTGGCTTTCCTGTGGATGCCTCAAAAAATTAAGGCCTCCAGCCAGGGCATAATACACAACTTGACTACACAATATAAACTTAAAAACTAAGCGACTACACGCTAAGGGCACCCCCTGTGGGGTACGGACCTCGGCTTAGGGCGTCGCTGGGAGAGGGCAGCAAGGGACAGGCTGGATCGGAATTATGGCAGCGGCGCGGCTCTCAGCGCGCTTTATACAAGGTGTAACGGAAAGGGGGTATCAACCCTGAAGGAGGTGAATGTGCTCATGAAACTGAACAAATTTCCCCAAAGAACATAGGTCGAAATATGAAAAAAATTTTGGACCTCCCATAGTAATAGTAAATCATTGATGTGCTATTACTATGGGAGGTCCAAATTTTTTTTTTCATCTTCATTCACCTCCTTCAGGGTTGATACCCCCTTTCCGTTACACCTTGTATATATAGCCACGGACGCGCAGGCGCGAGGCGTTTACGTACTCTGATAGAATACCTTAACAAATGTTCGCCGTGATTCTTTAAATTGACATAACTTTTTTATTTATGAACCGATTGACATGAAATAAACACTGAATGTTAAGTGAAGCTTACTTTAATATATTAGTGAAAACCGCATCTAAATCGAATAAGCCGTTTCTGATATTAGAGTGCACAAACACAGCAGACAAACAGACAAACAGACAAAAAAAATTTAATTACAATTTCGGGTTCGGCATCGATATAATAACAACCCCTGCTACTTTTTTTTAATATATTTCCATTGTACAGACACCACTTTTCTACAATTTATTATTTCTATATATAATATTTTTGGTAGCTAATTATCTCGATCCCAGGAGACACAGGACGAACGGGAAATACGTCTCACTGCCGATCGTGAAGCTCATACACTATCGCGTGAGTCTGAGACTTTCACTGATAGGGAAATTCGTCTGAGTTCTCAGAGGGTTCGGACAGCAAATGTTCGGTCTCAGGAAACACAGGAAGAACGAGAAATACGTCTCACTGCCGATCGTGAAGCTCAAGCACTAGAGTCTGAGACTTTCACTGAAATTCGCCTGAGTTCTCAGAGGGTTCGGACAGCAAATGCCCGGTCTGTAGACGGTATATGTAATTCCAAATATGCTGCCCGAAAAGTCACTATTCCACGCGGACGAAGTCGCGGGCACAGCTAGTTTAAAAATAAATTTCTATAAATTTCTTAGCTCCTAACAATTTAACTTTAAAAAGACTTGATCCACAGTAATTGAGTTTTAAACAACAGTCACAGGGGACCCAAAATGGCCGCGTTTAGAGGAGATACCTATAATAAAAATAAACAAGCTAATACAATTTTCAGAACAGTCTAGACTACCCTCCATCGTAAAATAACCGCTTGGGACACAGTTTCTGTCACAAACTTTCTAACTAACAAAGTCTTAACAAGCAAAGTTTTTTTGGACAGTTTAGTAGTTTTGATGAATTTGTAGAAGGTTTAGTGAAAGTGTAGCTGGAACTGTGAACCTGAATTAAGTATAGTGTAGTGTAACAAAGACAACTTTGGTAAATTGATTTCGAATGCGAAATCTCCATATTTTATCACATAACACAAAGAGAGGTGCAGACCATTAATACAACCTTAGACCATTATTATCCAGATCAGCGGGATTGTCCGAAAGGGTTACCGCTGGCCCGGAACATAAACGGCTAAGGAAGGAACACTGGTGAGTTTTAGTCAGTAAGAGTCTTGACACTCCCATCCGCTCTGCCCAGAGCGGGAGGGCTCATTTGATGATTTCCCACCCGAAAAAAAGACCATTATTATTCCTTTTTTTGGTAAAATGTTAGCATTTAAGAACTCTAATCTAAGGTAACTCGAGGGGATTGGCGCTGTTAGCCGAAATACAGGTTCCTCCTAGTTCGGCTCCGGATGCTAAAACTTTTGTGTACTTTTGTTTTATCATAGCACTTAACTGTAATGTAATCTAAGAACTGTTTTTATAAAATAAGGCTATTTATTTATTTATCATTGGGTAGGTAAACCAAAATCCAAGCGGATGAAGCTGAGTATTAGTATTTTACATGTAGCGATCTGACTTCCACAACCCGTTACTGGTTAATACGATACCTCTTGGTAAGACAGATTGTCAGGCTTCTGACGACCTGTAATGACTGTCAAGATCCACGAATGACAGCCGCGACCAACGGCTTAATGGTCTTGGTATGTAAAGCTGGCCACCCACGGACCAACCGCGGCAAGCGTAGCTTAACCTAATCGATCGACCCACGCGGCTGTTATTACGCTTTTACTTTGCCAAATTTTATCTGCTATCAATAGGTAGGTCGTTTCAGCCGATAGACGTCCACTGCTGGACATAGGCCTCCCCCAATTTTGGGAGGGTTTGCTATAATCGCCACGCTTGGCAGGCGGGTTGGCGATCGCAGTATAGTATGATGGTGGAATACATAGAGAACGCTGCTGCCCATTCTCCGGTACGATCCTTAGTCGCCTTTTACGACACCCACGGAAAGTAAGGGGTGGTGGTATTCTTTAAGTCCGGCACCACACAGACGTATAGGTAGGTAAATTGTTGATTTGATTAATAAGCAGCCAATCCTAATTGCAGGGACACAGGCCTCCACTCGGTGAGTGGGATTGGGATGTGATTCCACGCGGGGCCAGCTAGTTGGTAGGTAGGTGTCACATGTCTTCGAATTTTTGGTTCTAGGCCGGTGTCCTCACGATGTTTCCCTTCACTGTTTTGAGAGCAGTGGTGATGAAATAATTTACACAAAATAAAGCACTTGTCTGGGTTCGAACCTACGGCCTACGAATTGTAAGTCGCGGCCGTTACCTCAGCGCCACCACTGCTTATTTATTAACATAATTCCTAAGTTGTTATATTAGTCAGAAACTTATTGGCTGCTAGTCCCAAATGAGCTTATTTATTCGTCACAAAGATCCTAATAGATAAATGATTAAATAGTTAGGTACGTCTTTTATTATAGGGGTAGGTTGAGATTTCCTTTGGATTCCATGCGGGAAATCTTCAGCGGGAAGTTTCAGCTGCGACCGGTGACCGATTCATTACTTTTTAGTACCTACCTTACCTAAACCTTCCCGTAGACAATTTCCTGCATAGGAACCAAATCGAACCTACGGAGAGAACAATAGGAAATTCCAAAAGATGAAAGCCGAATCGCCCGAATTACTGTAACTCTTTATTCGGCTTCTAGTTACGGGCGATCTTTCCATCGGTCGCATAATTCCGGCAGATAATCTATGACCAGATAAATTATTTTTTCATTAAGGGGCATACATGACCTAAAGCGCGGGCACTGTCGGACTGCGTAGAAAAGAAAGAGAAGCGCGATGACACAACTCTGGTAATTTATTGCAAAATATGAAGCATTTATTTAAATACAAAACATCTATTGTTTGGACTAAAAAATTAAAACACTAGTATTTTAGTATGTTGCTTGTAGAATAATCTCTGACTAAAAATCATAATGATTGTTTGTATATTAGTATGGTCTTTATTGTAAAAAGAAAGTTTTTAGAGGTATCTTCATGATTTTTTTCTATCGTATCAAATTAGCTGTATTATGTTTTCAACACATTATCTATCTACCTAGCATATATCCTGAAGAATATCATATATTTTTCTGATTTTGTTTACTGTAGTCGATCATATACTTTTATTATTTCTAAAACTTGCGTTTTTTGTGTTCCTCAGGTCCTGTAAGCCCCTTAAATTGTGATATTATATTTATTTTGCTGTGATGCCAATAAACGCATTTTTCTTTCTTTCTTTCTTTGATATAATTTTCTTGTGCAGTTTGGAAACCCAAAAAAAATCTACATTTGTTACCTATTTTCTGCTAGCGTATTCTCGTTTTCAAAGTTCATAGAAACTGATGAATCACCATCAGACATAAGTGCTACACTACAAATAGAGTGAAAGCACGTTCGCATTTCGTCAAAAGCCTTTGTGTTTGCGCCCAAAACCGATAGCCGATGAATCAGCGCGAGCGCCGCCTGAACGTTACCATGTACAACCCGCAAGAATTAACTTGAGACTTCGCTCGGATGACGTAAGTGCGCGATACTGAGGCGTCGATGGCTAGAGCGGTAAGAGCGCAGGGGGCGGGAGGGGCTGCTCGGGTCTCAAGTTAACTCTTGAGGGATGTAATGCTCGAAGTGCCGTCTACACGCAGGCTTTGTGTTACATTACTCGATACATTATATTACATTGAATTTACCGTATTTCACTTCAAATTAGCCAGCGATGACGAAGCGACTAAGCATTTTGATTGCAGTGATCTAATTTGCAATGTTATCAGTGACTCGATACCGATAAGGGTGCTCGAGATTATATTAATGAGAAAGGCCTACAACGAGTCGCGATTTGATGGGCCCATCAACTAACAACACTAAAAAATTTTGCAGACTTTTCATTTCAAATAAATAAATAAATCTTTATTGGCATATATAAGGTCCCATTAAAATAGATGGACAATCTTTTAAAAATCATTCAGACCACCAAAATAAAGACAATGGTAAAAAAGTATATAAGAAAAACGCTTAGATACTTCATCATCATCATTTCAGCCGAAAGACGTCAACTGCTGAACATAGGCCTCCCCCAAAAGGGGGGGTTTGCCATAATCACCACGCTTGGCAGGCGGGTTGGCGATCGCAGTATGGTATGGTAGTGGAATGCATAGAGAACGCTGCTGCCCATTCTCCGGTACGACCCTTAGTCGCCTTTTACGACACCCACGGGATGTATGGGTACTTAGATACTTACAAGAAAAATAATCAGCTAACGAAAATACACTAATGTGCCGGCAATTTATTATTTTAGGTCAAAATGAAATCACTTTAATCAGTGTTGTTTTTTGCCTGGATATCTTTGGTAGATGAACTGAGCGCTGTGTTAAAATTTGTCCATCTACTTTAATGGGACCCTGTATACCTAAAGGTTACAGGAAAATGTGAAACCCTGACTCGCTAGGCTAGATATTTCAGGAGCCAGTGTCTTCTTCCGGTTAGGTTAAAATTAAGCATGTTTTATGCAGAAAAGGTACACAATTTTATCATTTAAAATGAAGTTTTATAAAGTAAAAAGCAAAAGGAAAGAAAGAAAATACACAGCCACTTAAATATCTGAAACCCAATTCCCGTAATGAAAATCCTTCAAAATCTAGTCACAAATCACAATCTTATTTCAGCGACAATCAGTCATTTTTTTTTTTCCAAAATGTGGGTAAGTTAGAGGTATTGACAGATTGTGACAGATTAGAAAGAAGCGTTCTTTAAAATACCGAATGTTTCAGTCCCGTACCACAAAATACAGATAGCACAGAAGTCAATCACATGTATGTATGTACTTCACTTTTCATACCTACGCTCGGCGGTCGCGCTATGGTTGTCAACTTTGGCTTATGTACATACAAAAAACTATCGTGGTAGTGGCACTCGTATCTAGTTGTTTGATTTATTGTTGAGCTTATTCTACATTAAAACAAAACAATAAACATAGTATTACAATACAAAAATAAAAAAGGTTTACAAAACAAAAACATATTTATACAATTTTACATTTGTCAATTTTCGCTATCGAAAATCCCTAATAACTTCAAAACGGATTAACCTATTTACACAATTTATTTTGCCCTATCCGTTTTAGACCTAAACTTATCAAATTACTCTAAAAACAACACAATATCTACACAAACAAAAAGTCATGTTTTCAACTTACGTAACAGTTGGTGGCATGAATTTACCTTACAAAAAAGTTACTTTATTTATACTGATTCAAAATAGGAAACTATTATATAAATCGAGCTTAGATAGACATTTTTTTGTTGCTCCATTTTTGAACTTAACAGACGCGTGTCTCAAGCGGATGACACGCGTGCTGGCACTGCTCCCAACCCGTCAGAGATAACGTGTCCGTGAGCGGTGTCTATGTGTGCGTTGCTCGAGCGCATTTTGTATGTAGATTGACTTCTGTACTATCTGCATTTTGTGCCCGTACTAACCCAGCAAGATCTACATTGTATCAACTGGATCAATCAAATAATTTTATCTGTTTAAAACCATTTTCTCTTTTTTTCTTATGCATATTTGTTTTTTTTAGCTCACTTTAGACATTGGCAGAATATTCGACATCGGCTTTGCCATTTATTTAAAAAAAATAGAATAGAAAATACGGGAATTGTCCCTATGTCATTATGTCTCAGTATTTGAAATACTTTTTTTAATGGTACGTTTATAAATTATCTGTTTCCCAGTACATAATCCAATGATGTTGATTCTATCATGAATGGAAGATTTATTAAAATAACTAGCTGCGCCCCGCGGTTTCACCCGCTAAATGTCGATCCCGTGGGAATGTTGGGATAAAAAGAAGCCTTAATATTAATCCAGGGTGTCAGCTACCTCTTGGTAAAATTTCATCAAAATTGGTCCAGCCGTTTGAGCGTGAATAAATAACAAACATAGAAACACACACACCCTCACACACTCACACACCCACAAACTTTCGCCTTTATAATATTAGTGTGATAATTGACGATGTACAGACGCCAGCACATCAACCTACTACAATCTGTCAAATTTCTTTAATAGATTTTCAACTTTATCACTAAAATATAAGGTTCAAAATTGATTGGGAAAATTTGACAGTTTCGGGTAGCTTGATGTGCTGGCGTCTGTACATATAATAGGCCTATAACGTTCCCACTGCTGGGACCAAAGAGAATAATGGTTATATAGTCTTTGGTTGGGACACAAGGCCTCCTCTCGGTGAGAGGGAATTGTCTATGACGAGTACTTAATTCATCAATGTCTAGACCTTTTCTCGGGGGACCTGTAATAGGGTTTGAAACCATAATTTTCGACCCCTGGCGCCATCTCAACCTTACTCAATCCCCAGAGCGCAAGGCTAATTAAACAACTCTTGTATTTGTAACTAAATTACGACCCCTGCAAATGAGCTTACAGCGAGCCTAATAAGATCTAATGAAAGGTACAGTGAAGTCGTTATGTTCAGCTCATAACGACGTTGAATTTGAATTTTAATAATTTTTAATACAACTTTAATATGAGGAGATTTTCAATTAGTTGTTATTTTGTATGTTTCATCCTTTTGGGCATTTTCTGCCGGACGTAAATAGATTATAGATCTAGAGCCGAAATAATGGATATTAACCCTTCGTAACCGAAATGTGAATCCACGCGAGACACAATGGTGTAATTAATAAATTATAAATCAATTGTTTCGGTAATTATCGCATTCAACCAGTTAAAGGCAAACAAAGGTTTAGGCTGCCCGCCCACCCACTACATCCCCGCATGCACTTTTTGTAGCACCGATAATCGGGCCAATTTTTCCTCCGATTTTGTTACCGACTCAACGTACAAGTCCGTCACTTTGTCTTCAACACAACGTCCTTCCTTAGGCTGCCCGCCCACGTCAGACTTTTTGTAGCACCGATAATCGGGCCGATTTTACCTCCGATTTTGTGACCGACTCAACGTACACGTCCGTCACTTTGTCTTCAACACAACGTCCTTCCCTAGCAAGTGCATGCGGCCGACTGTCGGTGAGTAGTGTGCGTTAACGCATACATTTCCGAACGTTCCATTTTTCACCGACAATGGGATCGGTCGGGATGCGCCGATTTTATTTCTGACCTACTTTTTGTAGGACGTGTGCGTTGCACTATTGCTATCAGTGTGTTCTATTTTTCTCCTACAAAAAATCGGTCACCGATTTTCGGTCGTGGGCGGGCCGCCTTATCAAGTGAATGCGGCCGACTGTCGGTATGAGTAGTGTGCGTTAACGCATACATTTCCGAACGTTCTATTTTTCACCGATGATTGGATCGGTTTTATTTCTTACCGGCTTTTTGTAGGACGTGTGCGTTGTACTATTGCCATCAGTACGTTCTATTTTTCTCCTACAAAAATCGGGCACCGATTATCGGACGTGGCAGCCTAAAACCAAAATCTAAATTAAATCCTGACAAAATGTTTTGAACGCTGACATGAGAATGTATGTAAATTGTGACCTTATAACAACATTGGCAGACATTTTGTTTTGTCGCGCAGCATCGCCCACCAAGGAATTTTCAAATAAAGAAGCGGCCGCTTGTCACACCGTAGCATACAATTACCGGCACGTAACTTGGCAAGAGATTTTCGTAGTGGGGGAAGTTCGCGTATATAAAAATGTATGAAATTGTGCGTGCGCAAACTTCCCCCACTACAAAAACTCTTGCCAAGTTACGTGCCGGCAACTATACCTACATTTTATGATTTTTTTTAGGAACTAAAGGTCAGGTGCGTATATGACCAGATGTATGAACGAAAACGACGAAAAAGGAGTATGTAAGGAACGTAGTAGGGGCCTAAAAATGCCACTTTGGCAAAATCATAATAGGATAACATTGTGAATCATAATGGTAAAACAGTTGACTGTTAAAATTAATCTTATCAAATCCCATTGGCGAAGGATTTTTCAGTTATTTTTTTTTGTCTGTGCTAAAATACCAATCAATCCAATCCAAATCCAATCCTAATCTCTTTGATTATACCTACGTAGTGCAGCGAAAAAGAAAAACACGGACTGTCTTCGCCATATTATGATTCATAAAGTTATCCTTTTATGATTCTGCCAAAGTGGCCTTTTTAGGCCCCCTGTAGTTTTCGACTACAGAACACCACCTGCAACCATGGGAACAAGGCGTGAGGTTCTGTATGTACCTATTTAGGAATAAATATTGTCTCAGTTTGTTAACATTAAAAGCATCATGAAAAACTTAATTAACGTGACACTTTTATTTATGCCTTTACGTGGCAAAGTTATAATAAGTTAACTTGTCAGTAATTAAAATATCGTGTAGCACATTAATGCTGACACATCACGCTATGTTAGTGACTGCAAAAACTAATTAAATTGTCGCAAAAATATACACATAAAGTGTATACTTTTTGTTTGTAAATTATGGACACACATAATTACCATGTAGTTTACCTACTACGTGTTGTATGAATTTTGAATGTTACATGATTTTACTGGACTTGTAACAGTTTGTGTAAATTGCCTAAAATAAAATAGTCATCATTTCAGCCGAAAGACGTCCACTCTTGGACATAGGCCTCCCCCAAGCTTGTCATTCTTGGGGGGGGTTTGCCATAATCGCCACGCTTGGCAGGCGAAATAAAATAGTGAAACAAATAAAATTGCATAAGGTAGGACGCCCTCAGGCTCGGTGGAGCGACGATCCTCGTAGGGTGGCTGGTGGGCAGCGGGATTGTCCGAAAGGGTTACTGCTACCCCTGAACAAAAAGGGCTAAGGATGGAACATGGGTGGGTTTTAGTCAATAAGAGTCTGACACTCCCTTCCGCTCCACCCAGAGCGGGAGGAGTCATTTGATGATTTCCCAACCGCAAAAAAAAAGGGTTGCTGGTAGCAGTTGGATGAGAGTTCCCGAAAAACGATTTGAATGGCGTGCAATAGGAGAGGCCTATGTCCAGCAGTGGGCTGCTGTAGGCTGGTGATGATGAGTGATATTTTATAATCCTTTAATCTAGACAAATGTTAGGTAAAAAGTTTATTTTTCCAACATTAAATCGGAATTTTTTACTCTTTCTAGAATGTGTTTCGTATCCTGTAGCTTAGCTTACGTTTTTTCGTTCGACCTTGGGCTCTGCAATCAAATAAGGAATAATATCACATCTATGTCCGATGCTATGTACCTAATAATCTTATAAGACGAAGGAGACGAGTATCCACGATAAAGGGAATCCTAGTGTGGGGGCTAGTGCTATTTGAATATTGTAATGTTTTTCCTGAACAATAAAGTTTTTATTACTTACTAGCTGCACCCCGCTGTTTCACCCGCGTAAATGTCGATCCCGTGGGAATATTGGGATACAAATTAAGCCCACGTGTTTATCCAGGGTGTCAGCTACCTCTATACAAATTTTGATCAAAATTGGTCCTGTCGTTTGAGTGTGAAGAAGTAACAAACATAATTATAAACACACATACACAATCACACACTCAGAAACTTTCGCCTTTATAATATTAGTGTGTTTTATTATCTACAACGATACCTTACAAATCTTGACAAAACACAAGATACCGCAATAACTAAGGTAGCTTCTAAAATAATATATATATTTTTTTTTGCTTGAGTACGTATAGATTTTATTGTATTTGTTGGTATATTGGCGTGGCTAGCTAACATATGGCAAATAATTTAATTTAATGTTCTGTGTTCTGTAATGTTAATTACTTTGCTTATCTAGTATTGTATACATTCAAGTATTTTCTAACTGAACAGACAGCTGTACTGCTGGGGAGTTTGTTGCGCCACTTCTTCTCCCCAGCGAAAGTACAAGGAAGTGGTGAAGAACGGTCGTTTTGGAAGACTGTCTTTTGTAATTTTGACGTTCGAAAAGTGCTGATTCTCAGCCTAGTTTAAATAAATGACTTTTGATTGATTGATTGATATAAATTTTCGAAGCTATCTCGCTTATTGCGTACCTACTAAAATTGTACCAACGCAGTATCACGCACAATGGTCCACTTGAAGGACTAAGTGCGGAAACCAAACCCCGTAACTTATAACATAGAACATTAACCCAGTATTATATTATTTGGAGATTACATTGTAAACGCCATAGTTTTGTTTGGTAACCAAACTAAAACTAAGGCAATTTCGCTTAGATTGTCACTTTAAATTATTTATGAACAAAAAGATACCTACATGGCGCGACGGTGCAAATGAAATTATGAATGTTTCAAGCGAAATTTCCCTGGAAATGATATTGTTGGAACGCGTTTCGTTTAATAACCATTCCTGCGCTAATTTAACAGAATTTTCTTAGTATATATGGTACTAGCAGTCGCCCGCGGCTTCGCCCGCGTTTATGTCGGTTTTCACGACAAAAAGTAGCCTATGTGTTATTCTGAGTAATGACATGTGAAAATAAATGCGTTTAAATGAAGTCCTAAAAATATTCAAGTTTTTTAAATAAAAAAATGGTTGTTGTGCTTAACTCGAAATAGATAGGTTAAGTGTGTCGCGGACTCTTTTGTAGATATTTTTAAGGTCTTTAATTAATTAGAACATATTATGGTTCTATCTTTTATAGTTTAGGCGGCGTACGCCAAATAAGGAACTTTTTTGGATGATTTTTTACACCTTGGGTCCGAGAAATCCAAATATCTTACTGACCCCTACTTTTTCTAAAATTAAATATAGCCTATGTTACTCGCAGATAATGTAGCTTTCTTATGGTGAAAGATTTTTAAAAATCGGTCCAGCAGTTTTTGAGTTTATCCATTACAAACAAAAATACAAAATTTTCCTCTTTATAATATTAGTGTAGAAGTGTAGATATGGCTCTGTTCATAATGATTTATTAGTCGTGAATTATAATCAAGTGGATATTTTAGTTCGTTGACTAACTCGTTAATAATGCGTGGGTACTTATCGTGGAACGTGCACATAAATATAAATATTATATGTGTAATGCATTTAAGTTATAGAAAAAGCCTGCTTATTTTCAGTTGCCCGATGTTGTTCCAATGCTGGGCAAAGTCTCTTTCATATTTAAAAAGCTTGCTTATTTATGCTAAATACTTACAACTTTAGATATGTAGGTAAGAAAGGCTTACAAAAGGTAAAAAACCTTCATTTTGTTTATGTATGTATGTATGTAGGTATGTATATGTATGTATTAGTATTTATTCTTGTATTTTATAGTCCTTTCCTAGCTATTTATCCCGTATGTTGCACCTGCTACGTTTTGTCTCTGCATCACTCTAAGGTTGACCGGTAGAAAATGCCTCAGGCATCAAGTCCGCCTTTGTAAAGTATTTCTTTAGCTTGTCCATAGTGTTAATAAAAAAAGTAAAAAACAACAAACCACGTTACGCAAATAAAAAACTTAATGTAAGAAAAAGGAAGTAATTAGTAGGTATGACATTTTGACAGACTATAATACGGTGCACGGTGTGATGCACATCCAATCGACTGTTTCGTTTTATACATTTTCAATTCGAATTCATTTTCGTATCGACCAGTAAAAGGCGTGAATTTTTTAACACTGCCACCGGGCCACCTATTCAATGGGTCGGTCGGCATTAAAGTTTCAGGGGTCTGCGTGAAACAATAGCACGTTGAAACACGTTTCAGGCTGAAAGCGGTCACGGCCAGCGGTTTGGTGTAGACAACGATGTTTAGTTTCTGATGGTTGACCTGTTTCTGTGTTTATCACGTTTTGGCTGTTTCGAGGCGAAGTTTGTGTGTTCTTTGAAGTAGCGCGGAAGTTTATTTGTTTGTTATCGTCATAATATTTGGCTGAGTGTGAGCGAATGTATTATAGAGGATGGAGGTAAAATGGGAGCTAAAAAATCGAAACTATTTTGCTAATTAGGGCGCTTACAACCAACGACACTCGATCGACGACGAGCGCTGCGGCGTAGTTGCCTTGTTGACGACCGTGGACGACGACGTCGTCGCCGCACCGTCGACGTCGCAGCCTAGTGGCGGCGACGTAGCCGACTAGTTGTGGCAACACTAATTTCGTCGTCACTCATTTTACTCGTAATTTACGTGCGTTTTTTGATGCCGACTGCACGGACTTACTGCAAAGACACAACTAGGCGACGTCGCCGCCGCTAGGTGACGACGTCGTCGTCCACAGTCGTCAGCAAGGCGAGTACGCCGCAGCGCTCGTCGTCGATCGAGTGTCGTTGGTTTGTAAGCGCCCTTAGGCTGAAAATAAGTCTCGTCAAAGTCAAACGATAGAAAAGTTATCCCCAAAAATGGCCACGTTTCACCATTTTCTAATGCTTAAGAGCGTTTACGCCGTATGGCTTTTCATACAAACTTTCAAGCCTTTATACTTCGAAACGAATGAACCGATTTTAATGAAACTTCCTACCCATTAGCAGGATACAAAGGTCTAAAAAGTTAGTAGAGAATATTTTCGAAAAGTAGTGTTACAGCCAAATTAGGCCAATTTTAAATTTTCTATAGAAACAGATATTTCCAGTTAACTTTTTTTAAATAAGACATTTCGAAAATGTTCCCTACTAACTTTTTAGACCTTTGTATGCTGCTTATGTGTATGAAGTTTCATTGAAATCGGTTCATTAATTTCGAAAAATAAGGTTTTGAAAGTTTGTATGAAATGCCGTACGGCGTAAACGCTCTTAAGCTAAGTAGAAGCAAGATGCAAGTAGCTGTTAGGGATACCTAAGCAAATAGAACTGCTACCCAACCTTTAAGTCAAGGTTAAAATCTTCGAGAGTAAATCGATGTGTGTAGCATAATCAGCTCATGATGATTCCACTACTGCTGGGATACAGGCGTCCTCTCTGTGAGAGAACGCGGGCCCAGTGCGGGTTGGTAGATGTCTTATGGTCCTAGGACATGCCAGCTTTTTCACGATGTTTTCCTACACCGTTTTGAGAGCAGTGGTAATGAAATAATTCATCATTGACTGAATTGATCCCAACATACACACATCAAAAGTGTCTAGGGATCAAGCATTTTTATGCGGATTTCTTGAGATTGAGATGTGGCTTTGTAATAAATTTATGATTTTATAAATTTATATAGATCCTTTTTGGTGCATTTCATAATTTGAATCAGGAACTGTGAATCAAATTCGAGTAAAAGATGAAAATTAGCTGTCAATATTTTCCCTATAAAAACATACAACGCATTGAAGACATTATTAGTGCTACTGTTTCCCTACTACTGATTAAAACCAACGTTATTATGGAGCGGCGACGTCATTTAAGCAGGGAAGAAATGCTCAGAGCCGTGGGAATGATAGAAGCTGGTTCCCGGCAACGTACTGTGGCTTTAGCTCTGAATACAAGTCAGAGTGTTATCAGTCGACTTTGGACACGTTACCGAAGCACTGGTACCGTGGCTGAGCGCCATGGAGGACGGTATCGCTGCACCACACGGAGACAAGACCGATACATTCAAATCTTAACTCGAAGAGCTCCAACAATAACCGCCATGATGTTAGCCGTGAGGCTTCATCACTCTTCAGGGAACTTAATTAGCGACCAAACAGTCAGAAACCGCTTGCATGAAGTGAACCTTCATTCCCGAAGACCGCTACGGGTACCACCTATAGCAATGCACAATCGTAGGATTCGATATCAATGGGCTTTTGAACACAGAAATTGGGCAGAAGAACAATGGCGTTTCGTGTGCTTTTCTGATGAGTCTCGTTTTGGTATGAGACCGGATACAAGACGTATACGACACTGGAGAACCCCTGGACGCCAACAGCGATTAAAATCCTGCCAGGAAGTCCATCCTTATAGTGGTGGAACCATCATGGTATGGGCGGGTATTTGGATCGGCGGAAGAACTGAGTTGATTTGGATCAGAGGCAACCTCAACGCTCAAATTTATGCTGAGACGATTGTATCAGACGTCATCGTTCCTCTACAAGTGCAAATCGGTCCCTTATTTCAGTTAATGCATGATAATGCACGACCGCACACCGCAAGAGTTGTAAGACAGACTCTCGCCGCAGCTAACATCAATGTCCTGCCCTGGCCTGCTCAGTCGCCAGACTTGAACCCGATTGAGCATGCATGGGATCTGCTACAGAGAAGAGCTCTGCCGAATATGGAGGGTATCCAGTCGCAAGAAGACCTTTTTTTGTTGTTGCAACGAACATGGGCGGCCATTCCACAGCGTGATTTGGATGAACTCATTTTGAGTATGCCAAACCGATGTTCTTGTGTTGTTAGTGTTCGCGGTAGAAACACGGATTATTAATTGTTTAAGTTACCCAATAAAATTTTAAAGAAAACTGTTATTTCAGTCTTTTTTTCGAACTTTTGTGTTAGTGGTTCAAATGTCAAAAATCCCTTTATTAGGAAAATGGCAAATTTCTTTATTAATGCAAAGGTGACTTGGTTTATCGTTACTGTGACAAACGAAAACACTTTATTTGATGAATCCTTAAAGAAAATTTTAATTAATATCAATCAGGAGAAAAGTTATTGCAAAAATATATGTTGATCCCTAGACACTTTTGATGTGTGTAGTTGGGAAAAGACTAAGCAGATGGCCTAGTCTATTCCCAACTATGTTGGGGTCAACTTTCCAGTCTAACCGGATGCAGCTGAATACCAGTATCTTACATGGAGCGACTGTCTATCTGACTTCCACAACCCAGTTACTGGGTAATACGATACCCCTTGGTAAGACTGGTTGATGAAATAATCACACTAATATTATAAAGGCGAAAGTTTGAGTGTGTGTGTGTGTGTATATGTTTGTTACTTCTTCACGCTCAAACGGCTGGACCAATTTTGATGAAATTTTGTATGGAGGTAGCTGACACCCATAGGCTACTTTTTATCCCGATATTCCGATCCCTTGGGAATATCGGGATAAAAACTTATGCGGGTGAAACCGCGAGGCGCAGCTAGTTAATTATAATAATTAAAATAACAAAAAAAGCGACTGTCTCGGTTCGAACCTACGACCTAAACTCGCAAGTCGTACACAGGACTAAGCGCGAAAGTGGCGGCTTACGATTTTTGTGCGTAAGCTGGTGCGATTTTTGGCACACGAAGTAGTTGCTCTTGCGTTATCTAGGTGTATCTATATCTATATCTGTGGTACCACGTATATCGAGTCATCAGCTACACCTTTTGACGGGTCATCGATCAATTATGATCCTAGTTCAACAGTATCTTCACTGGCTGAATGGAGAATTAACTTTTAATTAAATGCTTTGCTTATTTAGGATATTTGAATTTCGAAAGGACAGGAAACACTATTCTTTGAGGATTGACGTCAGACTTCGAGTCAGGGGTGGGGAACAAATCAGTGGTTACGTAACGGTTTCTCATATAGAGTTCTTTTACCTTTGATAGCAGCAATCAAACAGCAATCTTATTGTGACGAGAATAAAGATCACAGTGATTTTGACAGTGATGCAAAATAGGAATTAAAATAATTGTGAAAGGGCTGTAGACTTCGTTGGATTTCCTCACATCATTCGACCATAGTGAAAATGGGAGTTTCTAGTGGTAATTTCTTACTATAGAAAAGAATTTTCTTCGAAATTCCCATCATTGTAGCATAGGGAGGCATAATAATCCCCTAGTCGTATATAATAAGCTGAGGAAGGCAACGACCACCCATTTGTAGGATTTCTTCTAGTAACTGTGGTTTGTATTGTAGAATTCTATCTAACTGAAATGAAGTTTAACAAAATCAACATGGCACTACTTTAATCCCTAAATACCTGTTGCTAAGCCAATGAAGCGGGAACTAAATTGACACAGAGAATTATCCGTTCAACGAAGTAGGCATCATAAATTCTACGTTCATTAGTCTATACTCTGTCCACTAGGTTAAGTGTTTTTTTGACAGCTGAATTAGAACGTAACTATTTCAGGTTCATCAACATCATCATCATTTCAGCCGAAAGTCGTCCAATGCTGGACATAGGCCTCCCCCAAAGGGGGGGGGGGGTGCCATAATCGCCACGCTTGGCAGGCGGGTTGGCGATCGCAGTATGGTATGATGGTGGAATGCATAGAGAACGCTGCTGCCCATTCTCCGGTACGACCCTTAGTCGCCTTTTACGACACCCACGGGAAGTATGGGGTGGTGCTATTCTTTAAGTCCGGCACCACACAGGCAATAGGTTAATATTTCAGGTTACATAAAATAAATATATAAACTGCCTTATCTTATTTATGAGTTCTCACAGACATTATAATACCGTACCTGTATCAGTTTTGACAAATAAAATATAATTGTTATGCGTATTAAATTACATTATATCGTACTAAGTAATGGGATTCAATGTATTCGCTTCAAATTAATAAATCTAAAATAATAATTTTATATTATAGGTAAACCACCTATAGAAAAACCCTGCAGCCACTCAAATATCAATAATATATGTATATAAATGATTTGCCAGGATACGGATTTGCCACCATATAAACAAGATGTTAATGTTTTACTTAGATTTTAAAACTTTTATAAAATGTTATGCATAAAAAACGTTGTGTTTTCTAGTAAACCACATATTTAATTTTATGTGTATACGCTACAGCACAATTGATACGGCAAACCAGTGAATATCTACTTTTTTACGCTGATTTCCGCTATAAAAGCTTCCAAAAATGAAGTTAAAGAAAACAAAGCGGCTAATTTATATTGTTTTGTGTTTAATAATAATAAACACAGGCATAGAAACCGCACCATTTTTTATTCGAGAGCAAAAAATATTGATACTGGATACATTTAAAATGGAATTATCGAAATGTGTGTTATAACCTGCTGCAAGCACTAGTTCCATCTGTCAAAAAACGGTTACCCTAGTAGACAGAGTATAACAACTTTAAACAGATTATATAATCGCAGTTTCCCTGTCAAACCAGAAATGTGCTTTGCGAATAGAGGAGTAAAGTTGTTTTTATCTTGTCACCGTTTGTTTCCGGAGTGCTACGCGAATGTTTCATTACGAGGGGATAGAGATGAGTAGCTATTCTAATAACTAGCCAAATAGCGGCTATTCAAAAAATAGCTACGGCTATGTTATCCGTCATCACGATAACTAGCTATTGGCTACTGGCTAGCTAGAATAACCGATAACTTTACGGCACAGCGGTGGGCGGGGGTAGCCGCGTATAACTAACGTTTTGTAGCCGTCCCGATAGCCGTCTAGCCTGACTAGCCGATAGGTGTGTGCGCGCTCATTATGAGTATACTGCTGAGTAGTCCGAGACGCGAGTGAGAACTTCAATCGCATCACACATCTCTTTCTTACAATCATCACAATATAGATTAGAGAAAGAGACGGAACTATACTTAGTAATTTCGTTTAGTACTTATAGGAATTTACGAAATACGATAGTTGTAAAGTATATTTGATAATTATTTTATGTATGTACTAATGTGTGATTTTTTGCCTTTTTATTTTAATGACTGAAGTGGACGCTATTGTAGATTTTCGATGTTTTTTTTAATAATAATATGTACGACCTAACGAGGGGAAGTCATTTCTTTTAAAAAAAGTATAAAATAAAATAAAAAGTAAATGAAAAATGAAATCATGACATTACAAACTTAACTTATTAATAACATCTAGACTTGTGGCCGCGGCGAGGATCGAACTCGAATCGCAGTCGTTGACTTGTTATTGTTCAATAGCCAAGTAGCCAAAATAGCTGGTTATCTTACTGGCTATTCCACCACAAATAGCCGGCTAGCTATTGAAATTTCGGCTAGTTACCCATCTCTACAAGGGGAGCTTAGCAGCGCGTTCTGAAAGACATTGTCTAGAAAGACATTGTCTAGAAAGACATTGTCTAGATGTAGGGCTGACATTGTCATGTCAGGTTGTATTACTAGGTGTGAGCTTGGATATGACTGGGGATTAGTGTAAATATTTATATGCTCACATCTTATTGAGGTCACAACTAGTAAATGTTAAGCTGTGTAAAATATTTTTTACAATGATACCCGCCACTCCTTCGTACGGCTTTATCAACTTGACAAAACATCGAGATGTCTTTATTATGTTTAGGTTTATTTTTACTGAATTATACACACCTATCGGAATACATTTTCAAAATGATGGTCAAAACCACGTAGTTTGGAAGAACAACGCCCTTATACAAAAACCAACTTTAATTTAGAATAATTATGTAGGTATAGATACATAGGTAGATAGATTTATATTTAACGAAAAAACGTAACAATCGTAAAAATATGAACAACGTTTTTCATATTTTCGTATTTCTCGTGTTTTAAACGTTTTCTTATAAAAGTTGTTCGTATTTTCGTTCGTTCGTTCTAAGTAACGTTCGTTCTAAGAATCGTGATTCTTACAGCGATTACTATTCCCAGAATATAAAAAGCCATCAAAACGATTAAGGGCTGATTTTTCAGTCGACCGATAATTTTTATTCGTGGAATAAAATTGACGTCTTGACAGTTTTTGTATTGACGAATTGTCAAAAATTCAAAATTATTCCTCCGATAAAGTTATCTGGCGTTGGAAAAATCAGCCCTAAAAAAATATAAAGTGATAAAATATCCATTGAAATGTAGGATTTAAGGATGATTCCCACCAAACGGCTCGCATTGCATCGGATCGGAACGGATTTTACAATCTTTAAACGATATTAAATCGTGTACACAGTATTTAAAGTGTAGGTATATTACCAAGCCGCGCACAGCAGCTTGACCGTGGGCGTCTTTCGCGACACGCGATTGTAGCCGACAGTTCGCCTGTCGTCGTTTCTGATTTTTGCCATAAATCATCAATCCAAATTTATCTTTTCCTCTTCTGTGTTTTATGATTATTTTCTTCTTCTTTTAATGCAATTGCCAACAATACTACGTCAACATCAGCCATTTAAAAAAATAAGAATACGTCAACACGGTAGGAATGTAACTATTTGACTAGGCGCAGGGGGTCTACTCCCTAAGTCCGTTAACGAAGTAACAAACCCGTCCGACAGTAGTCCGATACGTCGGAATTAACCCTACCCCCTACCGATTTCGGATTCATCAGTTTCAAACGGAATCATAGACAATATTCGTGAACGAACGACGCATGGCGATAGAGTTGCCCTATTTTACCGGTCGATTACCGGTTTACTTATTTTGTAGTTTTCTAGCTTATTAAACAAAAATTAATACTTTTGTCGTTAGAAAATTACCACGTTTAAAAAAATATCCTTTTTATTATGTCTTTAAATATAGAATTGAATTATTTTTGCCATTTTTGTCCGGAAACCGGCATCATCCTGTTGATACCTTTGCCTGTTTACTTTTTGAAGGACATTTTCCACAGACTACTTTTGACACTTTCAAATGAAATGTCAAATTGTCGGCCGGGAAGTTTTAAAATTCCCAACATTTTATTAAGCTTACTAGTTAATTTTGTTTATATGGCCCCAACCGCTGCAGCAACACACGGGCAAATTGAGGCCCTTCTCGATTTTATGGGTGAGAACCATGAATTGGCTCGCGGGTTATTGAGGGGTGCCGACGGGAGAGTTCGCTCAAAACGGCTGTGGGAACACCTGTGCAACTCCCATAACTCAATGGGAAGTTGCACTAAGTCCGCCGAGCAGTGGCAAAGAGTGAGTTTTATACATTACTCGTCAATATTAATATGATTTTAAGGTCTTGTCATCAGTAAAGTGAATACAATGATAATAATCAGTCATCCTCCAAATACTTATCTGTAGGAGTATGTACTTACGAGTATAGTGGTTTTTATATAGCTTCATAAACTTAACCAAAAATTCAAATTTTAGGTGTGGTCTGACAAAAAAGGCCTTGCCAAAAAGGCTGCTGGAGCTGCCAGAAATCAGCAAGTGCTAGAGGTGGAGGCCCATCGGTAGCACAACCCTCTCCCAAGTGGAATTAAAGATACTATCGATAATGGGAGAGGGTTTTAGAGAGCCGGAAACCGGAGCAAGAGTGCCAGCTTTTCCATTGGTAAGAATTACATTTATAATTTATGATAGTAAGTTTGTTCAATGATAAAAAAACTAAAAGCAATAAGTATTGTATATTATGAGTCTTTCCCGTGACTTTTTTTTTATTAAATAATAATAAATTACAGATAACTACACAATTATATATGTTTTTATGTATCCGTCAATGATATTGAGTTTTTGTTGTACAGCTTCCACCTGTAAGAGATCCAGAGCCAGTAGCTACCTCACCCATTCATGCTCCTACACGTGCCGACCCACTCTCCCAGGAGCAACTCTCTACATCCACTGAGGAAAACCTAAGATGTACCAACTCTTGATGGTGCATAATGAAAATAAATTAAATAAGCGATTAAAGTTAATTGTCATTGTTTTATTCCAAAAAAAATCCAATAAGTATTGGCAAAACTTAGCATGTACTAAACTCTATTTGTAAAATCCCGAAACATTGTCTCTTTTTACCCGACTGCGCGGCGCAAATGAGGGTAATATGTTTATCAGTCTATATTTATGTACTTATGTATGTGTGTCTTCAAAAGAGGAATTAAATCCGCACATAAGTCCTCGAATTATTCCCGAGTGAGCCTATAGTTCCCTATGAACACAACGTCGGGAATACTCGCCAACCTAAAGTTTTGGCGTAAATTATATCGACGTTGCCTCCGCTCTTCCTGTAAAGCTTCTTCAATAATTAAAAAAGCAGCCATAGTTCGAACTCTTAACTTTCTTCGACAACACGAGAACTATTTTGATGTCGTATCAACTGACATAACTATCCGTCGAAACCAATGTCAAGTTCAACTGTTCGGACGGGCAAAAACACATCGGGAGTAGGGACAATTGTCAAATCGCGTTGAAATTCATTCTTCGCTCGGACCCCGAGCGAATCATCCGTCCGTTGGTCATAGGGGGTAGGAAACGCCCGTAACGAAGGCCGAAGCGACGGACTTCGTGCTTAGGGAGTAGACCCCCAGAAACGGATACGTTCGCAAGCAACGGTACGGAGCCGATCGTATGCGTCAGAATCCTGCCGGACGCGATCGGCTGTCACCAAAGACTACAATATAATGCGGGCTGTCACTGTCACCGCATCCGTTCGTATCCTTTCCGATCCAATGCGATGCGAGCCCTTTGATGGAAATCATCCTTTACAAACAGTTCTGCCAGCTCCTTCGGGGAATGCTAGCGTGATAACAATCATAACACCTGTTTTTGCGAAAGGTAAGGCAGAGGTGAATCTATAGTACATTTCACCAGTTATACTTTAGTTCCATATTATTACATAACCCCTCCCCTTGTGCCACAAAGGTTGAAAAGCTGAAACATTTTTAAAAGTGTGTCGTCCCACTCACTGGCGAACCATTACAAGAGAGACTGAAGTTGTGGCGAGACAGTGCTTCCTTACCCAAACCGTTCCGTTCGTCCCACCCGCTGAAGACCTCCCACCTGTACATGAGTTACCTTGGGTAACCTGGAAGTCTTTAAACAGACTCCGGACCCAGGTTGGCCGAAGCAAGGAAAACCTATTCAGGTGGAGATTCATAGACGACTCGCCTTGGAGTGTAAATGTGACACAAACGATGGAACACTAAATATCGTGACCTGTGTGTGTTCTGTCAGCTGCACGTTACAGGAACTGATGGTCCCTGGTGAAGGCGCCAAACAAGTAGACGAATTCTGGGCCGAGTCCATTTAGATTCGACACGCTAAGAAGAAGACCCCTCCCCTGAACCACCACCATGCCAGCAGCCTTATTGCAATCAACCGGGCACAAATCCGGGCTGCTGCTGAGAAATAACTAATAGAAAAACCCAAAAACCCTTTTCCCGACCTGGGAATCGATCCCAGGACCTCATGCAGTAGCAGTTGCAACCACTAGACCAAGGGGTGCTAGTGTGATGTCATACCTAAGCTTCCCCGACAGTTTTCGGTCACGGTGGCCAATCTCAATGGAGATTAACCAGGTACGCAGGAGATATTATAGTGCACAAGTGTGTGCGCAAACACAGGTGCACTCTCTGTTCCTTTACTCTCATAGTCTGATGGGACGGCAATCCGACACGACCGGAGAGAGTTCAGGCGCAGGACCAACGGCTTTACGTGCTTTCCGAGGCACGGGGGTATTAAACCGCCAACTTCCAAACTCCGGACTGTTACTAAGAAATTCCTAATGGAAAACCCAATAACACTTTGTCCGATCCGGGAATCGAACCCAGGACCCCACGCTCAGCAGTCGCGCTTGCAACCACGAGACCAACGCACGGGGCAGTTTGTCATACCTAAAGCTTTTTTCAGTATCAAATTTTTAATTCACATTTTTTCATTCTACACACATCAAAAGTGTCTAGGGATCAAGCATTTTTATGCGGATTTCTTGAGATTGAGATGTGGCTTTGTAGTAAATTTATGATTTTATAAATTTATATGGATCCTTTTTGGTGCATTTCATAATTTGAATCAGGAACTGTGAATCAAATTCGAGTAAAAGATGAAAATCAGCTGCCAATATTTTCCCTATAAAAACATACAACGCATTGAAGACATTATTAGTGCTACTGTTTCCCTACTACTGATTAAAACCAACGTTATTATGGAGCGGCGACGTCATTTAAGCAGGGAAGAAATGCTCAGAGCCGTGGGAATGATAGAAGCTGGTTCCCGGCAACGTACTGTGGCTTTAGCTCTGAATACAAGTCAGAGTGTTATCAGTCGACTTTGGACACGTTACCGAAGCACTGGTACCGTGGCTGAGCGCCATGGAGGACGGTATCGCTGCACCACACGGAGACAAGACCGATACATTCAAATCTTAACTCGAAGAGCTCCAACAATAACCGCCATGATGTTAGCCGTGAGGCTTCATCACTCTTCAGGGAACTTAATTAGCGACCAAACAGTCAGAAACCGCTTGCATGAAGTGAACCTTCAGTCCCGAAGACCGCTACGGGTACCACCTATAGCAATGCACAATCGTAGGATTCGATATCAATGGGCTCTTGAACACAGAAATTGGGCAGAAGAACAATGGCGTTTCGTGTGCTTTTCTGATGAGTCTCGTTTTGGTATGAGACCGGATACAAGACGTATACGACACTGGAGAACCCCTGGACGCCAACAGCGATTAAAATCCTGCCAGGAAGTCCATCCTTATAGTGGTGGAACCATCATGGTATGGGCGGGTATTTGGATCGGCGGAAGAACTGAGTTGATTTGGATCAGAGGCAACCTCAACGCTCAAATTTATGCTGAGACGATTGTATCAGACGTCATCGTTCCTCTACAAGTGCAAATCGGTCCCTTATTTCAGTTAATGCATGATAATGCACGACCGCACACCGCAAGAGTTGTAAGACAGACTCTCGCCGCAGCTAACATCAATGTCCTGCCCTGGCCTGCTCAGTCGCCAGACTTGAACCCGATTGAGCATGCATGGGATATGCTACAGAGAAGAGCTCTGCCGAATATGGAGGGTATCCAGTCGCAAGAAGACCTTTTTTTGTTGTTGCAACGAACATGGGCGGCCATTCCACAGCGTGATTTGGATGAACTCATTTTGAGTATGCCAAACCGATGTTCTTGTGTTGTTAGTGTTCGCGGTAGAAACACGGATTATTAATTGTTTAAGTTACCCAATAAAATTTTAAAGAAAACTGTTATTTCAGTCTTTTTTTCGAACTTTTGTGTTAGTGGTTCAAATGTCAAAAATCCCTTTATTAGGAAAATGGCAAATTTCTTTATTAATGCAAAGGTGACTTGGTTTATCGTTACTGTGACAAACGAAAACACTTTATTTGATGAATCCTTAAAGAAAATTTTAATTAATATCAATCAGGAGAAAAGTTATTGCAAAAATATATGTTGATCCCTAGACACTTTTGATGTGTGTATTTACCAGCAGCCCTATCATTCATAGCGTAGCATATACTTACATAAGTATCTCAATTGACATGCCACATATTTTTATCCCGTTTTTATCGGGATTCCATCGCTACTCCCGCGATACGCGGAAATTCTGTTGAAACGACGGGTAATTGTTAAGGTGAATGGGTAGTTGAGACCGCGAAATTCAAATTTTCTTACGTTTTTTGCAATTTGCAGGTCAGTGTCAGGTTGTATCTTGATCAAAATATGATTCGCGACAATAACAGGTACATATTTAGAGAATATAATAATCATTAGAATCATTAATACATCTTTTTAAGTTAGATTTCTACCACTAACACTTTTCCATTTTTCCGCGTTGGTGGTAGAAATCAGTTTTTATTGCTGTGCTAAAATACCAATCAATCCAATTCAAATCCAATCCCAATCTCTTTGATTATACCCACGCAGTGTAGCGAAAAAAAGAAAAACACGGACTGTCTTCGCCATAATATTATTCATATCCTTTTATGATTCTGCCAAAGTGGCCTTTTTAGGCCCCTTGTTGTTCAATAAAACCATAGATAGCCGAGTAAAACGTTGGGTATTTGGGAGTTAGTCGGCAATCTGTCGAATGTTTTAAGTGTCTAAACACACTATGCCGAAAGCACGCAACCGAAGTACGGCCTGATTACGCCTGCAATGTTATTTGAATTATTGTTTTGCCGAAATTACGTTGCGTTAAATAGCATTGCAGGCGTAATCATGCCGAACTTCGATCACGTACTTTCGGCATAGTGTGTTTATACCATAGAAATGTAAATTCATATATCTGACTTACCAACCGAATTTCGACAAACCGTAATACGACAAGATTTTATTTCGACAATATCCCTAATGTCCCATGTCCAATGTCTATTTCCCCAATGTCGCAGAATAATTTCGAAGTAGCATTGTGTCTCAGCTACATCACGTCGAAGTAAGCTATTGTCGAAGTACAGCATGCAGCAATAGAGTACGCCGAAATTGACTCATGTCAGACTACCATTGTTGTTGAAGAAGCATGTCGTCGAAGTCGCATCGTTTCCTAGTTAAGTCATTTCGAAGAAACACTTTGTCGGAGTACAGTAGTGTCGGACTTAAAGTATTTCGAACTAAAGTATTGTCGAAATGAAGACGTGTCGGAGTTCCATATTGTCGAAATAAAATCTTGTCGTACAATTTGTCGAAATTCAGTTGGTAAGTCGTTTGTAATGTATTATGATATGGCCCCAGTGTCAGTTTTGTACCAATGATTTTTGACAAGAATAAAGATCGCCTACTTATATTGCTTACCTAGCTTCTGTCCGCGACTTCGTCCGCGTGAAATTTCTTGTTCTTCCGACCCACCCCGTCGGATCACAGCCCCCGCCGGCGCTATTCCTTCGTTTTCGCTTCGCGTTCTTTCCGACTTTTTTTTTTGCTCGGCTGCTCATGATCCTAGCGTGTTGTTAAATAGCCTTCCTTAAGAATTGGGCTATCAAATGAGAAAAAAGAATCAAATCTGACCGGTAACTACCGGTCAGATTTGATTTTTTGAACAACCAACAAAACAAACACACTCTTCAGCTTTATTATAATAATATAGATACGTAAACAGGGTTATTGGTAAAACATTAACAACCTCTTAAGAGGTCATTGTACTCTCATCATTATGAACAACTTTTACTATGGGACTGAACCTGAAATCACGAAAAAAAAACAGCTGTTCCCTACATTTATGTTCGTATAACTCGTCAAAATGTAGGGAACAGCTGATTTTTTTCGGGATTTATACTATATTTTTGGTAGAATAGATAAGAGAGCAGTGGTGGCCAAGTGGTAACGGCCGCGACTTACGAGTTGTAGGTCGTAGGTTCGAACCCAGACAGGCGCTTTACTTTGTGTAAATTATTTCACCACCACTGCTCCAATACGGTGAAGGAAAACATCGTGAGGAAACCGGCATGTCCTAGAACCAAAAATTCGAAGACATGTGACATCTGCCAATCCGCACTGGGCCCGCGTGGAGGATTACGGCCCACTCCCTCTCACCGAGAGGAGGCCTGTGTCCCAGCAGTGGGAACATTATAGGCTGTATATGGTATGGATAAAAAGCAACATTGAGATAGCGACAAAATCAATAAGGCGATAAGAGGTTCTTCCAGTAAGTTGTAAAAACAGTTCACAAACAAGAGAGGGGAGAGATCAATCAACACAGCTTATCGCAGTCCACTGTTGGAGCCAGCAACACTCTGTCCTTCATCTTCCGAATCCAGTCCAGTCTACCTGTCAATCTGTAAGTCTATCAGAAGTTACGACCTTGCACTTGACAATCGTCAAGGTAATTTTGGTAACGGGGCTGTTCCCCCTTCACCCCCCCCCTACCCCCTTAACACGGCTCATCTAAAAAGTGAAGTTAATAAGAAATCAATTAATTAAAAAAAGCCCTTCATATCTTTAATTATCTGCTTATAATTAATGAAAATATCCTCAGGATCCTGCAACAGGATCGTGATGAATGGTTGTCTTATCAACATTTATTTTTCCCTTTGAATCTATTGTTGTGATAGGTCAACGGGTTCAAGAAAGCTTCCTTTAGAATCTTGGAAAATTAATGGACGTTAACTAATGGGTCTTGCACCAAGACCATTAGGTATACCTTTTAATGAGAATAAAGGACCTATAAAATACAATTATGTTTTTAATGAAAATACATTAGGTACCAATTTCACATCGCTCGACCTTTAGAATGGTTAGAGAAATGTAAATAACTATTTACAGTATGCTAAGCCATTGTCATGGACTGGTTACTGAACTTCGAAGTTTAAAATACCGTTGTTAAAGTTTAAAAGTACCAAATTAAGTGAGTTAGAAGGTACGCTTTAACGACTTGTTTAATTGAGAAAGTTCATTATCGAGATGTAGATACGGAACTTCGAAGGCTTGGTCACAAAATACAGATAGTACAGAAGGCAATATACATACAGAGTGCGGTCCAGCAACGCACACATAGACACCGCTCACGGACACGTTACCTCGGAGTGGTTGGGAGTAGTGCGAGCGCGAGTGCCATCCACTTGAGACACGCGTCTGTGAAGTGCAAAAACGGAGCAAAAAAAAAATGCCTATCTAAGCTCAATTTATATAATAAAATTATATTATATTATCTCTTTATTTTTTCCTTTTTTGAATCAGTATAAACGAAGTAACTTTTTGTAAGGTAAATTCACGCCACCAACTATTAAATTACGTAAATTGAAAACATGATTTTTTGTTTGAGTAGATATTGTGTTGTTTTTAGTGTTATTTGATAGGTTTAGGTCTAAAACGGATAGGGCAAAATAAATTGTGTAAATATAGGGTAATCCGTTTTGAAGTTATTAGGGATTTTCGATAGTAAAAATTGACAAATGTAAAATTTTATAAGTTTGTTTTCTGTAAACTTTTTGTATTGTAATACTATGTTTATTGTTTTGTTTTAATATTGTAGAATAAGCTCAACAACAAATCAAACAACTAGATACGAGTGCCACTACCACGATAGTTTTTTGTGCATAAGCCAAAGTTGACAACCCTAGCGCGACTGCCGAGCGTAGGTATGAAAAGTGAAGTACATACATGTGATTGCCTTATGGTACTGTCTGTATTTTGTGTCTTGGTTCTTAAACATATAGAGTAGTATTCATAAGTTAAGTAGATGGTTTATGTTTATTTTTTTATTTTTTATTATAGATGGTTGTACAGTCGAACATGCTATTTGGTATACAGGCAAAAATCTTCTCATTCCCTCATAATAATCGGACAATAATTTCCACTTCTTACGTAAAAAAGGACCTGGCCGAAAAAACAACCATTTGCTCCTTTTGCTCATAGTTGACACTGATCACTAAGTTACCTTATTTTTAACCGACTTCTTCAAAAGGAGGAGGTTTCTCAATTCGACCGTATATATGTTTTTTTTTTTTTTTTTTATGTGTGTTCGCGGATAACTTCGTCGTTTATGAACCGATTTTGATTATTCTTTTTTTGTTGGAATGGGGATATGCCAAGGGTGGTCCCATGATAAGGAAACCAGGATCTGATGATGGCATCCCAGTGAAATCGAGGGGAGCTTTCGAAAATCGTAGGAGCGACTAGTGCGTTTGTTAATTTTTTCATTAAGTATTTTAAAGCACTACACTTTGATGAAGGCCTGGAGTCGATCTGATGATGGAGCCGAAAGACAGTCGAGGGGACTCCTCAACGATTTACAGCAGTTACCTTGTGTTTGCGCTTGATTAATTTGTATTGATGTGAACTTTACACCTAGATGGGTTGCGACTGTCATTAGGGGTCTGATGATGAAGACGAAGGACAGTTAAGGGAACTCCTCAACAGATTACAGTAGCTACCTTGTGTATGTTCACCGATTACTCGAAGACGGCTGGACCGATTCCAAAAGTTCTTTTTTTATTTGAAAGGGTATACTCTCGAGGTGGTCCCATTATCATCAAGTTGGAATCTGATGAGAGGATTCCATGGAAATCGAGGGCAACCCTCAAATTTTATAGGCAAAGCTACAGCGATTTGGATATTTTTTAAAGTAACTTGAGCATTTGCTCTCGAAAATCATCACTTGGTAAAGTGGAGCTGATGATGAAGATCACAGATGGCCATCGGAACTACTCACTGACAAATATTTCACGGGTTGCGATTCGATTACTTTAATATGGTTGCTAAGCAATTTATGCTCGTCACAATGCGTATTGCGAGTGATTGTTGAGGATCTCCTGGTTCTTACCGGGAGAACTCCTCAACAATTAACGTCCCAGCATCGGGAAAAGCAATATTTTGTAAAAGGTGATGAACAGTTGGCATTAGGCTTTTGTAACTTAGATAAATTACAAACTGACCCACTAAAAAGTGAAAAATAAAAACATTTTTACAAAAAAAAACAACCGACTTCCAAAAAAAACACTACAAATTGAAAAATAACTTTAATTTCGGAAGTCGGTGTCAATAAACGAAAACGCGGAACCAAAGACACCGACTTCCGAAATTAAAGTTATTTTTCAATTTGTAGTGTTTTTTTTGGAAGTCGGTTGTTTTTTTTTGTAAAAATGTTTTTGTTAAGGGCGTATTCCACCAAACTTTAATACATATAATAAGTCTTATACTGAGAATAAATATTGAATTTTTGACAGTTCTTCCATACTAGAACTGTCAGATGTTAATTTTATTCCACGGATAAAAGATATCTGACTTTGGTAAAATTAGCCCGTAGTGATAATACAACTGCCAAATCTGCAATTTCTTTCAACTCACTGCAAAACTAATCACTACCAAAATAAAAGTAGTTTTGCTGTTTTAATTAACTTAAAAAATAAAGTGGCATAATTTTTAAGTATTTCTTTAGTTGATTGAATTCCCTTTACTATCATTACATAAAATATGATAGTTTACGCTCAAAATTTTGAGAATTATGAGCCGAAAAATATTTTTTTGAGCTCTGTTTTACGATTTTTTTATAATGATACTATTTTATTTTTATGAAATGTTTTGCAATAAGTCTTTTCAATGAACATTTAACAATACACTCAATATTTTTCTGGCTTGTTATATATAGGTACCAACACACTTAATGTGCAAAAAAAACTGAGCGTTTTACTGTGTCCTACGTTTGGGCAGCGCCTTAATTTGGCCCCTAACAATTGGGTACACGAATTCCAGTACAAATAACTAATTGCGGTCACTAATCAAGTTACATAATTGCTACGTCACAAAATAGTTTGCAAATTAATAATTCGAAGGTCTGAGCCCACTCATAATACCGGTAGCATAATTGGGTTATTTATTGATCATTATAATATAACGTTTATGTTGTAATGCTACTCGTGTTTGACATGTTTTTGCTTTTGGAATAGCAATATTCTCATATTTTAATATTATTATAGATTTTTGACAAAAAAAATATAGTTTTTCATCTTTGGCAACACACCGCAGATAATCAAAATCCTAAGACTATCACTTACTGAAAATAGTGAAAGAGGACAGGTCGTTGACCGATCCCAACACAACAATATCATAAACACGTCATAGATTCGCAATAGTCTGAGTGCGAATCCGTGTACCGCCTGTAATAGAGAGAATAATGTACCAGTCGCAACATCGCTCCCTGTGGGACGCCTGCAGCGAACACTGGAACAGAGGGGGGTGCATTGATTTTGATGATGTGACTAGAATATGAAGTACCAAGATTGCGTACTCAGTGTATGTAGGTAAGGGTGCATGTATTAATTTGCAAGCGAGAGATCATATTTTACGGTAGAGAGTGTGTCAATGGTCTAAGTTTAAAGAGTAGCGTTTGGGAGACCATGATTATTTATTTTTAGTTTCTCTTTTTATTCTACTGAAAATTAATAATTAAATTCATTCTTGCATTTTATTCATCAGAGGAATACGATGTCGTTTTTGTTAAAAAACGTAAAAGTAATTTAATTTCTGCATTCCATTTATTTAATTTCTTTGTAAGCATCAGCTGTATTTTATTTTATCAAGCAAGTCTGTGAACCTCGAAAATATCGAAACCTTAATAAAATGCAAATTTTACTGCACTGTTGCCTTCATAAATTGAATTGGAGATTTCAATTCAGTTTTCATTTTGTGCAAAGTTTAAAAGTGCACATAGAAACTCTCAATTTCAGTGGAATTTTATTCCTCTTACAATCAAATTCTTGACTGTAGCTGGCAGATGGCGCACACGAGATAAGTAAAAGGAACTTTTTGTGAGCACTTAGTTCACTGAATCGTAAAAAGGTACAGAATATTTTGGGAGAGATAGACAAACTTCAGAGGATTAAAATATCAAAAAGGTTTCGTCCGGTATGTTTTGCATCCATCTCTGGCTTAGAAAAAGAAATAGACGATCAAAGTGTACCTACTTACATTTTGATTATTACAACATACATTTATGTTTGGGTCGTTTTCACAGCCGGTTGTTTTTCTTTTAATATTAACGGCTTAGGTTTAAGCAATCACCAGATATAAAGAAATATAACGCCCAAAAAATCGTAAGTACTTACCAGAAATTAATCCCCATTTTAACATGAAATTATCACCAATAAACGTAAAGTCTGATATCCTAAAAAAGGCAAGTATCTTCAGGATAATCGCTGAGCTACCCAAAAAGGTCACGCATGCACCAAATATGTACTCGAATTTTATTTAAAAATTTCATCCAAATATGTTACACAATTTTATCCTAATAAAGTAAATTAATATACAAAAATCATTGTTTACCCAAAAAATATAAATGAAGTTCTAAAGGTTCACCGATTCTACCGTAAAATGTTTACTAAAAGCTGAGCTTCTTAGAGCTTTCAATAAAATAACGGCCACAAAAAAAAAAAAAGTTTATAAACCACATGTTTTATTTCTACATACAATTAAGGACGCTATCACATTTTTCCACGAATAACAGTGTTTTTCAGGTACCATTTTAACAAACTGGAGTCACAACTGCGACAATATCTTGGTTTCATATTAAAGATAATATATTCATCTCCAGACTGGGCCCAAAGCAATTAAATAGCCCCATACAAAATTTTCACACAAATACGTTTTAACCATCTCAATAATCGCAAAAAATTAAATATAAAGGGGTCTGAATAGGACCCAATATAGCTAAATCCAATGCATATTTTAACATAAATATAAGAAGATATTGTTGCCTATATATAATTCTATAAAGATAAGCTAAATATTTTGTAGATAAATAAATAGCATTTCGTTTATAAGAAAAATAAGAAACGCTCTCAAATTTCTCCATACAATTTCTACCCGCGGACACTTGCCGGTCGGTCATTCCGCGCTCAGACGCGCCCGTGAAAGCACGGCTATGTCGCTATTTCGCAAAAAATAATTACGTTAAAAAGTGAGTTCCGTTTTGAGTACTCCACAATACGATGTTGATACTTTTTCGAACCGACATAAAATTAAGTATGATTTTTGGAATTTGTTTTAGAAATAAATACTTAGTTGTAATTTTTTGTGGATGGAAATGGATGTAGATGACGGATAAAGATTGTATAAATATTTATGTTAATAAATTATAATCAAATAAAAATGACGGATACAATTTTTTTTTAGATATTCGATGCTATAGTCGATTTTGGGGTGGTGATTACGAATATGACATCCATTTTTTTATTCAAGATGGCGAGTGTATTTTTAACCGACTTCTAAAAAGGAGGAGGTTGTATATTCGGGCATAACTCCGTCATATACGGACGGACGGATCAGCAAAATTCTTTCTTTGTTCGTTTATTCCAAAATGGTCCCATTTAAATTTCGTAAAGATCTGATGATGAGTTTCGGAGACAGACAACGGAACTCTTCAATAAATGCCAGCAAATCAACCGCGATTGCTGCTTTCCCATATCTATGCATTGTTTATGCAACTACACATCATAACATCACGCCTGTACCCTCTAAAGGGGTACGCGGATGTGTTCAATAGTTTCCTGTTAATGATATTCATATAGCAAGTAGTGTTATATGAATTTGTGTGGAGTAGGTGGGTACAACTAAAAACTGAATAATAAAAATTATTTTACAAAAAAAAACAACCGATTTAAAAAAAAAACTACAAACTGAAAAATATTTTTTTTGTTTCTTGTTCTTTTTTTGTTTGAAAGGATATACTTTCCAGGTGGTCAGGTCCATTGTCATCAAGTCAGGATCTAATGATGGGATCCTGGAGAAATCGAAGGAACTCTTCAAATTTTATAGGCACACACACCTATAGCGATTTGGGTATTTTTTATAGTAACTCGTGGATTTGCTCTCGGAAAGCACCGTTTAGTGACGTGGAACTGATGATGAAGACCACAGATGGCTACCGGAACTACTCAATAATAAGTATTTCACGGGTTGCGATTCGATTAGATTACTTTAATATGGTTGCTAAGCAATTTATGCTCGTCACAATACGAATAGTAAAATGGAGCTGATAGGTGAATACCAGGAGAACTCCTCAACAATTAACGTCCCTGCATTGGAAAAGCAATATTTTGTAAAAGGCGATGAGCAAGTTGACATTAGGTTATTGTAAGTTAGATACATTATAAACGGACCCGACTAAAAAGCGAGAAATAAAAAACTTTTAACAAAAAAAAAACGACTTCCAAAAAAACACTACAAAGTGAAAAATAACTTTAATTTCGAAGTCGGTGGCAAAATACTAAAATACAGATCCAAAGACACCGACTTACGAAATTAAAGTTATTTTTCTCTTTTTGGAAGTCTTTTTTTTTTGTTGCAAAGTTTTTTAATTTTTATTAAAAAAAAAAATAATGCACTCTCGCCCCAGTAAATAAAATACTTACTGTTTTCATAAGTGAATGATTATTTTTAAATATCACAACGAAACTCTACGACAACTCCCAGGCTAGTATTTGATTATGTAGGTAATGCTCCAACAATTGTCATCAAAAATAATATTTAAAAGTACTTACATCTTTTCAAACTAAAATCAGACTGAAGGATAAACGTAGATGTTCCTTGTAATACTAAAATGTTAAGGTCGTTTTCGGCACCTACTTCTTGTACGTAATGACTGATGAACTTCAACAATACTAAAAACGTGATTATCACATATAGTAAGTACTATAATAACAATTACCAAATTAGATTGCGAGTAACAACTAACTTTACTCAATAAATACCAGTAAAATTAAAAAATAATGCCTTCAAGTACCAAGATTAGTTATAGTTACGTATAAAATCGAGCGGACAATGGGTTCAATGTGTGCGTGCGCGTAATGTTGCTGTGTTGCGATTCAGATACCTAAACTTAAACAAGTTCAAAATGTGATAGCGTCCTTAAACTTAAAACTTAATAAGGCAGTCCTTAGTGTAATTTTAAAATTTTAATGAAGAGTGGATCTTCAAAAAACTTAATCTTAGTGATAAATGAGTCTTCAAACAACCAACATTAAAACAGTCCTTTGTATAGTCAAAATTATTTAAAAGTATTAATGAAGAATCAGTCAGAATCGCGGCGCGGCGCGTTCAGTGTAGCGACTTAATGAAGCCGCGAGACTCAACTAATTTGCCATCGATATAATATACTTGGTTATTTGCATAAATTTAATGCCAAACGTAGTGATATATTTGGGTAGTAATGCCACAAAACTTTGGTATTTAAAATTTGGTGCACGTGTGGCCTTTTTGGGTTATGAAAAGTTTTTGTAGTGCAGGCATGACTTAAATAGCCCGAAAGATTTTGGTACAGGTTTCATTTATTTGTACATATTATATTTTTTTTGGATGAGGCTGTTTAGGGTAACGATTGTTTTTTTTTGGTGGTCATTCAATTTCATCCCTTTCCTAACTATGTTTTCTCATTTCTAACATTGCGTATAATAAAAAAACCGGTCAAGAGCGAGTCGGACTCGCATACCGAGGGTTCCGTACCCTCATGGTTTTAATTTTTCATCGGCGAGGCCTATATTTGTCAGAGAATTTCAACACTGTGCACTGCAGTGTAGAATATTGTAGTTTTATGTCAGCGCCATCTCTTGACCGATAGTGGGATTAATGTCACTTTTGTTGATGATTTCTGAAAATTGATGATGATTGATGATTTAGAGACTTCGTTTTATTTTTCCTGTAATCTTTACATAAACTTCTATCACATAGAATAATTTAAGATTTTTCTCTTTGCAAACTTCGGAGATAAGGGTGGGGGGAAAATGGTATTTTTTTTACATTTTTCATCAAAAGTTCAAAACTATTAAAAAAAAAAAAGTATGTTTGAGAATGTGCAAACTGCGCTCTTTCATATGGTACCCCACATGCCCTAGTAGCCCCACTTCGCATTTTTCAGACCCCCCTTTCAGTCCCTGTTGCAAAAAATATACATATATTTTTATTTCTTTCTTATTTGCAAAATAGTTGAGCAAACGTTATCTAAAACCACTCCAAATTTCAAGTCGATAGCATTGCTCGATGTTCTTGCGATATCCAGCTGTGACAGACAGACAGACAGACAGACTGAGTCTCACCATAAGGGTTCCGTTTTACTATTTTAAGAACACTTTAATTTCCTACGGTACATTATCTAACTACGTGTTTTTTAATTAAATATGGCAATTATGTTGCTCTGCATTGTTTCTGTAAAAAAACCCTTATTAAAATGCTTTGTATTTAACTTATAGTCAAGTTCCCGTATTTACACAAATGTTCCGATGACAAAACAATATTTTGTATGTTTCTAAATATTGTTTAGTGCACTAGTCAACTGTACCAGACTTAATCCGTCTTATTACAAAACGAGATCTAATTTTAGACCTAGCCTAAACCTTCGAGCCAGTTACTCTGAACTTATTTTGAAGTTATTTTGAACTTTATTCCGACAAACGTAAATTTCTTAATGCATAATTGACAACTTAGACTCGGGTTTAACGTCAGTTTTTGTAATAAGAACTTTAGCTTCGTCGGATTATAGTTCGAAATTTAAAAACGGCTGGATGGTTTAAACCTGGGTCTAAAGATAAATCTTGTTTTGTAATAAGGCCGAATAACTTTAATTTTTCTTTGAATAATATTAGTTTCTTGTTAGCAGAAAAAAACTTAATCTTAGACAGAATTAAAGCACAAAATGATGTTGTGTTAAAATAGAATGTAGGAGGAACCACGGAGGTAAATATTTTAACATTTAATTGCCTTTCGCAGCCAGGACAGGTAGTTAATCCTGGTTCATTTGTTGTGTGGTGGAAGCTCGTTGCTATGTAGCCATGCCAGGTCGTTAGTTTATGCCTCCTAGACATAAAATATGGGTTTACTTAGCATAGTATTTACAATGCAGGAGTTAGTTTCCCTAAGATTTTCTCCTTGTTGCAAGGCTGCGTGAAATATTCTTCGCCTCTTCTCCATAAAAAGCCAATTTCGGCCAAGTGAGGTCATTTTGAAGTTTGCTTAGATGATACAGCGGTGCTATTCTGTAAAGATCTCGTGAAAACTTAGGTGAAGTGAGCTGTCAATAGTGTCAATTCCTAGCAAAAACAAACTTCCTTCACCTAAGTTTTCACGGTGAGATTTTTACAGAATCGACCGGCTGTACCCAAGTAACGTTATAGATTGTATAGCTATAATTATGTGGTTATAATTACAATATTTTTAGTAGCTACTAGATGTTTGGCAAAATGTAAGATAAGGTAAAAATATGGCTCGCACAGACAAGATGCGGAAGGTGGAGGACAGGGTGTTGTAGTGCAGCTTGGGGAAGGCCTATGTTCAGCAGTGGACCATAGGCTGAATTGATTGATTAATTAGACGTAAGGTAGCGTAAATAAAAAAAAACTGGCCAAGTGCGAGTCGGACTCGCACACGAAGGGTTCCATGCAAGGCAAAAAACGCCGAAAAAAACACGTTTGTTGTATGGGAGCCCCCCTTAAATATTTATTTTATTATTTATTATTAAAGTAAAATTACCACTGAGTATTTTGTGAATATTTCAAGTGCCTACCTGTTGCCATTACTTATACCTAGATATCGAGCAAAAAAGGGCAAAAAAATCGCGTTTGTTGTCATGGGAAATATTTAAATATTTATTTTATTTTGTTTTTAGTATTTGTTGTTATAGCGGCAACAGAAATACATAATTTGTGAAAATTTCAACTGACGGACGGACAGACAGCGAAGTCTTAGTAATAGGGTCCCGTTTTTACCCTTTGGGTACGGAACCCTAAAAAAAGATCTAACAGAATAACAGACTATCTTGTATAGTTTTTTTTATAACGTTATATACAACCTTTAACGTAATCAGATTATATGACATAAGGGGTCTGGACTAAATAAAACGAAACGTCTTTACACTACGAAGTATTTAATCAGACTAAAAAACACGCTACAACTTACTACTATTATCTTAATTTTTCATCACACTAAGGCGAAAATTTGTGTGAGTGTATGTGTTTATATGTTTGTTTCTTCTTCACACACAAACGGCTGAACGGATTTGGATGAAATTTGGCACACTGATAGTTTATAACCAGGATTAATATCGAGATAAAAAGTAGCCCATGTAGCTACTTTTTATCTCGATATTCCCACGAAATTAACACTTACGCGGGTGTAACCTCGGGGCTCAGCTAGTGTGTTTATAATATGCTTAACCTATACATACATAACATTATAAGTTTGGCTGTCACGGTGTTCCTGGAGTTAATCCTAACATACCAATAAAATGTAAGCTGTTCTAATATCCTGTAGATATAAACTAAAGCCCCTACAGGCTCCATTTTCAATCATATATAATTCATTAATCGGACTTCGCTGGAGACGGTCGATAAATTCGCGGGTAGTGAAACAAAAGTTGGATACAGGTCGACGGTAAAAGTTACCGGACGATCTTGATTCGTAGGTACGGTTCTCAGATAAGCTCAACACTCAAACAGATACGGTTTCTCAGGCGCGGGATAAACTTGGCATACAAGTTAGTGATTTGTAAGTTTAGTACCTACAGTACATAATTATGGTGATGTGTTGAAGAAATTGAGATTTTTCTATTTCGTGTAACTTGTTAAGTATGGGTGTTTCGGCTGTTGCCGCTGTGTTTTACTTCGAAATAATGGACGATGCTGGTTTATAAATGTTGTATAATATGAGTTCTGAATATATGTGGATCTGAATATAAAATAATAATTAAATAATCTGAGATGAATTTGAGCGACGTTCACAAAGCGATGGCGAAACGACGACTGGTCCCCTTTTTTTTTTTTTTTTTGTGGATGGGAAATCATCAAATGACTCCTCCCGCTCTGGGTGGAGCGGAAGGGAGTGTCAGACTCTTACTGACTAAAACCCACCCGTGTTCCTTCCTTAGCCCTTTATGTTCCGGGCCAGCGGTAACCCTTTCGGACAATCCCGCTGACCCGGCAGGCTTCGGCCCTAAGGGGCCCCTCCTCGATGCTGACATCTCTTTGAGGCGCGCGTGGAACACGTACGCGCCGTCCGGCACGGGCCTGGTCCTGATCGGGCGGTGAGCTACCCATTACTCTCCGCCCGCAGGCCCGCGCCTACGGTGGCCGGGAGTCGTCACGCGGCTCCCGACGCCCGGAGCGTCTCCCGCGGCGGCTGGGACGGGAGGCTCTCTCCCTGAGCCGTTCCGCCACCTCCTTCGCTAGCATGACTGCTTCGCAGAAGGAGGTGACTGCCTCCCACTCCCTCTCGCCCCGGACCATGGCTTGCACCAGGGCCGGACGCGAGAGGTCGCCGTCGCTGCCAATCGCCTCTACGAGGACACGGCGGTGCTCCGCCCAAGCGGGGCAGACCTCCACCGTGTGCTCCACCGTGTCCTCTGGGCGATCCTGGCAATGGTGACACCCGGGCGTTTCCTCCCGCCTGATGATGTGCAGGAACCTCCCGAAACTTCCGTGTCCGGTGAGGACCTGCGTCAGGCGAAAGGTGAGGGCGCCGTGGCGCCTCTCTAGCCACTCCTCAAAGAGGGGTCTTATCGCCGCTATCGCGGCGTGCCCTGCGCTGGGTTGCGACAGTCGCTCTTTCCATGCCGCCATGAGATCGCGCCGGAGATCCGTCCGCTCCGCAGCGATTTGCCGCGGAAGCGGATTCTCCCCCCGGCGTAGTGCCTCCGCGCGCCACTCATACAGGCGCGCGAGGACTATCGCCTCCAGATCCCATGGCGGCAGTCCGGCAAGGAGGCTTGCCGCCTCGCCAGAGATCGTGCGGTAGCCCCGGATAGCCCTTATGGCTACCACCTTCTGGGGCGCGTTCAGGTAGTGGGCGGCTCGCCGCCGCAGTGAACGCGCCCACACCGGGGCCCCGTATATGGCCATGGACCGCACGACCCCCGCGTAAAGCCTCCGGCAGGAGGCGTTTGGCCCCCCCAGGTTGGGTAAGAGCCGCTTGAAGGCGGCCCCGGCCCGTTCCAGTTTGGGGGCCAAACGTCGGAAATGCTCCACGAAGTTCCACCGGCTGTCGAGGACGAGACCCAGGTATTTCATCGTCATCCCGACGCCGATGTGAACCCCTCCTACCGTTAGTTGGGATCCCGATGGCGGCGCGTTCCGGGGCCCATGAAACGACATGGCCTCGGACTTGTGCAATGCCACCTCGAGACCCAACTGCCGGATCCTCTCCACGACTATCGCAACACCGCGTGTCATCGCGTCGGCCGCCGCCTGATGCGACCTCCCCTGCGCCAGGACCAGCGTGTCGTCAGCGTAGCAAACCACGCTGACGCCATCAGGGAGGTCGGCGCGCAGCACCCAGTCGTACCCGATGTTCCACAGAGGCGGCCCCAGGACCGATCCCTGTGGGACACCGCACGACATCTCTCGCCGGTTCCACTCCCCATCGCGACCGGGGTAGCTGACGGCTCTTTCCGTCAGATACGCCTCGACTATTCGACGGAGGTAGGGCGGCACCCGGTGATACCGGAGTGCCTCCACAATGGTGCTCCAGGGCAGGGTGTTAAACGCGTTGGCGATGTCGAGTGACACCGCCACGACGACCCCACCCCGGGACACCGCGTCCCCCGTCGTGAGGGCTCTCACGCGCATGATGGCGTCCACCGTCGAGCGCCCCTTGCGGAAACCGAACTGGCTGTCCGCAAGATCCGGCCCCGTCCTCACCAGGTGCCCGACGAGGCGGCCCGCAATCACTCTCTCAAAGAGCTTGCCGACCTCGTCGAGCAGCACGATGGGCCGGAATGCGGACGGAGAGTCCGCAGGGCGCCCTGGCTTCCGAATGAGGACCAGCTTCCCCGTCTTCCAACGGCGTGGAAACTGGCCTCTCTCCAAACATGCGCTTAAGAACGCCTCCAGTCGAGGCCCGAGAGCCCCCGAGGCCAGGACCCAGGCTTTACCTGGCAAGCCGTCGGGTCCTGGGGCGGTATTTTTGGCCTTCAGCCTTCCTACCGCCGCTCTCAGTTCTACCCCGGTCACAGCAGGGATGTCGTCGTCGTCCGCGTGGTCCGCTTCGGGCACCGCAATTGGCGGAGCCATGGGCGGGGGAGTGTGCTCCCCCCGTGAAGGGAACAGAGCGCTCACCACCTCCTCCACCAGCTGGGGGCGGAGACTCTGCGTCAGCGGGGGGGCCCAGGTGCGGAGTTTATTCCGCACCATTTTATAAGGGCGCCCCCACGGATCTCTGTTCAGAGTCTCCACCATCTCCTCGCGGGCCACATCCTTGGCCCGCTGGACAGCCTCTTGGAGGGCGGTCTTCGCCGCTCTGTACCCCTCGTACAGCTCCGCCTCCGTGGCTTCCGCATCCGGAGGGCGAATGCGGAGCCTGCGGTGCCTGGTGTAAAGGTGTCGCGCATCGACGCACGCCTTGCGTAGTGTCTCCACCTCCTGCGACCACCAGTACACCTGACGTCGGGCGCGTCCTGGCCGGACTCGGGGCATTGCCACGTCACAGATCTCGGACATGGCCTCCCGGAACCACTCCGCCTCATCGTCGATGTTGGCAGGCCTGTCCGGTGATGACACCCAGGCCTGCACGATCGAGGCTTCCAGGAGGAGCTCCCGGTCCAGCTGCTTCAGCGCCCACCGCGGACCACTCGGGGCCTGTTGGACCAGCGCGCTAGAGGTCTGGGCGGAGACGTCGAACCGGATATACCGGTGATCGGAGTAGGTCTCCACCCCCTCCATGACGCGCCAGTCAATGACGCGTTGTGACAGAGCGGGGCTGCCGAACGAGATGTCCACCACGGACTCACCCCGCATCCGCACACACGTGGGAACAGAACCCCGATTTAGGACGACCAGGCCTGTTTCCAGAGCCCAGTCCTCCACCATCCTGCCCCGCACATCCGTGTAACGGGAACCCCAGGCCAAATTCTTGGCATTGAAGTCCCCGAGCACTAGCACGGGGAAGGGATGGTTTCTGGCGACGACGACACTCAACTCTGTTAAAGAGTTGTGGAACTCGGCGAGAGTTCGGTTCGGAGAGAAGTACACCCCCACTACTATTATCTCTCCGAACCGTGCTGCTACGCACCCCTGTCCCTTCGTGACGCATTCGAGGGACGGGGTGCCGGCGGCGGCCGACGAAAGTATGGCCACTGAGCCGCTCAGGTCCTCCACCCAGTCATCCCTGGGCGGGACAAAGTACGGCTCAGCGACCACGGCGATGTTAATCGACCACTGCGCCACGCTCTGGAGCAACAGGTCCTGAGCGCAGGCGCAGTGGTTGATGTTCGCCTGGAGGAGGCGTAGGGGAGCCATTACTCCTCCATTTCAGCCCCCTCCCGGGCCCCTTGTGAGGGCTCCTCCACTATGGCGGCGGCGGCAGCGGCGGCGGCGGCGGTGGTGGTGGCGGCGGCGGCGGCGGCGGCGGCGGTGGTGGCGGCGGCAGCAGCGGCGTTGGTGGCAGCGGCAGCGGCGGCGGCGACGGTGGTGGTGGCGACGGTGGCGGAGGGCCTGCCTTTCCTCCTGGTTCCGGCGGGTGGAGCGCAGGACTTGCTCCCCGCCCGGTGATCGGCCGGCTTGCCAGCAGCCGCACATGCGATACAGTGCGGCTCGGCGTTACAGGAGCCGGCCTTGTGTCCGGGCTGACCGCAGCGGAAGCATAGTGTGCTGCGGTCTACCTCCGAGGTGCATTGGACGCCAACATGGTGTCCCACGAGGCATCGGAAGCACCTCAGAGGCTTGGGTTCCAGCAGTTTGACCTGCGCTGAAACCCAGCCCACCAGGAGCCTTCGGCCCTCCACGATTTTTCTGGCCGCCGTCACGGGGCAGCTTACCGTTATGGTTCGCATGCCCGTGAAGTCAGGACGTATGGTGCCCGCCTTCACCTGGTCGGCCAGACACCCGCCCGTCCTGACAACGGCGGCAACCACCTCTCCCTCCGTTACGGAGTCATCCAGGCCCAAGATGCGCATGTCTGTGCACTTGACGGGCCTGGAGACTCGAGCCTCATCCGCATTGAGGGACGCCCTTAGCTTCTCAGCTAGGGCGTCAGCGGTGGGGCCACTCGTCGCACCGGGGATCTCCAACATGCGGGCGCCAGTGGCGGTCACCCTATGCCGGAGGCCCCCGGTGATCCCCAGCTCCTGGAGGTCCACCGTCTCTCTCGCTTTTGCGAGCACGTCGCGGTACGTCACGCCCCTCTTGACCGCGTCCGGCTGCAGCGTTATCACTACAGCCGCGGTCTTCGGGGCACGAAGCCTAGCCGCGACGGCTCGCTCCTTGCGGCGCCGCCTTTGCGCCTTCTTTCTGGCCGCCTTGGCCGCCTTCTTCTTCTCCCCGACCACCTGCCATTCGGCGTCGGTCGTGGGAGAAGTGGGAGGGTTTTGGGGGCGGGGCGTTGGCTCTGGGGCCTTCGCCTCCCGTGCCGGTCTGCCCCTCTTCCGGGCCTGCGCCGGGGTGTTGCCGGTAGGCGCCGGGGCCCCGCCAGCCGGCGCTGGCGCCGGAGCTCCTCCAGCCGACGCCGGTTTGGCCGACGCGTGTTTGGTCGACGGCGGTTTGGCCGACGCCGATTTGGCCGACGCAGGTTTGGCCGACGCCGATTTGGCCGCCGCCGGATTGGCCGGCGCCTGGGCCCGGCCAGACGGCCCGGGTTTAGGGGCGGCAGCTGCCGCAGCGGCCGCGTACGAGGCCGCCTTCGACCTCGGGGCCGTCCCGCCCGCCACGGGAGGGCGCAGGACTATGCCCTCCAGGACAGAGAACCGCGCCTGGAAGGTCGCCAGCTCCTGCCGGACCAGGTTCAGGACCTGATTCTCCACCGGTACGGGCTGGCTCGGTGTCTTCGCCTGCGCGCCCCCGGCGACCCGCAGGCCGGCCAGGTCTGCCCGGAGCATCCCATTCTCCTTTTGGAGATGCTCCATGGCAGCCGTCAGGCGGGCGACCTCCGCCCGCAGTTCAGCCACCTCGCCGGCCGAGGGGCCGGTGTAGTTGGCGGCCTCCGCTGCCGCCATGATGGAGGCCGTCGCCGAGACTACGGCCCTGTTCTTTGAAGCTTGGAGCTTCTTCAAGGCCACGTCTCGGATCGCGGCCTCCACGACCGCCGCAAACCTGCGCTTGCAGTACGCCTCGGGTTCAGGGCCGCTAGCCTCCCCCGCCTCGTCGCTAGAGGGCCCCGAAGCGACCGCGCGACCGGTCCCCTCCTCCTTTGCGGACTCCTCCGCTCTCTCCGCCGCCTCACGGGCAGTGAGTCCCCTGCCCTTGCCTCGCTCTCGGACCCCACCCCGCCTACTGGTGGGGATCTTCCGAGCCGAGGTCAGCTCCCCGTCGGAGGACGACCCCTGGCTGTCCTCTGACCTTGGCCGCTTGCTGTACTTCTTCGCAGCGGCCATCTCCTTGGCACGACAGGGGCTCCCTGAGCCTCCCGTGCTCGCGCCTCCAGATGCGGCATCGGACTCCGACCCCGCATCACTCCTCACCTCTTCTGTTGGTTTTTGTGTTTGATTGTTTATTTCCATAGTTGTTCCCACGAGTATATTTCATGTTGTACTGGCTCAAAAAATATCGGTTCGCACTAGCGACTAAATCAAGCTACCCATTAGCCAAGCTTACAACCTCCCTCACGGTGCGCCGCCGCTTGGAGATTTGGGGAATTTTTTATAGAGGTTAATCTTCCTCGCGGTCCGGGCGGTTAAGCCAAGACCCTCGACCCCCTTCAACAGCCAGAGACATGACCTTAACTGTCTCCAGGGCTATGAGATTAGCGGTGGCAGGAGGGTTGCCCCTCCTGCCTGCCCGGCGGCAGGGTAAGTGCACACCGGGCCCACTATGACCCCCCACAATTGTCGCTCTGCTACTCAGAGCGATCTGTGTGGGGCGATCCTCCTGGCAGAACATTAGCATGCGGACATCGAAATCCCACTGGGAAATAATCCCAATGGGAAATCGCTGCCCGCACCCCAGGATGCACCGGCCCGAACACTGGTCTTCCCCCCGGACGTATCCAGTAAGGAACCCCAGTCCCCGGGCACACGTGGAGGTTTTCTGCCCTGACACCCCACGACTGGTCCCCTGGCGGCGCGAATCGGATGCGCGGGCTCGGCCGAGCTCGCGGTATGGCTCGGCAGGCATGGTCGTAGAAAGTCCTGCCGTGCGCCATCTGGCGGCGGGGCCGTAACAATGGGGAATAGGGGTTTAACATTTTGGTATCTGTTTTTTGACTCTTTGGTCTAGTATCATGTAAAAGGAATACAATTGAATCAATAAATATTTCATGATACAAAAAAAATTGGAAAGTTATACCTATTTTTTTTCTTTTTTCGACATTACAGCGTAACGCTTAACAGTTATTCAATGGAATTTACTTTAAAACATAGAGAATTATCATACCAAAGTTTACTCAAAGTAGTTTTAAATTGAATTCATTTATTTTGTTATAAAAGGAGTAAATTCGTTTTGGCACATACGTCGTTTTATTCCGAGCGCACACACACTATAGCCATCACTCTTCTTTTGCGTTTGAAAAGTAATTGCATCACTTTCGCTCGCTTAGTAGGTTTTCGAGGATTTTAGATTTTCGAGGTAGCCCCTTTATACATGGTCAGCTATCGGGAATAACTCCAAACACGTGCAATGTTTTACACATTCTTTGATGCGGTGTTAGAGACAAAATTGAAATGTCTCTAGAGATGACTTTTATGTACTTACAAGCTGTACAGGGATCTTTCAGAGCGTGGCTAAAATCGGAACTATTTTTTTTACTATTTTTTAATAAGATGTCAACGCATTCGAGCGCCAAAACATCCTTGTAGCAGCTTGTGACATTCCGGCTGTCAGTTTACATCACGGTCAAGATTAAAGTGATCTTTATTTTCGTTACATTATGGTTGCTGTTGGCTTGTTGCCACTAAGTAGTCTGTCAACATCACACTGATCATTATTCACTTTAAAATAAGGTTGTCGTTGGGTTGCTGCTGTCAAAGGTAAAATAACTGAGAAAGGACTGTAGGTACTTTTACCACGACGTGAGATTTTTTCATAAACGTGGGTAGAACGTGTCTGCCGTCAAGACAACCATTACCTATGTTCTTAGAGTAAGAAAGCTATAGAGCATCGGGTAGCGTGGCCACACGTGAGACAAAAAACTAACTTAACTAACCTAAGCTACATGAGTAGCTGCCTTGAAAAAACTGGCACGCACTGAGAGACGGAAATAGAATAGCTTTATCCTTTTCTGTTACTTATAATAACTCAATACTTTATCCCTTTCTTGTGGAAATGAAATGGAGATACCCGCCGTCTATACTTTTCTTTGTCTAAGCCTATGTTGTATCTTTGTGTCCTTCTCCAAAGTCTTAGGCCTTCCTCCTTCCAAAAATAAATGTAGGTACTTATCTACGTGATTAGAAAATTTAAATTAGGGGAAGAATTCAGTCACGTGATACATAATTTAAGAAATCACGTATTCATAACATACCATTTGTGATGAAAATTCATCAGAATTTCTAATTGAGTTGCTCAGTCATGTGTACCTCAACATAATTATGTTATAATTAAAATATTCATGTTGTTCAAACCACGTCAAAATTGTTCATACAGCCATCATAAATAACCTAACTTTGTGCATTTTCTAGACACTTAACCCTTTAATCATAAACCTTGTTTAAAGTTAAGTAGTGATTAGCGACTGATTAACCATACATTTTGACGTTTGAACGTCACTTAACTTTAATTATCGTTTATAATATTTACAATATGACTCGAAATTAGGCAGAGAGAACCAGAACGCAGGATGTTAAAAAATAATACCTATAGGAACAAAAGCGAATTATAATAAAATAACGCGTACCTACGTACGTCTCTTTAGGGTTCCGTAGTTCCTACAAGGAACCCTTATAATTTCGTCATGTCCGTCCGTCTGTCTGTCTGTCCGAGGTTTTGCTAAGAGACCGTTAGTGGTACTAGAAAGCTGTAATTTTGTCGTCGTTTCAGCCGATAGACGTCCACTGCTGGACATAGGCCTCCCCCAATTTTGGGGGGGTTTGCCATAATCGCCACGCTTGGCAGGCGGGTTGGCGATCGCAGTATGGTATGGTGGTGGAATAAATAGAGAACGCTGCTGCCCATTCTCCGGTAAGACCCTTAGTCGCCTTTTACGACACCCACGGGAAGTAAGGGGTGGTGCAATTCTTTAAGTCCGGCACCACACAGACAACACACTCCTACAGTAATTTTGTAGGAGTGTGTATATCAATTACGCCAACAAAGTGGTAAAATAACATTTTGGAAAATATTTTTTTCGTTGTCTACCCCGTGGTGTGGGGTATCGTTGAATAGGTCTTCTAAAATGACTTGGGGTTTGATAAAATTATTTTTCGATTTAATGCTCCATTTACGAAATATTAAACTTTAAAGTGCAAATTTTTGTACCAGTAGGGCGTCCCCCCCCCCCCCCTTAAAAGCTAAACTGCTAGCTTGAAAAATCTGGAAAAATTCACGACTATAGTGCATTTTATGAACTTTAAAGGAAAACTATAGAGGTTAAGATAACTTTATTAGTTTAGTAGTAATAGTCGTTGAACTTGGGTGTAGGATTATTTTGTACCAAATACAAAATCCTTAGCATTAATCCTTTAAAGTGACTAAGATGAAGTAGTTGCTTGTTTATAACGGGTAAACGGCTACTACGGAACCCTACACTGTGCGTGGCGACACACACATGGCCGGTTTTTACATCGTTCTCACATATAATTATAAATTCAACATTAATGATGTAACTAATATTTTTGTAAAAATATAATTTAAAAGAGTGTCCATGGAGTTTCTTGCCCGTTCTTCTCTACAAGTAGGTACCTACGCTTAGGAATGGGCAACGACCTTCATATTTTCTGACTGACCGACTTCTTGACAATTCAAAAGTGCCTGTAAATGGTTTATTTGTAATAAATGCTATGAGTTTGAGCTTATAAAGTAGGACGTGATTTGTAATGGTAGTAATTGAATGCAACTATAGTCTGTTCCAAAAGTAGGTATCTGATGAAAGTGTAAACGAATAAACCTCAATGGTCAAATGAAAAACATTTTTGAGATGACTTAAAATTAAATTAGCATTTCGGGTTTAAGTGTTCAAATAATTAAATCAAACCTCATTTTGTAAGTGGCATTATAAATGTCATAATTTATAGTACCTCGCCTATGATTTCAATTGGCCCTCGCTACCTTAAAGTAGCAGCCATTATTTAGTTTTTATAATTCCTTGCATTTTGATGCTCACCTAATATAATTATTGCTAAAATATTTAATCGCTGCCAAGTTATTTTTTTAGTAGCAAATAGTTAGTCGCCCTTTAAGTTATTAGTTGCCTGGCAAATAATTAGCCATTATAAATTGGCATCCACAGGTAAGTTTTTTGGTCCATTTGCTTACATTTTCTTCAGATACTTTTGGAACGGACCATCCATCCTTGATAAGATCTATCACATGCCTCACTATAAAATCACTAGACGTACTGTTTACTTACACAACAACAAAGCAAGGTCACATAAACATAGAAATATCATAAAGCCAGGATATAGTATACACTTAACGTCCCCTAAAACAAATACATAGACAAATATTCACTCCAGTTTTGTTTGTCCCGCAATATTTTATTAGACAAAAGTGGTATGCTTATGCCAAGAGGCATTTATAGTATGCCAAGGACACACTTACGCTGAATGTTTCCGAAGTAGACGACAGTTTACGAAAATTGTCTGTAGTGTGTATCGTAACCTTGGCAAGAACCTTATGATTGAATAAGATGCGATGAGATTTCCCATCGACAAAAATGGCTTTTCACACCACCTACTTGCTAACGTCAAATTATATCCTTTGTTTTTGTTTAGCCTATACATCGCTTTTTAAGGCATACTGCCAAACCTTCTACACGTGCAGCTTGTGGGTGAAAAATATACTCAAAGAGCTTAAAGCGTCCTTCGCGTATAGTATAATAATGGGTTTGACTGCCCCGTTGGTCTCGTGGTTGCAAGCGCGACTGCTGAGCCTGGGGTCCTGGGTTCGATTCCCGGTACAGACAAAGTGTTATTGGGTTTTCCATTAGGAATTCCTTAGCAACAGTCCGGAGTTTGGAAGTTGGCGGTTTAATACCCCCGTGCCTCGTAAAGCACGTAAAGCCGTTGGTCCTGCGCCTGAACTCTCTCCGGTCGTGTCGGATTGCCGTCCCATCGGACTATGAGAGTAAAGGAACAGAGAGTGCACCTGTGTTTGCGCACACACTTGTGCACTATTATATCTCCTGCGTGCCTGACTAATCTCCATTGAGATTGGCCACCGTGACCTAAAACGATCGGGGAGGCTATTATTATTATTAATAATGGGTTTAGGAAGCTGATGGGGCTTCCGCAATACTGCAGCGCTTCGCAGATGTTCGCGGAAGCCCATGTAGACGACTTTCATGCCCTTATGAGGAAGAGAATAGCGTCGATAATGGGTAGGTTGCGCGGAAGCTCCAACAGCATCCTAAAAACATTATTAGATAAAGTGGACAGTCCCTTTATAAGGCACGGAGGCACGTGCCATTGTGTTGGGCCACGTGTTTTTAGTGTATTTGTTTGTAAAAGTTCACTAACATAGTTTCTAAGTCATTGTTACAAACATTATATTATTATGGATTAGTTATGTGTAACTACTTGTACGTATAGTCCCAAATAAAGATTTTTTTAAACGTTTCCCCACACTAGGAATTTGTCCTGTATCGTGGGTGCATTTACAAATATTTAAACTCGCATACACAAACAGCCAGACCCGGAACAACTAGTTGTAGGTCATACAAATTTTTGTTCCGTGCAGGATTCGAACCCGCGACACGCAGCGCAGCAGCCAATCGCTTAACCACTGCGCCAACCGTGCCGTCAAGAGTATATTGTTATACTGCCCCACTGCTGGGAAAAGGGCTCCCGAAGTCCTTCCAGGAACTCTTTTCCCTCTTTTATATCTTTTTTTATCTCAAGTATATATAAATAAATATTTCACCACTATGTGGTGAAATATAATAATATAATTTATATTATAAATACCATAGAAGAAATTATAAATAACAAGAAGACATAAATTTCCAAAAATCTTACCTTGCTCACCTTCGTTATTTATGGAACTCTTGTGCAAAATTTCATGTTTCGTGACCCAGCGGTTTAGGCTATGCGGTGTTTATCAGTGAATGAATTTAGGATTTTTATTAAGTAAGTATCTACCTAGATCTGAAAATAATTTGATATGGGGGAAGCGTCATGGTAGTTTGCGAAATTTAAATTTTCTTGGGTTTTTTGCCATTTGCAGGTCAGTGTCGTGTTGAATGTTGTTTAAAATATGATTCGCGAGCGTAACAAATGTCGCTTTCCAGAATTATAATATAATCATTGAAATCATCAATACGGGTTGTATTATTTTGTTGTTGTATTATTGTTATTGTATTATCTAAGATCTTATAATCCTATTTAATGACTGAAATTAGTATTTTGCAGGCGACCTAGTGCATCCCCCTAAATTAGTGGCAAATTAGAACTCAGAGCTAGATGCGATCCACTCGCACGATGAGTTATTGCTCCTCCAATGCAGGAACAGAACGCTCCAAATTGTGCAAAATTGAAATTGAAAACGCTCATATGTGCGGTTTCGATAAACGCAGATTGATCATCCTCTAATCGTGGCCAAAACGTATTATGACGTGCAATAACTGAACTCATAGCCTCAGCTTTGAATTTAATAATTCACGCTTGAATAAATACTGGCTCTAAATCGAAATCTAAATAAAAATGTCATCATCATCATCATCAGCCGCAGTCCACTGCTGGTCATAGGCCTCTCTTATTTTCTCTTATTCAACTCGATTTTCGGCAACTCTCATCCAGCTGCTACCAGACATCCTGCGAAGATTGTCCCTTCACATAGGTGAAGCCTGATGGCGTCCTACCTTACGTTTGCCTATTCGCACTTAGGAGTAGATGAAGTGAGCTGTCAATAGTGTCGTCGATCCCTAGCATCAGGTGGTATGACTACTCACTTCACATAAATTTTCAAGATGTGGTTTTCACAGAACAGAATGGTCGTCTGTTTACTCACGAGCATAAGTATGTATACACTTGGCCAATTTTCTCCTTTCTTTTTGAATGAAGTTTTATGTTATTACGAACATAGTATTTTCGAGGTTTATGTCCATAATACCATAACTAGCCTATAATGTTCCCACTGCTGGGTCACAGACCTCCTCTCGGTGAGAGGGAGTGGGCCGTAATCCACTACGCGGGCCCAGTGAGGATTGGCAGATGTCACTGTCTTCGAATTTTTGGTTCTAGGACATGCCGGTTTCCTCACGATTTTTTCCTTCACCGTTTTGAGGTTTATGTAAACTATCGTATTTCAACGTTGCATTCGTCATTTCACGAAAAAATCGCAATTGAAAGTTGCCAAGTGCTGACGTATTAGTGCTCGCGACTGTTCAATTAGGATTTCCTAGTGTTTGAGCTGGGAAGACTTGTGCCGCAACAAACTCCCCAGCAACACATCTGCTCCTGTTTAGTTTGAAGGACTTAAAAAGAACCTTTCTCGGTTTGCTATCATTTTCCTGAAACAGGCTCCAAACATGAATTTATAAGATACCGACTAAGAAACTCAAAAAGACATTTAATCTGATTCATTACACAGTAATTCCTCAAAATTAAGAAAACATTTAGGGGTTCTCCTTTGGACACATTTAGCTTCGGTAGGTACAAATTGGGAACAAGATTACCCAGGAGGGTCATCTCTTTCCGTTAGAGATTACGAATCAGTTTTAAAAGTTTTCGTTTGCAGTTACGAAGTGAATTTCAGAATTTAGTCGTGAATGGCGGGAGGGCGAGACAAGTTCTCTTGACTTTAGTGAGTAGGTTTGACGTCTAGTATCCAAAGGGGTGGGCAGACATACTTCTATAGGAACTATCGGCTTTGAGATACTAAGGAGAGAGTGAAGTACAAGAATTTTGCCTTTATCGCCCGTGGTCCCGGTCCCTTAGTTCCTGGAAGGGACCACGAGTATTTTTTTGCCCGTGGTTCCTTCAAGAAATATATACTGCCGAATTAAATAGTACAATAGTACTGCATTTCATTTGGACACCTTGGTATAAAATACATAATATTTGACGGGGAAGGTATAGTGTGTCTCGTTATTATCAGGCATATTTAAATTATGTGTGGGCTACTGTGGGTAAGTGTTGGATAATGCGCAACAGAAAAACGGTTTGCAGTTCAAATCAGATTATAATTTCACAAACAATTTAATCACGCTAGCAAATTACACACTGTAGGTAGATGACACAACCAGATACGGAACGCGGGACAGTTTCTGAGCACATGTTGTTCGTACGATGTCCAATGTCCAAGAGAGCACATCGTTCTTATCGAGCTGTCTTCGAGCGTCGACCCCCTACGAACTCAGGCTAGACTCTGTCAAGCGCCACCAGATGGCGCTAGCGTTCCGAATAGTCGTTGTCGTCACACTGCTTCCGCCTCGTTGTCAAGTCAGATCCCGTACTAATGATGTCTCCGACATATTTTTTAACAAATGAAACGAAAAATTACCATTCTTTGATGTTTTCTTTAAAAGCAAGCAAGAGTGAGCAGTGGCGGCTCAGTGACAACGGCCCCGACTGACGTCTTGTAGGTCGTGGGTTACCCAGGCACACGCTTTACTTGTGTAAATGACTTCCTCACCACTGCTCTCAAAACGGTGAAGGAGAACATCGTGAGGAAACCGGCTAGAATCTAAAATTCGAAGACATATATGACATCTACCAACACGCACTGAGCCAGCCCATTCCCTCTCGAAAAGAGAAGGTCTGTGTCCCATCAGTGGGAATATTATAGGCTCATGATTATGCTAAGCATGAGTATTTCTGCTATTCTAAAATTTTGCAATGAACTGTATTCATCATTTAGGTATATACCTACATATATACTAGCCTATGATTCCCACCAGCACCAGCCACCAGCACCGAGATTTTGATTTCAAGACCCTTTACAAGATCGTAATTCAAAAAGTTTCCTTTCAAATCAGTTATGATTTTATCTTCACAATACAGTCTGATCTGTGAGATGGGTCAGACCCTCAAAGTTCTAACAATGACGGTCTGATATTAAAGTTGTTGCAATAACACGTTCAAGTTTGCCCTTTTCAGTCGGACGGATGCCAGTTGTTATTGCAAGTTTGACCCACTGAGGGTTTGTTGATGCTTGTGAATCGATGTTCGGCTGTTGACTTAATGTTATATTAGTAGAGAGTGAAGGGCGTTTAAGGCGCGAATTATACAGAGACGGCGTAAGGTGAAGGCGCGTCGCAGGCACGATGCCGCTTCAAAACGTTTTCATACAAAATGCCCCTTCGCTAGGCATGACGAATGATTTTCAAATCCTCTTCCGTAATGTACGTACACATTTACTATTTACGAAAACACCTATATTTCGGTAATAAACTAAAGTTTAACGAAGTTTGAAGCCATTTTTCTAATATTTTTTCAATAGGACGCGAAAACAGCTCACAGTGTCATGGCGTCGGATCCGACGTCACGCCTAGGTAAACTTCAAATGTTGTCAGTATACTATCTATAGTGTACTCTGTGAACCACAGTGATGTTTACATAGGCGTGACGTCATGCGCTGTGATTGGTGTTTCAGTCAAAATGGCCGACTGCAGTATTTTAATCTTTTATTTTAGTGAAAATCCGATTAATCTCAAGTTTTTAAATTAAACTAAATCACTGTTTTAAATCCTTTTAATATGTATTTTCCCCTAACATCATTAAATTTTTGATTATTTGATACTGTCGTCACGCCTATTCACGCCTTAGGTTCCAACAGAAGTTGTAGGTACTCGGATAAGTACTGCGAGTAATTATCTAAACTATCACACTAATATTCTAAAGGCGAAAGTTTGTTTGTGTGTGTTTGTTACTTCTTCACGCTCAAACGGCGGGAACAATTTTGATAAAATTTTGTATGGAGGTAGCTGATGCCCTGGATTAACATATAGGCTACTTTTTATTCCCATATTCCCACGGGATCGACATTTACGCGGGTGAAACCGCGGGGCGCAGCTAGTACTATTATAAAGAAAAAAGATTTGATGTTTTGGTTTTGTTTGTTACAATTTAGCGCTAAAACGGCTGAACGGATTTGGATGAAATTTGTAACTTGGGTAGACCATGACTTGGATAAGAATATAGGATTCTTTTTATCCCGATATTCCAACAGGATTAAGACTTATGCCGGTGAAACCGCGGGGTGCAGCTAGTCGTATACAGGGTTATTGGTAAAACATTAACAATCTCTTATGAGCGTTTACGCCGAAAGGCATTTCATACAAACTTTCAAGCCCTTTTTTTTTTGAAGTGAATGAACCCATTTTAATAAAACTTCGTACGTACTCGTATAAGCAAAATACAAAGGTCTAAAAAGTTAGTAGAGAACATTTTCGAAAAATAGTGTCACAGCCAAATTAGACCGATTTTAAACTTTCCATAGAAACAGATATTTCCAGTTATCTTTTTTTTATAAGACATTTCGAAAATGTTCTCTGCTAACTTTTTAGACCTTTGTGTCCTGCTTATGATTAGGAAGTTTCATTAAAATCCGTTCATTAATTTCGAAAAACAAGGGCTTGAAAGTTTGTATGAAATGCCGTACGGCGTAAACGCTCTTAAGAGGTCATTGTACTCATCATTATGAACAACTTTTACTATAGGATCAAACCTGAAATCGCGAAAAAAAATCAGCTGTTTGTTACCTACATTTTGACGAGTTATACGAACATAGATGTAGGGAACAGCTGTCTTTTTTTCGCGATTTTAGGTTTGGTCTCATAGTAAAAGTTGTTCATAATGATGAGTACAATGACCTCTTAAGAGGTTGTTAATGTTTTACCAATAACCCTGTACCTATAAATACGATAATAATATAATACTCACGTTGGCACGAGAGAACTATTTCCTTAATTTGAATCTGTCTGTAGTACCGATCGGATAACCTCATTATTTCGATCTGAAAATAATTTCATTTTAATTAAACAAAGGTAAAGCGTATCGGTGATGCCATTATTCGAATACTTGTAACACTTATCAAGAGATAAACATCACATACACAAGCATACTATATAAAAGCCATTTTTAACGTAAAAGTATGTAATTACAAGATTATTACAAACCTCATAACCCTGTTAAATTAAATCAGATATGGTTAACTTACATTCTTACATCACTAGATCGATATCAATTTCAAAAAGCCGAATAAGTACGTATTTTTAATTTTAAATGTCAAAGTCAGAATTTATTCCATAAACTTAAATAAAGTTGACGTGCTGGTCATTTATTGAAAATAGTAAGACTCAGTTGGATTGAGGACAACAGAATTTTTGACAAAGCGACCTAGTTGCAGAATTTAATAAATATTATACTTAGTTGAAAGAAGTTCATGACTGTCTCTCATCTTTCGTCCGCCCTTGAGACATCTTTTGTTGATTGTCACGTACGAAGTGGTCCTTAGAAAGGCCCGTCGTCTACGACGCCAGACAAAAGTAACGGGACTAACAGCGCTATTGTGAGTGGTCGCGTCCTTGAATGCCCGCCATTTAAATAACAACTAGTGCTGTGACATTCTGGCTACTCATTGGTGATTTGAGTTCTGGGTAGCTTCGTGGACGATGGGCCCTAGACGACAATCAAACAGTATCGTGTGTACTCCCCGTCACTTTTCCCTTAAGGTTAATTAGAAAACTAGCATCAGTATCAGTTAATGTCAGACAGCATCTGTCTGGCATTAATGCTGAAATGAACCTTTTTGGCGTAGCCGTGAGGCACACACTAGGTTGTTGTTGAAACATAATTTTTATTTTGTTAATTTTGTATTTTACGAATTGTGTCCAAATATACTCTTTCTTTCTTTTTCTATCGTTACAGTTGTAAAGGCATCATTCATTACTGATGGCATGCTGTGTCTTGGTGGCAGTAGTGGGCAAGGCATTGCTTGCAGAACAGATGGCAGATGGGGCCGAAAGGTTCTGAAGTGACCACCAAGTACCGGAAGACGTAACGTTGGAAGGCCTCCCACAAGGTGGTCCGATGACCTTGTAAAAACCACAGGAATCCGCTGAATGCGAGAAACATAGAACCGGTCGACGACTTTCGGCTGAAATGATAATGATGATGATGATGCTGTGTCTATCGCGACATGCTCTTAATATCGATAGGTTGAACAATGTTACGATTGTCGATAAATAAATAAATAAATGGCGGAATGTGCTAGAATAGTAGATTGTTGCATCGAGCGCAAAGCGAGTCATTAATGTACGATAAATTAACACAAGTGTATTTATTACTCACTTTAGCAAGGTGCGTAATCTACTTTTCTTTCAACTACCAATCTACCTACAGTGATAAACTATACCTACTCAAATAAAAAGTCAAGTTAATGAAAACAAAGTTTTCATTAAGCTTTTAATTATTTATCCCGCGATTTTACGGCAAAACGTTATTAACAATATCATTTGCAGCTGTTTTTATATTTTCTGGAGATGAATTCATATAGGTATCGATGTCTATTTCCATTTTTTTACACTTTTCTTGCTAAATATGAAGTATCAAAGTTTTACAATGGTACAAAATGCTCGTCATTTGTTTTTTTTTATCCAAGTTGGTTTTATTCAGCCGATTTTGATATAATGCAACATTTTATATTAAACTTAATGGGAGACATTAAACCTCTGTAGTCAATTTATATGTGTGATACTTCCTGGACGCGCCACAATGGAAAATTAAAGAAACATGTTTCTAGATAAATTGTACCCTTTATGTACTTTAGGGTACATGTAGTGAAAAAAATTGTACCTCAACGAATAATGAAATATAATGAAGTTTTGGTGGCGCGGCTGGGAAGTATACTTCCTGGCCGCGCCACAACGGTTTTTGTAAACTATTAGGCGTACCCGGATATAGTGTACACCAAAGAATTGTACCAAAATTATTCTTTTCCGTACGCTATAAAGAGATTCGAAAATTTTATTACTTTAGAAATTATAGCCTTGTGTAGGTGGCGCGGCCAGGAAGCATACTTCCCAGCCGCGCAACCAAGTTTTATTAGGCGTACCCGGACATAATATACGCTAAAGAATTGTACCAAAATTATTCTTATCCGTACGCTATAAAGAGATTCAAAAATTTTATTAGTTTAGAAATTATAGCCTTGTGTTGGTGGCGCGGCCAGGAAGTATACTTCACAGCCGCGCCACCAAGTTTTATTAGGCGTACCCGGACATAGTGTATGCTAAAGAATTGTACGCATTATGTACTACCCAAAAACATAATAATATTACGGAATACTGTAATATATTAAGAGAAAACATCAAAACAAACTTAAGCGCATCAGCAGACTTACTGATCTTTGTACCTACTAGATGTGGCCTCCAAATTAGAAGTAGCTACTGGAATTATCTCGGTGGGATGGTTGTATAACTTGCCTCGAATCCTCGAATCCTTCCCTCGTTTCTTTCCACGGTCAACATGACGCTCCTGGCTTTTCTCATCACGACATGATTTTCCTTTCATATATCCTGAAACCTCCCAAACCTAAGCCCAAGGTTCTTTACAGGCGTTGTTTTGCGCGCATGAACGTCGAGAAGCTCAAAGAAGATGCATCTGTGGTCGATTGGGAACCTATGGCGGAAGCTACTTCAGTTGACGACAAGGTTGCCATCTTCAATGAAGTTGTAGTCAACCTTTATAACATCCATGCCCCCGTCAAAACGGTTAAATTAAAACGCCCACCTGCACCATGGATGACTAGAGGTATACAGATGGCAATGCGACGTAGGAACCGCGCGTTCCGTAAATTTAAAAGGGATCGTACTGATGAAAACTGGAAATCATTTAAGGCTGCAAGAAATAGATGTAATCAGATGATACGCAATGCTAAACGCCGCAATATTCTTGATACTATCAATTCTTCGTCTTCTGCCGATATTTGGAAATTTCTTGGAACTCTTGGTATCGGCAAATCGCGACATTTAGATCTTCCTAGTTCAATTGACTTAGACGATCTCAACCAGCATTTCTCCACTGTTTCTACCATGGATCGTCTAACCAAGCAACAAACTCTTTCTTTAATTTCTGGTCTATCGCGTCCTCATACTAATTCTTTCAGTTTCACTCCAGTTGAACCGGGAGAGATCAGAAAGATCATTCTCTCCATCAAATCAAAAGCGGTGGGATGTGACAATATCACCCGTGGTATGATTATTACTATTCTGGATCATCTCCTACCCGCGATTACCCACATTATAAACTTTTCCTTGTACTCCGGAGTATTCCCTTCCCTGTGGCGCAAAGCCTATGTTCGTCCACTACCTAAGATTTCCAATCCCTCTCTTCCTACCAACTTCCGTCCAATTTCTATCCTACCCTTCCTATCCAAAGTGCTCGAGGCCTGTGTCCACAAACAATTCTCCAACTTTGTTCATTGTAACTCAATTATTAGTCCTCTCCAATCTGGATTCAGGCCTGGGCACAGCACTGTTTCCGCACTTCTTAAAGTGACTGGCGATATAAGGGCAAGACTGGAAGACACCAAAGTTACTGTTCTAGTATTGGTTGATTTCTCAAATGCCTTCAATACCGTCAGTCATGACATCCTGTTAGCCATTCTGTCCTACATCATGGTCTCTCCCGAAGCACTGGAATGGTTCTCCTCTTACCTTCAGGAACGTCAGCAGTCCGTTTATGCTGGAGATTCTTCTTCTAACTGGTGTAATTTGGAAACTGGCGTTCCTCAAGGCGGTATACTTTCTCCTCTTCTGTTTTCAATTTTTATTAAGCTTATAACTTCCGAACTTCAGTGTGCGTATCATCTGTATGCAGATGACTTGCAGTTGTATTATCAAGGGAAGGTTGATGAATTACCTGGCGCTATCGACAAATTAAATAAGGACTTGGTAGCCATAAAAACCTGGTCTGTTAGATTTGGCTTAGCTGTAAACCCTACGAAGTGTCAGGCGATCATCATTGGCAGTTCTCGTAGTATTAGCAAGGTAGATAGTACAACCTTGCCGCCAGTTCTATTCAATGGTACGATCGTTCCTTTTGGTACTGACGTGAAGGACTTAGGCTTGCACATTGATTGTACTCTAAACTGGCGGACTCAAGTTGCTAGGGTGAGTCAGAAGGTTACTGGAACGCAGCGGGCTCTATACCGTTTGAAAAATCTATTACTATCAAGTACGAAGACAATGCTTGTACAGTCCCTTATTTTCCCTATCATCGATTACGGTGATGTGTGCTACTATGACCTGAATGCAGATCTCCTCAACAAACTTGACCGCCTTCTCAATAATTGCATTCGATTCGTTTTCAATCTGCGTAAATATGATCATGTCTCTGCGCATCGGTCGCTTCTAAAGTGGTTACCCATACGCCAGCGCAGAGAGCTTCGGGCGCTGACCACCTTGTTCTCATTTCTTCATTCTCCATCTTCCCCTAGTTATCTAGCCCCCCATTTTCAGTACATTTGCGCCAACCACAATAGAAATCTACGTTCATCACACAATCGTCTTCTCCTATGTCCCACTCACCGCACAGACTTCATTCACTCTTCCTTCTTCGTTCAGTCTATCTCTCTGTGGAATGCGCTCCCCCAGGAAATCAGGATGGCAACCAACCGATTATCTTTTAAAGTTAAGGCTCGCGAGCACATTCGCAAGAAGCTGGCAGTATCATCACAACGGTAATATTTTCTCATTGTTTGTCTTATTTCTTTTTAGTAAGTATATTCATGTATTTATGTATATTTATTTGTTCTTATATTTATATGTAATTAGGTATATATTATACCTATTCATAGTTTTAATAGGTATATGCGTATTTTTATATTTAAAATATTTGTTCCTCAATGTTCTTGATTGCACCTACCACTCTTTGTCCCCGCATCACCCAAAGGTTGACTGGTAAAAAATGCCTATGGCATTAAGTCCGCCTCTGTACATTTATATGCTTGAAGTATTAAATAAATAATAAATAAATAAACTTGCACAGAAGGGCGAGAAATAAGCAACACAATACGAATCGATATGCTTATCAAGAAAAAGAGACCATCAGGAACCAGATAAGAACTTGGTAGGTGGGTACTTAGGCATTAGGGACGGTCAGCAACGAAAATCGTCAACACTGTTACTTTTCATCATCATCATCATCATTTCAGCCGAAAGACGTCCACTGCTGGACATAGGCCTCCCCCAAAAGGAGGGGGTTTGCCATAATCGCCACGCTTGGCAAGCGGGTTGGCGATCGCAGTATGGTATGGTGGTGGAATGCATAGAGGACGCTGCTGCCCATTCTCCGGCAAGCCCCTTAGTCGCCTTTTACGACACCCACGGGAAGTATGGGGTGGTGCTATTCTTTAAGTCCGGCACCACACAGACACTGTACTTTTACGTGTTAATAATTATGATTTCAAAAACTGAAATGTAAGATCTACTTCGTCGTTACCTATACCTACCTACATTACAAAAAGTTAATCAAAAAAACTTTTTTACAAAAAAAACAACCGACTTCCAAAAACACTATACAGTGAAAAATAACTTTAATTTCGGAAGTCGGTCTCTTTGGATTTGTATTTTAGTTTTTTGCCACCGACTTCCGAAATTAAAGTTATTAACCGACTGCGGCGAAGCCCAAAAGGAGGGTTATGTGTTTGACCTGTATGACCTGGCGGGACCCATTTGTGTTTGAAAATGTAGGTCCCGCCTGCTTCCAACTTTTATTTAATTTAAAATGGCCTTGTTTTTAGCTTTTCAGTTTTTTCAACTTAATTTTTTTATTAAACTTAATTTTTTTACCGCAGTCGGGTTTTTTAGTTTTTTTAATTACTTGTTTTTTTTTAACTTTATAGTGTTTTGGAAGTCGGTTGTTTTTTTTGTAAAAAGTTTTTATTTTTCACTTTTTAGCGGGTCATTTTGTAATTTATCTAAGTTATAATAGCCATAAGTCAACTGCTTATCACCTTTTACAAAATATTGCTTTTCCCGATGCAGGGACGTTAATTGTTGAGGTGTTCTCCTAGTAAGAACCAGGAGAACTAGAGCTGATTGAGAAGTCACCATCAGCTCCACTTCACCATACGCATTGTAATGAGCATAAATTGCTTAGCAGCTTTATTAAAGTAATCGAATACCCGTGAAATATTTGTCATTGAGTAGTTCCGATGGTCATTTTTGGTCTTCATCATCAGCTCCACTTAACAAATCATAATTTCCGAGAGCAAATGCTCAAGTTACTTTAATAATCAGGTCTCTATGTACTTCGGTGTTCCTCATTAACAGTACGTTTATCCACACATCAAGCCCTTTTCAATGAGCCTAAACAAGATATATCTGCTGTTAGTTCTCGAGGAGTTAGGTACTCTGCGGACTATCCTGACTGCAGTATCAGGTCATAACTTGATGATCATGAGACCAAATGTGGCAAATGCCCTATGAAACATCGAAACAATTTACTAAACCAGTCCTTGCCTGTTCGAGTAACTTCTTACTGTTAAGGAGTTATGCCTTCCATCATCAGCCCAGCTACCTGAAATGGTGACAACCATACGCAAATATACAAGATACTTCATAAAATATGCGAAAAATAATAAGTATGCCTATAAAATTTGAGGGTTGCCCTCGATTTCTCTAAGATCCCATCATCAGATCCTAACTTGGTGACAGTGGCACCACCTCAGAACCTCAGAACTATCTACTTTCGAACAAAAAAAGAATTTTGAAAATCCGTCGACAATTGGCGGAGTATTCGATGAACAAACATACAAAAAAAAACATACAATCATCCGAACATAGTACCTCCTCCTTTTGTGAAGTCGGTAAAAAGTGAAGGTACATAACGAACCTATGATAAAAAAATTGTGGCGCTAGCTATAAGTCTGAACCTGTTTTATTACCGACTTCACAAAAAGGAGGAGGTACTATGTTCGGTTGACGTTTTTTTATTGTATGTTTGTTCATCGAATACTCCGCCAATTCTCAACGGATTTTCAAAATTCTTTTTCGTGTTCAAAAGTAGATAGTTCTGAGGTGGTCCCATTGTCACCAAGTTAGGGTCTGATGATGGGATCTTAGAGAAATCGAGGGCAGCCCTCAAATTTTATAGGCTCACTTATTGTTTTTCGCATATTTTATGAAGTATCTTGTGTATTAGCGTATGGTTGTCACCATCTCAGGTAGCTGGGCTGATGATGGAAGGTACAACTCCTTAACAGTAAGAAGTTACTCGAACAGGCAAGGACTGTTTTAGTCAATTCTTTTGATGTTTAATAGGGCATTTGCCACATTTGGTCTCATGATCATCAAGGCATGACCTGATGCTGCAGTCAGGATAGTCTGCAGAGTACCTAACTCCTCGACAACTAACAGCAGATATATCGTGTTACTGTTTAGGCTCATTGAAAAGGGCTCGATGTGTGGATAAACGTACTGTTAATGAGGAACATCGAAGTACATAGAGACCTGACGCTGAAGCCAGGAGCATCTTTTTCTGATGCTCCTGGCTTCTACAAACCTTGAAATTACAGCACCGTAGTCGTGTTTGGGCTCATTTTAAACAAGAATAAATTTTAAGTTCAATGCAATGTTGACATAAAACCGGCCTGATGCTGCAGCCAGAATTATCAGCATCTAGTCTAAAAACTAATAAATACTTCTTAAAGTGAAATACTTTTGCGAGTTTTTCTTCTGTATAATAATTATCCTAACAAAGGTTACCGGTAGTGGCTGGATGAGAGAAGCGGAGGACCGTGAACGTTGGCGCAAACTTAGGGAGGTCTACGTCCAGCAGTGAACTGCAATAGGCTGATGATGATTTATAAAAGCCTCAATCGTTGCATTTCACGAAATGCCTTTTCGTCATGTGGTCTATTTAGCAATTTGGCAATTTTTTTTATTTTCCAAGTCGCATAATACAATGCCATCCAGCGTCTTTACACGACTAAGCGTAACATAAACTTGGCCTTTAGCAAAATTTTTCTTGCCTAAGTCTATTATTAAAGTAACTTGAGCATTTGCTCTCGGAAATTATGATTTGGTAAAGTGGAGCTAATGATGAACACCACAAATGGCCATCGGACGGAACTACTCAATGACAAATATTTCACGGGTTGCGATTCGATTACTTTAATAAAGCTGCTAAGCAATTTATGCTCATTACAATGCGTATGGTGAAGTGGAGCTGATGGTGACTTCTCAATCAGCTCCAGTTCTCCTGGTTCTTACTAGGAGAACTCCTCAACAATTAAGGTCCCTGCATCGGGAAAAGCAATATTTTGTAAAAGGTGATAAGCAGTTGACTTATGGCTATTATAACTTAGATAAATTACAAACTAACCCGCTAAAAAGTGAAAAATAAAAACTTAAAAAAAAAAACGACCAACTTCCAAAACACTATAAAGTGAAAAATAACTTTAATTTCGGAAGTCGGTGGCAAAAAACTAAAATACTAATCCAAAGACACCGACTTCCGAAATTAAAGTTATTTTTCACTTTATAGTGTTTTTGGAAGTCGGTTGTTTTTTTTTGTAAAAAAGTTTTTTTGATTAACTTTTTGTAATGTAGGTATGTATAGTTTGAGTCTTGCTTGTGCTGCGTTCCGATGCGCACGTGTTTGCATATTTTGTGTATTGACTAGCGCGGCGCAAGCTGTCGCTCGTATTTTTGTTATCGCCATGAGTAGTGAACTTGTGGCGAATGAGCTGCTGGCGTTCCTGCAGCAGAAGCTGGATGTGATGGACGAGGTATCCGCTGTCCAAATCTGCGCAACTAACTTCAGCGAGGAGGACATAGCTGCTGCTAAGCTCTTGTTGTTCAGTGTGCTGAACAAGCGCGACCAGATGGTGTCCCGCCGGCGTGACGGGACTAAGAGAAGCCTGCAAGACATTATCACGCTGTTCAAGGAGACCGACCCGGACGACGTGCCGACGTTTGTGGCGAAGGAGCTGCACAAGCTGCCACCCGTCACCTTCGACCACGTCGATGTAACAAGCCTTCTGAAGGACATTGTCATTTGGCATTCTCTAAAGGCCCGCCTCGCGGATGTTCTGGCGAAGTTAGATGCATCCCAAAACACCGTCGCCGATTTGCGCAAAGAATTTAGCGAGTTGCGCAACAGTGTGGCGGTAACTAGGTCATCAGTCGATGCATCTAACGGAAACATGTGTCGCGGACCCGGCCTCGATATATCGTCGTCTAATTCCGCGTCAGCAGTTTCGTCGCCAGCGCACCCGTCGTTTGCTGAGCTTGCAAGGCGCCCCGCCCGTGTGCCCCGCAGCCCCGCGCCCGTCATCGCGGCTCCTCCACGCAGCGCCGCCCGAGCCCCTCGCCCCGTCCCGCTGCCAGTTTCTGCAGCCCTGGCGAAGCCCTTACAAAAGGAATCCGCTAGCGTTACCGCGAGTGCCCCAGGTGGTATGAAGCCTATGCCAGAAAAGGCACCGAATAAGGCTGTTGATGAAGGTTTCGTGACGGTGCAAAGGAGGAAGCGCCGATAGCGACCGAACAAGAACCGCTGCGGCAAAGCTCCTATGGAGCCCGAAGTCAGCTTGCGTGCCGCAAAACCGAACACACCGGTGTACATCTCCCGCCTACACTACACCACTAAGGTGGAGGATATCGTTGAGTACGTGCGCCAGAAGACGAGGTACACGCCGAGGGTGCAGTTACTGGAGTCGTACCGCAACGTCAACTTCAAGGCGTTCGTGGTGCGCGTGCCGAATTGTTATCTGCCCGTCGTCATGGAAGAAGACTTCTGGCCGCAGGACGTGGTGTTCCGTCGCTTCCGCGGACAAGTACCACAGAACAGCACAAGAACAAGCTAGTGAAGTGAAGTTCTATTTTATTATAATAAAAATATGTATGTTTAGGTTAAGGTATATATTTTATGGGCCTGCGTCGCCTGAAACAAATGAATAAATAAATAAAAAAAAAAAATAGTTAACGACGAAGTAGATCTTACATTTCAGTTTTTGAAATCATAATTATTGTCACGTAAAAGTAACACGTGTAACGTGTGTAAAGTGTTGACGATTTTCGTTGCTGACCGTCCCTAATACCTAAGTACCTACCTACCAAGTTCTTATCTGGTTCCTGATGGTTTATTTTTCTTGATAAGCTTATCGATTCGTATTGTGTTGCTTATTTCTCGCCCTTCTGTGCAACTATACAACCATCCCACCGAGATAATTCCAGTAGCTACTTCTAATTTGGAGGCCACATCTAGTAGGTACAAAGATCAGCAAGTCTGCTGATGCGCTTAAGTTTGTTTTGATGTTTTCTCTTAATATATTACAGTATTCCGTAATATTATTATGTTTTTGGGTAGTACATAATGCGTACAATTCTTTAGCATACACTATGTCCGGGTACGCCTAATAAACTTGGTGGCGCGGCTGTGAAGTATACTTCCTGGCCGCGCCACCAACACAAGGCTATAATTTCTAAACTAATAAAATTTTTGAATCTCTTTATAGCGTACGGATAAGAACAATTTTGGTACAATTCTTTAGCGTAAATTATGTCCGGGTACGCCTAATAAAACTTGGTGGCGCGGTTGGGAAGTATGCTTCCTGGCCGCGCCACCTACACAAGGCTATAATTTCTAAAGTAATAAAATTTTCGAATCTCTTTATAGCGTACGGAAAAGAACAATTTTGGTACAATTCTTTGGTGTACACTATATCCGGGTACGCCTAATAGTTTACAAAAACCGTGGTGGCGCGGCCAGGAAGTACCTATACTTCCCAGCCCCGCCACTAAAACTTCATTATATTTCATTATTCGTTGAGGTACAATTTTTTTCACTACAGGTACCCTAAAGTACATAAAGGGTACAATTGATCTAGAAACATGTTTCTTTAATTTAGCACTGTGGCGCGGCCAGGAAGTATCACACAATTTATATCTAAATAAAAAATAAAAAGTAGTGCATTCATGAAAAACTGTTCAACCATGAGATTTCATGTAACATCTCTGCACTGTTTTGGTTTTAAGCAAAAAATACGTCCTTTGTAGTCATTAATGATAAAATTACAACGTAGTTGAAAGAAAAATCTATTATGCAACCTTGTTTGTGAGTAAAAGCTAGTTACCGTTTCTATTTATGAAAGAGTTGAGCTGAGTTGTTTCATGACGAGTTTGTTTTTATGCATTTATGAATGGAACAGAAGTTATTAAAAACAAAGACTTGAAAAATACAGTACCTATAGAAATACGGTAAGGTCAGAAAAAAGGCAAAAAATGCCCCGTTGTGTTCTTGATTGCTTGTGAATTGTAACGAGAAATGTGCTAGAAATAAAAATATAATTACGAAAAAACCAAAACATAGGCACATGATAGTGGTCAGCGGGATTTTCCGAAAGGGTTACCGCTGGCACGGAACATAAAGGGCTAACTAAGGAAGGAACACAGGTGGGTTTTAGTCAGTAAGAGTCTGACACTCCCTTCCGCTCCACCCAGAGTGGGAGGGGTCATTTGATGATTTCCCATCCTCAAAAAAAAAAGACACATAATTGTGGAAGATATACCTACAACTGTTCATCTATTCTACTTTAAACATTTTTATTTGGACTCGTTAAGACACATCTCATCATCATTACCTATGAGTCCACACTCGAACGGCTTACTAGCAGTTACTTAAGAGTTTTATTATGTAGCACCCTGGTCAGTCATCAGGTAAAATGAACAGGATTCGTTGAGACATATCTTATGAGCCCACACTCGATGGGTTTACTAATAGCTATTCAAGAGTTGTTATCTTAGCGTCCAGTTCAGTTATGAGGTCCTCGTCATCTGGTAAAAAGAACAGTACTCGTTGAGACATATCTAATGAGCCCACACTCGATGGGCTTACCAGCAGTTATTCAAGAGTTCCGTTATATGACCAGCTTGATGGTACCATATTATTTTGTTAAAATCGGAATGCATACATTTGCGAATATTCTAACTAAGTCCATTAGAAGTGATTTACTATTCAAGTACTCCGTTATATGCTGTCCAGATACGTCCTACGGAACATGGCCATAACTTTTTCACACAGCGATTTGATATGAACCGCCATAGTAGTTACTGCTATAAATTAAAATGCCTATCTAATGACATAATATTTAGTTGTTATTGGCCGTGGGGACCATTTTGTCCGGTCCTCCCATTTCTCTTTCCTACTCCATCATCAGCCCCTGTTCACCATCTATCTATAACCATTGAGGCCATTCCAAGGAGCCCAAACACGATACCTCTGCTGTATGTTAAGAGAGTTGGATATTCTGCAAACTCCAGGTGACGCTGCAGCAGCAGTTCAAGGTTATTGTGTTCTTTTAATATCATTGAAGTAACGAACTACCAAATTTTAACTCAATCCGACCTGTGGAAGATGCTCACGTCAATTCATCAACTAGAAAAGAGCAGATAATCTTCAAACGGCTGAACCAATTTGCCTGAATCATAGCTAAGAACAGTCTCGATCAAGTCACCTTTCAAACAAAAACAAAATATGATCAAAATCGGTTCAGCCGTTTACGACAGACACACAGATACGCAGATGCACAGATACCTACGCACGTTAAACTTATAACACCCTCTGTTTCTGTCGGGGTTTCAAAATTGAGGAAGAGTAATTGAAAAGCTACGTCCCCGAATAAAATAATTCTGACGGGAAGAAAACCTTTGTGTGCGCAACGGACAACACGCTGCAAGGTTTTTTTCCAGGAATAATTTTGTTCTACGCGATTAATTCTTGTTGATGGAAAAAGTTTTTGTTCATAATTTCTTATACAGTACGGCCGATGAACCACGGCCGGTCTAACTTTGTACAAGGCTGCGCGATAACATTTTTTAGGAATCGAATGGTGACATGAGGAGAGTATGAGTGAGAGAACATGCACGAAAGTTCGAAGTGCCTAAGTTCAGACCACTATGGAGTTATGGAGCGGGCTATGCTCGGAGTTTCTTTTATTTTCTTTTGATGCATAAAATCAAGAATTGTTACGGCTCCGCCGCCAGATGGCTCACGGCAGGACTTTCTACGACCATGCCTGCGGAGCCACTTCGCGCCGCGCGGGGAACAAGTCATCGTCTGTCTCGCCATCGCTTTGTGAACGTCGCTCAAATTCATCTCAGATTATTTTATATTCAGATTCACAGAAATTCAGAACCTTTATAATACTCATTCAATACAACAGATATAAACCAGTACCGTCCATTATTTCGATGCATAACACAGCGGCAACAGCCGAAACAGGAATGAATAGAATAGAATACTCTTTATTATGAACACCATATAAATTACAGACATAGATATCTAAAAACTGTACAAAGGGTGACACAATGGGCGGTCTTATCGCTAAAAGCGATCTTTTAAAGACAACCAATGACAGAATGAAGTTCTCTAGAAAAGAACTAAAATTACCGGCATAGCTTGCATAGTCATCAAACTGAAGTGGCAGTGGGATGGCCATGTTTGTCGAAGGACTGATGGTCGGTGGAGCTGACAAGTCCTAGAGACCGCGTATTGGCAAGCGTTGCGTGAGATGCCCCTCAGCTAGATAAACTTACGTCCTTGTGAAGGAGGCTGGGATGGACTGGATACGGAAGGCGGAGCACAGGATGTTGTGGCGCAGCCTGGCAGAGAACTATGTCAAGCAGTGGACTGCGATAGGCTGAGTTGATTGATATTCAAACCAGTTATGATTTATCAGCGGTACTGCACATCCTCGAGGTCTCGTTCACCTGTTTTTGGTGTAACCAACAGTCTGTGCTGCTTCCTAGATTTTTCATTTGTTTTATTATTTTTACTTACTGCGCTCCGCGGTTTCACCCGCGTAATTGTCGATCCCGTAGGAATATCGGGATAAAAAGTAGCCATGTTAATCCAGGGTGTCAGCTGCCTCCATACCAAATTTTATCAAAATTAGTACAGCCGTTTGAGCTTGAAGAAGTAACAAACATATACAACACACGCACTCACAAACTTTCGCCTTTATAATATTAGTGTGATTTTATTTGGAATTTTAGTTGCTTGTGTTGATACATTCGTGCGATGTGACGAATCGTGATTATATTTTAGAAGGGTTCATAGGTATAATGTTTTTAACGTAGGTACCTGTTCGCCATTTTTCACGATCCGTAAGCATTTCAATAAAAATCACCATCATCATCTGCCTAGCCTTTTCCTAACTATGTTGGGGTCGGCTTCCAATCTAGCCGGATGCAGCTGAATACCAATATTTATCATGAAGCGACTGTTATCTGACCTCCACAACCTAGTTACTGGGTAATACGATACCCCTTGGTAAGACTGGTTGACAGACTTTCGGGCTTCTGATTACCCCGCAACGACGGTAGCTTAACGTGCTTTCCGAGACTCGGAGGGGTTACGAATTCACGATATAAATAATGGATGGTCAGCCACGTAGGGACCGACCTCGATAGCGAGCGTAGCTTCGATCGACCCATGCAGCTGTTAATATTTAGCCTCGCGCCCCTCAAACTCCGCCATTCCTGGTGTGCTATTGACCGACAGTCACCATTGGGGAAAAAACTACAATTACCATTTGGGAAAAATCTAATTTCTTATTAATTTTTTTTTCTTCAGAATTTTTCCTTTTATGGGTTCTAGTTACTGCTTCAAAATTTATGTTTAAATATATAATGTTTCTGAACCAATTTTGATGTTTTATTTTTTGTCTGTGTGTGAGTGTGTCCCTGGATGGTTTAGTAGATTCACAATTGGACCTCTTAACGCGGACGTCTATTTTACATCGTTCTCACATATAACTGTAAATTCAACTTGTAAAAATATAATTTAAAAGAGTGTCCATGGAGTTTCTTGCCCGTTCTTCTCCATAGGTACCTACGCTTTGGAATGGGCAACTAGCTTCATATTTTCTGACTGACCGACTTCTTGTCAATTCAAAAGTGCCTGTAAATGGTTTAATTGAAATAAATGGTTTGAGTTTGAGTTTGACCCGATAGGTGGCGTTGTTCAGGCAGGACAACGTACTCTGTCACGTCAGCTAGTCTTCTTTGAATTCTATGGAACCTTTTAACGATTAAGTCTACAACGTTAAAAGGTTCTTTAACCCACGTTTTTTAAACCTTAAAGGCTCTTTTCTATGAAATATTATATCGAGTTTCTTTCCATTAGTTTTCTAAAAGTAAATAGCACTCAGTTATCCAAAGTGTTTTTTCTTAAAATAAGTTCGTTATTGAAAAATAGGAAAATCTATTTTTTGTGTATCAATTTGATTTTCAAGATAAATAAAAATACGTTGAAATTATTGTATCACTTTTTGCATATGTGTAATTGTATATATTATATTGTGACGATTGGTACTTGTAAATAATAACTTCTCAGGCTGGGAATTGAAACTGGTTTATTTTCTAAAGCTCCCTACTTATATACAGGGTTATTGGTAAAACATTAACAACCTCTTAAGAGGTCATTGTACTCATCATTAAGAACAACTTTTACTATGGGACCAAACCTGATATCGCGAAAAAAAAACAGCTGTTCCCTACATTTATGTTCGTATAACTCGTCAAAATGTAGGGAACAGCGATGCTATTATGTAAAAATCTCACCGTGAAAACGTAGGTGAAGTGAGCGTGAAGTGAGCTGTCAGTAGTGTCAATTCCTAGCAAAAACCAAACTCACTTCACCTAAGTTTTCACGGTGAGATTTTACAGAATCGACCGGCGTCTGATTTTTTTTCGCGATTGCCAATCCCCTGATTGCGGCAGCCTCCCGTTACACTCCCTCCCTCATAAGTAGCATTCGCCGACCAAGGCATACCCTCACCACCCCAAACCACGCCACTACCCTCCTCCAGGAGAGTCCGCCTCCAGTACTCTCAAGAAGTGCAAGTCCCATTCGTTATCCGTCCTTCCGCCCTCGCCGTCGAGGCCCGTAGCGACACCCCGTACCATGTCTGCCCCGACCCTTGCTCGAGCCAACCCGCCCCGCTAAGCCTGTTTTAAATTCTTCCCCAAATAATTCCGATCCAGCTTGTCCCTTGCTGTCCTCTACCAGCGACGCCCTAAGCCGAGGTCCGAACCCCATCGGGGGTGCCCTTAGCGTGTAGTCACTTAGTTTTTAGTTAGTTTTTAAGCCTTGGCTGGAGGCCTCAATTTATTATGGCATCCCCAGGAAAGCTCGGTTAAGCAGTCAACAATCTCACAGGTTGAACTGCGAGATGCCATTCATTAAAAAAAAAAAGAGCGCGGTCCTTTTCCCCCAGGTGCCATCGTTGAGTGAAGACTGCCGGCCGATCCGCGGGACGCGTGTGTCGTCAGCGTGGTGTGTGCATCTGCGAGGTCCCGAAGGGTGCTTTTGCTTGCTCTGCTTGCGCTTACAAACCGCTTCTTTCAAAGCGAACCGGCGAACGTGTGCGGCGCGGAGTTGTGATGACGCCCGTGCCGCATCGGTGTTGCAATGTGTCTTGTCTTGTCTTTGTCAAGTGTGCTTTTACGTACTCGTCTTTTTCAAGATGATGATTGCTTCACTCTTTCTTGCAGACTGTCAAAACGTGGTAAGGTAAGGTACGTTACGTTAATGGTAGCTGGCTCAGTGGTATGTGGTAACTGGTTCGGTGGTATGTGATAACTGGCTCGGTGGTATGTGGTAACTGTGTGACAGGTACTGTGTCACTACAACTATAAGCATCATCATCACTTCAGCCAAAAGACGTCCACAGCTGGACACTCGCGGTACGGCTGGTCCATAAATTCAAGGTCGCTCAGCGAGCTTTGGAACGAGCTATGCTTAGAATCTCTCTGAGGGATAGAATACGAAATGAGGTTATGCAGCACACAACCAAAGTTGTCAACATAGCTCACTGAATTACCTAGCTGAAGTGGCAATGGACCGGCCATATTAGCCGTAGAACCAATGACCATTGAAGTAGATGTGCTCTTGAGTGGAGACTGCGAATCGGCAAACGTGAAGTAGGGCGCCATCGGAGGTGGAACGACAATCTTCGCAGTGGCTGGTAGCAGCTGGATGAGAGCTAATCGAGAGCGAGACGAGAATCGAGCGGAATCGTATGCAATTGGGGAGGCTTATGTCCAGCAGTGGACTATTGTAGGCTGATGATGACTTCGTACATATGCCAGCACGTCAAGCTACTACAATCGATCAAACTTTAATGGATTTGCAACTTTTTTCGCTAAATCATAAGGTTCAAAGTTGATTGGGAAAATTTTACAGTTTAGGGTAACTTGATGTACTGGCGTCTGCAAAACAAATAAATCCTCAATAGCAAAGACATTTAAAAATACGTCGTGTATCTAAAATCTCTTTGTCCAATACACATAAAATGGCGTCTGTAATTTGCTAGAACTGAATAATTTTATGAAAGACGTAGGTAAGCTTAGAAGTTATCTTTTCAGCGAATTTCAGTAAATAAATTCCCGTAATGCTGAAATGAATTAAGTTGTCGATGCCAGATATTTTACTGTAGCAGCAGCAGTTAGTTGATACAATTTATTCTAAGTCATAAAAATTGCAGTCTAGACACGTAAATAACATTCGATTGTTCGCTGCAGGGCGTACTGTTTCAATTACACAGTTAATATAGAAATATCGAAGAAGTAAGTAATGGAAAATATTAAACGTCTGAAAACTCCATTTATTTTGCAAAAAAATTACCATGATAACTTAGATTTGTCCGTGTGGTGCCGGACTTAAAGAATACTTCCCGTGGGTGTCGTAAAAGGCGACTAAGGGGCGTACCGGAGAATGGGCAGCAGCGTTCTCTATGCATTCCACCACCATACCATACTGCGATCGCCAACCCGCCTGCCAAGCGTGGCGATTATGGCAAACCCCCCCCTTTTGGGGGAGGCCTATGTCCAGCAGTGGACGTCTTTCGGCTGAAATGATGATGATGATGAACTTAGGTGAAGTGAGTTGTCGTTCTCACCTCGCTAAAACCGGTCAAGTGCGGGTTGGACTCGCACCGAGGCGCGAGGGTTCCGTACTATCATGTTTTTAATTCTTCATCGGCGAGGCCTATATTTGTCAGAGAATTTTAACACTGTGTACTGCGGTGTAGAATATTGCAGTTTTATGCCAGCGCGATCTCTTGACCGATAGTGGAACTAATGTAACTTTTGTTGATGTTTTCTGAAAAAGCGTGCTATTTAGAGACTTCGTTTTATTTTTCCTGTAATCTTTACATAAACTTCTATCACATAGAATAATTTAAAATTTTCTCTTTGCGAACTTTGGAGATAAGGGGGGGGGGGGGAAGGGTATTTCTTTTTACATTTTTCATCAAAACTCTAATTTAACTATGCGGCTATTTAATAATAAAAAATGTTTGAGAATGTGCCTACTGCGCTCTTTCATATTCCTCACATGCCCTAGTAGCCCCACTTAAAAATTTTCAGACCCCCCTTTCAGTCCCTGTTGCAAAAAATATGCATATATTTTTATTTCTTTCTTATTTGCAAAATAGTTGGGCAAACATTACCTAAAACTATTCCAAATTCAAAACTGATAGCATTAGTAGTTCTTGAGATATCCAGCTGTGACAGACAGACAGACAGACTGAGTCTCACCATAAGGGTTCCATTTTACCATTTTGGTACGGAACTCTAAAAATAGGCAACACGATGACGCACTATACAGGGATTGGACCATTGAACATTAATCAACCTCTTTTACAAACCTTTGGCGTCATGGGCATCATTGTACATTGTACTCCAAAACTTCTTCAAAAGTTCTCTCACAACTAAAGTGGAAAAAAATGTCAATTAACTTTTGACGAACACTGACGGTTTCGGCCACAAAATTAAGAGTATTTTAATTCGGTGTAGCGCGAACTAGTCTAAGACTAATCAGACTTAACCACGACGATTCAGAACCTCACAATAACTCATTCAACGCTCGTTTCATACTCCGTACTTTACTTTCACTCATGATAATAAATTGGTGGTGATTATTGAACTTTTTTATTACTAGACATTTTTAATATTATCTAAAAACATTGTTTTATGTAATTCTAATTTGACATTATTACATATCTCTACAATAATTATCTGACTAAAGCATTTATTTTAACGTAGGTACATTTTTATATTAGGTAGGTACTTAATTATTTTTTACTGTTGACATTTTTAAATTATTATTTTTGCTGAATTCACTTTAAATTAATGATGTTAATTATTACTTATTCCTATTTGTACGCCGTCATCGGCAAAACATAGTGTACCTATATATTTTATTAACAACACCTGTTTTTACACCACCTATGTTTTACAAATAAAAAAAACTTTGACTTTGACTTCATCTTGTAGTCATTTTATCGATGTTGAATCATTTAAGTTTATTGCCGTTAAAATAATTTGAAATTACAAGAATGAGGTAACTAACCTGTCCCTTTGATCCCTTTAATTTTAATAATCAACTAGATTTTGCGCGCGGATGTCGAAAAATATTCCACGGGAACGTACTGCCCTATGTGTTAACAATCCAGGTTATAAACTATTTGTGTGCCATATTTCATCCGCCGTTTTTGCGCCAATCCCGAAAATACATCCAGACAAATAGACAAAAAGATAAAATTTCTTCTTTGCTATTTTATTATAAGTAGGGACTTGAAACGTTACTCAACATAAGGTTACGCGTAGTTCCGGAACCGATAATTTGTACCGTTCCACCAGGATCGTAACAAAATTAATTCCTTGGCTATAACGATACTGACCATAAACGGACGAAATCTTAAACTGTTCACTACAATATTATCAATATATCGTTATTAGTATAAGGATATAATAACGTTATTTATTTCGATACTCAACTTTGACAGCTTCATGACATAAAAGATGACAAAAAATCATGAAGAATAACGTTAAAACTGGCCAAGTGCGAGTGGGACTCGCACACGAAAGGTACCGTACCACAAGGAAAAAACGCCGAAAAAAACACGTTTGTTGTATGGGAGCCCCCTTTATTTTTTTTTTTAATTTATTATTAAAGTAAAAATACAACTGAGTATTTGGTGAATATTTCAAGTTCCTACCTGTTGCCATTTTTGATATCGAGCAAAATAGGGCAATAAAATCGCGTTTGTTGTATGGGAGCCCCCCTTAAATATTTATTTTATTTTGTTTTTAGTATTTGTTGTTATAGCGGCAACAGAAATACATAATTTGTGAAAATTTCAATTGTCTAGCTAGCGCGGTTCTTGAGATACAGCCTGGTGACAGACAGATGGACGGCAGACAGCGAAGTCTTAGTAATAGGGCCCCGTTTTTACCCTTTGGGTACGGAACCCTAAAAATGAATCTGTAACGTTTCAAATGTAACGATAATACAAGCGGATAAGTTTAATATTAGATACCTATAACGTTACATAAAATATTGTACTACGAAAATTATATTCTATAACAGTTTTCTTTTTGTAACATTATTGATATTTTTAGGTTTTAGTATCGTTACAAATTTTGGAACGTACGATAACGTTAGTGGTAACGAAACGAAATTCATTTCGTTTTCAACTCCCTGATTATAAGTATAGAAGATAAGTAATCACCGTAAAAGCCACGTCTGCAGTACATAATGCGTTGTTATTTCAGTCAGAAACCATTAAAGCAGCGTTATGGTGCCACAGTAGACTAACATTAGCATTTAAACGACCTCCTTTGAGACAAGAGCCGTGTCTTTGCTTACAGGTGCTCTAATTAGTGCGCGCTATAATTAGAGTAGCAAGCAGAGAGTGAAGTGCTTGACATGAACTGAAGTTTGTCAAACTGTAGTGTTGGGGTGTGGGAGTAATTGGTCTTCATAAGATTTTGAATGGATAGTTGGTAAAGAGTGTTGGATTTAAACGGTATAACACATAGCGTAACATCACGCCTGAATTCCTCGAAGGGATAGGCAGGTCATATAGTTCCACATTTCGCCAGGTTTGTCCCATCGTCGTCGTCGTCGTCGTTTCAGCCGATAGACGTCCACTGCTGGACATAGGCCTCCCCCAATTTTGGGGGGGGTTTGCCATAATCGCCACGCTTGGCAGGCGGGTTGGCGATCGCAGTATGGTATGATGGTGGAATAAATAGAGAACGCTGCTGCCCATTCTCCGGTAAGACCCTTTTTTTTTTTTTTTTTTTTTGTGGATGGGAAATCATCAAATGACTCCTCCCGCTCTGGGTGGAGCGGAAGGGAGTGTCAGACTCTTACTGACTAAAACCCACCCGTGTTCCTTCCTTAGCCCTTTATGTTCCGGGCCAGCGGTAACCCTTTCGGACAATCCCGCTGACCCGGCAGGCTTCGGCCCTAAGGGGCCCCTCCTCGATGCTGACATCTCTTTGAGGCGCGCGTGGAACACGTACGCGCCGTCCGGCACGGGCCTGGTCCTGATCGGGCGGTGAGCTACCCATTACTCTCCGCCCGCAGGCCCTCCGGTAAGACCCTTAGTCGCCTTTTACGACACCCACGGGAAGTAAGGGGTGGTGCAATTCTTTAAGTCCGGCACCACACAGACATGATATGAATGAAATGCAAACGCAATAGCAAAATAACAGAGTTCAACTAAATATAACTACTAGAACTCATCATTTGCATTAAAGTATATCGTATCCTACTTGACACCCACGATACAGTTAAGCGCCCAACTTAAACATTGTTTTAAAACTATTCTGCGAGCTACGAATGTACTTGACTTGGGGTATGGTATGTGTGACACGCTTATGACGTTTTTCTAATTTTTAATTTTTGATATTTCTGAAAATGTTTGTCCCATATGTCACGGCTAATAGCCGAAGTGGGCTACACCTATAGTCGGACTTTTAATTAGCTGCTATAAAATGACAGCTTATGTGTTAAGTATATGACTGAAATTGGCGTCTTTTTGTTTTTTCGCGGCCATCAACCAAATCTTGTTTTTCTAGTACAGAATAGTGTAACAAACGAAACTTTTTTGACATGCATTTCTCTAAACTCAGTCCGAAATGAGTTATTAAGAAGTGTCAATTAGCTGTGTGTGTGTGTGTTAATTAGCTGCAGTAAAATGACGCTATAGTTTTAGCCGGGTACAACTAGATGCAGCTGGCCACATGTGGTTCGTGTGTACTTCGGGTGGCGACGGTAAGAGCGAGCGAAGGGCACCCCGAGGTTAGGTTTGGTTAAAACTAGGTGTAGCCGCACTTCGGCTATTAGCCGTAACACATACATATGTATAATAACGGGTGAGCCTATTGCCTATTTGCTTGATGCCTGAAATAAAAAAAAACCGGTGAAGGAAAACATCGTGAGAAAATCGGCATGTCCTAGAACCAAAAATTCGAAGACATGTGACATCCACCAACCCGCACTGGGCCCGCGTGGTGGATTACGGCCCACTCCCTCTCACAGAGAGGAAGCCTGTGTCGCAGCACTGGGATTATGACTATGAAATAAATGGATAAATAAATAAACATATAATTAAATAAATATTGCCCTCAACCGAGCACAACTCTAGTCTCCAGGCTGCTACTGAGAAATTCCTAATGGAAAAACTCAATAACACTGACCGACCCGGGAATTGAACCCAGGGCCATATCTCAGCTAAGCTCAGCAGTAGCGCAAATATAAACTAACGGAACTAGAACTAAATATAACTACTAGAACTCGTCATTTGCATTAAAGTACCTACTTGACACCCACGATACAGTTAAGCGTCCAACTTAAACATTGTTTTAAAACTATTCTGCGAGCTACGAATGTACTTGACTTGGGGTGTGGTATGTGTGACACGCTTTTGACGTTTTTATAATTTTTATGATACTTTTTGATATTACCTGATATTTTTTGATATTACCTGATATTTTTTGATATTACCTGATAATTTTTGATATTACCTGATAATTTGCTTATGGTCTATAGACTTCATCTATCCTTACTCATCTATACTAATATCCACACTAATCCATACTTATTATTATAAATGCGAAAGTGTGTCTGTCTGTTACTTCTTCACCCTTAAACCGCTGAACCGATTTATATGAGATTTCGTATAGAGATAGTTCGAGTCCCGGGAAAGGACATAGGATAGTTTTTATCCCGATAGTCCCACGGGATCGACACTTAAACGGGTGAAATCGCGGGGCGCTGTTAGTAATATGAATTCGAAAGTCACTCTGTCTGTTTATTACCTTTTCACGCCTAAATTACTGAACAGATCTTGATAAAATTTGGCAGATGGATGGCATCATGGGAATTGGACATATATATAAAAATATTTTTACTGTCGTTGTTCCATAGTCGCCATTCCCCAATAACTTGTACACAAAAAGAAAACCAGCGTCAGCGTCGGTCTACCGGGAGCGCACACTCGCACAGACCGTGGCTAAACAAACTTTGTAAACGTTTCTATACACCGGCGCTGACCCTGTTTACCCTTAGCCCGCTTTGAAGTTACCAGAAGGATTTTAATTAGGATTTATTTTAACATCTTGATTGCGTCTGCATGGGAAAGTTAGATTGTTTTCTTGTAGATTAGTTTCTTCTCTTGTTCACACAAGGTTTCTCCTTGACCAGGAAGTTGGAGCAAAACTAGTTCGAGTGCAATGGAATGTAGATTTTATGCAAGTAACATGAAAAATATCTACGATCTTGTAGATCACACCTTCGTGCTTAGAGGTGTATACTGAATTTACTGTTTTACTCATACATTATGCATACTTTTACATAGGTACACATTCTTACATGGCAGTCTAAAAATTTTTACAACTTTAAACATGGCTACTAAATTTTCACAATTTCATAAATAAATTGTGAACATTTAGTGCCATGTGTAAAGGGGATCGACAAAATGTATTCCGAGATACATGTTTCGGTAAGTAATATATGATATAATTACAAAATCTCTAATATTTACAAGATATAACAACTGAATCTATAATTTTATTTGATATAATTGTCAGTTAATATAATGAACGATTGACATAATTTTAAAATAACTAATTTCTTTAGGCGTAGCAAACAATTAATATAACGATTTTACGAAATAGTCTATTATGATAAAAACGGGTCTACACTTACGCAGCAAGTATGCAGCATGCAAACAAGCATACACCATGCATGCAGCAAGCATGCAGTCTGCAAACAAGCATGCAGCATGCAAGCGAGCATGCAACATGCAGCAGGCATGGTTTCTGTCACGGCTCCGGCGGGCGCTGCGGGGCTCCGGCGGCGCCGGCGGTCCCACGCAAGCTTATCGTCGCTGATGGTTTAACGCTCACCACCGCAGCTTCGGCTTGCTTGCAGCCTCAGCCGCGGCGGCGAGGATTACACCCACCTGCTCTTCAGCTCGCGGGCCGCCTCGCCCTTCCGCGCCTACGCGGCCTTAAATTGCACTCTAGGGGTAGGTAGGGCAGACTACTACGGGGAGTCGGTTTTGCAGCGATTCATTTCTGTCATTAACTTTTGTAGCACAACATAATAATAGCCTCCCTGACCGTTTTCGGTCACGGTGGCCAATCTCAATGGAGATTAGCCAGGTACGCAGGAGATATCATAGTGCACAAGTGTGTGCGCAAACACAGGTGCACTCTCTGTTCCTTTACTCTTATAGTCCGATGGGACGGTAATCCGACACGATCGGGTAGAGTTCAGGCGCAGGACCAACGGCTTTACATGCTTTCCGAGGCACGGGGGTATTAAACCGCCAACTTCGAAACTTCGGACTGTTACTAAGAAATTCCTAATGAAAAACCCAATAACACTTTGTCTGATCCGGGAATCGAACCCAGGACCCCACGTTCAGCAGTCGCGCTTGCAACCACGAGACCAACGGGCAAAACATACCTATTGACTTTTTAAGACAATGTCTTAATCCGCTCCCGCCTTAGCCTTCTAACCTAACCTATCCGAGTCGGATTGCTCTGAATCGGGTTGTTAACCCTATTGATGGTATCAATATATATTTTAAACGATAGATCTAATGATCGGTTAGACTGGAAGCCGACCCCAACATAGTTGGGAAAAGGCTAGGCAGATGATGAAGAAGAGACCTAATGATTTTCGATGAAATAAACGTTATATCCAATAACGTTATACGAAATAAGTGTTAGGGTATATAAATGTTATATGTAAAGAAATTATATCAACAATTGGTTATATCTCACGTTTATTACGTCTTGTTAACGTTATTGAAATGAAAATATACCAAATAACTTTTTAAGATATGAGACGCACCCGGTAAGACCCATTGACAAGACCTATTGTGTCAACCTTAAAATACATTTTTATCCATAATTTAAAATGGTGTTTAAGAACACCATTTAAGGAGTATTCTATTTTTTACTATTCAAAAATCCCCGAAAAACCAAATTAGAAGACTTCTGATATTCTCCCGCACTGGCCCCGCGTTGTGGATAGCGGTCCTCTTCCTTTTGCAGAACGGAGGCCGGAGTCTCGAAGTGGGAGCTAGTATGGCAGTGGGGTTTAACTTTCATCATCTGCTCAGTCTTTTCCCAAACATGTTGGGTTCAGCTTCCAGTCTAACCGGATGCAGCTGAATACCAGTATTTTGCATGGAGCGACTGCCAATCTGACCTCCACAACCCAGTTACTGGTAATACGATACCCCTTGGTAAGACTGGTTGTCAGACTTTTGGGCTTTTGACTACCCGTAACGACTGTCAAATATCCACGAATGACAGCCGGGACCGACGGCTTAACGTGCTTTCCGAGGCACGGTATGTAAAGATGGTCATCCATTCACAGACCAACCGCGGCAAGCTCAGCTTAACCTGATCGATCCACCTGTGCAGCTGTTACTATTTAGCCAAGGGCCCCTCAGCGGGATTTAACTTTACGGTGTCAAAAAACACTCTAGGAATACACGTCAACTTACTTTCATAAATGTTTCAGTGACGTCATTCGACGGTAAATTGCGGACGCTATGTGACAGCCAGCGCAGTCTTAGGAAACTCTAGCCTTAAGTCATAGCACTCGTATCAAATCGGAAAGGGATCGGCACCGTATCGCCTTTCGCCTCGGCGTCAAACAGGTGTCAACCTAACGTGAGCACGTAACCAAAGCGGATCAAAAGCTCTGATACGTCGATTCGGCTACGGCTCGTCGCCCCGCGCTTACTGCTCGCCGACCGCTGGTTGATGGTGCAGTAGGCAGGCCGGAGGGGTGAGAGGGGCAAGGGTGGATGAAGAGACGTAAGCGCGGGGACGGCGAGCCGTAAGCGCGGGGACGACGACCCGTAACGCACCGCACCGCGGTTCGGGAGCTTGTCCCGAGGCGAGGCGATTACGTTACGATTCCGATTAGTGTGCGTGGCAGTAGAGAGTTTCATACAAAGATTACTGAACGGTTCGAGTTGACACGGTGCCGATCCCTTTCCAGTTTGATACGTCTGCTATGACCTTTAGACTGTAGACATTCAACGCTTTTTCAACTTTGCAAAGCAGATACGGTGGCGCTTTCTTCTAATCTGAATATCCCAAAAAGCTAATTCCTATGCAGCTCAGTGCAAGATAGTTGGCTGCATGCGAGCGCTAAGTCGCTTGTTTTATTTCACATCTTATCGTGTGAGTTATGCTAGTGCCAAGAATATATTAGGAAATGTTTTTGTGAATTTGTACTGCATTTCATTCCGAGTAGGTACTTCAGTGGGTCGCGGACGGCATCCTGTGTTTGAATGCATTTAATTTATTTCATATTTTATACCAGACACACAGGCTATCAAATTGCTACATAGAATTATTGTCATAATTTTTGTTCTTTGTATTAAATCTTATTTTCCAAATTCGGTTTTACAAATTAGGTTATAGAGGTATGACGAACAGGGTGTAAAGTTCACTTCAACCTCCATAGAAAAGGGAGGATCTTCCGACCAGACGGGCATTATGTCTGGCGGGCAACTGCCCGATGATTGATGTCGGGCCGTTGTATCTATGCTAATTGCGCGGTAAACTCTGCTTGCGAGATGCAGAATTTTGCGTGACGTCAGTGTGACGCGTTGTTCTCATGTGGCGTTGTAGATAGAAGGTATTTCGTGTCTTTTAGAGAATCATAATTTTAAATGAGCATATATCTGTCTTTTTTCTTATAATACTTGCTTGAGGAAGTCTATATTATAATAATAATAAAGTATCTGAGATACATACCTGGGTACCATACATAGGTGATTAAAATGTTCAAAGTTCTCAAATTCATTATTTTATAAATTATACTCGTATTCCATACAAGAGTATGAAGATCAAATATTTTTACCGTAAAAACATAATCTTCAAGCAACTTTCTGAACCATTAAGTAAATTTCTGGGTCCCATGAGACAATGAAATTTTAATACCTAAGTGGGTAGCACAAAAGTGTTGTTTTTACTTAAATTAGAGTACACTCAAGATACGTGATCGAATTACGTTAAAAGGGTCCTTCGAACAGGCGCGACACGCGATAAAATCGCACGCGACACAAAGGCACCGCAAGTCGCGCAACGGGCGGTGCCTTTACTGCCTTTGTGTCGTGCACGCCTTTTTGTAGGAGCCTTAAATTAGATTTGTAACAGATCCTCTGTTGATATATATTACACTTAGCATCCGCATTAACTGTTCAGTAAATTATATAGGAACTGGCTTCTGCCCGCGACTTCGTCCGCGTGAAATTTCACCCAATTCACCCGATTAGGGGTGGAATTTCGAAAAACCCTTTCTTAGTGGATAACTACTCTTCACAAAGAACACGCCCTTCAAATTTCATGTCCAGGACCAGCGGTTTAGGCTTTGCGTTGATACGTCAGTCAGGACTTTGAATTTTATATACCTATAAGTCACGGCTAATAGCCGAAGTGCGGGCTACACCTAGTTATAGCCGGGTACAACTAGGTGCAGCCGGCCACATGCGGTTCGTGTGTACTTCGGGTGACATCGGTTGCATGTTTGCGGTCGGTGGATAGGCAAAACTAGGTGTAGCCTCCGGCTATTAGCCGTAACATATATAAGCATAGATGTGTTTTTCTAACATAAAAAGACTATTTGTTGTCCAGAAGAGCTATTCTGTAAAAAATCTCACCATGGAAACTTAGGTGAAGTGAGTTGTCATTCCACCTGATGCTAGGGTTTGATACTATTGTTACCAGCTTCGGGTTCGTGACAATAAAAACTGCCGATTTAATAACCAAAAATTGACACTTTAATTAACAACACTAATTACAACTCAAACACACTAATTACAAAACACAATTGCACTACTGATCGCCTTAAGTCGCACTTGAAGATCGCTTCGGATGTTTTCACTTCGATCGCTGTATCAAAACTGTCTCGCTCGCGGGTCACGCCGGCCTTATATAGTGCCGCAGAGAGTTCTAGAACCTTCCATTGTAGATACATCTAGAATGTTCGAGTACATACAGGCCCCGATCGACCAGATGTCGATAGTTCGGGAAAGTTCTAGAAAGTTCTCGCATCGAAATTTCTAGAAGGGTCTTGACTACTAGTTCCGCTACTCGATACTAGATGGCGCTAGTGGTAACAACTGTCACCATGTACCAGGCATTAATTGTGGCGTGTAACACTATTGATAGTTCACTTTTAGCTCACTTCACCTTTGTTTTCACGATAAGGTTTTTTTTACAGCATAACACTACAGTAGCCTACTACTGGTTCTACTGCTACTGTTAGCAGTAGCAGTAGAACCAGTAGTACTATTAGTAGCATATTTTTAAACAGACAATTTTTTCTTACTGGTTGTCAAAGGCCTCCCCCCACCTTTCCCTTTCTCCTTCCAAACCTCTTCATATTTTGCGGTACTTAGGTCTTGGTAAAAAAGGTTAGTGTTAATCATTCGTAAAGCATGACTGGTTTAATTGATATTGTAACAGGTGTCTCCACAATTTAGCGACTGGTTCATTAGCATAATGAGCCTATTAATGTTCCCAATACCACACAGACCTTCTCACGGCACACTGAAAAAATAATGTCTTACACATTAAAGCTATTTCATTAAGACTTACTGACTTTATACAGTAAGAATGAAATGTTTGTAAAACGGTAAAAGACAAAACAGTAACTTCTAGTGATTGAAAATACTAGATACTGAAAAAAACAAAAAAAAAAAGGAAAACCATTACTGTAATGTACTTAAGTTTTCAATGGTTTGAACGATATCACCAAATGAATAAAACCTTTTAGCTACTTAAAACGTTTAAAGTTTACTGTCATGACAGTAACATTTTGCCTCAAGCTTTAAATGTTTTCGGATCAGCACCTAAAACATACTGTTTTGAACGTTAGGCTCTTATTGAACTATTTAAAGCAGTTAAGATTAATGTTTTTTTTTTAATTTTTATTTACTGCGTATTTTTTTCAGTGTAAAAGGAGTTGGCCGTAATCCACCACGCGGGCCCAGTGCCGGTTGCTAGGGGTGTCGTCATGTCCTCGAACTTTTGGTTCTAGGACATGCCGGTTGCCTCATAATGTATGCCTTCACCGTTTTGAGAGCAGTGGTGTTTATATACGACTGCTTTGCATACATTATTGTAGACAGTAAATACTGTACAAAGTAAAGCGCCTGTCTGGGTTCAAACCTACAACCTACAACTCGTAAGTCGCGGCCAGTACCACTGGGCTAAATGATAAATGATTTATTTTCTGTAAGTAGGTTTTTACAAACACTTTTATACGTCAATTATATATTTTTTTTAAACTAGATGAGGTCGGCGTTTCCGACTGACTATTCTGAGAAGAAAGGCCGAAACAAACTCAGAGGTCACAGTCTCTTTTAAAGTCCAGACAAAATCTTGGTCAGGTCGTGTGAAGACCATGTAGATTGGTGTCTGAAGTGGTCTTTTGAGGAAAGAACCACGCAGATTGAGCGGACCTGTCCAATCAGTGCACGCATTTGTCTCTCAGAACTTGAGGAGCTCAACGATTCCACGAACAATACCAAAGAAAGGACATTTGGGTAGGCCGCGTAAATTACTCAAACTGCCAGATCACGATTAAAACTAACTAAGAAGAAAAACAGAAAAAAAAATTAAAAAAGAAATGATCCACATAGTCCTCACATTCACACTAATTAAATAAAAAAAATAAAAAATACTTTACAAAGTAAATATTCATGTCATTGTACTTAATTCATCAATGTCAATGTGTATATAAAAAATCCAGACATAATCTTTGAGGACCATGTAGATTGGTGTCTGAAATGATCTTTTGAGGCTACTCTCTGGTTCATTAATTAGAATCAATTGAAATAAAATCTCTAAATTCTATCGGTTATAATAACAAAGTTAATACGGTTAAGTCTTAAATGATTTGCACACTTTCTTCAAGTTCTTTAGTAGTTTTGTTTACTTGTTCAATCAAGTTAATCAAGTCTCCCTTTTAGCAGTTATTTTCAATAATAAATGAAGTTATTTAATTCTGTTAGTTAAGTTTACTAACCAGTGTTAAAATGGATTAGATTATAAAGTAGGTAGATGAGACGTTTATTTAAGGGGCTTACAGGACCTAAACACAAAAAACGCAAGTTTTAGAAACAATAAAAGTATATGATCGACTACAGTAAACAAAATCAGAAAAATATATGTTATTCTTCAGGATATATGCCAGGTAGATAGTGTGTTGATAGAAAACATTCATGAAGATACCTCTAAAAAGTTTATTTTTTCAATAAAAACTATATTATTATACATACAATGATTCTAATTTTTTGTCAGATTATTCTACAAGCAACATACTAAAATATTAGTATTTAAATTTTTCGTCCAAACAATAGATTTTTTTAAATAAATTACCAGCCTTGTGTCATCGCGCTTCTCTTTCTTTTCTATGTAGTCATGTAAGCCCCTTAATACTTCAAGCACACAAATATACAGAGGCGAAAATGGCATGGCATTTTCTACCAATCCATCTTTGAATGATGCAGATAGAAATCTACTGTTTTTAATGTAAAGCACTACACTTATTTTTTTGCACACAATAAGTAGGTAACGTAACGTGAATATTTATTCCTCAATTAGTCAAATTGCATCTGTGTTTGTCTCTACATTACCCAAAGGTGGAACGCAAATAAATAAATATGAATATGAAAAAAAAAAGGTTCGACTGCCACGTTGGTCTTGTGGTTGCAAGCGCGACTGCTGGGCCTGGAGTCCTGTGTTCGGTCCCGGGTCGGGCAAATGTTTTTGGGGTTTCCATTAGGAATTTCCTAGTAACAGTCCGGAGTTTAGAAGTTGGTGGTTTAATACCTCCGAGCCTCGGAAAGCACGTAAAGCCGTTGGTCCTGCACCTGATCTCTCCCGGTCGTGTCGGATTGCCGTCCCATCGGACTAAGAGAGTAGGAGCAGAGAGTGCAATTGTGTTTGCTTAAACACTTGTGCACTATAATATCTCCTGCGAACCTGGCTAATCTCCGTTGAGATTGACCACTGTTCGCGATGGAACAAAAGAAATACTTGGGTTTTTAATTCTAATGCGTATAATAGTTTTAGCAAGATTTTACAATGTCTGATCCGCAGGAGAACCAAGGTAACCGACATAGCCCGAAGAATTGCCAAACTCAAGTGGCAGTGGGCAGGGAACATTGCTCGCAGAACAGATGGCCGATGGGGCCGAAAGGTTCTGGAGTGGCGACCGCGTACCGGAAGACGTAGCGTTGGAAGGCCTCCCACAAGGTGGACCGATGACCTTGTGAAGGCCGCAGGAACCCGTTGGATGCGGGAAGCACAGGACCGGTCGAAGTGGAGGTGCTTGGGGGAGGCCTATGTCCAGCAGTGGACGTCTTCGTACTCGTATATAAATATAAGTATATTGGGAAATATTTCGGGAAATAAATAGTGCAGACTCCTAAACATTTGTTTACTTACACATAAAGATTTTATTTTTTCCACAATATGTAAAATACAATGGTTTTTCACGAGAAGGAAAACAGTGCATTTCTTCGCGCAACCTGTTACCTTGGATTAAAAAACCCCAAAAATTGTTCGTAGGGTATTAAAAAAATTTGCTGTTCCATACATTTTGACATTGAAGGTATTGCAGTTTTCTACGAAACAGCAGATAAAACCAAAAAAACCAGACGTAAAATAAAACAAAATAAAAAAACAATAAAATAAATAAAATCACACTAATATTATAAAGGCGAAAGCTTGTGAGTGTGTGTGTGTTTATATGTTTGTTACTTCTTCACGCTCAAACGGCTGGACCAATTTTGATAAAATTTTGTATGGAGGTAGCTGACACCCTGGATTAACATATAGGTAGGCTACTTTTTATCCCGATATTCCCACGGGATCGACACTTACGCGGGTGAAACCGCGGGGCGAAGCTAGTAAATAATAAATGTATGTGCGTGTGTATGTATGTGGGTGTGTGTGTATGTATGTTAATTAATACATGTTTTTTTTTTAATTCCCCTAGATGAATTTTTACGCTAGGGTTTAGAATCATGTGTTGAATTCACGGTTACAGTGTGTGCGTCAATGTCCCTGGCAGCCTGTATTTGGGTCAAGTGTGCATCGGATAGAGAGCACTGGGGTCGATAGGCCAAGGTCCTGTTGTTAGTGACAAACATAGTACTGTAGAGTACAGTACACACCGACATACTTATAGTATACAAGGTCAAATTAAATTTGCTAGCGTAACTCTGTACACGTGATGGGTATATTTATGTAAACATAATACAACAATAAAATAAAGATTTGATTTTCTTTTTTTGGGGTCAACGACCGCCTGGTAGTAATTTCTATTTATTTATTTTTGTTTAGATATTGGTACCAATCGCGTCTGCGGAGTTTCGCTGACAATTTTTTTTTCCTACGTTGTATGTGTATGTTTTTGTTTTTAATTATTTTTTACTAGCTGCGCCCCGCGGTTGCACCCGCGTAAATATCGATCCCGTGGGAATATCGGGATAAAAAGTAACCTATATGTTAATGCACGGTGTCAGCCACCTCCATACCAAATTTTATCAAAATTAGTCCAGCCGTTTGAGCGTGAAGAAGTAACAAACATATAAACACACACAGTCACACACACACTCACAAACTTTCGCCTTTATAATATTAGTGTGATTTGCAATGTGCGTTTTGTTTGTGCAGAATAAACATTTTTTCTTTCTTCCTTTCTTTTCTTTTAATTTTATTTGAACCAATTATATTTCTTACTAATCAAATCTACATACAACAAAGTTATCAACAAGAAGGCGAGTCAAAGAAAACGAATGAACAGGTAATTTAATGATGAAAGCTTCAGCAAATTACACACAAGGTTGGAAATGCAACAATTTTCTTGTTATGGCAATTTTCATTTTCCGTGTTTAATTTTGTCAATTCAACAACATTCTTTGCGTTGTTTACGCTGTCGTGCAGAGGAATTTTTCAAACACAATGAAGCAATGTATTAGGAATTTCCTTCAAATTCCTTTAGATTGTTACAGAAAGTGTGTTAAGGCTACGCCGACCGCACAGTCATGCCCTCATTGATTGTTTGGTTATTTCTTTTATTTTAGAATGAAAATGCAGAAAATAAGCACGTTAAGTTGTGCTCCACAAGTGCTGCTCCAAACTGAAAATAGTGGCCACTATTATCCGTTTTAGTGATTATACCAAAACCATAATCAGCCTATAATGTTCCCACTGCTGGGACAGAGGCCTCCTCTCGGTGAGAGGGAGTGGGCCGTCATCCACCACGCGGGCCCAGTGCGGATTGGCAGATGTCACATGTCTTCGAATTTTTGGTTCTAGGACATGCCGGTTTCCTCACGATGTTTTCCTTCACCGTTTTGAGACCACCGTCCGTTTCACCGTTTTATCTAGTGATTATAATATAACTAAACAATGTAAAACTACCGTTTATAATAATATTAACGTATAATCTTGTGGAGCACAACTTAACGTGCTTTTTGTGTTTTCAGTTTATGGTATTTATGGATAATTGCTTATTTTCTGCATTTTCATTCTAAAATAAAAGAAATAACCAAACAAACGATGAGGGCGCCACTGTGCGGTCGGCGTAGCCTTAAGCAATTAGCGTGCAGTTTCTATCAGATAGGTCGTCTGCTTGTTTGCCGAAAATAGATTATAAGAGAAACGTTCTTTGATTAACCACAACATGCAGCCAGATCTGACCTTTAGCAAGGTAGAAAATAGGCTTATTTTAAAGCCACCAAATTCATGCGATGTATAGATATTCTTATCTGCCATGTTATTTTTTCTTACATTCTTGTTCCTTTTTTAAACGTTTCTATATCAGTTTATTCTCTGCTATCAAGTGAAACAGGATTAAATTGTCTTTTTTGTGCTGGCAATACCGTTTACGCGCCATTAAGCTGCTGGGGAATGTTTCATGAATTTATTTGCAAATGGCAATCTTTTGCGAGTGGAATGGCGGCAGTTGTATTTTGTTTACTATCCTAGGGGAGTAGTTCTGCTTGATTGTTTTAATGTATTTATAAAATCGGGGGATTAAATCTTGAGAGCAGTGGAGCAGTTGCGACTTTTAGGTCCTAGGTTCGTACCCAGACAGGCGCTTTGTGTAAACTATTTCATAACCTGCTCTCAAAACGGTGAAGGAACACATCGTGAGGAACCCGACATGTCCAAGAACTAAAACTTCGAAGACATGTGACATCTACCAACACGGATTGGGCCGTGGTGGATTACATCCCACTCCCTTTAACCGCTTGTGTGCCTTAATTACCGACACAATTAAAAAGCCATTGTGTCTCGCGTAGATCTACGTTCCGGCAGACTAAGGGTTAAAAGAGAGAAGGCCTGTGTCCCAGCAGTGGGAACACTATTGCCGGATTTTGCTGTAAGTCTTTAAACTGCATTCAGGGCGCATATTTAGTAGAAATACCTTTAATTATTAGTTACTAGGTACTATACTCTTCTCTTATCACCAATACCAAAGCATTATTTCGTAGGTAAACATTCCTTACATCGTTTAGAATACCAACCTACTATACTTACTACGTTTACCGCTGGAATTCTCTCCGGAATTTTCTCGAAGGATTATGTATTTCAAACAAATGTATGAATGTGAAAGTATGAAATATCAAAATACATAATATGTATTTATGCCCGGTTGATGGCAATATAGGGTCGTTCCCTGGGGTAATCTGGGTGTACTGTCGGTTCTCCTCTGCCTAACCCTTTAGGGAATATAGGCGTGATATTATGTTTTTATGGTTCCGTACCTCAAACTCCGACCTCATCTAGTTTTAAAAACCATGATTGACGTGTAAAAGTGTTTGTACAAACCTACTTACAAAAATAAAATCATTCATCATTTATCAAAAGGAAAAACGAAACCCTTATAAGATCACTTCGTTGTCTGTCTGTCTGTCAAGATCCTTTTTCTCAGGAACGCGTGGAGTTATCATGTTGAAATTAATATCAAATACTCACGGCTACAATCCCTTGGAGCAGTAAAAAAACCAAACTTCTGAGTCAACGCAATCAAAAGATACGGGAATTTAGGTTCCGGAATCAAAACCTGTAGGGTACTTCCCGTTGATCTAGTATCATGAAATTTGGCAAGAAGCAATGTCATGTAGCACAAGGAAAGGAAAAAATCCGAAAACCGTAAACATTTAGTTGCATACCTACAAATTTGTACGGAACCCTCGGTGCGCGAATCCGACTCGCTCTTGACCGGTTTTTTTTAGAATAAGTACCTAGGTATCTGAATGCTATTCAGTATTTATGTTCGTTTCTGCCTGGCTTCTTTTACACAATACACATACTCGTATATTCCTTGATCTATACTTTACTTGGTAGGTACCAAGTTAGTACATTCAAGATATGAACCAAGCTAACAATATACCCCAATACTGTGGCTTCCCTAGCCACATGATATTGAAACGTCTGGGAAACTAGGATTATCGGTTTTTCGACTTAGTTCGGTTCGAATGGAGAGCAAGACCAATATGACGCGCAGTTTCCATTTAAATCTGGTGTGGATTTCGGCTTAGAGGACTGATTTCGGTATATTATTGGACATGTTTTGATTAATTGAAATGGATTAGGATTTTGATGAACAGCTTAGTTGTAACATGACCTAAAGCGCGGTCACTGTCGGACTGTATAAAAAAAGAAAGAGAAGCGCGATGACACAACGCTGGTAATTTATTGCAAAATATGAAGCGATTATTTAATTACAAAAAAAACTATTGTTGGACTAAAATATTAAAACACTAGTGTTTTATGTTGCTTGTAGAATAATCTGACAAAAAACCGGATTGATGGTATGTAATATTAGTGTGGTTTTTATTGTAAATATAAAGTTTTCAGAGGTATCTTCATGTTTTTTTCTATGTTTTCAACACACTATCTACTTACCATAATTATATCCTGAAGAATATCGTATATTTTTCTGATTTTGTTTACTGTAGTCGATCATATATTTTTATTGTTTCTAGAACTTGCGTTTTTTTTTGTTTAGGTAAATGATATTATAAAGGAAATATACGCTACGTTGTCTGTGTGGTGCCGGACTTAAAGAATAGCACCACCCCATACTTCCCATGGGTGTCGTAAGGGGCATACCGGAGAATGGGCAGCAGCGTTCTCTATGCATTCCACCACCATACCATAGTGCGATCGCCAACCCGCCTGCCAAGCGTGGCGATTATGGCAAACGCCCCCCTTTTGGGGGAGGCCTATGTCCAGCAGTGGACGTCTTTCGGCTGAAATGATGATGATGATACGCTACGTTCATACTGAGCGACGTTCGCGATAGATAATACGTAACGTATGACACAGCAAGAGATAGCTATCTGTTGTGTGTTGCTCGCTGCTATTAGCGGACTAAATTAAACTACAACAATTGTCTGCATTTGTCTGCAACAATTTGCGCGCGCTAGTGCCATATCTACCTCTTTAATATAATATCATTGGTTTAGGTCCTGTAAGCCCCTTAAGCTTCTTCCCTTGAAGTATGTCTTTATTAATTCGTCTAACAGTACAGGATAGCCTGCCTTTCGGGTCTGCATCACTCCACGACTACTGAGGAAGTCGTGCACTATTTGAAGGTGAAGAGCAACAACTGGACTCTGAGGGTTGAAAGGTTGGCATCACGCCATAACAACAACTATAAGTTATGGTACCTACGAGTTCCAACCCAACATCTGTAGACCTGCCTGAAAATGGACTTTTGGCCGAAAGGTGTCGTATATCGACGTTTCCGAGGACGGTTAGGGTTACGCGACACCATGCAGCGAAACACGACACCGAAAACGTTACGTGTATAGTCATAGTTTTAAGGTTTTTAATATGTATTACTTTATTATAGTTTATGATTATTTTGTGTATTTTATCTATGGGCCTCAGTTGCCTGATAATAAAATGATTATTATTATTATTTACAGAAATGGTCATCGTATTAGTGGTTCATTAGCTTCATTATCATCAACGCCGGAATATAAGCAGTTCGTCGTGGACGTGTCACGACAGTGGCTCCTCTGACTTCATCTCTGTCATCAGAAAACAGACACTAGTAGAGCGATGCGATGCTCTGCTGGAGTAACTATCACCAGCCAGTCAAAATCAAAAGTCATTTATTCAAACTAGGCTGAGAATCATCACTTTTCGAAAGTCAAAATTACAAAAGACAGTCCCCCAAAACGCCCGCCCTTCACCACTTCCTAGTGCTTTCGCTGGGGACAAGAAGTGGCGCAACAAACTCCTAGCAGCACAGCTGTCTGTTCAGTTAGAAAATATTTGATTGTATACAATACTACATATGCAAAGTAATTCACATTACAGGACACAGAACATTAAATTAAATTGTCACTCTTAACCGACCTATTCGGTGATATCTCATCATCATTCTCCTGCCCTTATCCCAATTTATTTGTGGTCGGCGCAACATGTCTTTTTCTTCCATACTTCTCTATTAGTCGTAATCTCGGTAGTCACCCTCTTTCTAACCATATCATCATTCACACGTTCCATCCATCGTTTCTTTGGTCTTCCCCTACTCTTATAGCCATCGACATCCATACTCAAAACTCTCCTCACGACATTTTCCTCATTTCTTCGTAACACATGCCCATACCATGACAACCGATTCCCACACAACTTTTGAGTTACCGGTGCCACTTTCAAACTTCCTCTTATGTACTCATTTCTTATTCTATCCATTCGTGTAACACCACACATCCCTCTTAGCATTCTCATCTCTGCTGCATGCAATTGCCAAATTCGGTGATATCTATAATTGAGTAAAAAAAAAGAATTCAGATGAAGTCCAGTGCAGTTTTCTCTGTTGTCTTCCAAGTCTTGATTAATTTCAATGATTAAAATATATGTCGGTGTTATTAGTTTGTCGAAGGATAGTCTCGGTGGGACTACCCTGTTAATTTACCTAATTAAAGTGAATGGAATCTATTGTTAGTTATTTTAACAATAGGTAATCTTCTAGTTTATTTCAATTATGAACCTATATCTCAATTAAATATACATAGAACAGAAAATTGATTTAGGTAAACGTTATTATTATAAATACAATTTCTGCTCATGGAAAAACTTAATTGAGAAGCCGTTGGGTCTAGAAACATGTAATTTTGCGCAAGAGTTCCTAATTATAACGAACGTGAGCACTAAGGAAGGATTTCTGAAAAAAGTCTCCTAAAGAAATTAAATGGGGGATAAAAGTTTGTATGGAATGTTATATTTTTTTAGCCGACGGGTAAACTCATCTGGTGGGCTTACCATCGCGAGCTTGTTATCAAAATAAACCTGTCCATCTCGCTGGCTATTTGGCTAAAAGGCTGGAAGACTAAAAGCCTGACCTTTGGCGTGTGAGTCGATTAGTGTTTCAAACGAGTGCTTAATGGTATACCCTCCTTGAAAATAGACGTTCGTAACCTTTTACCAGGAATGTGTAAAGGTGTGTGTGTGTAAAGGTAACATTATTGCAGAATGAGGCCTGAGGAATTTTGTGGCAGTAAAATTGCGAAATGAAAATGTTCAGGTAACTAATTAATAGAAGCACTTAAAAAACCGGGCAAGAGCGAGTCGGACTCGCGCACCGAGGGTTCCGTAACATCCGGGTTTATGTTTATGAAATTAAATGTTTTTTTTATTTTTGAGTTGATTGCATGAATGGTAAATTGTGGTTTACGATTTATGACGTATTAAAAAAAAACTACTTACTAGAACTTGTTCAAACCAATTTTCGTTGGTAGTTTACATGGTAATGTACATCATATATTTTTTTTAGTTTTATCATTCTTTTATTTTAGAAGTTACAGGGGGGACACACACATTTTACCACTTTGGAAGTGTCTCTCACGCAAACTATTCAGTTTAGAAAAAAATGATATTAGAAACCTCAATATCATTTTTGAAGACCTACCTATAGATACCCCACACGTATGGGTTTGATGAAAAAAAAAAATTCGAGTTTCGGTTCTAAGTATGGGGAACCCTAAAATTTATTGTTTTTTTTCTATTTTTGTGTGAAAATCTTAATGCGGTTCACAGAATACATCTACTTACCAAGTTTCAACACTATTGTTCCGTAACCATACATTTTTTATCTATGCGCGCACTGTGCTTGCGAACGAATGAGATACGAGTCGATTCCAAGATGGCAATAATTCGAGTTGCCTAAGTGCGCGCTCCCGGTTAAAATCCTTGGTATGAGGGTTAATCGTCGCTAAACTGCTTCGATCTGGACTGATTGTGATTCCTGAAGGCTCCTATAGTGCAGTACAGACTTTGGTGCACCAATTTGTGAGTGGATAATCGGACCACGGCCGGTCGTCGTGCAACGCCAGCCACGTGCCACATCAGGACAAGATCCCCTCGAAAAGCCACAGGAGGCTAGCAGGTGAGTGATGCACTTTATGCTTGGAAGGTCTAACGGTCTCCCCGCGAGCAAGCACAGTTAATCATTCAACTAAAATACGTATCGAAAACTGAGTTTGCCCTCCAATGTACCACCATCGGCTTGGTACATTTTTTGGTGCCGAAACCAGGGAACAACGGATATAATTCGATAATATATTCATTCGTTTACCCGTTAACAGTAAAGTTCTCGTAAAGTCTTAGGTAATTTTCAACATTCAACACAAAGAAATTAAAATATTCTTTTTTTCCCACTTACCCCCAACTATTTCCCAATTTTGGGCAATACATATTCGTTTTAGGTCGATTGCTATACATTACGCTAGTTTATTTCGTTAATCGTTAAAAAACAAAAAAGTGTATTTTCAAACGTACATCGATCTTTTCAGAATTTTATCATCGATAAATTCTTTGTGTGTCCTATGCATTCTTGTTCATTTGCTATAAACTCGTGTGGCTACACGTATTTCGTTGTTATATTCTATCGAAATTGTCATACAAGTTGTTATAACATCGAATCGAAACGTAAATAACCACAATTAACCATACTTAGAACATTTGTAAACTTCTGGTTCGCCTATTTGACCTACCTTCCATTTTTGAATTATTTGTGTATTTTTTCATAGCCGCCATATTAGTGCGAGTAGTTCTTTGTTCTACGATTTGAAATTGAATTGAACCATAGACAAATTGGATTTTGTTTAGTTTCTTTTTTCTTTCTATTCAACGACAATATTAATTGTTGGATTTAGCATTTAGCGTTGTAACGATTGAATGAATGAACTGCGATTGAACAATTGACGTACGGTGCTCTGATTGGGCGTTCTATTCAGTTTGAAACAGTTGTTTACGTTTTTCATTGTTATTTAGTTGAACATAACGGTGCCATTATTTGTTCATTATATAATCTTATTGTTAAATATAGATTGTTTTAACGTTATTACTGCTAACTAATAAACAAAATGCCTTATTATTCTAAAAAATCATTACGCAGATTGAGTAAAGGTAAATCGGTTGAAGTCGAATACCCAACTGAACGCGACTTACCGGTATTACGGAGGAAACGTACTTTAGCGTTCAATAGGTTATCTAAGACGCTTGAAGTCGCTCGTTTAGCGGAAAATAATGAATGTGATTTAAGTAAATTTTTGGCACATTACTCAGACGTAACTAAAATAGTAAATAACTTTGAAGAAGCCCATGATGACATACTTACCATATGCGAACTTACAGATGAACAACAAGCGGAACAAGATAGTATCAGATCCGACTTCGACGAACGATATTATGAGATTCTAGCGATACACCGACGCTTAACGAAGGTCGATGAGCCTAACGAATTTAACTCTCATAATGAGTCGTCGAGTGTACTCAAAGTAAAATTACCTAAAATTAACTTACCGCAATTCAGTGGTAACATAAAGTTGTGGCCCGAATTCTTCGATATCTTCACCTCGCTGATTCACGAGAATGGTTCACTTTCGGATACGGAGCGCATGCACTACCTCGTCTCTAGTCTCACTGGTGATGCGTTAGCACTTATACGAACCTTTCCTGTGACGGGCTTATACTACCACGAAGCATACTCTGCATTGGTTGCGCGGTATAAAGACAAGCGGGAACTTGCCTTTACTTGCTGGAAGGAGATCTTGAACGTTAACCTGAAAGCCAACTCACCCATTGATTTACGACGTGTCCTTGATTCTTTCAACGAAAATCTATCGATTCTTAAACGGCAAGGGCTACCGACGGATCAGTGGGACTTTGTAATCTGTTACCTTTTACTATCGAAAATGGATTCAAAATCGCGTTGTGCTTTTGAACGAGTTACTGCTTCTCATGAGTTTCCAAAGTACAAAGATCTCAACGAATTTCTGTACACCAGTTGCGAGGCTTCGGTTCGCGACACACACTTCTCCGTAAGTGGTCGCGATAATCGTGCCAACGAAAAACCACATAAGCCGAGTGGTTCACGGAATTCTAACACCACGGTCGTAAGTAAGAAACATACTTCGACATTTCTATCGAATACAGAAGTTGACAAACCTCTTGCAGTTGCGCCCTCATCATCGAATTTAACCACATCGAACGCAACTGTACCATCGTCGTCAACATCGTCGCGTACTTCACGAACTGCTCTTGTGCCACCAACTGAACCTCGAAAGTACAAATGTCCGTTCTGTGGGGAAGCCCATCCCATTAATCAGTGCAAATCGTTTACTGACAAATCTGTTCAGGAACGACTTGACTATGTGAAGACCAATCATTGGTGCTTCAACTGTTTGAAGCCATCACATGGCCTCAAAAACTGTAAATCAATGTTTACGTGTCAAGTGTGTCGTCAACGACATCACACCTTGCTACATCAAGATCTAGATGTTTCGAAAACCGATAATACCGAAAAGGCCACTACCTCGCAGGTCAGTGTACTTACCAATATCGGTGATCGTTCCATGATTCTGCTGTCCACGGCTAATATCGAAATTCGTGATTCATCGGGTCGTTATCAGACTTTTCGTGCGCTGATTGATTCCGGAAGTCAGGCCCACTTCATAACTGAACGTGCTACTGAGCGTTTGGGTCTCCAACGAACGCAGTCAACGCGTAGGATTCACGGCCTAGGTCATGCTTCAACATCCGCTAGTGGTACAATCTGCTTAAGCGTAGGTGTCCACGGCAACGATTTGTTTAGTATTGAAGCGTTAACATTACCTAAGATCTGCGGCAATATGCCAGTCGTTAAGCTGAACAAATCTGCGTGGCATCATATTCGAAATCTTAACCTAGCGGATCCTGATTGTCACTTACCTGGTCAAATCGATGTCCTTCTCGGTGCTGAGGCCTTCCCTTCACTCCTGTTACCAGGTAGTGTTAGTGGAGGATTGCAACAACCATCTGCAATTAACACTGTGTTCGGCTGGATCCTACTAGGAAAGGTCAGCGGCAGTGATAATCACGAACTGCCAAAGTCGTTCTTCGTTTCAGACGATAATCTTCTCAATGAGCAGGTTAAGAAGTTCTGGGAAATGGACAACATTCCGCAGTCTTCAAAGTTAACACCGGACGAGGAACTCTGTGAACAAAAATTCGTTACCGAACATTCCCGCGATGCTTCAGGGAGGTATACCGTTACCTTGCCTTTCAAAGATAAAGACAAGAATCTAACTTTTCCTGGGTCGCGAGAATCTGCTTTACATCGTTTTAAATCAATAGAACGCAAGTTAGCGGCAAATGAGGCTTTATGCGAACAATACTGCGACTTTATGTCTGACTATTTACAAAGTGGTCACATGAGTCTAGTTCCTTCAAAGGAAATCAACCAGGGTTGTTATTACATACCTCATCACTGCGTTTTGCGACCTGACAGCGCAACGACAAAGCTAAGAGTGGTCTTCGACGCTTCTGCGAAAGACGCTCGTGGTGTGTCATTGAATGAAGCTTTACTCGTAGGTCCCAAACTGCAGGCTAACATTGCCGAGATCCTGCTTCGCTTCCGAACACATTTAGTTGTATTTACAGCCGATATTCGTCAAATGTTTAGAAATATTACTATGTCAATTGACGATCGAGATTTCCAAAGAATTTTTTGGCGATTCAAATCAACGGACCCAATTCAAGAGTATCGATTAAATACCATAACTTATGGGGTATCATCGTCTCCTTTTCTTGCTTGCCGCACTCTCAAACAACTTGTAGAAGATGAAGCTGACTTACCTCTCGCTCGCGAAGTGATGACTTCTGATACATTCGTTGACGATATCGCGAGTGGCAGTTCTGATATCCAGACAGCCATCCAAGTCAAAACTCAGGTTATCCAACTCTTAAAGAGAGGACAGTTTGAGTTGCGTAAGTGGGCTAGCAATAAACCAGAGGTGCTTGCTGATATACCTCCGGAACACTGTCTCACTGACTTTGTGTCTATGGACATCGAAAAGACGAGCACCCTGAAGATCTTAGGCCTGAAGTGGTGTCCCAGGAGAGACAAATTCTTGTTTGAGGTCAAACCTATCGATCGCCAATGCACAAAGCGTGCGATTCTAAGTGAACTCGCACGTATTTATGACCCCTTGGGTTTCCTAACTCCTATAACTTTATTAGCTAAGTGCTTAGTTCAGAAGTTGTGGATGTTAGGTATTAATTGGGACGATTCTCCGCCGGGTGAAATCGTCGAACAATGGCGTTGTTATACTGAACAGTTACCTGTCATCAAGTCCTTGGAGATCCCTCGATGCATTTCTGCAAAGGATATGAAATCGTGTGAGCTCCATGGCTTTGCTGATAGTTCCGAGTCAGGTTATGGAGCTGTAATCTACTTACGTGTCACTTGCGTCGATGGTGGTGTATCTGTCTTCTTTCTGTGTTCAAAATCTCGCGTAGCACCTGTAAAAAGGATATCATTACCTCGTCTCGAATTGTGCGCGGCAGTCCTCCTGGCAGATCTTCTGAAGTTCGTCAGAGAAACCTATTCATCGTTTTTCCCCATAGCTGACACCTGTGCGTGGTCAGATTCGATGGTGGCGTTATCGTGGATTCGATCTTACTCGTCACGTTGGAAGACTTTTGTCGCCAACCGAGTGAGTCATATCCAGGATACTATTCCGGAAGCTCGCTGGAAACATGTCTCCAGCTCGGATAATCCAGCTGACATTGCCTCTCGAGGTCTTTATCCTGCTGAGTTGGTCAACAATTCGTTATGGTGGGCGGGGCCCTGTTGGCTCGCTCAACCTTCTAACACTTGGCCAAACAACACTGACAATGTTAACGAAGCTGATGTATTATCTGAAGAGCGCGCGGTCTCTCTGTTTGTTCATAACGACACCAACGTCATTGATTCTTTACTCGAAAATTTCTCATCAATCCGTAAAGCACAACGAGTACTCGCGTATTGCATTCGTTTTGTAGAATGCGCTCGTAAAAAATCTTCGCGAAGCTCTAACCATCATTTAAATCGAACAGAGCTTCATAACGTTTTATTGATTTTCGTACGCAGAGTACAATCATTGCATTTCGATGAGGAAATAACTCGTTTGAAAGACTCAAAACCTATTTCAAAACCTATGCAAAAACTTAACCCTTTCTTAGATAAATCGGGAATTCTTAGGGTGGGCGGTCGCCTATCTCGTTCTGGGCTCGAGTATGAGCATAAGCATCCTGCGCTGCTACCTAAGGATTCTAAACTAACGTTCATGATCATCGAAGCACTTCATCGTGAAAACTGTCATCCCGGTATAAATACAATGCATTATCTTTTGACACAGCAATTTTGGATATTATCACCAAAACGCGCAATCCGTCATTGTTTGTCTAAGTGCTTACAATGTTTCCGTACGCGCCCTACACCGCTTGAGCCTTTTATGAGCGACCTACCAGCGCCTCGCATCAACCAAGTCAAGCCATTTTCAATCGTCGGTGTTGACTATGGCGGACCTTTTCGCATTAAGTTAGGACGACATCGAGGAGCTAAAATAAGTAAAGCTTACCTTTGCTTGTTTGTGTGCTTCACAACGAAAGCAGTCCATTTGGAGGTCGCTTCGGACTTGACTTCGGACGCTTTCATAGCAGCACTTCGCCGGTTTGCTGGCAGGCGGGGTCGTGTAAGTGTTATCCATTCAGATTGTGGAACCAACTTTGTAGGCGCTTGCAACCAACTAAATGAGTACATGAAGGACGCATCTAATACCGAAAACATAACATTTAAATTCAATGCTCCGGCTAGTAGTCATTTTGGCGGTGTCTGGGAAATACAAATAAAGGCAGTCAAATCCCATCTTTATCGTATTATCGGTGATCAGACATTAACGTTCGAGGAGATGACAACTTTGTTTGTACAAATCGAATGTATGCTGAACTCGCGCCCTCTTTACTCGCTGAGCTCAGATCCCAATGACTTAAACGTATTGACTCCGGGTCATTTCCTAACTTTAGAGCCGCTTACTTCAGTCCCTGATGAAGATTTATCAGGCATTAATCTTACTCGGTTAGGAAGATGGCAACTCATTCAGCGATTCCAACAAGACTTTTGGAAACGCTGGAAGGTCGAATATCTGCAATCGTTGACTCAGCGAGCAAAGTGGACTAAGCATTGCAAACCATTAGCTGTAGATTCAATCGTGGTCATCAAAAACGAAAACACTATGCCGCTGCATTGGCCTCTTGCTCGGGTCACGGAATTACATCCGGGTCCTGACGGCGTGGTACGTGTGGCCACCGTGCGTATGGCAAATGGATCACTTCTTACGAGACCTCTTGTGAAGTTGTGCCCTCTGCCAACTCAGACTGACTAGACAAACCGTTTACCGTAACTTCAATTCATTAGATTCTAGTTTAGTTTAGGTTAGTGTTAATTTCAATTAGTGTTAATGTCAATCGATCACATCAGCTCTTCATTCGTTTTTGTCCGTTGTTTTCGGGTTCCGCTCTTTCAGCGTAGTGAAAATACTATGCATTTTGGTGGGCGGAATGTTCCGTAACCATACATTTTTTATCTATGCGCGCACTGTGCTTGCGAACGAATGAGATACGAGTCGATTCCAAGATGGCAATAATTCGAGTTGCCTAAGTGCGCGCTCCCGGTTAAAATCCTTGGTATGAGGGTTAATCGTCGCTAAACTGCTTCGATCTGGACTGATTGTGATTCCTGAAGGCTCCTATAGTGCAGTACAGACTTTGGTGCACCAATTTGTGAGTGGATAATCGGACCACGGCCGGTCGTCGTGCAACGCCAGCCACGTGCCACATCAGGACAAGATCCCCTCGAAAAGCCACAGGAGGCTAGCAGGTGAGTGATGCACTTTATGCTTGGAAGGTCTAACGGTCTCCCCGCGAGCAAGCACAGTTAATCATTCAACTAAAATACGTATCGAAAACTGAGTTTGCCCTCCAATGTACCACCATCGGCTTGGTACAACTATAGTTCTTATAGTTTCGGAGAAAAGTGGCTGTGACATACGGACGGACAGACAGACAGACAGACAGACGGACAGACAGACAGACAGACAGACAGACATGACGAATCTATAAGGGTTCCGTTTTTGCCATTTGGCTACGGAACCCTAAAAAAGGATTGTAGTACGGGACCTTGTTATAACGACAATGAAGATACTTTTTTTGGATGGATGCAGTAAAATGGTTAATATGGTAAAAAGTCTTAACAAAGGGTATCGCGTCAGGGGCCGTCCATTAATCACGTGATGTTTTTTTTGGCACCCCCCCTTCCCCCTTGGTGATACATGGTGAGGTTTAACACTACCCCATATCGCGTGTATTTTTTAGTATCTACAAAGAATCTCAATTTTTTTTTAATATTTATAAAATACAGGTATAAATATCATCTAATTTTGTTATAGAAATTTTATTAAGAATTTGTACGCGTTTGACGAAAAAATAAATATACGTAACGTCGCTTTTCGGTTGAGTATCGCGCGTTTGCCGAAAAAATAAATACACGCGATATATTACTTGATTGATTGATCGTGACGTTACCCAGAATTGGGTTGTGGAGGTCAAATAGGCAGTCACTCCATTTTAAATACTGGTATTCAGCTGCATCTGGTTAGACTGAAAGCCAACCCCAACATAGTTGAGAAAAGGCTGGGCTGGTTGCTATTTGAGTACCTAAAATGGTTAAATAATGTGTGAAGATTATTGGTGCAAGTAAGGCTGTTTATAACAAAGATTACTATTTTTCTTTCAGTAGACAAGTGTCGTGATTTTGTGGTGCTTCTATATAGCTCTTATGTTTAGCTTGATTAGCATTCAAACTCAAACTCAAACTCAAACTCAAAGCATTTATTTCAATTAAACCTTTAACAGGCACTTTTGAATTGTCAAGAAGTCGGTCAGTCATAAAATATGAAGCTAGTTGCCCATTCCAAAGCGTAGGTACCTATGGAGAAGAACGGGCAAGAAACTCCATGGACACTCTTTTTAAATTACATTTTACAAAAACATTTGTTACATCATTTCTTTTGAATTTATGATTAAGTATATAATGTGAGAACGATGTAAAAAAAAATAAAAGGATGTCCGCGTTAAGAGCGTCCAGAATACAACAAATAGTAACAAAACAACAATCCAAAGTTAAAACAATTAAAATAAGCCCAGGCGGCTAAGTGATGACCAGTCCCAACTGACGGCGCCCGTTCACGAACATGACGTATATATCAGCACCATTCAGCTCAACCACTTTGAAGGGAGCTAAATGATCCAACATACACGCCACCGCCAGCGAGACATTTGAGTGAGCATGACACACTATCAGCCGCCAGGGAATATTCAAGTCAATGAAAGATATATTATTACCCAGTAAATGGTAGCTATAGATTACATAGAACTCACATCTGTGCTATGCAATTATACAATACAAAGGAAATTGAGTTTATACAATGCAAGGATAGTCTTACAATCTTCAGCAGCTCCAACAGTATTTTCAAGTGTTAGTCAATTAGTTGTGGAGCAGGACTAGCATTGAGCCAGGCATTTTTGTCAGTGATGTAATCCCCTAACTTATAATATGCCTGACTGCATAGTGTGCGTTTTATACAAGATTTAAATTTTGTCTCATTCAGTTGAAGAATGTGGGGAGGTATTTTATTATAACATTTTAGACAGTACCCCATAAAAGATGAATCTACTTTAGCCAGTCTGAAACCTGGTTGAACTAATAGGTCCCTATTTCTAGTACTATAATTATGTCTTTCACCTCTTTTACTAAAAAGATGTAAATTTTTCCTTACATACATGATGTTTTCATAGATATATTGACAAGGCACCGTCATGATGTTAATTTCCTTAAACAGTTCCCTTAGAGAATCGCGCCTGCGGAGATTATATATGGCTCTGATGGCTCTTTTCTGCAGAATAAAAATAGAATCGTTGTCTGCAGCCCGTCCCCAAAGTAAAATACCGTAAGACATGATACTATGAAAGTAACTAAAATAGACTAGTCTCGCGGTATCTACATCAGTAAATTGACGGATTTTTCTGACAGCATAAGCTGCTGAACTTAGCCGTCCTGCAAGAGATTTTAAATGAGGACCCCATTGTAGCCTTGAGTCGAGCGTGATCCCTAGGAAAACAGTTTCATCGACGAATTCTAGTTGCTCTTGATTCAATATTATCTCACAATCACTACCCTTGACATTTGGTAAAGAAAATCTTATGCACTTAGTTTTTTTTCCATTTAATACTAGATTATTAGCAGTGAACCAATTTTGGACCTGCAGTAGGGCGTTATTTACGTCGTCAAAATTTGTAGCACGTCTATTTACCTTAAAAATTAAGGAAGTGTCATCAGCAAATAACACCATTTGTGGTTGATTTTTTAATAAATGGAGTAGATCATTAATATACACTAAAAAGAGGAAAGGACCCAATATCGAGCCTTGTGGCACACCAATTTTTACTATTAAACCAAGTGAATTGATACCATTTATTTGAACTTGTTGTTGTCTATTATTTAAATAAGAACTAACTAAACTGAGCGCAAGTTTTCCAAGTCCGTAATGCTCAAGTTTCAAAAGCAAGGTTTGGTGATCGACGCAATCAAATGCTTTGGAGAGGTCACAAAAGATTCCTATGGCATATTGGGCCTCTTCCCACGCGTTAAAAATGTGTTTTAATAAAGTTACGCCGGCGTCGGTCGTACAACGTCCTTTGGTGAAACCGTACTGTTGATCGTGTAGGATTTTATTCGTGTTAAAATGATTGAGCATTTGATTAAGCATTATCTTTTCAAACACCTTGCTGAAAACCGGCAAAACGGATACGGGTCTATAATTATTGGTGTCTTTACTGTCTCCGGATTTGTAAAGTGGTATAACCTTACTGTATTTCATTAAATCGGGGAAGACTCCTTGATCCACACACGAATTAAATACTAAGGCTAAGTAAGGTGCAATAGTCTCAATTATGGAGGTACAGATCTTAATGGACATTCCCCAAAGATCTTCGGTCAATTTGATCTTAATTTGCTTAAAAGCTTTAATTACAATTAAGGGGTTAATATGCCTAAAGTTAAATTCAATCGGGCAGGCTGAAACGTTCGCCCTTATTAAATCTAAAGCGAGCGAGGGCGAGGAATTTAAGGTTTCAGTTGTTTTGAGTGGGATACTAGTAAAGAAATTTACAAATTCTTGAGCCACTTCTTTGTTATCGCAAATGAGACCGCTTGACGTCTGCAGTGTGTAATCAGAATTATGCTTTTTATTCCTGTTTGTTTCATTATTTATAATTTTCCAAACCGTCTTTATTTTATTGTCTGCTGATTTAACCTTGTTGCTAATATATAAGGCTTTAGCTGCCTTACAAGCGTTCTTAAAAGTTTTAGAGTAAGTAGCAACATACTTATTAAAAGTTTCCGTGTTAATATAAGGCTTAAGGCCATACAGTTCGAAAAGTCTTTCCCTACTTTTCCTAAGCCCTTTAGTTGCCCAGTCACAAAATAAAAACTTGGGGCTGATACTTTTAGTGTTCTTCTTAAAATAATTATTGAACTCGGTTTGGACTACCGAGAAGAATTCATTATACAAAGTATTAACATTGTTCACTGTAAGGTTCTGATTACTTAATTTACAAATTAAAGTGCTATTAAATTTATTTAAATTAATTGATGTTATTGGTCTGGATTGGATCTGCACTTTTTGTATTGGCATGTTGTACTCAAAAGTTACAGTTTGACCACTGTGATCAGAAGGGAGATAATTAACAACGGCTTTATCTAAATAGTCGCAGCAACAAAAAACATTATCAATACATGTTGCAGTAGTCGTAGTTGTTCGGGTTGGTTCTACAAACACATTTGACAAATTGAATGATTTAAACAAATTTAATAATCTACTGGTATTGAAATTATTTTCTAAAATATTAATATTAAAGTCACCACAGATAATTACTGATCTATTACCAGTCGCAAGTTTTGCCAAAACATCTTCCATTACTGATTCAAATATAGAATAGTTTTGATAATTTGGGGGTCTGTAAACGCACACTATAACATGCTTATCTAGCTCAACACAAGACAGCTCAATGCTATGTTCAACTGATAGTTCAACTATGTCTTTACGAGGTTTGAATTTAATACAACTTTTAATTAGGATTAGTGAACCACCACGCAGCATTGAATTTCGATTAAAACAACTGGCCACACTATAATTGTCATAGTTAATTAGCATTTCAGAATCTTTTAACCAATGCTCAGTTATACAAATAATGTCAAACATTGTTTTTTCTAAAAATAACTCAATTTCCAATTGTTTGGAAGAAAAACCTTGAATATTTTGATGAAATAATTTCAAGGATTTCTGCTTAGCCCCTTTTCTGCAGTTCACTATTTTAGAGCCAGAAAATACCTTTTTGTTATTAAGTGTAGCTATACTGTTAGTGGTACCTTCTGTTGTCTTACAAACTAGTTTAAAATATCTGAGCTAACCAACTTAACATTAGTACTATTACTAATTGTGGTGCTAATTATGGATGACTTCGACATACTAATTATGTCTGGGTTAATATTAAGTGCTAATAGCCTAGCTATTTGACGTCTAAAACTAATGGGCAGATACACAGTATCCCTAGTCGACCTTAACTTATCAACAAAAATGTTGGTATCAAAAAATATAAACTTGTCACTATGGTGACTAACTATGAAATGCATGTAATTATTTAACATGTGAATGTAGTTGTTTTGTCTGTTTGACAAGTGCTCAAAATATGGAAAAGCACACAAAATTATTTTCTTACAATTTAACTTCATAAGGTTGGTGACACTATCAGTGATATCATCTTTTTTAACATTTAAACTGTTACCTATAAGTACAGTAATAATGGCATTAGGATCATATTCATTCCTAGTTATTGAAGAGATTATTTGTTTGTAGGAAGTCTGAGGCATGCAAAAGTTTTGTGAAGAATGACACAGGTTGTTGCTAAGTAATTTACCTAATCCTTTTCCAAAACTATCAGAAAACATAATAGAACAGCAACAAACTTTACTACAAGGGAGAGAACTAGCCTCAGTCTGAACTACTTGCAATGGACCTTGTTCAACATCTGGTGTATCTAGATCTGGAATAGAGACCTGAGCACTTCCTGACTGGGACGGGTCCTCCGTTCCCTCAGTTTGGAGAGTGCCAAGATTGGATGTGCTTTCCAATGAACAATGCGGGCTGCTGAGAGTCAGTGGGTCCACTCTGTCTGCATTGGAGTTGCACATGTCCACTAACTCATTGTCTTATTCATTAAATGATACATAATTACAAACCTCAAGTTTGGAATCTTATAAGTAGGTATGTAAAAATCAATTGCCGTTCGTTAGTCTCGCATAAACTCGAAAATCGCTCGACCGATTGTAATGAAACTTTGGTAAGTTGTTGTGTGCACGCCGAAGAAGGTTCCTAACAAAAAAAACTGGTCAAGTGCGAGTCGGACTCGCGCACTGAGGGTTCCGTACAAATTTGTAGGTATGTAAATAGTTTATTCAGGGATATTTTTTTTTTGTAATGTAACTACAACGGTTTTCGGGTTTTTTCCTTTACTTGTGCTACATGATATTGCTTCTTGCCAAATTTTATGATTTTACGTCAACGGAAAGTACCCTATAGGTTTTGATTCCGGAACATAATCACTAGTATCTTTTAATTGCGTTGACTTAAAGTTTAATATTTTCACTGCTTCAAGGGATTGCAGTCCTGAGTATTTGATATTAATTTCAACTTGATAACTCCACGCGTTCCTGAGAAAAAGGACGGACAACGAAGTAGATCTTATGAGGGTTCCGTTTTTCCTTTACAGGTACGGAACCCTAAAAAAGGCATTGCAACGCATACCGGACATTAGCTAGTTACTAAATAATTCTCAAATATAAATAATACATAATACGTAAGTAGGTATTATATAGGTTTAAGATTCTATAGACCAAAAAACTAAAACCAACCTATTCAACACACATATTCCATTTACTAACATCGCCAACGCAATATTCGCTACAAAAGCGTACGAACGTTCCAGTGTGGACATTTTCATGCAAATATGTGTGGTCGAATCCATCGAATGCAGCCGACATGGCTTGCAATGCTGTTGGACTTCAAATAATGACATTCTGAACTGAAATGTAATATTTGAATGTCGCGTGGCGGGTTTACTGGGAGAGAGCTGTTGCCCTTACTATGAAAATTATGAAGGTAAACTCAGTGAATCAATTGTTTATCGAGTTCACTAGCAACTTAAATTGTCCATATGCTATTTTTTTTAATGTAAATATTATCTAGATAAAAAATTTAACACTAAAATATACATATTATACAGTATTTACAAGTATATAAAAAAAAGGTAAAGAAAAAGACAGGAGCTCATTGGGCATCAAAAAATTCGTCCGCATCGCTGTCAAAAATAAAACGATTAATAAAAATATTATTATTATAATATAATAATAATATTTTTATTTAGATTATATTTTTATATAAATCGTTTTATTTAGATTAATAAAATTTTTGCATTTTAGTTGTACCTACCCCACACATAACACTACTTGATAAATATGAAAATACGTATTATTTAAGCTAACTCAAAAACTTTTCAAGCAAAGTTCATAAAATTTATACGGGACCACCCCCCTTGAGGTATAATTGTCCGTACATTGTATATTCAAATCGAGAAAGTCATTCGTTGGCTAAATGTACACCATATGAAATGAAGTCCAATAACGGCAAATGGAGGCAGTGTGTCAATTTTATGAACAATTCCATTACCATTCAATTCATTATTCATTTCCCTGACAGAATATAAATTATGAAAAATATGTGGAAATGTTTCTACATAAGTAAATAAACTAACAGACAAGGTACAGTGAAGAAATAAAACCGGGCCTGAACTATGTAGCCGCGCAAAGTTTAGTGAATTTTATAACGTTTTATTCACAATAGTTTTTGGCATGAACAGTTTGCTTCACGGTTTCTAAAGAAGATTTTTTACGTTCTTTTACATAAAGTGTAAAATATTATTACTCCTCAATGCTCTTAACCCTTAGTCTGCCGGAACGTAGATCTACGCGAGACGCAATGGCTTTTTAATTGTGTCTGTAATTACGGCACACAAGCGGTTAATATAGTAATGAGTTATGACAGTTATGTCTGAAGACACAGAAAACAAGTCAACTTAGATTTATAAAATAGCGTAAAATATATATTGTAGACGTTAAATAGTTGGCAATCCACCTCTTAGTTTGGCACAAAGAGAATAGACAACCACGTATCTACCTATCCAAGGGCTTTCACCTTAACATTTCTGAAACGCTAGACACCCTTTAGCAAAGGACGTCACGTCACGTCGACTATTTTGTGAAGGTAATAAAAACATGTCCAAATACTGTGAATACCTCCCATAAATGTGTGAAAACGTGTCATACTTGACGAGGACATAACATGCTGAAGTTTTTCGAAGTGGGCTTATAAACGGAGCATTTTTTCCACGTACCTACCTACTTAGTGTCATCAATTTGTTTAATAGCGCAGACCCATCTCTGTTACCTCTTTGCCTTGAATTTGTATAGACAAACATTTATTTATTTTAATTGTAACGTATCTGTGTACTTGTGTACGTATTTTATTATTTATGATTCGTTATGTTATATTTTGTTTTTTTTTTTTAATTATAATTTTGTTTGTATATTTGTTTTCGTCGGCGTAGCCGTATAGAAATGATGGCATGGGCCTAGACCAAGTGTCCAGAGTGGGGTTAAGTGTGGGAGTAATATTATAACTAGACTGTATGGTAGACGAAACTATACTTGAGTGGGGTATTGGTGCAAGTTGTCTGACTCACACTGAAGAAATTTTCTAACTCCAACTTAACAGCACACTATCTCATCACGAAAGCGTAAGGTACCTAGGGTTACATCTTGACCGATGTCTAACGTGGAAGAAACATCTTAAGACCAAGAGACGTTACAAGAACCTACACTGGATCATGGGATGAAACAGTAAACTGAGTACCGATAACAAACTTTTAATATATAAAGTGATCTTGAAGCCAGTGTAGCTTTATGGAATCCAACTTTGGGGCAGCGCCTGTAACTCAAGCATTAGCATCATACTGAGAATGCAGAACTCTATTTTGAGGTCAATTAGTGGCGTTCCTTGGCTTATGACGAACGCTGAAATACACAAGGAGTTATCTATGAATTATGTCATGGACGAGTTCAAGAACATCACAAAAAGGTACCAGGAAAAACTGCAAAGGCACCCCAACGATCTGGCTGCCGCACTGAAAACAAGAAGTTACAGGAAAAGAGTTAAAAGGAAAGACATCGTATAGTCCACCCACACCTGTGTGGACCTCAGCAGGAACACGTACGAGTAGATGGCTCGCTGGAGTCTCGCTCTTCCCGTCAATGTTTACCCCCAACTCATCCGCTAAAAGTAAAACTGATCGCGGATTACAAAATAAGAAAAAAAAAAACTTAACAGCACCCTTGGTTGATTGGTAGAGAATGCCTAAAGGCTCCTTCAAACAGGCGCGACACGCGATAAAATCACGCGCGACACAAAGGCACCGCAAGACACGCAACGAGCGGTGCGTTTGTATCGCGCGCGATTATGTCGCGTGTCGCGCCTGTTTGTAGGAACCTTAAGGCGTTCAGTCCGCTTTTGTACCTTATTGTGTACGAGAAGTCTAAATAAATATATCACCGAACTGATTATGGTGATTTTTTGATCTTCAACATAAAAAAATAGCAACTCATCTTTAAGGAAAATGGGATTGAAACCTAGCAAGATGATAGTGAAATATATGTGTTTCATTTTCCTTTAGAATGTATTTATTAAAATTAATTAACGAACGAGTCCATTCGAGATGCAAAGGCGTCGCAATCAACAGTAGCGGATAATGCCTATGTTATGCAATACACTACATAATAATTGTTGAACTTTATGAAAACATTCACGAGGTTAATCTAGTAAATAAACTGTACAATGAGGTTCATAGAATCTCCCCTTTGCATATATCGAAACGGATATTAATTAAACACGAGGAATAAAACAACATCGACTTGATTGTACGGAACTAGAGGCTTTGTGGATATTGGAATTTGGATGTTTTAAGCATCGTTTTTGAAATGGGTTTTCATTTTTGTATTGTTTGACAGGCTGGATATGAATGTACAGTAGGAGAAGATTACTGAAAATTTTATTTAATTTCATGCAGGTAGTTTTACTTTCAGCCTATAATCAGTGTTGCCAATCCATACCAAAATTTGCCCCCAAGATTTTTTTTACATCCCCTTAGGTAGGTTCTCATAAGTTAAATTTCTTTGATGCAGTGCTCAACACCCTAAGTCGTTCGTAACTCACAAAATAAAACGCATAGGTACATAGTTTGTAAAAAAAAACAAAGACCCGTACCTAAATACCTATTGCTAAATTACTAACAAATTTGTAATATTGTTGATCAGTTCCAGAACGGCATCATCATCATCGCCAGTGGTGCTACTGTTCGACTCCGACCTATTTTTGAAATCATACATTCGTACGTTAAAGGCTTTTAAACATATATATTGGCCGTAAGTTATAATTTAATGCAAGACCCATATTCTCTGATCAGGGAAAATCTTATCACCATTGTATTCTGAAGCATAAATCATAAACGATTCCTAAGTTTTTTTTTAAATAATGGCATAAATAGAAAAGGCACGCGCACACAAAGGCGTTGGATACGGGCAGTCTCAATAATGCCACAGCAAACTTTTAGCAAGTCCCTATAAATATCCCCAAAAATACTGTCCCTAAAAATATCCCTTTTAACACTTCTTCCCCCTACATTTAGGGGGAAAACCCCAAAGTTGGCACGACTGCCTGTAATGTTCTCACTGCTGGAATACAGGCCTCCTCTGACAGAGCCACCACGCGCCCAGTGCGGGTTGGTAGATGTCACACGTCTTCGAATTTTTGGTTCTAGGACATTTCCTCACGATGATTTTTTCACCGTTTTGAGATTGGGTATTAGGTGGTATTATGTATCTTTGCAGTAGGACAACAACAGGCTTATATTATTATGAAAATTTTGCTCTGTACGGTACTGTTAGCATAGGAGGGATGCTGACGGTACCCGGATAAATAAGACGCCTGTTTATAGTATTGAAATCTTTAAATTAATTTATAATAACAGTTTATATTATAACATACGTTTGTCAGCTCTTCAGATAACTAATTGCTACTGTTTCTTTTTTATCTTTTAAGTATTACATTATTAAGAGACAAAAATATATTTGTGTAGGATGTTAATTCGGAACGCATCATAATTTTAAGAAAAACAAATTGAATATGAATGCAGCGATGAGTGAATCAGAGAGTATGTGTGAGAAGGAGAAAGGAATAGAAAAAGAAGATGGCTAACGAGCTAAAGAATAAGACGTTTTGTCGTTTTGTAAGAAGTTATTAAAAAGAAGTTTCAAGAAGTGAAGTTTATTTCGGTCATCCACACATCCCCCTACATATGTATTACGCTTTCACGCTAAATCGGCTAAACGGATTTGGATCAAATTTGGTATATGGGTAGATCATGACCTGGAGAACTTACTACTTTTCATCCTGGATCGCATCGCTGACGAAGTCGTCGGCAACAGTTAGTTAGAAATACAAATCATTGTTTGTCTCGTAATTAAGCCATCAACTTATAACAGACTCGTGGAGCTTGCATGCTATAATTGTGTCAGGTGCCTCTACAGCCGGTCGATTCTATAAAAATCTCACCGTGAAAACTGAAGTGATGTGAGTTTGTTTTTGCTAGGAAATGACACTATTGACAGCTCACTCCACGCTCACTTCACCTAAGTTTTCACGGTGAGATTTTTATAGAATAGCACAGCTGTACCTCATGTGAACCTCACCGTGCATCTTCAACTATGTAAATAATAAATACCTATTTCAAAGACAAATCCTGCTCGAGAATTCGTAGTAGAAACTACTGCAAATATTATTTAAACGAGATTATAGGTACTCAAAATGTGTCACGAGCGCGGAAAGCCACGGCGGCGTCGTACTATGTTACTTGTGAACAATGATATTATAAGTCATCATCATCTGCCTAGCCTTTTCCCAACTATGTTGGGGTCGGCTTCCAGTCTAACCGGATGCAGCTGAATACCAGTATTTTACATGGGGCGACTGCTTATCTGACCTCCACAACCCAGTTACTGGGTAATACGATACTCCTTGGTAAGACTGGTTGTCAGACTTTTGGGCTTCTGACTACCAGTAACGACTGTCAAAGATCCCGAATGACAGCCGGGACCAACAGCTTAACGTGCTTTCCTAGTCACGGAGGGGTGAGTTATTCAGGTCTCGGTATGTAAAGATGGTCACCCATCCACAGACCAACCGCGGCAAGCGTAGCTTAACCTGATCGATCGACCTGTGCGGCTGTTATAATTTAGCCACGGGCCCCTCAACAATAATATTATAAGTATTTACACTTATAATATCATTGCTTGTGAACGTTCTCTGGTCCAATATTGAGATCAGAAGCACGTCTATGAAAATGTTGTCTTTATTTTTAGAATAATTATAGCACACAAACCTACAAAAAAATGCTTTTAGGGCTGATTTTTCAAACGACCGATAATTTTTATTCGTGGAATATAATTGACGTCTGACAGTTTTTGTATGAAAGAACTGTCAAAAATTCAAAATTATTCCTCCGATAAAGTTATCTGGCGTTGGAAAAATCAGACCCTAGTAGTTGTCATACATAGCTGTCATGTTAAAATCTCTTCTCTATAAGTAGGCTCGGGCACACTTGGGCAGGCCGCAACGCAACGCATTCCAAAAATCCTCCTATAAGTTTTGTGTGCACCATCGTAAATGTATTGCTGCAGGCGGGCCGCAGCGCAATGCACTGGTGGATCGCTCGCCAGGCGTGTTTGCTTGCGGCTACTGTTTTGCGTTGCAGTGAGGCCCGCCGCCGCGCTCATAATATGCTTTGGCGCAATTTAGCAATACGGCGCTGAGGCCATAATGTGCGCTTAGTTTATTGCTTCATCTTGCATTGCCAACTGACTAATAATTTTATGTCCACATGAAACTGCAATTAGTTAACCTTTTAACCGCTTGTGTCGCATGTATGCGACACATATTTCCGTGCCCCTACCGTTCGTGTCGTATTTCTGCGACATGCATGATTTTTTAGTTCTATTCGACCATTGCTCAGGTATTCAGCTGCATCCGGTTTGACTGGAAGCCAACCCCAACATGGTTGGGAATAGGCTAGGCAGATGATGATGATTATTTTAGCACGGCAATTGATATTTAGCCAAGCGCTAGCAAAATTTAACGTATATCTATACTAATATTATAAAGAGATAAAATTAATTTGCTTGTTTGTATGTAGGGGGGTAATCTCCGGAACTACCTATCAGATTTAAAAGATTCTTATTGCATTTTGATAGCCCAATTCTCGAGGAAGGTAATAGGCTATCTAATATCACGCTACGGCCCTTAGCCGAGCAAAATAAAAAAAAGTCGGAAAGAAAGCGAAAACGAAGTAGTAGCATGGGCGAGCGATGGGATGCGATGCGATGTGCCGAAATTTCATGCGAATGAAGTCACGGGCAGAAGCTAGTAGGTACAGACGCCAGCACATCAAGCTACTACAGTCTGTCAAATGTCTTTAATAGATTTTCAACTTTATCGCTAAAGTTTAAGGTTCAAAGTTGATTGGGAAAATTTGACAGTTTCGGGTAGCTTGATGTGCTGGCGTCTGTACCTAATACATAAACTCACGTCGCCGTCTTCCCATGGGGGTAGGCAGAAACTACAAAACGCCTACCTTACAACCTACGATCCTTACATACTCCTTTTGCGTCGTTTACACACCATACATCTGCGGGGCAATTGCGTAACACATTATCAATCGGAATCGGTTTAATTTTGACAGTTCTACAACATCCATTGCGTTATTTACGTGTTGAGCACACAAATTTTTCGAACCTATGAAGCAATGGATTAGAAATTTGCTTCAAAATTATTCAGATTTCGATTGATAGTGTGTTACGCAATTAGGGTGCTGGTCATACATGCACGCCGGTTCAAAGCACGTGACCTTTCTGAAGAATAAGGCATAAGGCTCTTCAGGGGGGCTCTTCTTCTTCTCTCCCAGCGATTCCACTCACATCTGCCATATAAATAACTCTCCAGTCAAGATTTGTTCTGGCAAAACGTTAGGACCTTACATTTTATACCAAGGATTTTTCTGTTAAAATAGAGGATCCATTATAGTTCATAAAAATAGTCTAAAACTCACTGTATCTATGTCATATAATATGTAAATCAATTAAACGCGTGTCGGTGTTCGTGACGCTTGATATGTTGCATGCAAAAGTTTCGCTCCAATTAGAGCATTGTTTTGTGCATTGTAGTTGTTGTTGTGTGCATTTTTGGCATTGTTTATTGCTGTTGTTGTTTTCAGCATTGTTTGTTGCATTGCGTTGTGGTCGTTTTGTTGCATTGTTGTGTTGATTCTGTCCAGAATAATTATACTAATTGCACCCTTTTTTACAATGTTTGGTTTTAACAAAGCTTTTAAATCGTGTGGCAAATAGCAAGTCTCTTTCTTGTTTATTTAAAACAACGCCATATATTACAATTTTCACGACACAACAACATCAATATGCCTCAACTGGATGCAGCTGAATACCAGTATTTTACATGGAGCGGCTGCCTATAATTCTGACCTCAACAACCCAGTTACTGGGTAATACGTTACACGATACCCCTTTATAAAATTGGTTATCAGACTTTTGGGCTTCTGCCTACCCATAATGACTGTCAAAAGTCTACGAATGACAGCCGGGACCAACGGCTTTACATGCTTTTCAAAACACGGAGGGGTCGATATGTATGGATGGTCACCCATCCACGAACCAACCGTGCGGATATTATTATTTAGCTACGAGGCCTTAACACAACAGTAAAATATAATTACTTGGGTACTCCATCGCAACTTTTTCCATCAAATTTGGTGAACATGAGTAATCGCCTGAACATGTCACCGAGCCACCTGCGACTCGACGTTGCGCGGGGATTTAGATAATAAATTACCACATACATGATAACAAAATGTTGCCCACAATAAATAACAAAGTTTCAAACCACTCACGGTGAGCTGAGTCATTCTTCGGGAAATAATCGAAGGTACATTTGGCAAAACAGATAGGTTTGCAGACTATATTCAATTTTTTTTTATTCGAATTGTTGTCTCTGCTAAGTAAACAGAATTAACATAGGCATCGCTCGTCTGGATGTATTTACATTAAAACATTATAATACTAACTAGCTTTTGCCCGCGACTTCGTTCGCGTGAAGTAAGATAAAACATATCCTATGGCACTAAGGATAATGACTAGCTTCCCATTAGTGAACGAATTTTCGGAATCGGATCAATACTTCCATAGCAAAAATAGTGGTTTGACAACAGACTCACAAATTTTATCTCTTTTTAATATTAGTAGAGATTACTCACCAGTAGGGTCAATTTTTCAGGTTCTTGATGGAGCATCAACCGCTACGATTACAAAGTGGTCCTTCGAGCCGGATCATATTGATTGAACATAATGAACATGACAATTTCTTCTGTGCATACCAAACTCTTTTATTGACTGTACTTCGCAGAGGTTTTCAGCGTTTTGTGAAATTTGCGTAACAACCGTTATCGTGTTATTACCTGTGGCTTTATTCGTGAAGTCGACGGCCTCATGGAGCAAAGTGCAATATGGAAAATGTCAAGTTTTCTAGAAAAATATTTCTTACCATTCTAATATCACGCCTACGCCATTCGATAGTCACCAAATAATCGTAAAAGCGAGTTCAATCGAATCCTATCTTTTATAGTTTCTGCCTCACGCCATTTCAGTTTATTGTAACCCTCCATACACCCTTGGGGCTTGCACCAACAACAATAGCTCCTGGTAAGCTGGTGCAGCCATCTATCAATGTGGTAATAAAAATCCCTTTAAAATGTCTTTTCCGAATGGTTCAGCATTCAACACGCCTGTAAAAAGGTTGTAAAGTCACTCTATTGAGGTCTGTAAAGGCTTATGTAGGTGTTTTATGGTTCTTTCATAAATAAGGTATCGAACGGTATCGTATGGCATGAGCTTGAACTACCCTGCAATGAATATATAATGTACTTATACCAGAGCACTCAGAATAAATTGCGAAAAAAAGTTTTTATATAAGAGAGACTGGCCAGTTATAATCTATTTTGAAAATATGTTTAATGTAAGTAAAAATAGGTAAGTTCGAATTTCAAAATTTCCCTCCACATTGTTTGCGGGCTAATTTAAATTATCGTGTCTCATTAAAAAATGGATCTGCGCCGGGCACATTTTCGCGCTTTGATTTTTTACGGGTTCATGTGTCGCCTGAAACCGGACAAATCGTACGATAGACTTCAAACTTTAATGGCATTCATGGATGAAGGCCCTTCTAAGGCAACCGTGTATCGTTGTTATAACGAATTCAAGCGCGGTCGACTAACTTTGGGGATGAAAAAGAAGTGGTCGCCCTTTGAAGGCTGTTACGGAAGAAAACTTGCTAGCAGTGCAATATTTTATCCAAGAGAATAAGCGAGTTACGTATCATGAGATTCAGCACATATTGCAGGTTGGATCGGGAAGCCTTAACGAAATTCTACACGTGCATCTTCGCGTGAAGAGGATATTTAGACGCTGGGTGCCGCACAACCTCTCTGATGCTCAGAAGCAGGCCCGGGTGGAATGGTGCCCTGACATGGTAAACAAATTTGAAGCAGGCTCGTCTCGGCGTGTTTACGACATCATTACAGTTGATGAGTCTTGAATTTATCAATACGATCTAGAAACGAAGCGCCAGTCGACGGTTTGGGTGTTTCAAAACGAATCAACGCCTACCAAAGTGAAGCGATCTAGAAGCGGGGGGAAGATTTTGATCGCGAGCTTTTTCAATTTGACTGGCACTTGGTGTCAATTCCTTTACGGAACTAAAGAAGCATCAACGCTGAATAGTATACTACCAAATATTTGGCAGAAGTTTTCTCTGCTGTGAGCAACAAGCGACCAAACGTAGGGCTCCGCGGCCTATTGCTTCACCACGACAATGCGCCTTCGCACACAGCCCTCAAAACGAGGGACTTTCTAGACAGCACGCCGGTCAAACTCCTGGGTCACCCTCCTTACAGCCCTGACCTAGCACCGTATGACTTCTTTTTATTCCCGAAAATAAAAAATCACCTCAAAGGGATACAATTTTCGCTGGCTGTCGATGCGAAAAAAGGCTAGTCGCTGGAAGATGCAATGTCAGCGTTCGAGCAGGCTGTATAAACGAGGTGTCTGCGGCGGACTGGAAAAAGTGTTTCGAAAACTGGTTCAGACGCATAAAACTTTGTATAGAGGCTAGTGGAGAGTACTTTGAAAAGATTTAATAAAAAAATGTTTACCTATAGAACATTTATTTTTATTTTCGCATAACTTTCAGTGTCCCACGTATACTTGCTTACCTCATCATCTATAGCCTGACTTCACCACTTCTGGGTATAGCCTCTCTTTTCTTGAGCCAATCCCCGCGCTGATGTGCCAGCCTCATTCAGGTTTTGCCCGCGATGACAACAATGTCGTTCGCCCACCTCGCCGCCGGACGACCGACATCTCGTCTTCCAGCCCTTGGACGCGGCTCTGCCACAGCCGTACTTACCTACTTAAATGACCTTTATGTTGACGAATCCTCAAGCTAGTATAACCAAACAAAGTTTCCATTGTATGTACATTCAGTTTGATGAACCAAACCAAAGATACAGGTATCGGAGGATTTAGGTACAAAAACTCGTCCTTCTACTCTTCCAAATTACCCTTTATTCAACTACGTTGGAGCCGGCTTTCAGTTTTACCAGATGCAGCTGAATACCAGTATTTTACATGGAGCGACTTCCCATCTGGGTAACACGATGCTCCTTTTTTATATCCCTTAAACTTTGATTATAATATAATCAAAGCCCATATAATACTTAACATATTAATATCGCCTTGTAATAAGAGAACAACACTTTACCCCTTTTATTAAAATTAACATAGAGAACGCGTCTATTTATTCCTGTATCCAGGCAGTAGTATAATTTAATACGACAGGTACCGCTCGCTTGACAGATATAAACATGGATTACTTTACACAGCCCTGCCTCGAAACATAAACCATAATCGGGTTGTTACGTATCCTGCGTGACAGTTTCGATACAGAAGCAAAGCTAATTTCCTGGATACGTCTTATCTTCTGAATGTTTGTGGTTTGAATGCAGCGCGTCGGGGTGTTGAATTTCTGACGGTGTGAGAGAGAAACTTCGTCTGTATTGGTCCTGTTTCTCCTATTTCAATGGATTATGTATTTGTTTACAATTAGATGTGATGTGATTTTTTTTTCGTTTTGGAGTTTTTTTCTTGATTCGACGAAGTTAATTGTAAAATTTTTAGATAAGAAAATTGCTTGCACATTGATCTAATGAGTAAGTGAAAAGTAGCGTAGTCAACCTCGAGTGTAACAACACAGACGCAATTAAATATTTTTAAAATCTAAAAAAAAAAAATAATAATCTACCGGCAGATATTAGGAGCACAATCATCTCCTTTTAACATATTTGAATCTAAACTCAAGCAGTACGTTACTAAAAACACAAAAACATCAAGTTAATGACTTAAAAGCTAGTCGTAACACACAAAATGCGACATCACATCTACCAAAATAAAAAACAAAAACAAAACTATTAGCTACTGCCGGTCGATTCTGTAAAAATCTCACCGTGAAAACTTAGGTGAAGTGAGTTTGCTTTTGCTAGGAATTGACACTGTTGACAGCTCACTCCACGCTCACTTCACTAAAGTTTTCACGGTGAGATTTTTACAGAATAGCACCGCTGGACTACCTTACCTTAGTTATGTATTTATTCGCTAAGTGAACAATATATTATGTTCTTTCAGAATAAATAAAGAATCTTTAAACCCAAATATCAATTAAAATAAATGCTCCCTCTAAACAAAGTACCCAATAATTAATGTTCCTTTCACTTCACAATATAACCCAGTTAGACCTAACATATTTCTAGAGTCATTCTGCACATTAAATGAAGGAACATGAAATAGCTTTTCAGAACGAGGTCGAACGTTACAGTAAAATAATACAATGGGACATTATTTTCTAACATACTAGGTATTACTTAGACGACAAGGATTTCGCTGAGACTTTACATTTCGAAGGTAGGACACAAGTAAAAAGTAGGATTTTGTTAAACAAACAATAAAGTAACGAAGGATGAAATTTTTGGGGGAAGGTGACGCGTCAATGTGGATAAAGAAAAATATATTGTAATATTGTATTGTAATATTGTAATATTGTAATATTGTAATATTGTAATATTTGTTGAATCCTAGATTTTGTCTTAAGAGTAAAAATAAAAGCTCTTACTACAATAGACATGTGCATCACACATTTTTCTTCTTCGTTGTGTCGATGGCACGTCAGTGTATTAAATTTTGCTAGTTTAAAAGTGCCACAACCACAGCATCGACTGTGGCAGCGAAGAGGTCTCTATGGCCCCTCTAAGGGGACTTTGTTTGCGCCACAGCTCCTGCAGCCGTACCACCAGGGAGCCACATATTTATGTAATGTGACCTACATTGCAAGATATAAATCACTGTAAAATCTTTTTGAAGACTTTGTAGGTACCATGCAGCAGTTGAACCTGCTACATTTAGCATAGATTTCTTGCTATTTAGTTAATTTCACGTTCCTGCAATTATACCAATTTATTTGGGGTCGGCGCAACATGTCATTCCTTAGTTCTCTATTAGTCTTCATCTTGGTATTATTATTTACACTCCATCCGTGAGGGGTCCGTGGCTAAATAATAACAGCAGCACAGGTCAATCGATGAGTTTAAGCTGCGCTTGCCGCGGTTGGTGTGTGGATGGGTGACCATCTTTACATACCGTGACCCCTCCGTGCCTCGGAAAGCACGTTAAGCCGTTGGTCCCGGCTGTCATTCGTGGATCTTTGACAGTCGTTACGGGTAGTCGGAAGCCCGAAAGTCTGACAACCAGTCTTACCAAGGGGTATCGTATTACCCAGTAATTGGGTTGTGGAGGTCAGTTAGGCAGTCACTCCATGTAAAATACTGGCATTCTTGTTAGACTCGAAGCCGACCCCAATATATTTGGGAAAAGGCTAGGCAGATGATGATGACACTCCATCCATCGTTTCTTTGGTCTTCCTCTACTCTAATAGCCATCCAAATTCATACTCAAAACTTTTCTTACGAAATTTTTCTCATTTATTTATTTCTTGCTATTTAGTTGTCTACCCACCAGTTGCAATGAGTTGCACGTGCACCACGAGTTGGCTCGATCAACCGATCGGAATTGCGCTCAAATAGTTCGAAATATCAAGCGATGTGCACACACGTGTGTCGATGTAATCGATTGGAAGGTGTGTATATTGTGTACCGCTCTTCACGCACGGCAGAACATCAGAATTGGTCTGAATGTTTCAATGTCTGGTATTTGGTTATCTATGTTATATCGTACACATTTTGCATATCATCATCATTTCAGCCGAAAAGACGTCCACTGCTGGTCATAGGCCTCCCCCAAAGGGGGGGTTTGCCATAATCGCCACGCTTGGCAGGCGGGTTGGTGATCGCAGTATAGTATGGTGGAGGAATGCATAGAGAACGCTGCTGCCCATTCTCCGGTATGACCCTTAGTCGCCTTTTACGACACCCACAGAAGTAAGGGTTGACGCTATTTTTTCAGCACCACACAGACAGACAATTTGCATATGGATGTAATTTAGCTTTTAGGTCTGTAAGTACCTTTTTGAACAAAAGCAAAAGCAGTTTGCCTGTTCAAAAATTTTTTCATACTTTACTGTAAGCTAGCTGACACGATTGGTACCTAGATTTCATAATTATGTAAATTAGAAAATGCGCTTTTCAGTACTACCAACATTAATGTAGCGCTGTGTTAATTAATGTTAACTACACTTTATTATACCTAACAGCGTCGTTGAATTTGATGTTATTAAAACTTTACTGTCATTTCTGTGTTAAAATTTTGCTTTTAGCAGTAGTTGTTTTTGTAATTAAAATTACTAACGACATTGTACATTAAGTAATAAATGATATTAAAATACACCCAACGTTGCTTATTCCAGGTAAATGAAGTTCTAACTAAAGTCCTTAGGAACCTAATGGGCACCAAATCACGTTAGAGAACCGACTAAGAAGAAATTTTGCCGATAATAAAATCAAATGGTTCACGTTGTTTGTGACGTAAAAGGGAAAATCATTTATCAGAAAAACAGCTCGTATCATGTACTGTTATATAGTTATGATCTACGTTATCTGTCGCAATTAAAAGTCACTTTCACGGTTGTCACCATATATTTTATCAATACCTACAGACACCAAAATGCGTTTAGGAGAGGGGAATGTGTATCTAAAAGGTGACATCACACTAGTTTTCCGTTTAATACTCAATTTATTTAAAACTAGCTGCGCTCCGCGGTAGCATCCGCAAAAGTGTCGATCCCGTGGGAATATTGGGATAAAAAGTAGCCTATATGTTAATCCAGGGTGTCTCTACCTCCATACAAAATTTTATCAAAATGGGTCCAGCCGTTTAAGCGTAAAGAAGTAACAAACATATAAACACACCCCCACACACACTCACAAACTTTGGCCTTTATAATATTAGTGTGATGTGAACTTTGATTTACAAAGACATGATCATTGTGGACCGCAATCGCGCACAGCAATGTTGGAGACAGGAAGAGGCTATAAAATAAAGCTATTTTGATAACTCAGTGCTCATAAACACGAGCGCTCATGTTTGAGTTCGATGCTTAAATACACGAGCGGCACGTTGTCGTCGGCTGCAGTTACCTGTGCCGTTGGCGCGTGCCGTTCTTTCGTGTGTATGCTCACTTAATTGTTATACCATTACAAGTTATTTTAACTGAACAGACAGCTGCGCTGCTGGGGAGTTTGACGCGCCAAAGCACTAGCTAAAGCCCGCTAAAATACTAGGAAGTGGTGAAAGGCGGGCTTTTGACGTGAATACGTCTTTAAAATTGCTTCCATAGTGGTAAACAAGTAAAAAAAACCAATGATAACAAAATCGGGACATACAGTTTGGTGTTGCAGCTTCATGTCTATCATCTCCATCCTAAAGTCAATTACACCATTGGATAGCTAAATGATCAAAGAATTCATTACGCCAAGTGATAACTGTGATGCATCGCGCGCGGTGGAGGGGCCTTATTCTAATATAATTTTCCTGCGTATCGAGATTTCCACTTAGCATAACTTTTGACTCTGAAAAGCTACGACGTTCATTTAAGTTTCAATCGTCAACTCTTGTCAAAATCTATCGATTGTGTACAAAACATTAGTGTAAAATAGTGACAGTGAATGTAATTTGTTAAAATAAAAAGAAAATAAATATCATTAATATATAATGTTGGCCTATACGCGTCAAAAAGCCAAATCCAAATACAGAGATCGTATACGGTTGGAAAGGGCTTCTCAAGAGCAATTGGATGGTACTAATAAAACACCATTCGACCGAGTCAAGCAGTGCCGGGAACGTAAAAGAATGAATGCGGCCGAGCGGATCGACCCCGTTACGTAAACGTATTCACGTACATTACACGGCCGTGTCCATGACACAGCCACACCCCATTTTTTTTTTTGCCTTATGTAATTTTGACGTTCAAAAAGTGCTGGCTTTCAGCCTGGTTTGAATAAATGACTTTTGGTTTTGATTATGTTATTCTAATCTAATGTAATTAATTTAGTTAACAGAAATAGGTGCAGCCAAAAGCTGCGACGGTGTTCGAAATGTGTCGCCGCCGCCGCCTGTAGGGTTTAGATGCACTTTGCATCTGTTGAAAATATAAAATAACGACAAGGAATAAAATGAGTATGCTGTAAATGATGAATGTGAATAGGTACAAATAGATACAAATTGCTAACCAAAATAAAGCTACAGTCCGCTGACTCGAAAAAATGGAAACTCAAATTACAGATACAGATTTCCATCAATATTGTTGGCGGTTTGTTGTCCAGTAATTTTTCTGGAATGTGTTCACAGCCTATATTGATGTACCATCATGCGTAGGTAATCAGACAGTAAACCGCGTGTCAATCACCACATATCATTCGACATTGTGTCCATATACTTTCGCCTAAATTGTGACACCACAATATTGCACTTATCTAACATTTTTTGTAGCACTTGTGAATTTACGACGCATTTAACGTGACTGTGTAATAAACGACCCAACACCAGCTGTAAGTATTTACAAATCAGCTTCAAGCGTAATGGCTTCCTCTACTCTAACAGTTAAGATTGTGACTGTTAACCCGAAAAAACGTCATATAGGTTTATTCAGGAGGACTAGCTTTAAGAAATTATTTGAGCTGTTTTATGTCGTTGGCTAGAAGAGTAGGAAGACCAAAGAAACGATGGATGGACTTTGTGAATGATGATATTATGGTTAGAAAGGGGGTGCCTACCGAGATGACGATTAATAGAGAAGTATGAATGAAAAAGACAGTTGCGCCGACCCCAAATAAATCGGGGAGAATGAATGATGATTTAAGCTGTTTTATGCTGTTGCTTGTTTCTGGCAAAAAAGTAAAGATTACCTAATAAGGTGCTACAAGGTTTTTTGGCGCTCGAATGAAGTTAACATGGGTGCGCTGTTCGTAAATGCAAATGGGCTGTGTTAGTTTCGATTTTGGAAAACGTGAGAAAACCGGCATGTCCTGGAACCAAAAATTCTAAGACATGTGACATCTACCAACCCGCACTGGGCCCGCGTAGGATTTCGGCCCACTCCCTTTCATAGAGAGGAGACCTATGTACCAGCAGTGGGAACATTATAGGCTATGTATGTACTTATGTAGTTACGATTTTGGCCACGCGACAAAAGATCTTTGTATAGCTGTAGGTAGGTAGACAGCCAGTGCTGATAAAAAAGGACCACAACGCAAAATATGTTGGAATTATTAAAGTTCCTATCAATCCAAGTATTTATTTATAGCAACAATCAGAAGTAATGCGGTGATCTATTGCACAAAATAGGAATATTTCCTCAAATATTCACACATGATTTACGTCGCAACCGGCGACTATGTGTTATGTGGTGACATGTCTATCGAACTATTGTGTCACGGAAATAGATACTCGTCGATACGGAGATGTCGATGTTTCTTGTGGCTTTCGGTTTGTTTTCCGATTTCCGTTGACATAATGGAGACGAGAATTTTGGATATATATGCTGTATACATATTGACTAGTCGTTCGAATTTGAGTTCTTGAATGAATGGAATAAGTATTGCAGCTAAGCTAACGGTTGTGTTAAGAGCGTTTACGCCGAACGGCATTTCATACAAACTTTCAAGCCCTTTTTTTTCGAAGTGAATGAACCGATTTTAATGAAACTTCGTACGTATAAGCAAAATACAAAGGTCCAAAAAGTTAGTAGAGAACATTTTCGAAAAATTGTGTTACAGCCAAATTAGACTGATTTAAACAGATATTTCCAGTTATCTTTTTTTATATAAGACATCTCGAAAATGTTCTCTACTAACTTTTTAGACCTTTGTATCCTGCTTATGCTTAAGAAGTTTCATTAAAATCCGTTCATTCATTTCGAAAAACAAGGGCTTGAAAATTTGTATGAAATGCCGTACGGCGTAAACGCTCTTAATAGTATTTGTCTTAACATAATAATATAGGCTAAACATAAACTCACGATTTTTTTTGCTCCCCGCCTGGTATTGTTAAATCTTGACTTTGTCGGCTTATGCAGAAAAATTACAAAATTAATTTGAACGCTCGCTTTTAACGCCTATTCTTTTGGACGCTTTTAACGTGTAGGTACGCCTTTTTTACACCGTTCTCCGGCGTTCTCCCATATAACTATAAATTCAACAATAATGATGTAACAAATATTTTTGTAACATCATCTGCCTAGCCTTTTCCCAACTATGTTGGGGTCGGCTTCCAATCTAACCGGATGCAGCTGAATACCAGTTTTTTACTTAAAGCGAGTGCCTATCTGACCTCCACAATCCAGTTAATGGGTAGGTAATACGATACCCCTTGGTAGTCAGACTGTAACGACTGTCAAAGATCCATTAATGACAGCCGGGACCAACAGCTTAACGTGCTATCCGAGGCACGGAGGGGTCTTGGTATGTAAAGATGGACACCCATCCACAGACCAACCGCGGCAAGCGTAGCTTAACCTGATCGATAGAACCATGCGGCTATAATTTCTTAGCCACAAGACCCTCAACAAACATTTATGTAACAATATAATTTAAAAGAGTGTCCCTATAGGCCGTTTGTCCACCGCACCGCTCTTTAAAATTATATTTTAAGAAGAAACTTCATAGTTTCTTGCCATCTAGAACCTACTACTCTTTGGAATGGAATATTTGTGACTGACCGACTCCTTGACAATTCAAAAGTACTTGTAAATAGTTTAATTTAAATACATGCAGTAACTTTGAGTTTAAGAACCTAGGCTGGAAGAGCGAGTGAAGCGACCTCGAAAATTTTGGCACATAGGTTAGATTTTCTTTTGATCAGTTATATTATTGGTCAAATTGGCCTCAGATAAATATACTTATTTCAAGTTAAGGAAAGCTGCATGATTCCGCCCCAAAATGTGCCGCCCGCCCTCGCCTTTCTACGCCACAGGTGCTAACGTATGGAACGTTAGCACCTGTGGCTAAAAAGAACTAATAACAATAGAAGGCTCTTCTTAAGAATTCCATGTTATCGTGAACCTGAGAGATTTCACCGTAAGTTACCTGGTTTACTTTAGTCAATAAAACCGCCATGACGGCCTCAGCTGGGAGTAATTACGCCGGAGCCATGTGTTCCGGCTTTTAAGGCTAACGGCTAACACATCCATATTGTACCGACGGCTTTATGTAACGACTAATTACGTTTTTATTATGTTCTACTTTGTTGAACGATGTTTGTTGTGACGGGAAATGGCGGCAAAGAATCATGGGCATATCGCACCTCATCATTCTCCTGCCCTTATCCCAATTTATTTGGGGTCGGCGCAACATGTCTTTTTCTTCCATACTTCTCTATTAGTCGTCATCTCGGTAGTCACCCCCTTTCTAACTGTGGTGGACTGTATTTGTGGGTGGTGTTCTTCTTGAACTTGAAATAAAACGAGGCTTCTTTTTTCTCAGGTTTATTTCTTCTCAGGTATTCTTCTTGTTACAATGTTCGGAAGACGACTGTGTCGCGGAACAAAACCGCTCTCAATTTATACATTACGCGGCTGATCGCTGATTGGTCGAACGGTCAGTGGGCGGAGCATTTTGGCCATTAAGGAACATTCCGGAATGTTTCAACCAATCAGAATCAAGCACGGAATAATCTCGAAATTACATGCACCAACCTTTAGTATCGCGAAACTTTACCTTAACGAGAGCCTTTACGCTTTAAACATGCTTTTTACATAGAAATATCCATATTTCACATATGAAACCTTATATCATTCTACTTGGAATTCACTAATCTATCATATAAAAATATAAAAAACATGAAAAGTCACTATCAGAAAACGTAAGTCCTTATCTCTACGTAATCTAATCACACGTTATCACATCACAAAAAAGGCTTATTTTATAAGTTTCTTGCTAGAATCTAATTAGGTCTACTTAGAAAACACTAATTATATACATAATCACTCACTGTCCTATCAGTCTTTTGTCACTTTGACACTTTTTAGGTCCGCAGGCTCGGCGTCCATTACATCTCTCCCCCCAGCGCAGCTTGCGTAGCTTCCTTCCTCATTACGACGACGAGCTTGCTAACTGGCCGCCGGAAGACGCCGGTCCTGGTCCTCACCTCGACTATCCTGACGCCGCCGTCCGGTCCTGGATGCGTGCGTTCGACTTGTCCCATCGGCCAAGTGTTCCTGGGCAATGCGCTGTCGACCACGAGGACCACGTCACCAACTTGTAGAGGACGCACGTCGTTCTGTGGCTCGCCTCGGGGTACCAGGGTAGGGAGGTACTCTCGGAGCCAGCGCCTCCAAAAGTGGTCTGCGAGCGCCATGCTTGCTCGCCACATCCGTCGATCAGCTTCGTTGCAAGGCCCCGTCGATGGTAGGCCGATGGAGGACCCCAACAGGAAATGGTTGGGTGTGAGGGCCTCAGGATCCGCTGGGTTCACGCTCACGTGGGTCAGTGGGCGTGCGTTGATGGAAACTCCGCCTCGGTCAGGAGCGTTCGCAAGACTTCTTCGGCTGGCGCCTTCTCCCTCAGGGTCGCGCTGAGAGCCGCCTTCACGGAGCGTACCATCCTCTCCCATGCGCCACCTTGATTGGGCGCGCCGGGTGGTATGAACCGCCACTCCATCCGATGAAGTAGCCCTTCGTCTCTCAGTGCGGGGAGCCACTCTTCATAGGCAGCACGAAGCTCTTGATCTGCCCCGCGGAAGTTCGTCCCGTTGTCTGAGTACATAACCCGTGGCCACCCTCTGCGTGCCGCCATTCTTCTGAGTGCCATGATTGCCGAATCCGTTGAGAGCGACGCGACGAGCTCGATGTGCACGGCGCGGGATGTGAGGCACGTAAATAACGCACCCCACCTCTTCTCACGGCGGCGCCCCACCTTGACCATCATCGGTCCAAAGTAATCCACCCCGCAGTTGGAAAACGGGCGGTGGAAAGGGTCAAGGCGAGCGTGTGGCAGGTCTCCTGTGGCCGGCGTTTGCGGCATTGCTCGCCGCCTCCGGCAGAGGGTGCAGTCCTTCTCCACGGCGCGTACCGTAGGTCGCAGATGGATGATCCAGTACCGCTGGCGCAGGTCGTTGGTCACGCGTTCTCGGTTGGCGTGGCCCGCTGCACAGTGCTCCCGCATGACAAGGAGTTTTGTGATGCGGTGACGGCCGTCCAGGATGACTGGCCGCTTCGTCTCCATCGGCGCGGAGGAGGCCCCGATCCGGCCTCTCACTCGTAGGAGTCCATCTTCCATTACCGGATCCAGCCGGTACAGTCGGCTCGCTCTTGGGAGGGGGCGAGCAGACTGCATCCGCGCGATCTCATCGTGGAAACTATCTTCTTGCGCCCGTCGGATCAGTTCAGTTTCAGCGCGTTCGACGTGTCGGTGTTCCAGCTGTGTCGCTCGTCGTCGGCAGATGTCGATGAAGGCCAACACTCTTGCTGCACTTCTCACCAGGGTCTCGAACTTAGAGAAGCGTTCTGGTTCTGGTAGCCAGCTTTCTCGCCCCGATGACTCGCTCACGTGCAGGACTTCTTCCTCGGTCTCTTCACCTGTCGACGTCCCAGGCCACTGGTCTTCTGGTAAGTACAGGAAACTCGGCCCCTGGAACCACCGATCCGTTGAGCTGATCGGCGCGTCATTCAGACGTGTGGCATCGTCAGCCACGTTCAGATCAGTAGGGAGCCACCGCCATTCTTCTCTCTGCGTTAGCTCGGCGATCTCCCTAAGTCGATGTGCTACAAACGGTGTGTAGCGTCGCATGTCGTGTCGTATCCAGTGCACGACCGTCGAGGAGTCGGTCCAGTATGTTGTCTGGCCGATTTCCACCCGATGTTCTCTCTTGATCGTATCAGCGAGTCTTGCCCCGATGACCGCCGCTTGGAGCTCCAACCGAGGTATGGTTTGTGTCTTCCTCGGCGCCACCTTCGCCTTTGCTGCCACTAGTACAACTGTGATGCTCCCGTCGCTCCTCTTGATGCGCCAGTAGGCCGTGGTCGCATAGGCCTGTTCACTGGCGTCACACAATACGTGGAGATCGATGCGTTCGTACTTTCCCTGGATGTAGCAGCGCGGCAGTCTCAGCATGGCTATCTCCGGGAGGCGCGCAAGCCAGGACGCGAAGAGCTCGTTCTCCTCTTCCGGAATCTGGTCGTCCCAGGCTATCTGTAGGCGCCACAAGTTCTGCAGGATAATCTTGGAACGGATCGTGTAGTGGCTCAGTAGTCCCAGCGGATCGTAAATCGACATCACGGCGCTGAGTGCTTCCCGCTTGGTCGGCGCACGTATTCTTGATCTCACTTCTTCCGGGACCGGCGTTTTCGGCGTTCCAGAACAGCCCCAGGATCTTGCTTTCTGGCTGTTCTCCCCCCAGTTGCGTAGGGGTAGTGGCGTATAGCTCCGTGGGCACGTCGCTCAGCACCGCCTTGTCGCTTGCACTCCATCCTCGTAGGGTGAACCCGGCGTGTGCGTGTACGGTTCGCGTCTCTTCAACCGCCTTGCGTGCCTCCTCTACATCTTCGTAGCTCGCCACCCAATCATCCATGTAATGACTGTTCCTGATTGCCTCCAGTGCGCGCGGGAACTCCTGCCCGTACACCTCCGCGTTATGATTGCGAATGTGGTGGGCCATATACGGGGAGCTAGCGGCGCCGAAGATCATACTGGTCATCTTGTATTTCTGTGGAGGCTTTTCTCGCTCCTTTCCTCTCCACAAGAATTGCTGAGCCGGTTGATCTTGAGGTCTTATCTTCACCCGCAGGAACATCTCTTGGATATCTGCTGTGATCGCGACGGCCTTCTCTCTGAACCGGAAGACGATCCCTTGCAATGACAACAGCAGATCTGGTCCCTCCAGCAACTCGTCGTTGAGGCACACTCCGTTGCTTCTAGCAGCCGCGTCGAACACCAGACGGTATTTCCCCGGTTTGTTAGGGTTCTGTACCGCGAAGTTTGGCAGGTACCAGCTGATGGCACTTGCGTCCTCAGAACCGTCGCACGGAGCTGCATACCCCTTCTCCAACAAATTCTCGATCTGGCTGGAGTAGTTTTTCTCGAAGGCAGGGTCCGAGTCCATCTTCTCTTCGATCTTCTTCAACCGGCGAAACGCTTGATTGTAGCTCGAGGGCATGGCGATATCGTCCCGACGCCACGGCAATCCCACCTCGTAGCCTCCGTCAATCTTCTTTGTCGTTCGCTCGACGATGGAGATGGCTCGCTTGTCTGCCTCGCTGACTCTCGGCTTCTTCTGTAGGCCAAGAGACTCGATCTTGAAGTGGGTGTCCACCAAGTGGTGGAGCTCCCGGTCGCCCACACTGGTAGGTCTGGCAGGCTCGTATAAGTGCAGCACGTTTCCCTCTTGATAGATGGTGCCGCGTGGCGCGGTCCCGTGCACCACCCATCCGAGTTGAGTCCTTGAAGCAGCTGGCTGGTTCGGGCTGCCGACTCGCAACTCTCTCGAAACGATACACTCCCAATGATCGGTTCCTACCAGAAGTCCAGGGCGCGCCGTTCCATAGCACACCTCGTCTCGGTCTAAGTCCCTTAGGTGCTCGTAGTCCAGTAAGGCTTCCGGAATGGCCTGCTGGTGCAGCTTCAGATCCTTCATCGTTCTTGCTTTGATCTGGTGTCCATCCGTTTCTTTAATCCCCTTAACCTCAATGGATACGAGCTGACTTTCCATTTCCCGCTGTGACATGTTCACTCCGTTCAGGTGCAGCGGTTGTGACGGTCCTTCTGCCCCTATGCTGGCCGCTAGCTCCTTATCGATGAGAGTAATCGTCGCTCCCTCATCCAGTAGCGCGTAGGTCTTCGCCTCCCCCCGTGGTCCTGACACGATGATAGGGCACATCTTCAGCAGCACTGTCTTGGGTCCGGAAGCGGATCTCGTTGCTACCGATAGTACTGCTTCTTGCTTTGGTGATTCGTCGGTCTTCGCGTCTTCGGGTTTTCTGGCTTCTGTCTTCTCCTCATTGTGCAGGGAAGAGTGATGTGGGCGGCGGCAGTCGTTTACGCCGCACGGCTTCGCCTTGCACACTGTGCGTCGATGTCTTCTCTGGGCGCACTTGAAGCAGATTCCCTTTTCGCGAATCAGACGCCATCTTTGGTCAACCGAAAGCGCCTTATACTTGGGACACGCTGTCAGCAAATGATCTTGGTCACACTTCGGGCACAGGTCCTTTTTCTCTTCGGTGTCTTCTACCGTAGCGTACACAGTTGCTTTCTTCTTGAGTGTCACAGCAGGTCTCGCCTCTTTCTTCACACTAGAGGCGCATGATGCAGGGGCGTATGTATATCGTAACGCCCTGTCCGCTTCTCGCATCAAAAACTGAGACATGACGACGATCTCTGGGTCTGCCGTGCCTTCGTGGTCATACGCGTAGTCACACCATCTCGCCTTCAGGTGCGGGCTCATCTTCTCTAACACCTCTCTGCTCAGCATCGGGTTGTACAGGTACCCTCTCTGGTCGATTGTCTTGAGGACGCAGATGATGTTTTGTAGCTTGATGGCGAAGCTATTCAACTCTGTCGCTGAGGCCCCTAGTCTCGGAAGTTTCTTCAGGTCTTCCATTGCCTTGTCGATGATGATTTCCGGCCTTCCGAAACACTGCTCCAATGTTTTCATTATAACATTCGGGTCCGTGGCCGTATGGAGTAGGGCAGCCACTGCGTCTCTAGCTTCTCCCTTCAGGCAGCTCCTCAGCCTCTGGATGTTTTCTGCTGCCGAGATCTGGTACATCTGTGTCGAGTCCCTGTATGATGCTTTGAATGGCAGCCATTCGTTGGTCGCGCCGGCGAAACTTGGAAGGTCCGTATGTCGCAGTCTTGGTCTTGCCATCTTCTCCAGGGTAGCTGCCAGGTGTTCGATGCTGTTCCTGGTCCTGGTAGGTGCCGGTGATCTTCCACGTGCTGTGTCGAACCGGAGCTGCTTCGCTTCCTCTCTTCTGGGACCTTCCTCCCCCCGTGGAGTGACCGGGTTCTTCATCAGCCAGTCGTCCACTTTACGTAGAGGTTCTTCCCGCGGGAGGGCTCCTGCTAGCTGCTCTTCATGCACGCTCTCCTCGTCGTTGATGACCGACACTTCCACTGCTAACCTCTTCTTGATCAAATCTGCTTCCAGCTCTAGTTCCTTTCTTCGTATGGCGGCCAACTTTTCTGCTGCCTCCAGTTCTGCCACTCGTAGTCGCGTCGTGGCACTGGTGTTCGAACGTATCGACCTTATTGATCTTGCTGGCGACCTTGGTCTCTGTTGATTTTCCGGTCTTGTGGCGACTCCAGAAGGTCCTGCCGTGCTGGTGTCTGCCCCCTTTGAAAAAGGTGACGCCGGCGGTTCCATTGACAGCCTTCGTAGTCGCTCCTTCTCGATACGCGCTGCTTCCTGTAGCTGGGCGCGTCGCTGTTCCTCCACTTCCACTGCGTCCCCCTGGCTTCGGGTGACCACCATCTTCAATGTGGAATGTATGTGGAATCGTTCCCAAATGTTCACTAGTAGCGGTTCACTTGATCCGCCCTTGACGAGTCCCGAGCCCAACGATCCTCTTCTAGATCCGCCCCTGAATAATCTGGATCCACCCCTGATCAAATGTCCCTCTTCTTCTAGGACCAGTGGTACACGAATATCACCTCAACGGGGCCCCTTTAACACGTTAGGAACCGGTGAATTCTTCGTCTCCACTTCAACGGAGCCCTCTTCTAAGCGAGACTAGCAGATCCCGATTTTTCTTCACTCACTTGGCGTGATCTTGAGCTGTTGGTTCTATCTTCGTTTCGTAGACTCGTTGTTCACACGTCGTTTCCGTAGGTACGTCGTCGCAGATTCTTCCGTTCTAAATCCGCGTTCGAAGGACCAGGCTGTGGTGGACTGTATTTGTGGGTGGTGTTCTTCTTGAACTTGAAATAAAACGAGGCTTCTTTTTTCTCAGGTTTATTTCTTCTCAGGTATTCTTCTTGTTACAATGTTCGGAAGACGACTGTGTCGCGGAACAAAACCGCTCTCAATTTATACATTACGCGGCTGATCGCTGATTGGTCGAACGGTCAGTGGGCGGAGCATTTTGGCCATTAAGGAACATTCCGGAATGTTTCAACCAATCAGAATCAAGCACGGAATAATCTCGAAATTACATGCACTAACCTTTAGTATCGCGAAACTTTACCTTAACGAGAGCCTTTACGCTTTAAACATGCTTTTTACATAGAAATATCCATATTTCACATATGAAACCTTATATCATTCTACTTGGAATTCACTAATCTATCATATAAAAATATAAAAAACATGAAAAGTCACTATCAGAAAACGTAAGTCCTTATCTCTACGTAATCTAATCACACGTTATCACATCACAAAAAAGGCTTATTTTATAAGTTTCTTGCTAGAATCTAATTAGGTCTACTTAGAAAACACTAATTATATACATAATCACTCACTGTCCTATCAGTCTTTTGTCACTTTGACACTTTTTAGGTCCGCAGGCTCGGCGTCCATTACACTAACCATATCATCATTCACACATTCTATCCATCGTTATGTGCATATCGCACGTAAAAACGTTCTTAGGTATGCAATTTTTGTCAAAAATTGATCTGAGTATGAGAAAGTAGCTAATGTACCCCTTTACCTGGTGAGTAATTGTCATTTGTGTAGTACGTATACTTTCCGATTACCTAACCGCTTTTGAGTAGGTAAACTAACAAAGAAAAATACACAATGTTATTTTCATTCACATCGAATACAATATCTATTAATATTTCTATTTTTTTGTTCATATTTTATTTCACATCTAAACGAGCACTGGACAAACCGTTTATTTGGTTTGTAGCGTATATCAAACAACACACACACACACAACAAACAACAATAACATAGACTGGCTGGCGCTGCGGGCATTGCTTTATATAAACAGACAAGAAAAAAAAAACGACGGGTTGCACTCCGGGAGTACAGGCAGAAGTGAAAACTTGAATATTAACGTTGTGAATTTTTGATATTTTGGAATCTTACGAATTTTCGATCAGGTCACGTGTCCTGACGCGAGTTTAACATTTTTTACCCATTACAAAAAAAGTGTACAACGCCGCTAAAGAAGTTTTCACTTCAAAAATTAAATCCCCGACGCATAATGTCGTAAAAAATATGAAAATAATTAGGTACTACAATATTTTGATCTTGATGCATGAGACTTTTTGGTACGACTTTGGGTCAATCTCCTTTATTTTTTTTATTTTATTTTAACGTGTTGAAAGATGACAGATGTCAACCGTGCCGTCTTTCACATCTGTCTGTCTGTCTGCCTGTCTGTGCCTGTCTGTGCCTGTCTGTGCCTGTCTGTGCCTGTCTGTCTGTCTGTCCATCTGTAATTTGATTCTGTATACTTGTTTTCAATTTTTGATATTTTGGAATCTTACGAATTTTCGATCAGGGTCACGTGTCATCTTACGATCAGGGTCACTTGTCATCTTACGAATCTTACGATCAGGGTCACGTGACCTGACGCGAGTTTAACATTTTTTACCCATTACAAAAAAAGTGTAAAGAAGTTTTCACTTCAAAAAAAACAGTGGCACTCCGGGAGTGCCGACAGAAGTGAAAACTTAAACCATTGTGGTGCGGTCTTCAACTCGTAATCCTTGCTAACTAATTTCTGTGTAGCGTTTCTGTGTTACATAGTAATATTAATTCAGTTAGCCGCTAGCTTCGAGTACTTCACTGTACATTTTTATTTCCAAGATATTTATATTGTTATGCTTTTTTATGAATTGAGGATTTTCTATTAACTTTATATATTATGTTAAATGTATCTAAAAGTTTCTAAAATACCAGCAACTGAAAACACAAAGGATATGCTAGTATCACGTTTCAAGCCTACTCACAGCATAATCAGCCTAAGTATAATGTTCTCACTGTTGGGACACACACTGAAAGAAATAAGCAGTAAATAAAAATGAAAAAACATTGATAACTGCGTTAAACATTTCCATATGAGCCTAACGTTCAAAACAGTATTTTTTACTGATCCGAAAACAGTTAAAGCTTCAGGCAAAATGTTACCGTCATGACAGTAAGCTTCAACGTGTTTTTCAGTAAATGGTAGGTATGGTCAATCATTAAACATTACTGTTTTGTTTTTTATTGTTTTACAAACATTTCTTCTTACAGTATAAAGTCAGTGAGTCTTAATGAAGTCGCTTTAATGTGATGTAGAAAGAAATTATTTTTTTCAGAGTAGGCCTTCTTCCTGTCAGGTCATTATCTGCCGAGCCTTTTCCAACTATGTTGAGGTCCACGCGGGCCTAGTGTGGGCTGGTAGATATCGCATGTCTTCGATTTTTTTATACTAGGACATGCCGCTTTCCTCACGATGTTTTCCTTACCCGTTTTGAGAGCAGTGGTGATGAAATAATTACCAACTCATAAGCAGCACTAGGCTACCATTGATCACAAAAAGCAGCCTTTCTTTCCAGAATGTTTTTACAATAAATTTTGATAAGACATTTTATGTTGTGTTACGCCACACTGCCTCAGCCGATGACAGCGCGCCACTCAAGCCAGCCAATCCCAGCCAAACCAAGCCACCGCCATAACTACCAGATGTCCCCGGTGGGGGAAAAGCTATATAAGGCTCTGCGAGCACATTTTCGCTCTCTTGTTGCTGCGATTACACTATTAAGATAAGACTCTGTCCGATTGTATTTAAATAATATTAAATCAGTGTGATTATACAGTCTGCCTTTTTTATTTACCTATGCCCTTCTGTTACAGTTGTTAATACCAATTTCTAGATTGAGAAGCTTAGGGTTACTATTATTTATGTACGAGAACGTTAAGATACAGTTTCAAAAAGTCACTTTAGTTCTTATCAATCCACTGTGAAAGAAATAATTATAGTAACACACGCAGAAGTTTATCCACAATTTCAGTATTTGCCCAGGGCCGTGTAAAGTCTCCATTTCCTTGTTATTATATTACTTTCTCGGAAATAAATGTTCACGCAGACTGCTGGGCGGAGTTTTCCTTTATAAAGAGGGTCACGCGAACTTTCGTCTGTTTCTTTAATTCAGTTCATTTTTCGTGACAAGGTCTTGTTTTCTTGTTAAAATTCAAAACCTCGGAGTGAAAGTATATTTGGATATATTATAGGTACCTACAGTATAGTTGACATTTTTCCACTTCAGCTGTGATGCCACATTTTTTTTTTAGAGGAACAGCAAACAGTTACATTATAAGGACTTACAACTAGTTTAAGAAAATAGCAATTTGAATAAAAGTAACCCACAACGCTGTCCACAAGTAGGCATAGAATTTTAAGAAAAAAACAGCTAATCGCTAGGAACATTAATAGCAGTACCTACCTTGTCAAAACTATCAAATAAGAAGCTGGAAAAAGACAGGAGGTTTGTGGTAATAGACCGGTGTTTAACGAAGCCGTCTTGCAAAAGTGAAGAGATTGGACGGTAGTTCTCCACATTACCCTTCGACCCACCAGTGTGTGATGTTTGCACGCTTCCAGACACTCATTTGGAAATACTCCCTCAGTGACGCACTTATTATAAATTGTGACTAACGGTTTGCAGATGTAAGTAGCAGTGTAGCGTAGAAAATAAGCAGGTATGTCGTCAGGTCCTGGACCTTTGGCAGGATCCAGAGACTTGAGTACTTTTATGATCTTGTTTTCGTCAAAGCGTAAGCTAGAGATAATATCACAACTTGAGGAAGTTTCCGCGGGTGGTTGCCATTGTGACAGAAGTGGCGAAACAGGTTCATATACGGAGTGGAAGAAATTCGAAAACATATAGCAGATTACTTCTGGTTCACTGGATTGAGTGTCTTTGTAGGGAACTTTTGCTGGGATGCACGGTTTGTCTTTTCGGTTTGAGACATATGTATGTCCAAAAATGTTTAACATTTGTGTGCAGGCTTCTACTGAGTTTATATACTTAGAAAAGCATTTTCCTCCTTTATTATTCCGCCATTATGATTAAAAAAAAATATTTATCTAGTAGTCTCAAGGGATTACCTGATTATGTTTTTAAGATAATTCATACGTAGTTGAATTAGTCAATAAAAACATTGTACAGTCCAAATATTTGAAACTAGAATTTCAAATAATAATGTGAAATCATCGCAGCTGAGGTAATTCATTCCGTAAAAATAAGGCTTCTTCTGGCGGTGAATTGTCACCGCCAGAAGAAGCCTAATTTTTACTTTTTTTTTTTCTACCCAATGGTAGAAAAACAATCTGTTAGATACACACGGACAATTTAAAATAGTGATCCTATAAATGTTCCGTTTCTCGTTTTTGAAGTCGGTTAATAAATTTAATCTAAACTAATATTATAAACAGAAAAGATTTGATATTTTGGATGTTTGTATGTTACGAAAAATTTTGACACATGGGTGTCTCATGACCTGGATAAGGACATAGGGTACTTTTATCTCGATATTCTCAGGGGCTCGAGACTTATTCTTATGTAACCGCGGGGCGCAGTAAGTATTTGATACATTAGTAAATTACCGATTTGATTTATTTTTACCGGTAATTTACCAATCGTCAAAATGGGCGGTTTACTGGTAAAAACGAAAACCGTTAAACTGGTATTGCATGTCCTAGTCATAGGCCTCTTTTCTCTGAGAGGGAGTGGTCCGTCTACCACGAGGGCACACGGCGGATTGGTCACAGAACCCTTCATTATGACGGTCCATGCCCATTGAAAAAAAAAAACGACTGCGTTTTTGTCACACGAATTCATGCCGAGGTACCTAAATCAAATATAGGCAATGGTAAGTTTCATAAACATTGACATATATATTACCTACTGTAAAACTCTAAACAACTTTGCCTTTTTTTTAGGGTGTGATATCATCAAATGACCCCTCCCGCTCTGGGCGGAGCGGAAGGGAGTGTCAGACTCTTATTGACTAAAACCCACCCGTGTTCCTTCCTTAGCCCTTGTTCATATTATTTAGCGCACAGTTAGGTTCACAAATATCTATGCAATTTTGCTATGAAAAATATCTTGACAATTGGACATGTCTCGAATTGTTGTCTTAAATTTTTTGAACAATCTCTTTACAGAAGTATAATCCTATTGTAATATTTTTCTTTGAAGCAAATTCAATTTGAAGTTGTCAGTTATGACACCTTTCATCCAAATACCTACTGGATAGTATCCTCTTCGTGGATTGATAAATATTTTTGCCTACCTAAACCCCATAGAAAATTTATGGGGTTTAATGGTTCAAAATTAGGACTCACCGCGAGTAAGATCACGTACATGAGATTTGGGAAGGCGTTAGAAGTAGCGCCGCCTGTTCAAACATGTTTGCATCAATGCGTGAACGTTTGCAAGATGTTATTGATGCCAATGGTGGATATACCAGATTCTAAAACTGGCAGCACCATTGTTTTAACCTTTCCTGGAAGTTCCCTACCCTATTTTAAATATAAATTGGGATAAGGGCAGGAGAATGATGAGGTTTTTAGAAGAACAAAATAAGGATTTAAGAATAAAATAATAAAATAAAAATTAAATACTAATGTGCAGTAAATTTTATTTTTAAAAACAACTGAATAGTTTTAAACAAATAGTAGTAGGTATAGTCTGCGTTGAACTTAAGATTTCCTAAAACTTAATTATAAAGTAACTCTTTACTCTCTCTTTTTTTTCTTTACTTTCTCAACGTTGTCAGATTGATACAGTCCTATTACGAAAGGCAACATTACATTATTACTCGTACTTCTGCTCCGGCAAGCAAAAATAAATTTAATGGTAAAGGGCATTTAGGGCTGATTTTTCCAACTCCAGATAATTTTATCGCAGGAATAATTTTGAATTTTTGACAATTCTTCCATACAAAAACTGTCAGACGTCAATGTTATTCCACGAATAAAAATTATCTGTCCATTGAAAAATCAGCCCTGAGTTGAATATTCAAAGCTGTATAGATATTTACGAATGCTAGGTTCCACCAAAATATTGAAATCTAGATATTTATGTTTTAGATATTTATGTTCCGAAGAGTAGTTAGATATTTTTGACTGCACTACCGTAACATATTTATGAACAGTTTATAGGATAACATTTTATTGATGTCAAGTTTGTATAGAATTATGTGTTTTTTTTAATGCTTACATTATTTTGAAACATTGTCACTGCCAATATATTAATGAACTCGACTGTACAATATTTTTATTTCATAATGGAAAAAATTATAACAGCCATTGTCGGTCGAAGGTTAGGTTACGCTTGCCAAGGTTCGTTAATGGGTGACCCATGACCATCCATTTCATACCGAGACCCCTCTGCGCGCTATGTTCCCGTATTTTATTCGTAGATCTCTTTGACAGTCCTGCGGGTAGTGAGAAATAAAGTCCGACAACCAGGGTTGTAGAAGTCAGATAGGCAGTTGCTCTATGGGGGTTCCCGCACAGAGCTTACTTCCACGCAGTAACCCCCGGACTACGCCGTGTCTGACCACCGTAACGGAGTGGCAGACCGGCGGCTAAAGAGCTCTGTGACTTGCAGCAACATCAAGCGGACGGCTGCAAGTATGCCGAAAAGCAAGCCTAAGCGCGACGCCTCCGGGCGATTTTTAAACTCGGCTCGTCCCTCCCAGGACGAGGATGCAAATGGCCCTTCTCAGGGCCAACTCAGTGGCCCTTCTCAGGGCCAATCCACTGGCCCTTCTAAGGGCCACGCCGAAGCTGGCCGCGCACCATCCGCGGCCAGCTTATCCAGTCTGCAGGCTGAGTTTTCGGACTCAGAGGAGTCCGTCATGGATACGTCGGCGGCCGAAAACGACCGCCTCCAGCGGAAGCGGGCCTACCTGAGGCTCGGGTCCGAGGTTTCCTCGGAGTCGGTGGGCAAGTCGAGGAAGAAGCCGAAGTCAAAAAAGGCTACGACTTCTGCTTCGACTCCCACGCACGATGTGGGCCTGGTGGACGCTGAGCGTCAGTTAGGCTTGGCAAGGAGGGAGCAGCTGCAGCAGGACCTCGAAGAGAAAGAAGGTCGCTGCCAGGGAGAAGCAGGCGCGGACCGCCAGGTTGAGGGCTGGCTATGGCACATCCACAGTGCTGTACGCCGACCACTCCCTGGCTGAGCTGGAACGCATGGCGCTTCAGGACAAGGAGGAAGTACTGGAGGTCGCCTCCAAGTCCTCGAACCTAAAGGGGACCTTCCAGAAGGCCCTCAAATGCCGGGCTGTGAGCATGCACGGCATCGTCACCGAGCTGGTGCAGCGCACGGCCACAGACGAGACGCGGCAGCTGCAGGCGAAGGTGGATCGCCTGCAGCTGGAGGTCAGCCAGCTGCACCAGAAGCTGGCTGAGGCCACGGCCCGGCACGCCCAACCTGCACCTGCACCTGCCCCTGGTCCGGCAGGGGGAGGCTCCTCCTCACGGAGGTTGTCATGGAGGAGAGGGCCTTCATCAGGGGCTGCTTCGCGGGTATTGAGGACCAGCTCTTGCCGGAAAAGCGGCTCCGCCCGCCGTTAGCGGCGGATAAGAGTCCGCCACCGACGGAGACGGTGCCTGTACCTGCGCAGCCTGCGGGAGACCCAAGATCGGGTGCGCAGACCCAGGCCTCGAAACCCTCCAAGGGCAAAGGGAAGGGTAAGAGGAGCACTGTGGCCCCTCAAACCCCCACCACAAGCGCGGAGGGAGCGTCTGCCACTTCGGCAGCCCCCCAGAACACGCAGCGGGAGGAGGCCATGCTTCCCTCCACCACTCCGTCCAACTGGGCGTGGACGGAAGTGGGCAGGGGGGGAAAGGCCAAAAAGCCCAAGCTCGCTGCGACTGCTTCGGCAGCCCAGAAGGCTCCGACGGGCGGGAGGAAGTTGGTTCCTCCCAAAACTGCGGTGGTCGTGGTGACCATAACCCCGGAGGCCGCGGAGCGGGGCGAAACGTACGAGTCCATCCTAAGACGGGCTCGTGCTAACGCGGATCCCTCCCGGCTGGGGATCGGCAACATTACGTGCCGCCGCACCCAGGCCGGAGCCCGAATTTTTGAGTTCGGGGGGGAGCAGCGCGGCGCAAACGCGGACCTCTTTGCAACAAAGTTGCAAGAGGTCATCGCGGATGTGGCGACGGTCGCCAGACCAGTCAAGACCGCATCCTTGGAGGTGATCGAGGACGTAGTGGCGGCCGTTGCCGCTGCAGGCTGCAGCGCTAGCGCGGTGAAGGGGGGAGACATCAGGCCCGGTCGCCGCGGCATGGGCGCCATCCGCGTCGAGTGCCCAGTCGCCGCGGCGGCGGGCGGCCGCCCTTAAAGCGACCAAAGGACGGCTGCTCGTGGGCTTCAGCTCAGCTGTGGTCCGGCCGCTTGAGGACAAGCCCGCGCGGTGCTTCAAGTGCTTCGCGCCGGGCCACACCCGATCTACGTGTCCCTCCAAGTCCGACTGGGGAGAGTCTTGCTTTCAGTGCGGACAGGAGGGACTCAGGAGTGCCACTTGCAGCGCCGCCACGCCACACTGCCCGGCGTGTGCTGCCAGTGGCCGCCCCGCGGGGCACAGGATGGGGGGCAGGAGTTGCCAGCCGCCCACGAGGAAGGGCATAGTGCCGGCGCAGGTTCGCCCTGTCGCCGCCACCGCCGCTGTCGCCGTCGCTGTAAATCCATCTACAGCGGCGGTAGCTGAGGAGGGGGGTGCGATGTCGGAATAATGGTTTCCAATCATCGCATCCTCCAGACGAACACCAACCACTGCAGAGCGGCCCAGGACCTGCTCGTGCAGGCCATGGCTGAGTGGTCGGTGAACGTAGCGGTGGTCGCCGAGCCCTACTCGATCCCCGGCAGTTGGCTGGCTGACGAGGATGGCTTGGTGGCACTAGCAGCACGGTCCTCCACAGACTGCCCTCCCCTCTCGCTGTTAGAGAGGGGACCGGGATACGTGGCCGCCGCGTGGGGAGAGGTAGCCCTCGTGGGCGTCTATTTCTCCCCAAACCGCCCTCTCCAGGACTTCGAGAACTATCTCGGAGTCCTGGCCGCCGTGGTCGGCAGGGCAGCGCCGCGTCAGGTCTCCGTATTGGGAGACCTGAATGCCAAGTCGACCCTCTCGGGCGGGCAGTGGAGTTGTGGGCAGCCTACTCTGGGCTCTTCCTCCTCAACAGAGGAAACGTGCAGACATGCGTTCGGCGGCAGGGTGGCTCGATAGTGGACGTCACTTTTGCCACCCCTGCGTTGGCCACGTGCGTGCTGAACTGGCGGGTGGATCTTGTGGAGACCATGTCGGACCACCGCTACGTGCGGTTCGACATCTCCACCGGTGGCCCCGGAGAGACGCGGCCCCTCTTGGGGCGGCCAGCGTTCCCACGGTGGGCTCTCACCCGCCTCGACAGGGAGGCGGCGGAGGCGGCGTTTATCCAGGACTGGCTTTCGCCGCCTTCCGCTGGCCTGGACGTGGACACCGTGGCGGGACACCTGAGGGAGTCTCTGACCGAGGTGTGCAATTCTAGCATGGCTCGGTCCGGCCGACCGCTGCCCAATCGGGCGGTGTACTGGTGGTCGGTGGAGCTGGAGGGGCTTCGAGCGCCGTGCGTGGAGGCCAGGAGGGCCTACGCGCGAAGCCGGCGGCGGTGTCGACGAGACCACACCCGCGAGGACCACCTCTATGAGGTGTACATAGAGGCAAAACTGGTCCTCGAGCGGGCCATCGCCGACGCCAGGGATTCGGCGAGAGCGGAGATGCTGGCGGGTCTCGACAGCGATCCCTACGGGAGGCCATACAGGGCGGCGCGCAACAAGCTGCGCCCCTTTGGTCCCCCTGTGGCCGAGACCCTGGAGCCCTCATTTCTGGATGGGGTGGTTCAGTCCCCGTTCCCGTGCAGGGACAATTTCACCCCACCAGTGATGGACCCTCCGCGGGGGATGTCTCCGCCAGCTGAGGAGGAAGAGGAGGCCGCTCCGGTCACGGAGTCGGAACTCAGCGCGGCGATTGTGCACATCCGCGCCAAGAAGACGGCTCCGGGCCCCGACGGTGTCCCGGCGAGGGTGGTGGCAATTACCGCCACTCAAATGGAGGAGCGGTTTCGGGACCTCTTTAGCGCATGTCTTGCGTCTGGGAGGTTCCCGAAACCGTGGAAGGAGGGGCAGTTGTGCCTCCTTCGCAAGGAGGGCCGCCCTGCAGACTCGCCCTCGGCATACCGACCCATCGTCCTGCTCGATGAGGTCGGCAAAATGTTCGAGGGGATAATCGCGGGGAACCCTCCTCCGAGGCACGAGTGTCATCTGCTACGCGGATGACACTCTCCTCACCGCCCGGGGGGCGAGTTTTAGGGAGGCGGCCAACTTGGCCTCGGCGGGCGGATCCTTGGTCGCAGGGAGGATCCGCCGCCTAGGATTGACGGTGGCGCTGCACAAGACCGAGGCCGTGTTCTTCCACGGGCCTCGGCAGCGCCAACCACCAGACGCCCACATCTTTGTGGAGGGCGTCAGAATTGAGGTGAAGGCCCAGATGAAATATCTGGGCCTTGTACTCGACAGCAGGTGGCGTTTCGGCCCGCATTTTAGCGGGCTATCGACGCGCCTGCTGAAGACTGCGGGCGCCCTCTCGTGGCTGCTCCCCAACTTGGGGGGGCCCAGCGCGCGATGCCGGCAACTCTACGCCGGCATCTTGAGGAGTATGGCCCTTTACGGGGCCCCTATTTGGGAGGACTCTCTCTGCAGGAGGGAGAACGCCGTCGCATTGCGGGCCCCGCAACGGGCCATAGCCCAGCGGGTGGCGAGGGCCTACCGCACGGTCAGCTTCTCAGCGGCATGTGCTCTGGCCGGCACCCCACCTTGGGAACTCGAGGCGTGGGTGCTCGCCAGAGTATATGAATGGACGGCGGGGCGGAGGGCGATAGGAGAACGTCCAGCTCCGGAAGAGCGGGAGGCCGTCCGGCGGGAGGCGAAGGACGCCATAGTCGTCCACTGGACGCGGGACCTCGCCGCCGCAGTCTTCGGCCGCTGAACCCTCGACGCGATTGGGCCGGTCCTGCGAGACTGGCTTGAGCGTTCGCACGGGTTCCTCTCCTTCCGTCTGGTGCAGGTGCTGTCCGGACATGGTTGCTTCGGATCGTACCTGCACCGTATCGGGCGGGAGGAGACGCCGTCGTGTCACGACTGTGGCACGGCCACGGCGTCTCCTCCGAGGACACGGCGCAGCACACTCTCGAGGTGTGCCCGTCGTGGTCCGAGCCGCGCCGCAGTCTCACCGCGGCGATCGGAACGGACCTCTCACTCGCCGGCTTGGTCAATGCCATGCTGGGGGATGAGGGAACACGTCATGTACCAGAAGGAGGCGGCGGAGCGCGCGCGGGAGGAAGACCCTCTCGCGGCGCCGCTCCGAAGGCGGAGGAGGGGTCGAAGAAGACGTCAGTATGACTGTCATCTCCGACTCCTCCCAGGTGGAAGCCAGCAGGCGACGGGTGCGGGGGCACCCTCGCCTTTATTGCACAGGCTTCCACCAGTGCCGGACGGGAATGGCCAGGTGTTTCCGGCCATTCCCATAGCCCCCCAGTCAAGGGGATATGCGGGGCCCGCCAGATAGGCGATGCGCCGGGGGGGTTGTGGACGCAAAGGCTGAGCCGGATTCCCATGACCCCCCATCAAGGCGATGAGGGAACACCGCTGAGTTTTAGTGGGTATACTGCCACTCTGGCAGGGAGTCCCACATACTCCGTCTCGTCCCCCGACGAGCGGAGATGCGTAATGTCATTTCTCAGCGAAAAAAAAAAAAAAAAAGGCAGTTGCTCTATGTAAAATACTGGTATTCAGCTAAATCCGGTAAGGCTGGAAGCCGACCTCATTGTAGTCGGGAAAGGTTAGGCAGCTGATGTATAGATAACTAGCTTCTGCCCGCGACTTCGTCCGCATGAAATTTCACCTCTCCCCATTCAGCTTCTTAGGGGTGAAATTTCTAAAAACCCTTTCTTAGTGGATACCTACTCTTCACAAAGAACACACACTCCAAATTTCATGTCTGTAGGACCAGCGGTTTAAGCTGTGCATTGATATATCAGTCAGTCAGGACTTTAAATTTTATATGTATAGGTACAAAGCCTCTAAAACAACATTATTTTTAGTATAATGCGAATCCCGAAACACGTGTCTACTTAGTATTTTTATGTAAAGAATCTATGTACAAAATTTCAAAACTGTATCATGAAAAATCACAAAGTTATAAGCTTGTTAAGTTACCTGTTTGTCCTTACAAAACCTTGCTCACCCGCGCCGCTCGTGCCGCGCCGTCTTGCGCTCATTGATAATAGTACCTAGGTACCTAACCGTTCGGATAACCTACTTAGTGTCGCTCGGTGTCCAACTTTTAACCTTTTTTAAATATTTTTGTAAAAATTATTGGAATCAATTCAGTTACTTATTCTGAACAAACAATATTCAGGTTTTGCATGTAATAAAAATAACGTTGTACAGACTGACAATTCTGGCGACTTACTTCGTAGTGAGTTTGTGTTGCCATTAGACAATTTAATAGCTACAGCAACTACTAATTACTCAGCATTATGTAACAAATGGCACTACAGAGCTCGGCGTTGGGCTCCCAATGGGCCAGTGTAATGCGGTTGACAATTACAAGATAATTACTTCCAGACGTTGTTAAGTAAAATTCCTTAGTTCTATAAAAGTTAGGAAGAAACTAAACTCAATGAATTTAATATAAGTTATCGTTCATTTCCTACCTATCTACCTAACCTAAGAATTCAGTTGTCATATTATTTTTAGGTCTTTAATATTTTGTTCTGTTCTCATGGTTCGATTTAGGAATTCTCTGCAAGGTACCTACGAAATAAGCAACGGGCCATAAAAGTTTAAATTCAAAACCACAGATAAAAGTTTAAGAGAAATACGGTTTGGTTATTGTAAATAACAGCTCTAGTTATTTAAGTTTAGATTAAGTCCTTTCTGTGTTATTTTATTACATTTGATTTACCTTTATTTTAATTAGTCATTTAAGCCTATAATTCTATGTTCTAATTGGAATCTTATTACCTTTGTTGATTATGTATGCTAGTTTTAAGGTGCATGTATTAAGATAATAAATAAGCTGCCATTTCGTCCACACTAAACACCTAACGCCCACACCGCGCTCGCTCATGTGCAAAACTATAAAAGATCAGCGCGCGAGCGCTCAGCGCCTATCCATCAATTCATGAAACGCCTCTCCAAGCGCTTCTTCGATACCGCCGCCAAACATCGCAACCCTCTGGTTGTCGAGGCCGCCAGTTATACTCCCTCCAAAATCAGTAAATGTCGCCGTCCAAGGCATGTTCTCACCGACCCTGATGACCCCATAACCCTCCTCCAGGAGAGCAATAGGGCAACCAGTACAGTACACAAATACAAAAACAAAAAACCGTCATACCGACCTCGCCGACGAGGTGCCTCGCGATGCCCCCAAATAAATGCCCCCCCTCGCTCGATGTAGTGCCAGCCCGCGCCGCAGCTGAGCCTGTAGAACTAAATTCCCGACTGTGACCTCTGAGTTTGTTTCTGCCTTTCTTCTCAGAGTAGTCAGATAGGAAAAGCCGATCTCATCAAGCTTAAATAATAATAATCTGATCCAGCCTTAGCGTGTAGTCGCTTAGTATAGTAGATAATTGCCCCTGGCTGGAGGCTTTGAGTTTACTTAAGGCAACCACAGGATAGTCCGGTTAAGTAGTCACGACCTCTCAAGGTCAACTACGAGATGCCATAGTCTAAAAAAAAAAAAAAGCGCTCAGCGTTCATTCTATCGTCAGACACCACCCACGCAACACGCGACATAACTACTCCACACCGCAGCTACTATTCCTCAACAAGTTGTTTTATTTTATTCGCCCGCAAGTCCTATGGTAACTGAAAAAGTCTACAACACAATAAGGGCAAGCTATACCCCTTTCAGTTATGCTTAAATGAATGTTTGGGGTATAATCCGCGCGCGATCAAAATGAGTTGTTACCTTTCGGAACTGGGACGCGCGCGGTCCGCCGCCGTCCAGCCGTAGCGTCGGCAAACTCAATCATACAGCCATGAAACATTTTTGTGTATTTTCATAACCCTATGATAGATCGTAGAAATATCTTCAGATCTTTTTTGCTAACGCTACTTGAGAACTGTCATTTTTACTTTGACAAGGTTCCATCCCATTCTCATCGCGCGCGGTTTGTACGACGAACATAAACATGAACAAAAATAATATCTTTCTAGTCCTAACGGTACCTATTATTCAGAAATAGCTTACAGACGTGCATGAAATTTCAATGAAGACAGTAGAAAAATCTTATAACCCGTCTGCGTCAGAAGGAGAGTTATGTTTTTCGAGTGTATGTATGTATGTATGCATGTATGTGGGCTTATTTTTAGCTTTTCAGTTTTTTTAACTTAAGTTTTTTACCGTAGTCGGGTTTTTAATTTTTAGATTACTTTTTTTTATAATTTTTTTCTTCTCCGAAATCTAGCACTTGTTTAAGTTAAATCACGGGACTAAATAGCACATATCTACATCATCACATGTCAGTTTTTATATTCAGGAGTGCAGGGTACGAATTAGGCGCTGGTAAGTGTAACGCGACCTTACCCTATGTACAGACGCCAGCACATCAAGCTACTACAACACTGTCAAATTTCTTTAATTGATTTTCAACTTTATCGCTACAGCATAAGGTTCAAAGTTTATTGGGAAAATTTGACAGTTTCGGGTAGCTTGATGTGCTGGCGTCTGTACATAAGTCAAAGATAGGTAGGTATTATATTCCATCATTAAGCAACAAAAGTTTCATTCTATAATTTTCTGACAACATTTCTCTCAAGGCTCTCATTTGTTATCTTTTAATATTCTCAGTTCAATGGAGAATCACAAAAGGTAAATTGGGAACGAACATTATGATTTTAAAACATCTTAGTTTTTCTCGAGCTCTAGTAGTGATTCTCGAGTAGTGATCGATCACGTGCAGTCTCTTGTAAACTGACATAGGTCTTCCACCAAATTATGCCTACAATCGCATCAGTGTACGGACCATAGAAATATAAAAAAAAACGGCCAAGTACGTGTCGGACCACGCACAGTGTAGGGTTCCGTAGTAGCCCGTTATCACAATATAGTACGATTCTGCTGTTCTTTATTCTGAATATAAATATTAGCATAGATTATGTAAATAAATACTTTTTTAAGATGAATATAAATAAAAAAATTAAAAAAAAAACATATTTCGTTTTTCAATGCAAGTCTTTATCCGTTATAAACAAGCAACTACTTCATCTTAGTCACTTTAAAGGATTAATGCTAAGGATTTTGTATTTGGTACAAAATTATCCAAAACTCAACGACGAAAAAATTTAACGACTATTACTGCTAAACTGATAAAGTTATCTTAACCGTTATAATTTTCCATTAAAGTTCATGAAATGCACTATCATCGTGAATTTTTCCAGATTTTTCGAGCCAGCAGTTTAGGTTTTAGAGGGGGGGGGGACGCCCTACTGGAACAAAAATTTGCACTTTAAAGTTTAATATTTCGTAAATGGAGCATTAAATCGAAAAATAATAATTTTAGCAACCCCCAAGTCATTTTAGAAGACCTATTCATCGATACCCCACACGATGGGGTAGACAACGAAAAAAATATTTATCCCCACTTTACATATGTATAGCGGAGCTACCCTAAAAAAAAATATTTTCCAAAATTTTATTTTTCCACTTTGTCGGCGTGATTGATATACATATTGATACCAAATTTCAGCTTTCTAGTGCTAACGGTCACAGAGATTAAGCGAGGACGGACAGTCGGACGGACACAGACATGGCGAAACTATTAGGGTTCCTAGTTGACTACGGAGCCCTAAAAACCAGTAAAGTGCGAGTCGGACTCGCGTACCCAGGGTTGCGTAAAAATTTGTAGGTATGTAGGTACAAATTTACGGTTTTCGGATAAGTATTCCCTTTACTTGTACTACATGACATCGCTTCTTGCAAAATTTTATGATTCTAGGTCAACGAGAAGTACCATATAGGTTTTGATTCTCAAAATATGCGGCATAAAGGGAACATAAGCACCCGTATCTTTTTTTTTTTTTTTTGCGGATGGGAAATCATCAAATGACTCCTCCCGCTCTGGGTGGAGCGGAAGGGAGTGTCAGACTCTTACTGACTAAAACCCACCCGTGTTCCTTCCTTTGCCCTTTATGTTCCGGCCCAGCGGTAACCCTTTCGGACAATCCCGCTGACCCGGCAGGCTTCGGCCCTAACGGGGCCCCTCCTCGATGCTGACATCTCTTTGAGGCGCGCGTGGAACACGTACGCGCTGTCCGGCACCGGCCTGGTCCTGATCGGACTACCCATTACTCTCCGCCCGCAGGCCCGCGCCTACGGTGGCCGGGAGTCGTCACGCGGCTCCCGACGCCTGGGGCGTCCCCCGCGGCGGCTGAGACGGGAGGCTCTCTCCCTGAACCGTCCCGCCACCTCCTCCGCTAGCATGACTGCTTCGCAGAAGGAGGTGACTGCCTTCCACTCCCTCTCGCCCCGGACCATGGCTTGCACCAGGGCCGGACGCGAGAGGTCGCCGCCGATGCCGATCGCCTCTACGAGGACACGGCGGTGCTCCGCCCAAGCGGGGCAGACCTCCACCGTGTGCTCCACTGTGTCCTCTGGGCGATTCTGGCAATGGTGACACCCGGGCGTAGTGCCCGTATCTTGTGATTGCGTTGACTTAGAAGTTTGATTTTTTTTTCTGCTTCAAGGAATTGCAGCCCTGAGTATTCGATATTAATTTCAACTTGATTGCTCCACGCGTTCCTGATATCCTGAGAAAAATGGCTTTGACAGATGGACAGACAGACGGACAACGAAGTGATCTTATAAGGGTTCCGTTTTTCATTTTGAGGTACGGTACCCTAAACACATCAACAATCATTGTTCTGTCTATGGTACGGACATATGCTCTAATCGTGAATCTCCTCATAAACCGACAATAATCGATTTGCATAGTTTCCCTCCAGTTTAATGTCCAAGCATTAGGATTTATGCTATCGCTCATCCGGCAGAGTGGCTGCTCCTGACGTATTTGGAACACAAACTTCATGCATGATTGTCCGTTCCTGTTTTAGCCTTCGATTGCGATAAATCATTCTCCTGCCCTTATCCCAATTTATTTGTGGTCGGCGCAACATGTCTTCTTTTTCTTCCATACTTCTCTATTAGTCGTCATCTCGGTAGTCACCCCCTTTCTAACCATATCATCATTCACACATTCTGTCCATCGTTATGTGCATATCGCACGTAAAAAACGTTCTTAGGTATGCAATTTTTGTCAAAAATTGATCTGAGTATGAGAAAGTAGCTAATGTACCCCTTTACCTGATGAGTATTTGTCATTTGTGTAGTACGTATACTTTCCGATTACCTAACCGCTTTTGAGTTGGTAAACTAACAAAGAAAAATACATAATGATATTTTCATTCACATCGAATACAATATCTATTAATATTTCTATTTTTTTGTTCATGTTTTATTTCACATCTAAACGAGCACTGGACAAACCGTTTATTTAGTTTATAGCGTATATCAAACAACACACACACACAACAAACAACAATAACATAGACTGGTCGGCGCTGCGGGCATCACTTCATTTAATAAACAGACAAGAAAAAAAAAACAACGACGGGTTGCACTCCAGGAGTACCGCCAGAAGTGAAAACTTGAATATTAACGCTGTGCATTTTTGATATTTTGAAATCTTACGAATTTTCGATCAGGTCACGTGTCCTGACGCGAGTTTAACATTTTTTACCCATTACAAAAAAAGTGTACAACGCCGCTAAAGAAGTTTTCACTTCAAAAATTAAATCCCCGACGCGTAATGTCGTAAAAAATATGAAAATAATTAGGTACTACAATATTTTGATCTTGATGCATGAGACTTTTTGGTACGACTTTGGGTCAATCTCCTTTATTTTTTTTATTTTTTTTTAACGTGTTGAAAGATGACAGATGTCAACCGTGCCGTCTTTCACATCTGTCTGTCTGTGCCTGTCTGTGCCTGTCTGTGCCTGTCTGTCTGTCTGTCCATCTGTAATTTGATCCTGTATACTTGTTTTCAATTTTTGATATTTTGGAATCTTACGAATTTTCGATCAGGGTCACGTGTCATCTTACGATCAGGGTCACTTGTCATCTTACGAATCTTACGATCAGGGTCACGTGACCTGACGCGAGTTTAACATTTTTTACCCATTACAAATAAAGTGTAAAGAAGTTTTCACTTCAAAAAAAACAGTGGCACTCCGGGAGTGCCGACAGAAGTGAAAACTTAAACCATTGTGGTGCGGTCTTCAACTCGTAATCCTTGCTAACTAATTTCTGTGTAGCGTTTCTGTGTTACATAGTAATATTAATTCAGTTAGCCGCTAGCTTCGAGTACTTCACTGTACATTTTTATTTCCAAGATATTTATATTGTTATGCTTTTTTATGAATTGAGGATTTTCTATTAACTTTATATATTATGTTAAAAATGTATCTAAAAGTTTCTAAAATACCAGCAACTGAAAACACAAAGGATATGCTAGTATCACGTTTCAAGCCTACTCACAGCATAATCAGCCTAAGTATAATGTTCTCACTGTTGGGACACACACTGAAAGAAATAAGCAGTAAATAAAAATGAAAAAACATTGATAACTGCGTTAAACATTTCCATATGAGCCTAACGTTCAAAACAGTATTTTTTACTGATCCGAAAACAGTTAAAGCTTCAGGCAAAATGTTACCGTCATGACAGTAAAATTCAACGTGTTTTTCAGTAGGTAAATGGTAGGTATGTTCAATCATTAAACATTACTGTTTTGTCTTTTACTGTTTTACTTCAAACATTTCTTCTTACAGTATAAAGTCAGTGAGTCTTAATGAAGTCGCTTTAATGTGATGTAGTAAGAAATTATTTTTTCAGATTAGGCCTTCTTCCTGTCAGGTCATTATCTGCCGAGCCTTTTCTCAACTATGTTGGGGTCGGCTTCCTGTTGGGTCACAGGCCTCCTCTCTGTGACAGGTAATCGGCCGTAATCCACCACGCGGGCCCAGTGCCGGTTGCTAAATATCACATGTCTTCGTTTTATTTATACTAGGACATGCCGGTTTCCTCACGATGTTTTCCTTACCCGTTTTGAGAGCAGTGGTGATGAAATAATTACCGCTACCATTGATCACAAAAAGCAGCCTTTCTTTCCAGAAATTTTTTACAATAAATTTTGATAAGACATTTTATGTTGTTAATACCAATTTCTAGAATGAGAAGCTTAGGATTACTAATATTTATGTACGAGAACGTTAAGATACAGTTTGAAAAAGTCACTTTAGTTCTTATCAATCCACTGTGAAAGAAATAATTATAGTAACACACGCAGAAGTTTTTCCACAATTTCAGTATTTGTCCAGGGCCGTGTAAAGTCCCCGTTTCCTTGTTATTATATTACTTTCTCGGAAATAAATGTTCACGCAGACTGCTGGGCGGAGTTTTCCTTTATAAAGAGGGTCACGCGAACTTTCGTCTGTTTCTTTAATTCAGTTCATTTTTCGTGACAAGGTCTTGTTTTCTTGTTAAAATTCAAAACCTCGGAGTGAAAGTATATTTGGATATATTATAGGTACCTACAGTATAGTTGACATTTTTCACTTCAGCTGTGATGCCACATTTTTTTTTCGAGGAACTGCAAACAGGACTTACAACTAGTTTAATAAAATAGCAATATGAATATAAAGTATCCCACAACGCTGTCCACAAGTAGGCATAGAAGTTTAAGAAAAAAAAACAGCTAATCGCTAGGAACATTAAGGGCAGTACCTTGTCAAAACTATCAAATAAGAAGCTGGAGAAAGACAGGAGGTTTGTGGTAATAGACCGGTGTATAACGAAGCCGTGTTGCAAAAGTGGAGAGGCTCGAGATTGGACGGTAGTTCTCCACATTACCCTTCAACCCACCAGTATGTGATGTTTGCACGCTTCCAGACACTCATTTGGAAATACTCCCTCAGTGACGCACTTATTATAAATTATGACTAACGGTTTGCAGATGTAAGTAGCAGTGTAGCGTAGAAAATAAGCAGGTATGTCGTCAGGTCCTGGACTTTTGGCAGGATCCAGAGACTTGAGTACTTTTATGATCTTGTTATCGTCAAAGCGTAAGCTGGAAATAATATCACAACTTGAGGAAGTTTCCGCTGATGGTTGCCATTGTGACAGAAGTGGCGAAACAGGTTCATATATGGAGTGGAAGAAATTCGAAAACATATCGCAGATTACTTCTGGTTCACTGGATTGAGTGTCTTTGTAGGGAACTTTTGCTGGGATGCACGGTTTGTCTTTTCGGTTTGAGACATATGTATGTCCAAAAGTGTTTGACATTTGTGTGCAGGCTTCTACTGAGTTTACCTATGTACTTAGAAAAGCATTTTCCGCCTTTATTATTCCGCCTATACGATTGAAAAAAAAAATATCTAGTAGTCTCAAGGGATTACTTGATTATGTTTTTAAGATAATTCATACGTAGTTGAATTAGTCAATAAAAACATTGTACAGTCCAAATATTTGAAACTAGAATTTCAAATAATAATGTGAAATTATCGCAGCTGAGGTAATTTATTCCGTAAAAATTAGGCTTTTTCTGGCGGTGACAATTCACCGCCAGAAGAAGCCTAATTTTTACAGATTTTTTTTATACCCAATGGTAGAATAAAAAATCTGTTAGATACACACGGACAATTTAAAATAGTGATCCTATAAATGTTCCGTTTCTCGTTTTTGAAGTCGGTTAATAAATTTAATCTAAACTAATATTATAAACAGAAAAGATTTGATATTTTGGATGTTTGTATGTTACGAAAAAAATTGACACATGGGTGTCTCATGACCTGGATAAGGACATAGGGTAGGTACTTTTATCTCGATGTTCTCAGGGGATCGAGATTTATTCTTATGTAACCGCGGGGCGCAGTAAGTATTTGATACATCGGTAAATTACCGGTTTCATTTATTATTACCGGTAATTTACTAACCGTCAAAATGGGCAATTTATCGGTAAAAACGAAAACCGTTAAACCGGTATTGCATGTCCTAGTCATAGGCCTCTTTTTTCTGAGAGGGAGTGGTCCGTAATCTACCACGCGGTCACACGGCGGATTGGTCATAGAACCCTTCATTATGACGGCCCATGCCCATTAAAAATAAAAACGACTGCGTTTTTGTCACACGAATTCATGGCGAGGTACCTAAATCAAAAATAGGCAATGGTAAGTTTCATAAATATTGAATTATTATATTACCTAAGTACTGTAAAACTCTAAACAACATTACCTTTTTTTTTAGGGTGTGAAATCATCAAATGACCCCTCCCGCTCTGGGCGGAGCGGAGGGAGTGTCAGACTCTTATTGACTAAAACCCACCCGTGTTCCTTCCTTAGCCCGTGTTCATATTATTTAGCGCACAGTTAGGTTCACAAATATCTATGCAATTTTGCTATGAAAAATATCTTGACAATTTGACATGTCTCGAATGGTTGTCTTAAATGTTTTGAACAATCTCTTTACAGAAGTATAATCCTATTGTAATCTTTTTCTTTGAAACAAATTCAATTTGAAGTTGTCAGTTATGACATCTTTCATCCAAATACCTACTGGATAGTATCCTCTTCGTGGATTGATAAATATTTTTGCCTACCTAAACCCCATAGAAAATTCATGGGGTTTAATGGTTCAAAATTAGGACTCACCGCGAGTAAGATCACGTACATGAGATTTGGGAAGGCGTTAGAAGTAGCGCCGCCTGTTCAAACATGATTGTATCAATGCGCGAACGTTTGCAAGATGTTATTGATGCCACCAGATTCTAAAACTGGCAGCACCATTGTTTTAACCTTTCCTGGAAGTTCCCTACCTTATTTTAAATTTAAATTGGGATAAGGGCAGGAGAATGATGAGGTTTTTAGAAGAACAAAATAAGGATTTAAGAATAAAATAATAAAATAAAAATTAAATACTAATGTGCAGTAAATTTTATTTTTAAAAACAACTGAATAGTTTTAAACAAATAGTAGTAGGTATAGTCTGCGTTGAACTTAAGATTTCCTAAAACTTAATTATAAAGTAACTCTTTACTCTCTCTTTTTTTTTCTTTACTTTCTCAACGTTGTCAGATTGATACAGTCCTATTACGAAAGGCAACATTACATTATTACTCGTACTTCTGCTCCGGCAAGCAAAAATAAATTTAATGGTAAAGGGCATTTAGGGCTGATTTTTCCAACTCCAGATAATTTTATCGCAGGAATAATTTTGAATTTTTGACAATTCTTCCATACAAAAACTGTCAGACGTCAATGTTATTCCACGAATAAAAATTATCTGTCCATTGAAAAATCAGCCCTGAGTTAAATATTCAAAGCTGTATAGATATTTAGGAATGCTAGGTTCCACCAACATAAATATCTAAAACATAAATATCTAGATTTCAATATATTTATATTGAAATCTAGATATTTATGTTTTAGATATTTATGTTCCGAAGAGTAGTCAGATATTTTTGACTGCACTACTGTAACATATTTATGAACAGTTTATAGGATAACATTTTATTGATGTCAAGTTTGTATAGAATTATGTGTTTTTTTAACGCTTACAATATTTTGAAACATTGTCACTGCCAATATATTAATGAACTCGACTGTACAATATTTTTATTTCATAATGGAAAAAATTATAACAGTCATTGTCGGTCGAAGGTTAGGTTACGCTTGCCAAGGTTCGTTAATGGGTGACCCATGACCATCCATTTCATACCGAGACCCCTCTGCGCGCTATGTTCCCGGCTTTTATTCGTAGATCTCTCTGACAGTCTTACGGGTAGTCAGAAATAAAGTCTGACAACCAGGGTTGTAGAGGTCAGATAGGCAGTCGCTCCATGTAAAATACTGATATTCACCTAAATCCGGTAAGGCTGGAAGCCGACCTCATTGTAGTCGGTAAAGGTTAGGCAGCTGATGTATAGATAACTAGCTTCTGCCCGCGACTTCGTCCGCGTGAAATTTCACCCTCCCCATATTCACCCTCTTAGGGGTGGTTTTTCTAAAAGCCCTTTCTTAGTGGATACCTACTCTTCACAAAGAACACACCATCCAATTTCATATCTGTAGGAACAGCGGTTTAAGCTGTGCATTGATATATCAGTCAGTCAGGACTTTGAATTTTGTATATATGTATAGGTAGAAAAGCCTCTATGCAACATTCAGTTTTGAAGTTTTGTAAAGAATCTATGTACAAAACTTCAAAACTGTATCATGAAAAATCACAAAGTTATAAGCTTGTTAAGTTACCTGTTTGTCCTTACAAAAACATCCCCACCCGCGCCGCTCGTGTCGCGCCGTCTTGCGCTCATTGATAATAGTACTACCTAGGTACCTAAGCTACTTAGTGTCGCTCGGTGTCCAACTTTTAACCTTTTTTAAATATTTTTGTAAAAATTATTGGGATCGATTCAGTTACTTATTCTGAACAAACAGTATTCAGGTTTCGCATATACTAAAAATAACGTTGTACAGACTGACAACTCTGGCAACTTACTTCGTAGTGAGCTTGTGTTGCCATTAGACAATTTAATAGCTACAGCAACTACTAATTACTCAGCATTATGTAACAAATGGCTCTACAGAGCTCGGCGTTGGGCTCCCAATGGGCCAGTGTAATGCGTTTGACAATTACAAGATAATTACTTCCAGACGTTGTTAAGTAAAATTCCTTAGTTCTATAAAAGTTAGGAAGAAACTAAACTCAATGAATTTAATATAAGTTATCGTTCATTTCCTACCTATCTACCTAACCTAAGAATTCAGTTGTCATATTATTTTTAGGTCTTTAATATTTTGTTCTGTTCTCATGGTTCGATTTAGGAATTCTCTGCAAGGTACCTACGAAATAAGCAACGGGCCATAAAAGTTTAAATTCAAAACCACAGATAAAAGTTTAAGAGAAATACGGTTTGGTTATTGTAAATAACAGCTCTAGTTATTTAAGTTTAGATTAAGTCCTTTCTGTGTTATTTTATTACATTTGATTTACCTTTATTTTAATTAGTCATTTAAGCCTATAATTCTATGTTCTAATTAGAATCTTATTACCTTTGTTGATTATGTATGCTAGTTTTAAGGTGCATGTATTAAGATAATAAATAAGCTGCCATTTCGTCCACACTAAACACCTAACGCCCACACCGCGCTCGATCATGTGCAAAACTATAAAAGATCAGCGCGCGAGCGCTCAGCGCCTATCCATCAATTCATGAAACGCCTCTCCAAGCGCTTCTTCGATACCGCCGCCAAACATCGCAACCCTCTGGTTGTCGAGGCCGCCAGTTATACTCCCTCCAAAATCAGTAAATGTCGCCGTCCAAGGCATGTTCTCACCGACCCTGATGACCCCATAACCCTCCTCCAGGAGAGCAATAGGGCAACCAGTACAGTACACAAATACAAAAACAAAAAACCGTCATACCGACCTCGCCGACGAGGTGCCTCGCGATGCCCCCAAATAAATGCCCCCCCTCGCTCGATGTAGTGCCAGCCCGCGCCGCAGCTGAGCCTGTAGAACTAAATTCCCGACTGTGACCTCTGAGTTTGTTTCTGCCTTTCTTCTCAGAGTAGTCAGATAGGAAAAGCCGATCTCATCAAGCTTAAATAATAATAATCTGATCCAGCCTTAGCGTGTAGTCGCTTAGTATAGTAGATAATTGCCCCTGGCTGGAGGCTTTGAGTTTACTTAAGGCAACCACAGGATAGTCCGGTTAAGTAGTCACGACCTCTCAAGGTCAACTACGAGATGCCATAGTCTAAAAAAAAAAAAAAGCGCTCAGCGTTCATTCTATCGTCAGACACCACCCACGCAACACGCGACATAACTACTCCACACCGCAGCTACTATTCCTCAACAAGTTGTTTTATTTTATTCGCCCGCAAGTCCTATGGTAACTGAAAAAGTCTACAACACAATAAGGGCAAGCTATACCCCTTTCAGTTATGCTTAAATGAATGTTTGGGGTATAATCCGCGCGCGATCAAAATGAGTTGTTACCTTTCGGAACTGGGACGCGCGCGGTCCGCCGCCGTCCAGCCGTAGCGTCGGCAAACTCAATCATACAGCCATGAAACATTTTTGTGTATTTTCATAACCCTATGATAGATCGTAGAAATATCTTCAGATCTTTTTTGCTAACGCTACTTGAGAACTGTCATTTTTACTTTGACAAGGTTCCATCCCATTCTCATCGCGCGCGGTTTGTACGACGAACATAAACATGAACAAAAATAATATCTTTCTAGTCCTAACGGTACCTATTATTCAGAAATAGCTTACAGACGTGCATGAAATTTCAATGAAGACAGTAGAAAAATCTTATAACCCGTCTGCGTCAGAAGGAGAGTTATGTTTTTCGAGTGTATGTATGTATGTATGCATGTATGTGGGCTTATTTTTAGCTTTTCAGTTTTTTTAACTTAAGTTTTTTACCGTAGTCGGGTTTTTAATTTTTAGATTACTTTTTTTTATAATTTTTTTCTTCTCCGAAATCTAGCACTTGTTTAAGTTAAATCACGGGACTAAATAGCACATATCTACATCATCACATGTCAGTTTTTATATTCAGGAGTGCAGGGTACGAATTAGGCGCTGGTAAGTGTAACGCGACCTTACCCTATGTACAGACGCCAGCACATCAAGCTACTACAACACTGTCAAATTTCTTTAATTGATTTTCAACTTTATCGCTACAGCATAAGGTTCAAAGTTTATTGGGAAAATTTGACAGTTTCGGGTAGCTTGATGTGCTGGCGTCTGTACATAAGTCAAAGATAGGTAGGTATTATATTCCATCATTAAGCAACAAAAGTTTCATTCTATAATTTTCTGACAACATTTCTCTCAAGGCTCTCATTTGTTATCTTTTAATATTCTCAGTTCAATGGAGAATCACAAAAGGTAAATTGGGAACGAACATTATGATTTTAAAACATCTTAGTTTTTCTCGAGCTCTAGTAGTGATTCTCGAGTAGTGATCGATCACGTGCAGTCTCTTGTAAACTGACATAGGTCTTCCACCAAATTATGCCTACAATCGCATCAGTGTACGGACCATAGAAATATAAAAAAAAACGGCCAAGTACGTGTCGGACCACGCACAGTGTAGGGTTCCGTAGTAGCCCGTTATCACAATATAGTACGATTCTGCTGTTCTTTATTCTGAATATAAATATTAGCATAGATTATGTAAATAAATACTTTTTTAAGATGAATATAAATAAAAAAATTAAAAAAAAAACATATTTCGTTTTTCAATGCAAGTCTTTATCCGTTATAAACAAGCAACTACTTCATCTTAGTCACTTTAAAGGATTAATGCTAAGGATTTTGTATTTGGTACAAAATTATCCAAAACTCAACGACGAAAAAATTTAACGACTATTACTGCTAAACTGATAAAGTTATCTTAACCGTTATAATTTTCCATTAAAGTTCATGAAATGCACTATCATCGTGAATTTTTCCAGATTTTTCGAGCCAGCAGTTTAGGTTTTAGAGGGGGGGGGGACGCCCTACTGGAACAAAAATTTGCACTTTAAAGTTTAATATTTCGTAAATGGAGCATTAAATCGAAAAATAATAATTTTAGCAACCCCCAAGTCATTTTAGAAGACCTATTCATCGATACCCCACACGATGGGGTAGACAACGAAAAAAATATTTATCCCCACTTTACATATGTATAGCGGAGCTACCCTAAAAAAAAATATTTTCCAAAATTTTATTTTTCCACTTTGTCGGCGTGATTGATATACATATTGATACCAAATTTCAGCTTTCTAGTGCTAACGGTCACAGAGATTAAGCGAGGACGGACAGTCGGACGGACACAGACATGGCGAAACTATTAGGGTTCCTAGTTGACTACGGAGCCCTAAAAACCAGTAAAGTGCGAGTCGGACTCGCGTACCCAGGGTTGCGTAAAAATTTGTAGGTATGTAGGTACAAATTTACGGTTTTCGGATAAGTATTCCCTTTACTTGTACTACATGACATCGCTTCTTGCAAAATTTTATGATTCTAGGTCAACGAGAAGTACCATATAGGTTTTGATTCTCAAAATATGCGGCATAAAGGGAACATAAGCACCCGTATCTTTTTTTTTTTTTTTTGCGGATGGGAAATCATCAAATGACTCCTCCCGCTCTGGGTGGAGCGGAAGGGAGTGTCAGACTCTTACTGACTAAAACCCACCCGTGTTCCTTCCTTTGCCCTTTATGTTCCGGCCCAGCGGTAACCCTTTCGGACAATCCCGCTGACCCGGCAGGCTTCGGCCCTAACGGGGCCCCTCCTCGATGCTGACATCTCTTTGAGGCGCGCGTGGAACACGTACGCGCTGTCCGGCACCGGCCTGGTCCTGATCGGACTACCCATTACTCTCCGCCCGCAGGCCCGCGCCTACGGTGGCCGGGAGTCGTCACGCGGCTCCCGACGCCTGGGGCGTCCCCCGCGGCGGCTGAGACGGGAGGCTCTCTCCCTGAACCGTCCCGCCACCTCCTCCGCTAGCATGACTGCTTCGCAGAAGGAGGTGACTGCCTTCCACTCCCTCTCGCCCCGGACCATGGCTTGCACCAGGGCCGGACGCGAGAGGTCGCCGCCGATGCCGATCGCCTCTACGAGGACACGGCGGTGCTCCGCCCAAGCGGGGCAGACCTCCACCGTGTGCTCCACTGTGTCCTCTGGGCGATTCTGGCAATGGTGACACCCGGGCGTAGCGCCCGTATCTTGTGATTGCGTTGACTTAGAAGTTTGATTTTTTTTTCTGCTTCAAGGAATTGCAGCCCTGAGTATTCGATATTAATTTCAACTTGATTGCTCCACGCGTTCCTGATATCCTGAGAAAAATGGCTTTGACAGATGGACAGACAGACGGACAACGAAGTGATCTTATAAGGGTTCCGTTTTTCATTTTGAGGTACGGTACCCTAAACACATCAACAATCATTGTTCTGTCTATGGTACGGACATATGCTCTAATCGTGAATCTCCTCATAAACCGACAATAATCGATTTGCATAGTTTCCCTCCAGTTTAATGTCCAAGCATTAGGATTTAAATGCTATCGCTCATCCGGCAGAGTGGCTGCTCCTGACGTATTTGGAACACAAACTTCATGCATGATTGTCCGTTCCTGTTTTAGCCTTCGATTGCGATAAATCAAAGCATTTCTATTCAAGGCATACGCTTGTCTAAACTGTGATCAGGGTTCTATGATCTGGGGGCCAAAAATGGCCACTTTGGCAGAATCATAAAAGGATTACATTATGAATTATAATATGGCGAAGACAGTCCGTGTTTTTCTTTTTTCGCTGCACTACGTAGGTACAATCAAACAGATTGGGATCGTATTGATTGGTATTTTAGCACAGACGAAAAAAAATAACTCAAAAATCCTTCACCAATGGGATTTGATACGATTAACTTAACAGTTAGCTGTCCATTATGATTCGTATTGTTATCCTTTTATGATTCTGCCAAAGTGGCCTTTTCAGGCCCCAGAGCTTGGTTGTTTAAAAATTCTAAAGCTGTAGCCTGGATTTCTTAATTTCTTGATCAATTAAATAGAGGTATTCAGTTCCAGTGCACCGCGCCGTAACGCCCCGCGTGTTTTGAAACTTCCTGTAATATTTTGAAAATTATTTGATTATTGTTTGCTTAGCAATAGATATGATCTTAGGTTGTTTGGTAACTTTAGAACATCACTTAAGGGTGATTTTTCAACGTCAGATAAGTTTTATCTGAGGAATAAATGTAGCAGTTTGACAGTTTTTGTAAAGAAAATATATAAAACCGCCATTTTTGTTCTTCAGATAAAAGTTTTTAGACGATTGAAAAATCGGCCCTTAGACAAACACTTACCAATTCCAAGTTCAGTTATGCTATAAGTACTCCTACCTACCTAAAGTTCGAGGGTTGTCTACAAGTCCGCTTTCAATAAAACAATTTGCTACAGTTTATGGTAGTAGAATATAAGTTAATAATCAAATACAAGTTAATATCCATAAGTTAGGGATTATTATGGACCCTGTGATCCTTTCTAATAAAAATTTCTATCGGATCTTCAATGAAAAGTTTTAGTCCGAACTCCGTACCTTTTAAAAAGAAGTCTCCAGAGAAAGAGAGAGGATCCATAGGTTGGGGACGTAGGTTATCAGCATTTCTTCTCTTAGATAAATACCAATTCGAAATTCATTTATGCTATTCCGAAGTAACGCCTGAGGGTCGTCTACAAGTCAGCTTTCAATAAAGCCATCTGCTAGTTTATGATAGTAGAATATTGCAATCCATAAGTTGGGGATTATATATGGACCTAGGTGATCCTTTCTAATGAAAAACTCTTACTTCTGATCTTGCTTGATTGTTGATCAAAAGAGGTATTTTAATTGATCAAGATTCTAAGTGTTGTTTGCTTAGCAATAGATCTTAGCATCTTAATTTGTGTTAGGAGCATTTCTTCTCTTAGATAAATACTTACCAATTCCGAATTAATCCATGCTATTCTGAAGTAACGTCTGAGGGTCGTCTATCCACTTTCAATGAAGCTATCTGCTTTAAGGTAGTGGAATTTTGCAATTTATAACTTAAGCATTATTAAGGGCCCTTCACATCCTTTCTAATGAAAAATTCTTATCGAATCTTCAATCTAGATTTGTTCACTCTGTAGGTACCTTTCAAATGGAGGTCTTGTAAAATGTGTAGGTAAGGTCAAAATCAAACAATGAGAAAATTTTGAAGTATATTTACAGTATATACAAACATTGAAAAATCTTTTAAGTTACATATTTTCAACTACAGTTTTAATTTACATACAATTTAGTGTTCTTAAAATATTATAATTTCTAGTTTTGCTAATGAATATCTACAAAACAAACAAATGATCTATGTTACAATAAATTAATAACTACAGAATGACTTCTACTAATAATTTTCATGTCGTTTCATTCTGAGTAACAAGACTTTATGAATTAATTTGAACTAAGTTTGTGTTGCAACGAAGCGTTAAATGAATTTTAATTATCTGTCAAATATTGTGTTAGTCCTGGGAATTATTAAAAAATATATTAATTATGGTAATTTGGCAGGTATAGTCGCCCTCGTTTGCTTTAAATAAATACCACCCTTGACAAAAAATTCCCAGTACCTAAATTGTAACGGAAAAACCAAATTAGACCTTTTCGGTTTATGGTGTGCAAGTGTCATTCATAGAGGTAATTACCAGGGCATCTATACTTATCAATATAAAACCTTGTTACCACTCAAATTACGCTTCCAATCGATCAAATGATATTTTGCTTTTCACTATAAAATCAACACAGCTAAGTAATAGACTAATTTCTTAGTAGGTACTACTTTCATTTTAACCTTTCTTATTTCAATGGTGCTACTATTAAAATTGGACTCAGACGTTTCGAATTACTTATTACGTAGTTACCTTTTGATTTCCAAAAACTAAGACTGTTATTTGAATTTGGCTATAAACAAATATTTCGTAGAGATATTGTATGCTTTGGTACCTAGTTTAAATAAATAGGTACGTACCGATGTCAAACGGGGTGAATAGGGATGCAGGGGTGAATCGGGACGAAACTTTAAAAGCGATTTTAGCGTTGAAATAATACAGTTTGTTGCCAAAAAGGAACCTAATGTGTTTATTGTATTATAATTAACGATTAAGTGTCCTTTTCGGCAACAAAATGTATTATTTCAACGCTAAAATCCATTTTAAAGTTTTGTCCCAATTCACCCCTGCATCCCTATTCACCCCGTTTGGTGGTAAGCTTAGGTACTAAAATAATTATCTAAGTAGGCTGTTGGGGGGTAATTGGCTAGGGTGTCACATACCCCTTCTTAACTTAGGAATGGAATTGACGAAGATTAGCAACATTCTTTATCAGCTTTCCTCTATATCAGCACGTAGTTTATATACGAAAGTGCCCTTTAGTTCTGGCTCATTAAAAATTTTGCAAGTTTTTGATAATGTTCAAAATAAAAAGTTGTTCTTAGTGCCAAAAGTTCTCAGTGCTTTTTTATCTACGGCCTGGTAGACAAGATTTTCTTGTTTCTTTTATATTTTCTGAATATTTCTACAAGTTATAACGCTTTAGGCCCTACGCACACTTATTCAGCTCTGTTCAGCTTTTGTCAATAGAAAACAACGATTTTGTAAGGAGTCCGTTCAGCTTTCCGCGGCTGAACGCGTGCGTACGCATCTCATACAAAATCGTTGTTTTCTATGGACAAAAGCTGAACGGAGCTGAATAAATGTGCGTAGGGCCTTACCCGAATTTGTAGGCGCTCCGCATACACATTTGTAATCTGTGACAAACGTTTGATCCTTTTGATTTTCTTTCAACGCTTCATTAGGCGTTAAAAGAAACCGAAAGGATCAAACGTTTGTCACAGATTTTGTCTAAAAGAAAGTAGTATTTTTTTTGTCGCTCGTTCTTTTTTCAGTAAAGATATCTTCGTGTAAAACACATAGATAAACACATGTTTGCGTTTTATATCTCTACTAGCTGCAAAATGTTTGTGAAGAAAACATATAAGTACCATAATATACGTAATGCAGAAATGATATAGACGATTGTATTAACAATATACTATACTCAGAAATCCCTTGACATTTATAAAGGAAAACAAAATATTCAACTCTTTGCATTTAATATAACAATATTATTACGTCATTTTGTATAGCAATTATCACGGTAAATGGTAGAATATAACAACGAAAGTAACTGTCTGACAGTTCCAAAATTATCTTTATCCAATTTCAATAAACATTGTAATCATAATCCAAAACATCTGCGTCCTACAACTTTAGATAACTTTGTTTAAGTGCAATGATGAAAAGCTAATTTATATCTCGTCTAGAGAATGAGAATCAATTAAGAATTTGTTGAATGAATTCAACAAAGTATCTATAATTTATACTTTTATACTCATACTAGCTTCTGCCTGCGACTTCGTCCAAGTGAAAGGATGTCACCAAAATCTGCCCAAACGAATTACCGTGGTACACTTATTGGCATAAAATAAACTAGATTACACTGAATTATTGCATTAATATTTATTCTTATGGATACCAGGGGACGAGAATAAAATAACTTTTAATATAACAAAAAGCACACTATTTTGGCACCCGTTCATCGGCACAACTACCTACCTACTTATTTAAAAAAAAAACTGTAAAGTTGACAGCTGTCTTCTGTCGGCTTCAACCACTGTTGTTTCACATTTGTTTCGTTTCGAATATTTATAAATAATTCTATCTGAATTCAATATTAACTCGTACCCCGAAACGCAGAAACGAACGGAATGATATGGGAATGACATTTACGAAAATGTCAGCTCGAGAGTGTCAAACAAATGTAACGCAATTGAACATGTAAAGTTGCCACCTAATTGTGTTACAGGTAGGTAATCAAAATAATAATAATTTATGTTTTAAATTATGTAACGATAAAGATACAATTATTTTCGAATTCCTCTATTTTTTCTCTACGATTTGGTACACGTGTACCTCGAGGTACATGTTTGGGAAAAGTTATATGGACTTTTGTTGACCTCCTTTGTTTCCTTATCGTCCTTACCGTCGCATAGCATCGCTTACCCGCACTATTACTTCATTTTTGCTTAGCGTTCTTTGTGACTTTTTTTCGTAATATTATAAAGTAAAAACGCGGGCAGGATATGTGGCTGTTATTTTAGTATAATACAGTGGTGAAAGAAGTCACGGGCAGAAGCTAAAATACTATAAACTTAAACTATGAACCTATGGGCTTGACACCAAAGGATATAAATATAGGATAGCTGTCACTTGCCTGCAACTTGTGATAAGCACAAAGCTTTGAAATAATTTGAAGTAAATGTTTCAGACTTTCCAAAATGAAATGATACTATTATTATTTTAGTGGCAGTTTTAACGAAATAAGTTAATATCTGAATAATTGTTAGTAAACTCGAGCCGATATTGACTACCATAAAATGTGTTAATAGTAAAATCCGAAGAGATGCATATAATAATGCATCTGCAGACATGTAAAGATTAGAATATATTGCACTGTAAACAGTTCTTGAAAACTACACTGGAAAACTTTACAAATCGATATTACTAGGCTTAATCCTACCACTACTAACACTGACTACAATTTAGTAAGCGTAATATCCATTCAGGCTTCATGTGTCGGTGAACCGACTAGTCTTAAGTCTATCAAAACCTTATAGTAAAATACATTTTCAAATTAATTACGTTTTTAATCATGACTAGATGCAATTCGTTAACTTCAGACGATTTTCGATTGACGTCGTTTTTGTTTAGTCTTCTTACGCCTTCGAAATACCTAAAGTAAAACCCTAATTAGTAAAAAGTCAATTTAATATTTGGAATTCACGAACACTTTGGAAAAAATATAAGTTATTTCCCGAAACGTGTGTGCTTTATGCATAATATATTTGTATACGAAATTTATTGAAGAATTTCTCGGGTGGTTTGTTTACTAGACATACACATTTGCCCCTCGCGAATTGCAAACACTAGGAAATAAGTGTCAACTTTTGTTTATATTTTTATTTCGTACTTTTATAACAATAATTATGAACAAGTATGCCCTAAGCTATGACTGTCGTCTTCTGTCTATACAACACACGGCTCTTTTGAGATTTTCTGTAAAACCACTCTTATTAATTTGGACCTCTGCCTTGCATTTGACAATTGCTGGTTTCTTCACTTGTTTGTCAGTCTTGTCACCCTGGCCTAGTGTATTGTCTAGTTCCTCATCGGATCACGTGTCCGAACCTGGGTATTTGACGATAAGATCCAGCTCTTCATCACTCGGTTTCACAGTTCGCACTTCTGTTTGACCTTCAAATTTCTTTGGTCTATCCAATTTATTTTCGATATTGACTAGGACGTCAGCAACGCATCGGTGGTCTTCTGGGGACTTGACTTCAGCGTCATCTCCTGCCTCTCCTTCTCCGTTGTTATTTTGCTTGTCTCTTTCTATTTCAGCTTTACTATCTTCATCTTCGCTATTTTCTTTTCCTTCTAGAATCATTTTATGGGTAGCTTCTTCTGTCACGCTGTCCGTAGGCGCCTCGTTGATGCATGAATGCGTGAGTGTGAAGGGTAGTTTTAGCGACAGGTCTCCGCCCATCGCGCTGAATGTGAGCTTCACCTTCACGTAATATGACACGTATATCGCAAACACATTTCTGTCTTCTGGCGTGTTGTTGCTAAGGACAGTCGAAGCGAGACTGGCGCCTGTTTTTGAGTACGAATCTTCGAGTGCTATCCAATTTTTGGTTATACCTGCGAACAAATTGATACCTTGAAGAACGGAAATAGCGTGTGTTTGGACACTGGCAAAAACATTGATAGTGATAAAATATTGCCGTTGGTATATTGGGGGATATCATTTCTGGTAACACATAGAAACAATCAATAAAGAAAAAATCTTACCTCTATGCGGTGTAAGCGTGTACGTGTCAGTATGTGTCTGGCTCGGCAGGACAACATCATTGCCCTTCACCAGAGCAACCACATTCTTAAACTTCCCATTGGAGAACATGCATACGTCCACGTGCTGAACCACCAAAACCTACGAAAAATTACATATTTTTACTTGCAAAGACACAGTTATTAAGCTCTCCATAATAAGGGCGTTTAAGAAAATGGATGAAATTTTCCGGTTGGAGCCTGAACGGAAATTGCACATTAAGTATGAAATAACGGTGTGATACTTCCTGGCCGCGCCACAGTGGAAAATTAAAGAAACATGTTTCTAGATTAATTGTACCCTTTATGTACTTTAGGGTACATGTAGTGAAAAAAATTGTACCTCAACGAATAATGAAATATAATGAAGTTTTGGTGGCGCGGCTGGGAAGTATACTTCCTGGCCGCGCCACCACGGTTTTTGTAAACTATTAGGCGTACCTGGACATAGTGTACACCAAAGAATTGTACCAAAATTGTTCTTTTCCGTACGCTATAAAGAGATTCGAAAATTTTATTACTTTAGAAATTATAGCCTTGTGTAGGTGGCGCGGCCAGGAAGCATACTTCCCAGCCGCGCCACCAAGTTTTATTAGGCGTACCCGGACATAGTATACGCTAAAGAATTGTACCAAAATTGTTCTTATCCGTACGCTATAAAGAGATTAAAAAAATGTATTACTTTAGAAATTATAGCCTTGTGTTGGTGGCGCGGCCAGGAAGTATACTTCCCAGCCGCGCCACCAAGTTTTATTAGGCGTACCCGGACAAAGTGTATGCTAAAGAATTGTACGCATTATGTACTACCCAAAAACATAATAATATTACGGAATACTGTAATATATTAAGAGAAAACATCAAAACAAACTTAAGCGCATCAGCAGACTTGCTGATCTTTGTACCTACTAGATGTGGCCTCCAAATTAGAAGTAGCTACTGGAATTATCTCGGTGGGATGGTTGAATAACTTGCACAGAAGGGCGAGAAATGAGCAACACAATACGAATCGATATGCTAATCAAGAAAAATAGACCATCAGGAACCAGATAAGAACTTGGTAGGTAGGTACTTAGGTATTAGGGACGGTCAGCAACGAAAATCGTCAACACTTACTTTTACGTGTCAATAATTATGATTTCAAAAACTGAAATGTAAGATCTACTTCGTCGTTAACTATACCTGTTAAACTATGGTGTCTTTGGATTTGTACTTTAGGTTTTTGCCATCGACTTCCGAAATTAAAGTTATTTTTCACTTTATAGTGTTTTTGGAAGTCGGTTGTTTTTTTTTGTAAAAAAGTTTTTATTTTTCACTTTTTAGCAGGTCAGTTTGTAATTTATCTAAGTTATAATAGCCTAATGTCAACTGCTTATCACCTTTTACAAAATATTGCTTTTCCCGGTGCAGGGACGTTAATTGTTGAGGAGTTCTCCTAGTAAGAACCAGGAGAACTGGAGCTGATTGAGAAGTCACCATCAGCTCTACTTCACCATACGCATTGTAATGAGCATAAATTGCTTAAAGTAATCGAATCGCATCGCAACCCGTGAAATATTTGTCATTGAGTAGTTCCGATGGCCATTTTTGGTCTTCATCATCAGCTCCACTTTACCAAATCATAATTTCCGAGAGCAAATGCTCATGTTACTTTAATAATCAGGTCTCTACGTACTTCAGTGTTCCTCATTAACAGTACGTTTATCCACACATCGAGCCCTTTTCAATGAGCCTAAGCACTATATATCTGCTGTTAGTTGTCGAGAAGTTAGATACTCTGCAGACTATCCTGACTTCAGCATCAGGTCATAACTTGATGATCATGAGACCAAATGTGGCAAATGCCCTATCAAACATCAAAACAATTTACTAAAACATTCCTTCCCTGTTCGA